>CM065302.1:72960145-74160145 GCA_032871835.1 Dipteronia dyeriana
AACAGTTTTGTAAATCAACTCTGTTATCTTAAGCATACTATATAACTTAAGTTACAGTTACCAAAAACTAAGCACAAGATAATGCAAAAAGAACAAACAAAAAAAAAAACATTGATGATTAATATTATGTTATCATACAAATCTAGAAATCGTTACAAGTTAATTTAACTGCTATAAGAAACAAGCCACGTTTCAAAGTTCATGCAGCTCAATTTCAAAGCACTACTCAGTCAATTACTTCTCCTCTCATTTTTTAGAGCTACCCTAACCTCTTCAACATTTTGTTCCCTTTTTTTCAGCTTTAAAGTTATGTTTCTTAACGTACAAAATGTGGGAAGTCACAAGTTGCATGTTTGTCAAGCGAGATATGAGGGTAGATAGGAAGAGCTCTCCCATAGGCATTTTTATTGTCTGCTGAAATTAGGGAATAAGGAAATGATTATCAATAAGAAAAGAATGAGCTTGTGAAGGAAAAAAGAGTTAGAATTTTTGAACAGTTGCATTCAATCTTTCAGCTTAATAAGAACATAGAACTATATTCAAATATCAGAACAAGTCAATTTCATGTGAAGTGAAATAGAAATTATCTATCGATACATTAAACTGTACCTAAAGTTTGAACCTGAAAAGAATACTTTCAAATGAGAAGTTCCAATGCTTCCACAAAAATTGCAGCCTCAATTTAGCCCCCTCCATCATCAAAAAAGACCTAGCAGTGTCAATGTTTATATTAACTAACTAACTAACTTAGTTTGTATAACATTAGAAACTGTGAATACCAAATTTCGATAAATGAAGTTGATATACTTCAATTCCACTTACCTTTCACCCTGGATGCCAATAACTATCAGCCTAGTTTAAAGTCCAATTGGGAGCAGTCCACCAATTCAATAATGAAATAGCGGCTTGCTCCAATCTGCAAAAAACAGAGTATATATATATATAAAAACTAAACAAGGACAACAAAGGATACACATAGATGAAAAAGAAGGAAGTAGAATTGAGGAGTTAGAGATAGACATAAGAATGATTTGATAGCATTCTATAGAACTCATTAATTCTTCCTCCTATCGAAATCATTTATAATGTAAATAAGGTTTGAGGAGTTAGAGATTGACATACCAATCGTGTTATGGAATTCTTCCTCCTCTAGATCGTAGATGTATCTGCCATCTATCTCAACACGAGGGATGTGAGAAATCTTGGACCACTCTTTTCCTTTATCTCTTTTGCATTCGGTTTTCAGTTTTGGACAATCAACAATATGTAATCGCAAAAGTGAGGATGGTAGGCCCTGCTCGGGAAAGGATCTCACTTCTCGACAATTCCAAATCATTAAGTACGAAAGTGAGGATGGCAGACCTAGCTTTGAAAAGGATTCCAAATTTTGGCAATCTTCGATATACAGAGATTGAAGTGAAGATGGCAGGGACAGCTCTATAAAGGATGTGAGATTCGGGCAATTATCGATGCGTAACGCTTCAAGAGAGTTAAGGTTTCGAAAACCCTCACCCATTAGGCATTTCAAATTTGGGAAATTGTAAATGTTGAGATGAGTTAAAGAAGGGGGAAACGTCATTTCCATTTCTTGCTGTGGGAATGACTCTGCTTCTGGAAGTCCCCAAATCCAAAGAGACTTTAGGGAGGTGAGGTTGTGCAATCCCCACTCAAGCACTGCCTTATACATTTTATCTTTTCCATCAATTTGAAGTGATGTTAGGTTAGTGGGAAAACATTCATCCAGAAATGATGGACATTCATACACTGATAAGCTTTGAAGAGAGTTGAAGCTGCGGAACCAATTGGGTAAGGCTTTTAGCTTATGACAAAATTCAATTGTAAGTTCACATAAATTGGTGTTGGGAGGCCCTTCTTCTCCCAAACAATCAATATTTTCACAATCACTTATCACTATTTTTCGAAGATGGTTAAGATTGTGTAGGCCTTTGGGTACACCTTTAAGATTCCTACAATGGCTTACTATAATCTCTTCGAGGGACTTGTTATTAAGAAAACTCTCTGCTATTGACTCTAACTTTGGAAGAGAATGAAGGGAGAGTATACGAAGCATCTGTGGTAAATGACCACTTGATAAGATGCACTTGAGGGATGGGCAATGTCCGACATGCATGTATTCGAGAAGAGACCTGGTTGTGTTGCTGTTCTCTTCGTCCTCCACTGATGTACAACTTTCTTCATTATCATCCCACAAATACTCCAATTTCTCACAACCTTCTATCTCAAGTGTTTTCAGAGATGATGGTAGTTTGCCTCTTACAATGAATGTTAGGCAATTACAATATTTCATTTTCAAACTTCCAAGACACGAATTTTTGTCATTCATTCCCTTGGGTAATGACGTTAGAGCATTGCAATTTATAATCTCAAGTGTACTTAGATTGATAAGGAAACAAACCTCTGGAAATGAGATAAGATTTGAGAAATTTTCAATCCGTAGCTCTGTGATAGATATGAAACTTTGCAACCCTTGTGGTGACCTTAACCAATTGCCAAACTCTGAAATATCTGCAATGGTCACAGACTTCAATGACTTGGAATCCATTGAACTGTTGCATGCCAACTCTTTGCAACCATCGATTTCTAATTTGCTAAGCATTGGAAGGCTTGAGAATGAAACCTCCAACTGCTTACAATTCTTAATCACAAGTTTCTCTAACGAAGGAAGACAATCAGGTAATCTTCCAGAGAGTTTAGGACAATTCTCAACTGAAAACTCTCGAAGGCAAGGGAATGCACTGCCATACTCACCGTCTTTGATAGGTTCCCAGTGCTCCCATTCTTGCATATCTTGAAAACAGAGAATCTGTAGTGATTGAAAAGGTGTTGAACAACGCTGTCCACAAATCTCCTTACCTATGCTTTTCAATCCTTTCATCCCTCTGATTGTGAGATCTTTAAGCGATCCTAACATCCCAAGTGAAGGTAAGAGTCTGCATTTCTCACAACTGTCCAATGTTAGGCTGGTCATTTTGGAGAATGATGAATCACCTACCCAAGATGGAAATTCTAAGCCACCATAAAATTTGATTTTGAGCTTTTCCAGGTTTGGATGAGGTCGTAGCAGGCCAAGCACCTCTTTTGCTTCTACTTCATTTCGCGTGTCATCAAATTGAGAGTTCCATTCAAGCTGTAGCACTTTTAATTTCTGTTTATCATTCAATATCATCTCTCTTGTTTCATGTAAATCAACATTCTCTAATCTTGAAATGCAATGTTCTCCACAAAGAGATTTTAACAACTTCAAATTTTTCAAGCCAATACCAAAACCTTTCCCCACTATAAAATTGGACAAATATTGAAGACATTTCAGCTCATTCATTCCCAATGGCATCTCATGTAAATAGACTTCATTAATATCAAGATATCTTAAATTGATCAAATTCCTAATCTTGGAAGGCAACTTCTTAAGTCTAGAACAACCTCTTAATTTCAAAATTTGTAAGTTAAGTAAAGAACTTGTCGATTCTGGCAAGTTTTCGATCATCGTTCTAGACATATTAAGGAATCTCAGTTGTTTCAAATTGCCAAACGACTCGGGCAACTTCTTAAGTCTAGAACATCCTTCTAATTTCAAAATTTGTAAGTGAAATAAAGAACTTGTCGATTCTGGCAAGCTTTCGATCCTCGTACCAGACATATTAAGGAATCTTAGTTGTCTCAAATTGCCAAACGACTCAGGCAACTCTGTAACATAATAACCTTCTAAAGATAACATCCTCAATTTTCTAAATTTTGGTAGCAAATCAATTATAACCGTTTGAGCTATGTAGCTGCTACGGTATACTTGATTGATGTTTAACGGCAAGAACGTTCTTAGACGTTGATCAACTTGTTCAAGCTCATTGAGAACTCCAAATTTACATTTTCCATCAGCATCACCACGAGCAAAAGAAAGATGACGAACCTTGTCGAAGCTTCTCAGTGGCTTGTTGGCCTCCGTCATATCCTCCAGATGGTAGCAAGTTACTCCAAAAGCCCATTTGGCAAGATCGTGGACAAGGTCATGCATTGTATGTTTGGATTCATTAATATTTGATTGTTGAAAAAATGATCTGGATACCAGAGCAATGAAGTACTCATGACCTAAATCTTCCAATTGTTGATTTTCTTTTGCTGGTATAAGACCTTCAGCCATCCATAGATGTATGAGTTCCTCCTCTAGGAATTCATAATCCTCCAAGAAAATTGCACAATGAGCAAAGCATCTCTTCAAATGAGAAGGAAGATAGTAGTAGCTTAATTTTAAGGTTGCTGGAATGTCGTCACTTTCTTCTAGTAAGTCCCACATTTTGCTGTTTAGCATTTCCAACCACTCGTCTTCTCTTTCCTGCTTGGAGCGCAGAAGGCCAGCCAGAGTCTTCGCTGCTAAGGGTAATCCCTTGCACTTTTCAATGACTTTTTGACGAATTAATTCGATATCGCCATGTGAAGCAATTTCTCTGCACTCAAATGCATGAGCCTTAAACAAAGACCAACATTCATCATCTGAAAGAATCTTCAATCTATGGCACTCATTGGGAGCTCCCATTGTAAATGCAACATCTTTATCACGTGTTGTCACAATTATTTTGCTCCCACCAGCTCCAGCCTTAAACGGAGACCTCAAGATTTCCCACGATCTATAATCCTGGCTCCAAACATCATCTAACACGAGCAAGAATTTTTTTCCAGCAACTGCCTCCTGGAGTTCCTTCTGCACCGCATCTAACTCCGTTAGAATACAAGGAGAGCGAGTAATGGACCGGAGAATTGCCTTTGAAATACTCAAAACATCAAAATTCTCAGATACACAGGTCCATGCTTTTGGGTTGAAATCCTTCACTGCTTCATCATTAAACACCTTCTGTGCAAGCGTCGTTTTCCCGATTCCTCCCATGCCCACAATCGATATGACACGGAAGTTATCACCATCGGATTCACCAGTACTTAACACCATGTCAAGTATTTTGGCTGCATCTCCATCTCTCCCAAATACAGTAGTTTCAGTTGGCAGACTCGACGTTGGTGGTCTTGGGTAAGCAGGCACAGTTGATGATGTCCCTCCGGCAATCTTTTTAATCAATCCAAGGTCCTCTTTGTCTTCCCAGAGACGATCCAACCTTCCCGATATATCATCAATCCTGGATTTCATATCATCAAACTTAGCAGTACAAGACGTGACAAACCAGCTGCCTGCATCTTCCAGTATGGAGGTGGACTGAGGTTCAGCAGGATTCAACTTGCGCTCTAATTCTTGGGTGGCAAACTCATCAAGTAAGTCATCCAAATCATAAGCCAAGTCTTGGAGATCATCCAGCCACATCTTCACAAGCTTGTCACCCGAAAGTTGCTTCTCTTCTGCGTCCGCCAGAACCGCCTCTATCTTCAACAGCTTCCTGTTCAACTTCTGTAGCTCTGGTACCAGATCAAGGCGTGGAAAGAAGGACCAATCACGGGGAGCCAATCTGTCGAACAAAACCTGAAGAAAAGCAGAAAGAAACACCTCTCCCACAGGCATGGTTTCTGGATGAGAGTAAGAAAGAAATTAAGGATTCAGGATGAGAGTAAGAAAGAGTGTCAGGTTTGGTAGAGAGAAATTATGGATTCAGGATGAGAGTAAGAAAAGATCAGTTTTTGGCTTAGTACTAGAAGCTGAGTAATACTTGGATAATTGAAATGTAGTAAAAAAAAAAAAAAAGGGTAAAAACTCCTAATATCCCTCAAATTACTGGAAAATTCTAAAATAGCCTCTTCCGAATTTTTTTCTTTTCTAGTAAAAAAAGGGTTGTTTATTTTTTTTTTTTTTATAAAAATGCCCTTCAGCATTAGTAACCTGAAGATAGAAACTAAAAGTAACTTTTTTCTTTGTTATTGTTGGAGAAACCGGTGGTTACTGGACATGTCTAGTCAAGTCAATGGTAAAAAAGGAGAGGGAGTCACACATGTGATTATGTGAACACTTTTTAAAAAAGCTGCAGGAATACTTTAATAGTTGGTAAATGGTAAATGAATAGTTGGTAAATGGTAAGGCAGGTGAATAGTTAGTAAAAAAGCTGCAGTCAATGGTAAATGAATAGTCGGTAAGGTATGTGCAAAAGTCACAGAAAATTTATTATCAGTTTATTATCACTCCTACCACGTGGCCCGCCAACCGAGTTGCCAAGCAATTTCCTGCTCTTAACCTCCAAATATCCCTCAAATTACTGGAAAATTCTAAAATAGCCTCTTCCTAATTTTTTAATTTTTACAGAGCAGTTACATTTCTAAAAGAGTGTGGACTCCACTCCACTGGTCGTTTATTAGGAATCTAAAGAAAAGTCATAAGGAAAATCTCAATCAGCCTGACAAAATATTAATGACCTTTTTGGACCACCAAGAACAAGCAAAAATGTTTACGCCACTCTACTGAAAAACGACATTCCACATGCTTCAGTACCATCCAATGATGTGACAGTTTTTAAATAATGTTAATGATGATTTATCTTGTTAGAGGATTAAATAATACTGTATTTTTTATCGATTTAAACTTTTAGATTCGTTAATTACTATAGAATTTTATTTATTATATGTATATAATTACCATTAATAGAACAATATCAGTGGATCGGTCAGTATTCAAGGTATCGATATTATGTTTCAATTGATAGAAAAACTTTTTAAAGTGTTTGATATAAAATATATTGGATTGGTAGTGGATTTTTTTATCAATAAAAATATAAGAATCAATATATTAGGTATTGACTAATCGATATCCAGATATTTTTTTTAAAAATATGAAAATAAAAAAAATGAGTATGACCCTCAGACTACACTATTGATATTTTGGGGAACTGTAAAAGAGTATAGACTCCACCAATAATCAAGAATCCAAGGCATGGTAAGGTACATTGCCCCAAACAATTTGGACAACTATTTGGTTCTTTTGGTGCTTTAATTTCACCATGGGTGAATTGTTTTTTTCTTTACTAAAATTATAGATAAATGATGGATTTATTAATTGAGAATCTTAACAAGGAAAACATAATTTAATTCTAGATTTGTAAGTATAGTGTTCACTAAAAATTGTTATGTATCAAGTCAAGTACCCACACAAATAAAAAATTATGTTAGAATTATAAATTCATAATTTGATTTTTTTTTTTTTTGAAATGAATAAATTCCTATTTGTTTATGTACAAAATTCCTAATTTTGCTATGTACTAAATATTGTTAGCTACCAAGTTAAATATTGATCATATCTCTGGATATTGTTATATAAAAATGTTAACCTCTCTATTACGTTTCTAGATCTACCTGTAGATGTTTTTAAAAATATATATTATATTAACTTAGAATTTTAGGAAAAGTAGATTGAACCCAATCTCATAGTATAAGTACGATCAATAAAACACAATTTGTCATATACCGATTAGACCCAAGTTTTTTCTTGGTATCGAAATAATTAAAAAGTTACTATCTTTCCACCGCTCATATCACTACTTTACAATTATTGTCCGAAAAAGTTACAATTATATAAACAGTATTATCCAATATTTTAAAATACTTCTGGTTTCATCCGTTAATATTAGGGTTGGGTGTTGATTGGACCGATTCATTTTTTTATAGAACCGATAAAAAATCGATAAAATTCGATTTCTAAAAAAGTGAACCGATCCAATAAAATATACATAATAATTGAAGAGTGAAGAGTGGAAGTTAGAATTAGTTTTTTTTTTAATTTATAATCGGGTACCGGTTCGGTTATCCGGTTTTTAGAACTAAACCGGATAAAAACCGATTTAATCGGTTTTTTTTAAATTAGAACCGAACCGAACCAATCATCCAATCAAAACCGATAAAAAACCAATTAGACCAATTTGATCCACTAATTCGATTCGATTCGATTCATTGGTTTTTTACTCTTATAGTTAACATATTGGTACTTACAAATAGTCCACTTATACAACTTTTACTTTTTTTTTTTTTTTTAATATTCTTTTCACTTTCTTTAAAAAAAAATTGTGACAGTATAATTATTTATGGTGGTTGAAATGTCACTTTCTATGCACCATGAAAGAATCAAAAAGTTATCATCAAAGTTAATGGTTTGGCTCCTTTCCAAACTGTGAGTATACTCACAACCTTGAGTCTTCAATAATTGAAAAAAAATGGGATTTGAACTCTGTGGATTTCACCACCTAAAATAATGAAACACCATTCAATAAATGCCTGAATACAACTTTTAAAAATGGATATTAATAATTTACTTTCAAAAAATGATCCTAACAGTAACATAAGCTTTTGAATTGATATTTTTGGTTGTTGTAAATCAGGGTTTAAGCCATTGTAAAATGAACCGAAGAGCAGGGTCTGCATGCATGTTCGCTGGAAAAATAACAAGTGTTTGATAAAACTGAGAAACCGTTCGATAAAATGTCTAAACTAAAAACAGAGCTGATCATCGTGATCTACGGCTGTCTTGAGCAAGCTTAGATTGGGAAGGCAAGCATAGTAGCACAGCCACCTGATACTGCTGTGCTAGAGGCAAGAGGCTAGAGGCTAGAGAGGCTGAGACAGCTGGAGTTGTTTCTGACTTTTGTCGACTGTTATCAATGTTATGTATTTTTTATTTTTTTAAGTAATCAATGTTATGTCTAACATCGCTCCAACAGAACTCAATTTGAAAAAAATCAAATGTGAACGCTTGGAATTGTTGCGGATGCAGGTGTGATCGGCGTGACCACACAGAGTACATTGCATTGAAATTTTGGGTTACTGTAAAAGAGTGTGGACTCCACCAATATTTAAGAATCCAAGACATTGTAGGCTAAATTGCCCAAACAATCAATCTACGTAACAATTTTAATAATCACTGTATATACTAATCAAGTATCTTAAAGAAAAAAACGTAACTTAATTCATGATTTGTAAATTAATTACCGTGTTTATATACTAAAAAAAAACATAAATAAGGAATTGAGTTACAATTATAAATTTATGATTTGTAATTACATTACTTGCTATAAAAATTGTTAGATATCAAGTTAGACAGATTTGCAGTCATAAAGGGACTTAATTCCCCTTTCCACCCAAGAATTAAGTTTATTTTTCTGATTTTCTTTATTCCATTTCCGGAAATGATTTATGGAAATTTTCAAGATTCCAGACAAAAGTATCGATGAATTTTAATTTTAAGTTAGTAAGATACTGAGATGTACTCGAATTTTTGTCAAATATCAAGAGAAACCAATGAAATTTATACTAAAGATATTGCTTTATTCTTGAATTATTTTAGAAAATAAATCATATAAATGAATGTGTTTGACTCAACAATCTGAAGTGGAACGAATGCCTTTCAATTCCTAACATATTCACACAAGTGCAGCTTTTGGTTTGAATACTTTTGGTTTGAAGAAAACTAACTCCATTTGATTAATAAGTGTATGAATTTAGATTCTCTCATGATATGGCTTTTTGTTTGCTGGACTGTCTTTTCAAACTTCTCGGGCTTGAATGAAACAGGTAGGGATATCTCCTTATTTATCTTCAACTACTCTCACCATAACAGTGATATTACTAACACTGCAACGGAAATAAATCTCTCCACACATTATTGTAAATCCCCAACATTAAACTTTATTAATATATTGCAACGGCAGCCCACGTAACAAACAAGAAGCATCTTATCACCTATTTGTTATAGCTAAAAAAATGAAGAAATCGGATTAAGAGTTTATTCAAATCCAGAATTAATCGTTTTTTTTTTCATGACGTTAAGAATTAATTGTTATAAGTTAAAAAAAAAATGAAGAAGAAGGATTAATAGTAAACAATTTTGAAAGTTACTATTTAAACCAATTTGTTTTCTTCCAACCAAGTGTAACAACATAAAGTGATCAAAACTCAGTATATGGAAATGGGTAAAAACAGGGTGATATGAAACACAGGACACTCTGCTTGCATTATAGAGTTATATGGGGGATTGTATGGTCGGGGTAAAACTCCTTCATTGGATCGTACAATCCAATATGCTCCATGGCCAGCTATTCCTTCGATCTTGTACGGGTATTCACACTTATCAGCCAGAGAACCTGTAGTTTTATTTTTTTGTGTTCAATGACATCTTCCTGAGTACCAAGTCTCCTAGTTGGATTTTCCTGACCCGAACATCAGAGTTGTAGTGGCGAGCTACTCTTTGCTGATATGCCATATTTCGTATTCGAGATTTCTCCATTTTCTTTTCTAGCTCATCTAGATTTTGTAACAGCATATCAACATTCTGATCTTCATCATATAGTCTGACCCGAGGTGATGTATATGACGTTTCTATGGGGATAATAACTTTTGTTTCAAACGCTAAAGTGAATGGAGTTTCTCCTGTTGAAGTCCTTGCTGTCGTCCGATATACCCATAATACTTCGGGTAGCTTTTCAACCCAGCTTCCTTTCTTGGCATCTATCTTTGCTTTGATTGTGTGCTTGATGATTTTGTTCACTACTTCAACCTGCTCATTTGTTTGAGGGTGGGCAGGTATGGTATAGTAATTGGCAATCTGGTACTCTTTACACAACTGTCTGAATTTCAGGTTATCGAACTGGGTGCCGTTGTCAGTGATTATGGTGTTTGGGACTCCAAACCTATAGAGTATATTTTTTTTCACTAAATTTGTGGTATTTGCTTCTGTGATATGCACTAATACTTCAACTTCTACCCACTTCGTGAAATAGTCAACAGCTACTATGGCATATTTCGCTTCACCCCCTGTCTCAGCTGGCATTGGGTCGATTAAATCCAAACCCCACATGGCAAATGACCATGAGGATGTGAGGTTTCTGAGTTGTTCAGGGGGTTGTCGGATATCATAGTGATCATTTGGCAAGTATTGCAACTTTCCGAACATCGATATGCATATGAGAATAAAGTAGGCCAATAATAACCTTACCTGAGTTATCCAGTGGTCTTAGTTATCTAGTGGTATGCTCCCAATAATTACATAGTAAGACGTAGGTTCAAGATATATCCCTCTACAATACTCTAAATTATTGTAATATTTAAAAAAATATTAATGATAATCTAAAAAAATTAAAGATGCATATATATATATATATATATATATATATATATATATATATATATATATATATATATATATATTTATTATATTTACAAAAAAAAATCTAGAAAAACGCATATCAATTTTTAATTAACTTAATTTTTTGTATAATATATATATATCATTTAACGATAAATAATATTATTTTTACTCTTATAATATATTGAACAATATATATATTTTAAAAATGATAATATATATTTTTTCTTTTCAAAACATTATTTTCAATTATTACTACAAGACGCGTTTTTAGAATTTTCAACTTCTAAAACCATTAAATTCAAAAACCCGTTTTCAAATGAATTTTTTTTAAATAAAATACAGAAAACAAAATGTTACCTAACAGGTCTATAATTATTTTCTCAACGTCTGAAAAGTTCCAAAAAAAATTCTCAAGGTACTGTCATACTGATCATAGCTTCTAGAGATTTCATATTTTTAAAATAAATATTTTATAAGTAGTTATACACTTTCCTTCTATATATATCACGAGGTTCAAATCTTATATTTATTCATTAAATTATAAAATGTGACTAAACATCTTTGATCTAGATGATTTTATCTATTATGGGTCTTGAATTTTAATAATTTTATTTTAATTTCTTTTTAAAAATATATATTAAGATATTTGTTGCTCCTTCCATTGCATTGCAAGGAAATTGCATAGAAAAAAAATTGTACTAAGATAAGCTTTTGAATTGATGTTTTTGGGTGGTGTTTTGTTGGGTGGAATGGAATAGAATGGAATGGAAAGAAATTCATTCCATTTGTTTGGTTTGTTAAATTCCAATGGAATGAGCATTCCATTGGAATGGGGATTCCACCATTTTGGTGGAATGAGCATTCCATCCAAAAACTAATGGAATGCCCATTCAATTCTATTAACACATTTTCTTTCCAAAAATAATATATATATATTCATATATTATATAATATACATATATTATATTATACAAAATATTATACAAAATATATTATTATTATTATATTTATATATATATATATACTATATAATTTATATTTTTATATTTTATTATTATTATCCAAAATATATATATTATATTTTCTAATTATTTGTATATAATTTTTATATATAATAATATTAATATTAATAATATCAATATTAGAAAAATATATATATAATATTTATAATATATATTATTACATAATTTATACTTTTATATTTTATTATTATTATCCAAAATGAACATTATATTTTCTAATTATATATATTATTATATATATATATACACATTATATAATTACATATAATATTTATATATTTAATAATATTAATATCAATAATATCAATATTTATAATATATATTATTATGTAATATGTATATGTTATATTTTATTTAATATATAATAGTATTATATATATAATAATATACTTTCATATATTTTTTTTATCATCCATAATATATAATGTTATTATAAATATTTTGTAATTAGGGGTATTTTGGTCAAAATACAGTTGATTCCATTCCATTCAATTGTTAACCAAACAAAATATTACTGATTCAGATATTGATTCTAAAGTCCCAACCAAACAAAGAAATCAGTTTTTCACTCCTTTCCATTCCAATTCTCATTCTCATTACCATTCCAATTCTCATTCTCATTACCATTCCAATTCTCATTCCACCATGGTAACCAAATGCCACATTGGTTGTTGTAAGTAAGAGGCCAAGTCATCAGTAAGAGGCCAAGTCATCGTGAAAGGAATCAAATAATAGAGCATTTTTTAGAGACAACTTTAATACAATTTGAATTGCAATTTCACTTTTAACTTGTCAAACAAAAACGAAGTGGAGAATTTGTCTGTTTTGGTTTCTTATTTATTTCTATGCAAGTCAGAAAAAGCAAATGTGAATTATTAGAGCTTATGTTACATCATTTTCAAATTTGTAATTATTAAAGCGTAGGTTACATCATTTTCAAAGTAACTCATTTAATAAAGTTACATCATTATTAAAGCGTATTTAATAAAGCCCCTGTGGACTCCACCGGATAATAACACTCCACTTAACAAAATCAACTCATTTGGTTTGATTGATTAGTGGAATTTCCATGTAACTTCTTTATCATGATTTTTTTTTGTTTGTTGTAATTCATCATCTTTCATCATATGCTTGGGTTGGACTCCACCGCTTGATATGTATTAAAAAATAATACCAATTATAGGTACTCTTCTACTTAAATGATATTGTTAGGGTATTAATCGGTATCCATCTATACTGATCAACTAATAGTTGGTTGTCAGTACCAAGCTTTTTTCCATTACCAAATATGAATGACTCGATTCAATTTGGTGTATCAAAATCAACAATGAAAGGTCATTTCATTTACTTTCATAAATATATCATCTCTTTCCATTATGTATTACTATTAATATAAGGGGAAACTTGAGACAATTTTGATATACTTTGAATACAAATCTCTGTTGTAGCTTCATTTCACTTGAAATTAAGAATTCTTGAAAAATATCGTAAATCAAACGATATTACTTAAATGTATTTTCATTTTAATCTATTGCCGTTTGAATGAAACGAAAGAATAAAATTTTAAAGAGTAATACTGATATTAATTTTTGACACATGGTTGTCCTGAACAAAAAAAAAGACTAAAATTATGTTTTCATAACGTTACGAAACTATATGACCAGTTTTGAAACTATATCTACAGGTCTAGTGTCATAAACTTCGACCCTGAATTATTTTTTTCATGACTATTCTAATAAAAAAAAGACACTATATTCCAATACCATTCTGAGAGTAAAAGTAATAAATTAGCACCCATAAATCACATTATTGCTAGCACACCTTTGGAGAAAAAGAAGAAGCAACAAATAAAAACAGAGTAATTACCTGCCAATGACTTGCATTATGTATCATATGAAAAGTTGACCCACTTCTATGCTCTGAGTTGACTTGTGACATGAAGATAAGGAGTTGCAGAAATTGAAACAATAACAAGTGAATTTATCACCTATTAATTCAATAGAAATTTTTAAACCATCGAAACATACCATTTTTTTTTAATGTTTCTTCTGCCTCAGTAAGGATTGAAGATGCTTCACTGGAATGCTTATTTCTTGCTGGATCATCTGACTAATTACATTTTTAAATAAATTTCATAAGATTTGAACAAATCATTAGATTTCTATTTCATGCAATTTTTTACCAGAATTACCCTTCTTATATATATATATATATATCACTTACGATGGCTGCCACTCAACCTGCAGCATGGGCAGGCTAGTGAGTGCGTATAGACCATGTGTTGGCCTTGTCTAGTTAACACGATATAAATCAGAAAAAATTTCATCCTTGGAACAACTTATAATAATAATCACTTGTTAGAAAATCTTTTAAAATTCATATGAAGTCATATTAGCAGAGAATATGTGTTTGTTCTTATAATATTCCATTCTCTTTGTAGTTTGTAGCCAAACGAAATGACATGGCCTGTAGAATCCAAATTCCCTGTTCAAGTTCTCATAGTCAAATGAAGGCTGGATCTACGGAATCCATTATCTCTGAAAACTCACTGCGTAGGGTCCACTCTGTTCCAAAAGAAATTTGGCTACACCGTAACCATTGTTGACAGAACACCGAATTCAGGACACTCTGGACCAAAAAAAAAATCTGTATTTTTACAATGCAATTATTATACTTAAAAGAAGAATACATAAGAAATTAACCATTTTAATTGGGTTGCTGTAATGTCACCGTCATTCAGGAATCTAAGAAGAGTCACAAACAATGGCGTACTCTTGAGAGGGCCGACCCGGGCTACAGCCGGGGTAGCCTTCTGAAAAAAAAAACAATGATCGTACAATTTTTTTTTAACCTTTTTATTATTAGTAAATTATATTTAATTTTAACCAATATTACTAAACTTACACTTAAATATAACATTATTCATTACATTAACTACCTTTTATTTTTATCCATTATTGTTTTCATACTCTATTTTTTATTTGTTGTAGTCGGCATGTGATATTTGTTCATTTATTTAGGTTGTGATAAAAAGAACTTTAGCCGTAAATTGTTTATAATATATAGATTTTAGTGTGTTGAATGGTTGATAATTTACCAATAATAAAAACTATAATAAATGAATTACCTACTATAACTTTAAGCTATAAATTTGTGCCGACACAGCCTTTAAGGCTTGGTTGCCTTAACGTGTCGTGTCGTGCCGACGCGTTAAGGTGTCGTGTGGTGCCAGACACAACAAGTTAGGGAAAATGGGGGCACGGCACGGCACGTCGACACCCCCCCAATGGGTTGTGGGGCCGTGTTGGCTTGCCGTATCGTGCCGTGCCGTGCCGTGCCATCCTGTGTAGAATCTTTTATGTCACATGAAGAATCTATTTATGTCTCTAAACATATATAAGTTTAGCCCGAGTAACAAAGACATTCATTTATTAGTAAATCAGATTCAAGACATTATAATAGGGGGAAAAACTTCAGTGCAGCTGGTGCACTGCTGAGTGGTGCACCCGACCATTGAAGAACATACATATAGTAGGAAATAAGTGTCACATTTATACCACATATGATTTTTGTTCCATATGTATGTTCTTCGATGGTCGGGTGCACCTCTCAACAATGTACCCGGTGCACCGAATATTTTCTCTATAATAGGAAGGATCCAAAGAACATGATAATAACTTCTACCCACCACTCATTCAGTCATTCAAGAGTGACAATTGTTTGGTGGGTTTCATTTAGGGCTTTAATTTTGTTTTTTTTTTAATCAAACTCTAAGATCTTTTATTTGGAATTATCATTTTTAAGTCTTCAAAAGATTGAAAGGAGCTTTGATGCAATAGATGCATTGTTCTATTACAATCATACAATATATTTTCATAGAAATCAAAGTTTTTTCTAATGAATATCCGTCATGAAAGAATCGAAAAATTATTATTGAGAATTGATGAAATGGATCTTTTACAAACTGTATATGTTGACTCCACCTCTCCCTCGATAATAGTATGAGTGTTTGCTTATACCACTAACCACATGTCAAGAGAGGGGACTATATTCTGGGTTTCCAGTTGTATTAAAGATTTACCTGCCGGACCTATGAACTCCAACTAAAGAAAACTATAGAATGAAGGATTTTTAATTTTATAAATACTGAAATATTTGAAGCTTCCATTACATGGAAATTACACAACAATGATCCTAAAAGGCTAAAATAAAGCCATAAGAAATTTAACATTTTCGGTTGGGATTCAGATCTTCTTTTGTTTGTTGACCTAAACATTTAAAAATTACATTTGAAAATAATTAATGTGAAATAAAAAATCTTAGCCACCGATTTTCCAAATCTATTGAGATTGTCAATATACAATCAGTCAAACAGTGAATCTTAATTATTTGAATTGAAACTTTAAAATCTTGTAAAATTGTGTGGACTAAACTTGTTTGGCATTTGAAAATTAAGAGTCCATTTTTGTTCACATTACCCCCTCCCACATGGATGACATGTGTTCAGGGAGGATAAATTTATCCCAAAATATGATAGTGTTTTGATAAATTTACTCTTTCTATAGACACATATCATCCATACAAGAGTGAACTCGAAAATTAAACATGTTCTTTCCAATCTCACATTAATTTCCATCCACTGGACTTGACTTATTGATGATGAAGACCCTATTTCGGTTTAGTTGGTGCTTCAGTTTCATAAAAATATTTGGTTTTATTATCACAAAATTGTTTCAAAATTGGCTTGGTCATTAATCTTTAACGTAAAAATTGGATACCACTAAAAGATGACTAGCGTGTACTATTCAATAATTGTCCAAAATTGAATTTTTTTAATTTAGTTTTAAATTTTATATTAAGATATTTTATGCTTCCATTGCATTATTGCATGGAAATTACATAGCAATGGGCTAAAATATAGGTTTTCAACTGATGTTTTGGATTCTTAGCATCGCTATTCCCCTTCCAGCAACTGCCTTTGTGTGTATGAAGAGAACAAGAATATAATGGGCCGGGTTGGGCTTTTGGAGCCTTATATTTTTCTCTATGCTAGTAAAAAGCAGCCCAAATTTATAAGCTTGTACTATTGCCTAAAGTAAGGCCTTGTAGAGAGAAATATCTTACATGTGACAGTATCGTTGTCTATGTGAGATTACTCTACATGATAAATCAGATATCGACGTGTATGTGAGATTATTATTCAGTATGACCAATTAGATATCGACATATATATGAGATTATTACTCTGCACGGGCGATCATATATCGCCGTGTATGTGAGTTATGTGTTTCCTCTACTCCGTGTGTGCATTGAGAATTCTCCCACGTGCGTCAGATATTCCCTAAGGTACAAGTTTGGTATGAGTTTCAGAATCAATATAGAAAAGATTTAAGAATATCGAAATATCATATTTTAAATTTGATATCTTATTTTGTGTATTTGATGAGCGAAAAGATGGAACATTATCCGTAGGCTGTAGCCTTTGACGCATATAAACCAAACCTAAGCTAAGAAACAGTAATTGAAGGTTGTCTAAGTAATAAACTTCACCTTAACAAAATCACACCGCGAAGAGGAATAACAAACTTCACTAGTAGTACATATTGATGTTAATATTTTTGTTAAATTAAAATTGATAAAACTCTCAATCTAATTTCAGGCACTAGCAGAAAACGAATCAATAGTAAACCTCAAATAATATGAATTTCAATCTACCCAAAAATTGAAAAGAACTCTCACCTTCTAAGACCAAATCGCCAATTCGAATTTCAATTGTCGTACTTCGACGTCTTCTTCTTCTACTCCATGGAAATTGCTGTACAAGATCAAACAATTCTACAGTTTCACTTCCAGTGCAGCTGTTTCTGAGCTCGACTTCTCAAGAATCAAGCTAAAAACGAAGTCAATTTTAGCAACAAAAGAAGGAAGATCAGAGCCGAATCGTGGTGTCGATTTAGATCATTCTAAATTGTTGTTGATCTGATCAGATCCATCAAAGTGGAGTCAGAACCGATTGAGTTGAGAAAAGTAAAAAAAAAAAAAAAAACTTGTAACAAATTGGGCTTTTTAAAGTTGGTAGAAGGAATCTCACAATGAGTTTTTTAAAATTGATATTTCAAAGTTAGGCATTTGAATGTTGTATCCACAACTCTTTCATATTGCAGGTTGTTATTAAGTCTTTAAATTTGATAATAACAACTTTCTAAATTTGAAAATTTTAACGACTTTCATTTTTATATGTTGTTGTGCCTTGTTGTTAAAGACATTTTGGTGCAATGAATTACACCATTTGTTCAATAGAAAATTAATTTCTATATTAAGATGTCAATTTTGTAAAATAATATATATTTAGACGCTCTAGTTTTAATTTTAAAGTTTTAATTTCATATTTTTTATACTACACCGTTTTATAGACAACCTAAATTCCTTATATATATATATATATATATATATATATATATATATGTATATAAACATATAATCTAAACTCTGTTTCACCACGTTCATGTATATAAAATAACAAGAGACTGTATTGTTTTATAAACTTATATAACACGAAAAATCAGTAAAACCTTTGAAGTGTTACGTTGTAATTACAATTTACAAGCTTGTAGCATGACCTAATGAAGAAGAAGGGCCTGGCAGAGAGAAATTTCTGACCTGTTTCAAATTTCGATCCTTAATAAGAATAGAGATTTCTTGTCTTAATAAGGATAGAGGAAGCTTCACTCAAATGCTCATTTCTTGCTGGATGGTTGATTTTGCCATGACCCTCTTATCCAAACAGAGCACTCTGTTTAATGCATTTGCTAACACAACTTAATTTTAGTTCTCTTGACTGATAAGACTAACATAAATGTACAAAATGTTACATGAAGTAAGTTTAATATGTATGATATCAGAAATAACGAATATAAAAAAATTCTATGATTTAAGTTCATTAGTTTCATCCAATTACCTTTCGCTGTTTCGCCTACAATGGTTCAAAGAACCAGTGAGATTAAGAAGCAGCTAACTTCAAGGGCAGAGATGCAAATTTCATTTTCAAGTATGCCCACACCACAATACCAATAAGCCTTTGTTTTGAAGTCATACTTTGTTGATTGCTTCCAATGAAAAATACAAGTATGTATAAGATCCAAAGAAAGATAAGTAGATAACAAAGATATACCAAAAAAGAGGAATTGCTGATGTCAATATATATAGGGACTTGAGAAAAACTCCAAGCAATCATGCGAACGTCTAACCATTATAGTGCCCGCTGTTCTGCTTCCCAGAATTCATTCGGATGCAAATATTTACATGATGCTGCTAGATATGTAATGTAGAATCCCAGCATTTCAATAAGTTCATTTACATGCACACACCGCGGTCTGTGGAGCGGTATTCCACAGACGAATCATGCGTCGTGGACAGCAGCGCAAGCATGTGCCCACACAGAGGTCCAGACCGCGGTAGTGACGGATTTCGTGAGGAAAGAGGAAATCCTGCGTGCACAAGAAATTGGAAAAGGAAATAGATTTCAATTGGGATCTTGGCTAACCCTAGTACTCTCATATAAATATCACCATTATTTGTACTAAAAAAGAGAGAAGAAAAAAGCAGAAAAATAGTGCGTAGTGTGTGAGAAAAATTGTTAGAGAGAGAGCAATTGTAGAGAGACTGAGAGAGAGAGGGAGATTGTAATCAACTCTGAGATATAGTGGATTGAGTGTGGTGCGCTCCGTGGACGTAGTCAATTTGCTGAATCACGTAAAATCTTTGGTGTCTTCTTTCTTCTTATTGCTTTATGTTATTTTCTGTTTGTGATTAGATTTGTGTGTTTGTAATTTCTTCTCGATAACAATAATAAAATAGAAATAAAATAACGGAACTCAAATCATCACATAAACTGAAAGTACTAACTAACTATCATTACATAAAGAATGGAACTCAAAAATTTTGATACCATTGTCAACATCTAGCTAGTTGACATTTCGATAAAAATCAGCATTGATGCAAAAAACATACTAAATAAATTATGTTATAATTCCAGGAATCTAAACACAAGAATCAAGATAATGAAAACAGGAAAATAAAAAATGTGTCATATGACTAAGGAAATGATTACCAATAAGAGAAAAAAGATGATAAAAATGATTATCCATTTGTCAATTAGGACATATATACAATTTCAAAAATCTGAACAAGCCTTCCACTTTAATGTGAAGCAAAACATATGGCCCTCTTTCCTGATTCCCTTTCGTTTAACACGAAATGAAGACGGCCAACCAGAAGAATGCAATAATTGCATTTAATACTAGTAACACAAGGAGCTGATATATTGACAACAAAATTTATTTTTCAAGGTTGGAACAGCACCCCAACAAAGGTCAATACATTAAAAAAAAAAAAATTAAGCTCATAGAGGAATGTAGCTTGATAATGTTGGAGGAAACAATTTTCTACATGTTTGGAAGAATTGTAATTCTATATAGAATAATGCTAAACATCCCACCTAAAATCTTATATTTTTCATCCCAACAAATATGGCATATGAGGTGTCAAATTATGAGTGGATATATATTAATGATGTTTTATCTCACATACCATATGTATCCACTAACCATTTGACATTTCAAGTGTTACATGTGTTGGGATGAAAAAAAATAAGATTTTATATGGGGTGTGTAGCATTAGTGCATTACTGTTCTATATAACTCATAAAAATGTATGTAATAAGATAGTAATGTTAGACAACACAAAAATTTAGTTTAAATTTCAATCCAAATGATGTGGCAAGTGGGTTGTCATCACCACACACAACGTGAGATGATATGGTTAATAAAAAAATCACTTGACACATCATTTACGTTAAAATTTAGATTAATTTTTTAGAATGTCTAAAATTACTCGGATAAAATATGCCCTCCCCCTCTCCGTCTTTTTATTTGTGCTGTATTCAAAAACCGGACTGGACCTTTTACAGCACCATTTGAAGGCCCAAATACTAAAACTATCCAACTGATCAATTATTGTTAATAACACTGAGGGCCCATAAAACGCTAAGGGCCCATATTTAAAAACTGGACTATTAGTAAAATGTTAATAGCGGTTACATTTTTTTTCTCAAAAACTTGACTATTAGTAAATGTACCAAACTGATCCATTATTGTTAAAAACGCTAAGGGCCTATTTTTAACTAGACTGAATTAGGCCTTGCGTGGGCACGTCACATCGTTTGGTTCCATATTTGAGGTCCATTTCTATTGTTTAATTAACACATCATTGCTTTTCATCGACTTTAATAAAAGAGTAATACTACACGTTCAAATTATTTTCAAAATAATATAGCACATGAGGTGTCAATGTCTTAATAAAATTTTCAACATAAATTTGGATTTCCAACCATATGTATTTAGGGGTGGGCAAAAATCCATTAAATCGAACCGAACCGATACAATCGGTTTTTTTCCAATTTTTCTTCATGATTCGGTTCAATTCTGTTTAAATTATTAAAAACAGGATTTTCCCGTTCGGTTTTCGGTTCGGTGGCTGAAACCGAGAACTGAACCGAAACCGGGTATATAAAAAAAAACCGTACTTTTTCAGTTTGCTTTCTCTCTCTCCAGACTTTACCTCTCACCTCTAACCCTAAATCTCTCACTTCGCCTCTCTCGTACGCCGTCTCTCTCATCCACCATCTCTCCGTCCGACGTTGCTTCTTGGATCGACAAGTCTTGGTCTTGCTCGACGACTGTCTCTCAAATCGTCTCACTCCATTTTCTTCTACTCCATCAAATCTCATAACTTTGACAATCCCAAACTCTCTTAACAACGCTATGATTCTCTTTTCTTCCTCCACAGACCGTAAGTTAAAATGAGTTATTATGTTTCTCTTAAAATTAATTATATATCAGGTTATGATCTTTTGAATCTCTCTAATTTGTTGTTCTTGGTAGTCTGTGGTCGCTGTTAAAGGCTATAAATTTTGTATTGAATCAAAATGTTAATAATGCCACATCTGGGTTGTCAAGTTACATTAGAAAGTTCAACTTTCTACTGTCATCAAAACTAATTAATTAATTTACTTAAAATGATTAATTTTACGCTATGTGGTATGTGGTGCAAGTTTGAAGTAGAAGATTTGATACTCTCTTGGTTTCTGTTAATTCTACCAGATTGTTTTTATTATTAAAAAATTCAAATGGATGTTACTTGGATTTTGAATGTTAATATAGATTCAACTGTGCTATGTGCAAATGTAGCCATAATCATCTACTTTTTGTTTAGTTCTCTTTCTCTCTCCCCCATCTTCTGTTTCCTATTTCTGTAAATTTTAAAATATTTTCATATTGGATAAAAGTAGTTCAGATACCATTTTAACACGACAGTGAAGAGAAATAAATTAAGGGACAAGCAGTATCGATCATAAATCTTAAACTAGAAAAAGGAAAAAACTAAATGGTCAATTTATGCAATCTTTGGTGCTCATTCTCCTGTTGTGCCGATTATAGTATTATAAATGCAGGGCTAGCTAGTTGTATATGAAATCAATGGGTTTCATCAAAGTTTTCTTGTTTTCAAGATGACCATGTATATGAAATCAATGGTTTTCATCAAAGACTGAAAAGAGGAATATTTTATAAATTAAAGTCCAATAATTGGGCCTAATCGGTTCAAAACCAAAAAAACCAAACCGAACCGAACCAGTTCAATTCAATCGGCTTTTGATTGGTTGACAATTGTATATCGGATTTGATCGGATCATTTTTTAAAAAACTGAATAGTATCGGTTTTTAAAGTGAACCGATATAATCAACATCCACCCCTATATGTATTTATATATATATCATAGACATAATAAATCAGTGTCTGATGTACTTACTAAAATACAAAAACAATTGCTTCTTAGATTTAAGTGCATGAAATCAAGACTAAAATAATGATAAAATTAACAAGATGGGTTGGTCTGATGGTAAATCACTCACCACTATGAGGTTGTGGGGTTTGAACCCCCACACAAAAAAAAAACCCGAAATAATGTAATACTTCAAAAAACAAAAATAATGATAAAATGAAAAACCACTTCACACCTATATAAAATACAATTTTGGTCACTTTCACTCGTAAGCTCATAGCTCAAGTGCTATCCTTATTGTGTTTTTATCTCTTAATTTCACCGGTTCCAGCAGACCTCAAATTCGATTGGTCTCATATCATCACGGTCACTATCATACTCCTTCAAAATAAATTAACAAATGAAAACAAAGTAATTGTCGGCAAATGATCGACTTGCATTGGCCCTCTTGGATTTGATTTGTTTTTCTAAGTAGTTTCTTTCTTCTTCTCTTATTGTCATTCCTATATAGAGTAATTCTACCTTATCTAAATTTGAGACCCTAATCATGAATTTTTTTATTGTTTATAATAACCAGATTTTGGAAAACTGAAACTTGCTCCAAAAAAGCTAAAATATGGCAGACATCACTTGGTGGCTCCATATATATTTGCGACTCAAAACAGATTGATTATGAATTTATGACAAATTTCTCTACACCCACTTCTATGTCTTTTTCCTTTATTTATCTCCCAACTCAAATGAAAATCCAGTAAACCAAAATCATTTTATTGCACTTTATAATCGACATCGTAATTTGAGTCTTTGATGCTAGATTCAGGTTTTTGTTTCCAATTTTTTTTGTCATTCTCTATTTCTATGGAGTATTTTTTTTCTTTCAGATTCAGATATCTGAAGTTCTCTTTTTTGTTTTGAATAAAAGCCTAAACAAAATTGATTACATATTTTAGTTCCAACTGATTCTTCACTGGAATGATCATTTCTTGCTTCGTAATCTAATTAATTACATATTTAATTAAATTTGATTAAGATTTGACTAATTAATGGATTGTTATTTCACACAATAATAATGACAAATCAGAAAAATTCCAGCCTTGATAGTTACTGTGTAATCTGTTCTGTTTTAATTTAAACAAATCTATTAAATCCACATTTCCTTGTTCAAGTTCTCTGACAAGAAGCCTTTCGTTGAAGATCTCCAGGAAAACAAAGTAAATCTAGGGACCAAAGTTGACAAGGGTACTATTGAGTTGGTAGCAGGAACCAATGGTGAGAAGACGACACAGGGTAGCAGGAACCAATGGTGAGACGACGACACAGGGTTTCGACTCATTGGGTGTCCATTGCCAGCAGTACTACAAGGAGTTCGCTAAGTGGCGTGCTGTTCTGAAAATCGGTCCCAACGAGCCATCCGAATTGTCAATCCAGCAAAATGCATAGGGATTGGCGCACTACGCTATCATTAGCCAGGAGAATGGGATGGTCCCCGTTGTAGATCCCGAGGTATTGACTGATGGGAGCCATGACATCAAAAAATGTGCTGATGTGACACTGAAACTTGCAAAGCCTTGAATGATCAACATGTTCTTCTTGAAGGCACATTGTCAGGCTCTGATAGCCCAAGGTATCATATATACATACTTGCTGTTGCATTCCAACGGTATTGTCTGCCGTAGTAAGGATGGAGGAAGTTTCACTCAAATGCTCAATTCTTGCTGGATGCTTGCTACTGCCATGACCCTCTTATCAGACTGAGGCATGATACAACAGGGCAATATGTACTACAACAATAAATTATCATAAGATGCTAGAAAGATTGAAAATGTAGAACAATAGCAGAACAAGATGTTCATTCATACACGAGAATATTTGACGGCATCTTAACTCTAATCAGTATTCTTATGGGTATGATCAAATGAACTATCTTGAGCTCTAAGCCAGTTTTCTGCTGACGAGGGCTACACCACAGGTTTCATGGTAAAACCAAGGATGATATACCAATGCATTTGTTTTGTAACGAATAGCATGATAAGGAAAAATAAGATTGATTGCTTAAAATTTCTATATAGGCATTTCACAAAAATTAAATGTACATAAGGATATATAACAATTGAAACAATTGAGAAACAATATATACATATAAGCAAATAAATGTACATTACCAAATACAACCATTAGAATCAGAAATCTGTTGTCATTGAAGCATATTTGTTGAAGAACATCAAATTCAAGGGCTCCGAGTGTACCTAACCTAAATATTGTGACATTGTCTCAGCAAGGAACAAAGAAACTAATCATTCTTTTCAAAATTACTAAATAGGCCATGGTGTCATCTTATAAATGAATTCTAAGTTATTACCTTATTGGGGATGCCAACGGAAATTTCCCAACAAAGTCTGCACTCTTAAGCAATAAAACTAGTAACCAATTTTGGTACTGAAAAAACAAAAATCAGCAACAATAGCAATAGTCTTGCGAAACACAAATTCTTCCTATTGAAAAACAAAAGTATATATAAAAGCAAAAGAAGGATAACAAAGAAACATACATGAAAAACAAGGAATTACTAAATCTTATTCAAAAAGTTACTTATACACAAGGTTTTAATGAATGGCACTGCAGCAGCAATAGACAAGCTCGAAAAGGTCCATACCAAGGGTCCAAGGATGTCCTCACCACAGGACAAAGAGACAGACATGACATGAGAGAAGCTTTCCTCACACAGTGATCCAATAAGATATTCTTCCAAAATGATATATGAATTTAGATATTCTCACCACAGCTCTCAAAAAAATACTTCAAGCCTATCCCGAAGGATCAAGAAAATAGAACTAGCTGATGGACATAGAAGGAATGATTCATATATATACACTTTGCATAAATTCAGATTTAATCCAAGAACATGAAATCACTGACAGCCAAAAGAATCGTAAAAAGAAGTTTCACTCACTCCTGGATCCTTAGGTACCGTCTTTCACTCACTTGATATAGTGCAGATAAATGTAATATTGGATGTCCTACACTTCCTTCTAATTGAATAGCAGGATGCTTCCGTCTGCAACAACAGAGTTTATATTAATACAGAAGAAGGGCAACGAAGAATAAACATAGATGAAAAAAACGAGGAAGTTAGAGAATGACATACCAAAACGTGAAGGTAGATAGGAAGAGTCCTCCCACGGGCATGTCTTTTTGTCTGTTGAAATTAGAGAATAAGGAAAATTATCAATAAGGAAATGTTTTTTTTTTTGCTGATGCTTGTACAAACATTGCAGCCCGATCAAACATCCAAAAGAGACCTAGCTGTGTAAATGTTTATTTCAATAAATGAAGTTGATATACTTCCACTTACATTTCACCCTGGATGCCAATAACAATCAGCCTAGTTTAAAGTCCAATTGGGAGCCGTCCACCAATTTTATAATCAAATAGCAGCTTGCTTCAATCTGCAATAAGAAGGAAGTAGATTTGAGGTGTTAGAGATTGATATACGAATGATGTGATAGCATTCTATAGAGCTCATTAATTCTTCATAGCTCCTATTGAAATCATTTATAATGTAAATAAGGTTTGAGGAGTTAGAGATTGACATACCAATCATGTTACGGAATTCTGTACACCTCATTCATTCATTCATTCATTCTGAACACTAAGGATCGTAGATGTATCTGCCATCGATACAAACACAAGGGATGTGGGAAATCTTGGACCACTCTTTTCCCTTATCTCTTTTGCATTCTTCTTTCAGCTTTGGACACCTCCTAATCCATAATTCCAAAAGTGAGGATGGCAGGCCCTGCTCTGGAAAGGATCTCACTTCTGGAGAATTATAAATCCATAATTTCGAAAGTGAGGATGGCAGACCTAGCTTTGGAAAGGATTTCAAATTTGGGCAATGATGGATGTACAGAGTTTTAAGTGAGGATGGCAGGGCAAGCTCTTGAAAAGATGTGAGATTTGGGCAACCAGAGATGTGTAAATAATCAAGGGAGTTAAGGTTTCGAAAACCCTCACCCATTAGGCATTTCAAATTCGGGAAATCGAAAATGTCGAGATGAGTTAGAGAAGGGGGAAACGTCATTTCCATTTCTTCTTGTGGAAATGACTCTGCTTCTGGAAGTCTCCAAATAGTGAGAGACGTGAGAGAGGTGAGGTTGTGCAACCCCCACTCAAGCACAGCCTTGTACATTTTAACATTTAAAGCACTAATTAAAAGAGATGTCAGGTTGGTGGGAAAACCTTCTTCCGGAAATGAAGTCATACTTTGACATCCTCCCAATGTTAAGCTTTTAAGAGAGTTGAGGCTGTGGAACCAATTGGGTAAGGCTTTTAGCTTCTCACAATATTCAATTGCAAGTTCACTTAAACCGGTGTTGGCAGGCCCTTCTTCTCCCAAACACTCAATACTTTCACATTTATATATCATTATTCTTTGAAGATGGCTAAGATTGTATAGGCCTTCAGGTACAATTTTAATATTCCTACAAAAGCATACACTAATCTTTTCAAGAGATTTGTTATTATGAAAACTCTCTGCTATTGACTCTAGGTCTGGAAGAGAATTAAGAGAGAGAGTACGAAGCGTCTGTGGTAAATGACCACTAGATGATAAGCGCTTGAGAGAAGGGCATTTTTTGACTTCCAAGTATTCGAGAAGAGATGTGTTTGTATTGTTGGGGTTCTCTTCATCCGCCACTGACGTACAACTTTCCTCATTATCATCCCACAAATACTCCAATTTCTCACAATTCTCTATCTCAAGCTCTTTCAGAGATGATGGTAGTTTGCATCTTACAATGAATGTTAGAGAATTGCAATATTTCATTTTCAAACTTCCAAGACTTGCATTTTTGTCATTCATTTCCTTGGGTAATGAAGTTAGAGCATTGCAATTTATAATCTCAAGTGAACTTAGATTGACAAGGAAACAAACCTCTGGAAATGAGATCATATTTGAGCAATTTGTAATCCGTAGCTCTGTGATAGAGATGAAGCTTCGCAACTCCTTTGGTGACCTTAACCGATTGCCAAACTCTGAAATATCTGCAAGAGTCATGGACTTCAGTGACTTGGAGTCCATTGGACTATTGCATGCCAACTCTTTGCATCCATCTATTTCTAATTTGCTAAGCATTGGAAGGCTTGAGAATGAAACTACCAACTGCTCACAATTCCTAATCACAAGTGCCTCCAATGAAGGAAGAAGATTGGGCAATGTTCCAGAAAGTTTAGGACAATACTCAACCGAAAACTCTCGAAGGCAAGGGAATGCACTGCCATACTCACCGTCTTTGATAGGTTCCCAGTGCTCCCATTCTTGCATATCTTGAAAACAGAGAATCTGTAGTGATTGAAAAGGTGTTGAACAACGCTGTCCACAAATCTCCTTACCTATGCTTTTTCAATCCTTTCATCCCTCTGATTGTGAGATCTTTAAGCGATCCTAACATCCCAAGTGAAGGTAATACCGTGCATTTCTCACAACTGTCCAATGTTAGGCTGGTCATTTTGGAGAATGATGAATCACCTACCCAAGATGGAAATTCTAAGCCACCATAAAATTTGATTTTGAGCTTTTCCAGGTTTGGATGAGGTCGTAGCAGGCCAAGCACCTCTTTTGCTTCTACTTCATTTCGCGTGTCATCAAATTGAGAGTTCCATTCAAGCTGTAGCACTTTTAATTTCTGTTTATCATTCAATATCATCTCTCTTGTTTCATGTAAATCAACATTCTCTAATCTTGAAATGCAATGTTCTCCACAAAGAGATTTTAACAACTTCAAATTTTTCAAGCCAATACCAAAACCTTTCCCCACTATAAAATTGGACAAATATTGAAGACATTTCAGCTCATTCATTCCCAATGGCATCTCATGTAAATAGACTTCATTAATATCAAGATATCTTAAATTGATCAAATTCCTAATCTTGGAAGGCAACTTCTTAAGTCTAGAACAACCTCTTAATTTCAAAATTTGTAAGTTAAGTAAAGAACTTGTCGATTCTGGCAAGCTTTCGATCATCGTACTAGACATATTAAGGAATCTCAGTTGTTTCAAATTGCCAAACGACTCGGGCAACTTCTTAAGTCTAGAACATCCTTCTAATTTCAAAATTTGTAAGTGAAATAAAAAACTTGTCGATTCTGGCAAGCTTTCGATTCTCGTACCAGACATATTAAGGAATCTTAGTTGTCTCAAATTGCCAAACGACTCGGGCAACTCTGTAACATAATAACCTTCTAAAGATAACATCCTCAATTTTCTAAATTTTTGTAGCAAATCAATTATAACCGTTTGAGCTATGTAGCTGCTACGGTATACTTGATTGATGTTTAACGGCAAGAACGTTCTTAGACGTTGATCAACTTGTTCAAGCTCATTGAGAACTCCAAATTTACATTTTCCATCAGCATCACCACGAGCAAAAGAAAGATGACGAACCTTGTCGAAGCTTCTCAGTGGCTTGTTGGCCTCCGTCATATCCTCCAGATGGTAGCAAGTTACTCCAAAAGCCCATTTGGCAAGATCGTGGACAAGGTCATGCATTGTATGTTTGGATTCATTAATATTTGATTGTTGAAAAAATGATCTGGATACCAGAGCAATGAAGTACTCATGACCTAAATCTTCCAATTGTTGATTATTTTTTGCTGGTATAAGACCTTCAGCCATCCATAGATGTATCAGTTCCTCCTCTAGGAATTCATAATCCTCCAAGAAAATTGCACAATGAGCAAAGCATCTCTTCAAATGAGAAGGAAGATAGTAGTAGCTTAATTTTAAGGTTGCTGGAATGTCGTCACTTTCTTCTAGTAAGTCCCACATTTTGCTGTTTAGCATTTCCAACCACTCGTCTTCTCTTTCCTGCTTGGAGCGCAGAAGGCCAGCGAGAGTCTTCACTGCTAAGGGTAATCCTTTGCACTTTTCAATGACTTTTTGACGAATTAATTCGATATCGCTATGTGAAGCAATTTCTCCACACTCAAATGCATGCGCCTTAAACAAAGACCAACATTCATCATCTGAAAGATTTTTCAATATATGACTTTCTCTGGGAGCTCCCATTGTTAATGCAACATCTTTATCACGTGTTGTCACAATTATTTTGCTCCCACCAGCTCCAGCCTTAAACGGAGACCTCAAGATTTCCCACGATCTATAATCCTTGCTCCAAACATCATCTAACACGAGCAAGAATTTTTTTCCAGCTACTGCCTCTTGGAGTTCCTTCTGCACCGCATCTAACTCCGTTAGAATACAAGGAGAGCGAGTAATGGACTGGAGAATTGCCTTAGAAATTCTCAAAACATCAAAATCCACAGATACACAGGTCCATGCTTTTGGGTTGAAATCTGTCACTGCTTCATCATTAAACACCTTCTGTGCAAGCGTCGTTTTCCCGATTCCTCCCATGCCCACAATCGATATGACACGGATGTTATCACCATCGGATTCACCAGTACTTAACACCATGTCAAGTATTTTGGCTGCATCTTCATTTCTCCCAAAAACAGTAGTTTCAATTTGCAGACTCGTAGTGGGCAGTGTTCGGTAAACAGGAACAGTTGATGACGTCCCTCCACTAATCTCTTTCAATCCAAGGTTGTCTCTGAGTTTACAGAGCTCTTCCAATCGACTAGTAACATTTTTTATCTCGGACCCCATACGAATGTTGAACTTAATAGCTCTAGGACTCCAGTTATTGAAACAAGCAGGGAGGAGGTTTCGTGCCTTGCTGGTGCTGGCCTGCTGGTTTTGCTCCAACGTCGACGTTTTTGCTAAAGCATCAGTTGCAAACTCATCTAGTATATCTTCCACATCATAAGCCAAGTCTCGGAGATCGTCCAGCCAAATCTTGACAGCCCTGTTCTTCAGTTGCTTCTCCTCTGCATCGCTGAGCACTGCCTGAATCATCATTAACGTTTTCTCCCACTTTTTGAGCTTGGAATGTATCCCCTCCTGGAGTGCAAATCGCAGCAATTCACGGGATGCCAATCGGTCAAACAGGACCTGAAGGAAGGCAGACAGAAAGAGCTCTCCAACAGGCATGGTTTTGGTTTTGGTTTTGTCTGGTGAAAGTATAGAATAAGGAAAGGATGATCACAAAACGCTAGAGAGAGTACTGGTTCTTTGTTTTCGGATGTGTATGGAAGATTGAACAATTTCAAATATAAAAAGATAATTAAAGCAGAGATAACTTTGATTTAAAAAATAAAATAAAATAAATAATTATTGCAATATTCCACCCATAAACAGCTTTTACTCTTTTTTTTTTTTTAAGGTATTATCAATTTAGTGCTTAAGTTTTTAAATTTTTTAAATGAGTTTGTTTTTTTACGACCTTTGGTCCCTTGCTTTTAAAAAATATATCAAATTGATTCACCTGTTTGTCAACCGTTAGTCTAACTTAACGGTTCCAGGGGTATTTTTGTCTTTAAACATAAAACATACCACTTGTCAATTATTTATTTATTAATATATAAAATTAAAAATTAAAAATACAAATACTATTATTCCCTTCTATCTCTCTTTTTAAATTTTATTTTTTTTTAAAATAAATTCAAATAAAAGAAAAAATACCCTGATTTTGATTTTTTAAATATAAATATATATATATATATATTAATGGATTAATAAAATAAGATATTAAAAAATCGTTTTGTTTTGTTTTTCCATCTTCTTCGCAGTTCATCCCTCATCTTTTGGGATGACAATTTGACTCGCATCCACGAGCACCCGCTCGAACCCGTAAACCCATTTAAAGAAAAACCCAACGGGTTCGGGTGCAGGTGTGGACTGGAAAAACGAACTCGCGGATGGACCTGTAAACCTGTATAAATAAAATTTATTTAATGTTTATATATTTAAAATCCAACAGAAATATTTTAACCATATAAAGAGTAAAAAGTAAAAACTTCACTCATTCTAAATTTGAGAATTACATTTCTCAACTTTCATTTATATATAATTGATGGTAGAATATTACCCTCTTGTTTTTTTCAATGTAGGACTTTTGAAAGTCTCACATCGAAAAAACAAGAGTGCAAGGTTCCACCATTAACTATATATATATATATATATATATATATATATATAATGTGATTTGCCTCTTGTCTCAACTAAGAAACACACAGGAAATGAGTTGGATTTTTTACTCTATTAAGTGTTTTTAATTTTTAAAATCATAATATTTTATATATTTAAATAATTTTAAAATATTATTAAAAAAATTGTGGTTTTATGGGTGCGGGTGTGGGTGCCCCTAAAACCCGCGGGTGAAACCTGTTCGTGAAACTGCAAAAATAAATGGGTTCGCGATCGGGTGTGGGTGACAAAAAGTTTCACGGGTGCGGGTTTGGATTTTACAAAATCCGTCTAAACCCGACTCGTTGTCATCCCTACTCATCTTCATCCAAATTCAAGTCCAACTTCTTACCTAACAAATTCCATCAACAACACAACAAAATTTTGTCCAACACAACTCAAGTTTGTCTTGGATTTCATCCACTATTTAACAAAATGATTTTTTTCAAAAAGAAAATAAGAAAATTGTAAAAACTTTTTTTAAAACAAATTGATAATGAAATTTTTTCCTGATTTCAAGATATCTAGAAAATTTCTTTATACAATATAAATACCATGACCATCGGATTCGATTCAAGTCAACCCCAAATCAATAATTGCAAACACATAACAACCCATCAAATTCAATTCAAGCCAACTCCAAAATCAGATTAATCACTATCCATCATCAATCTCTTATATAAAATAAAAAATCGTGGATTTGGATCTCTTTATCTTCTATTCTCTAGCTCATACCACCACACAACCCCCATCAATCTCTCTCTCTTCTGCTTCAACAGACGGTGGAGAGCACATGGAGGAGTAATCTGCTCAGTCTCTCGATCGTGTGGAGGAGTTGCACCCATCCCCGTCTCTCTCTTATATAGTGGAGAGCACATGGAGAAACGATCTGCTCTATTAGGCGATCTGCACCTTTGCACGGAGATGATCTCTCGATCATGTGGAGGAGTTGCGTCGTGCTCCAAAGCTCTCCCACGAGCTTCATCTCACCAGAAATGGAGCAGACAACTCATGCTCCATCTGATATGGTTCGTGGTTGAGGAGGATTGGTTGATGAAGATTGATTTTTGCTTATTAAAAGAGATTATAAAGAGAATGAATAAAGATGACAATGGTGTGTGGGTGTGGGAATTAGCAGATCGTTTGTTTTTATTCAATTGTGTGGATGAATATAAATTATTTGTTTAAAATAATTTTTAATTTATTTTTTAAAAATTAAAAATAAATAAAAAAGTTACAATGAAGGTTCCCAGATCGATCTGGTTTTTCCAAACCTGAATCCTTATCGTAATCTGGGTTTTCCAGATCTTCATTATCATTGTCTTTTTGTTAGAGGTTGATTTTTTTCGTTTTCGTTTTTGTTTTTTAAATTATTATCTATTTTTTGTAGTGTTGACAGTCGATTTTTTTTCTTTAATTTTTATGATATATTTTAAATTTTAACCAAATTTTCTTGTTTTTTTTCCTAAAAGAAAAACTAAAATGTTTTATTTTATTTTATTTTTTAGAAGGAAATAAATGTCCAGAGGTAAAGACATCATTTTACCTATTATGTATCCTTTGACCGTTAAATTTTTAGTCAAATGGACTTATTTGATGCATTTTTAAAAAGTAAAGGACCATTGAGTTGTAAAAAAGCAAACACGTTTAAAAACTTGATGTTTCTCCAAAACTTAGGTACTAAATTGATAATACCACCTTTTCGTTTCACAGTTGAAAAGATGTACGAATAGTGGTGATTTGTACCCCAAGTGACTTTACACTCCTAGTGCATCCCAATAAGCCAAAACAAACACATCTTTGACTATTAATAGGGAAACTAGATTGGAATTTGCTCCAACAGCCTTCCTATATTCCTCCTCAAATTATTTTCCGGTCAAAACCTCCTTAAAAGTAATTCCTATTTATTGCACCAAACTCTACTCCAATTGAGAGTTGAATGAGAACCTTCTGGGAATATACTTGCATCAAAAAAAAAAATCCACCCTAATTTTCAACACCAAAAAGATCTTTAATGAATATTCTCCCAATGAATATTCTCACATGGGTGTCATTTTAAGGATCTCAACGATATCTTTTAACCGATATATTTTTTGGAAATACATATTATTTTAAATAAGTATAAAAAGGTTAAATTATAATTTTTTTTAAAAACTAATGTGACAATTAAAAAATTAGAAAAAATTGTGTTGTGAACGGTGAGCCTGGCGCCACTGTTCATGAACAAAAAATAAAAATAAAAAATCCTTGGAAAATAGAAATATGAAGTTGGTGTTGAGCTTGAAGTTAAAAATAAAAAATCCTTGGTAAATAGAAATATGAAGTTGGTGTTGAGCTTGAAGTGTTGGTTGGAATTGCTCTAAATCTAAGGAGAGAAGGCTTCCTCCCTGTTTTCTTTTTCACTCCTCAATTAAAATGAACAGTCAAAATGAGTCCAACCCCTTAATATTCAATGTTTCAAATTCAATATAAGAAAAATATAAGGAGTCATTTTTCACCCAAGTCATTTTTAGGGAGGCTTGATGCAGTATTAACTCCTTATATGACTCTTTATTTGTAAAAGAGGTTTTAGAAGGCTTTCTCCCTGTTTTCTTTTTCACTCATCAATTAAAATGAACAGTCAAAATGAGTCCAAACCCTTAATATTCAATGTTTCAAATTCAATATAAGAAAAATATAATGAGTCATTTTTCACCCAAGTCATTTTTAGGGAGGCTTGATGCAGTATTAACTCCTTATATGACTCTTTATTTGTAAAAGAGGTTTTTATGATTTGGTCACAATCTAATTGGAAAACCATTTTTTTTTTACTCCTTAATTGAAATTGATCCTTATATAATTGAAAATCAATCAAATTAGTCATTTTGTTAGTTAAAACCGTCTCTTTGACTAACAGTATGACTAATTTGATTGATTTTCAATTAAAGAATGACCCAATTGATGAAATTGAATTAAGAAGTAAAAAAATGATGTTTTCCAATTAGATTAAGACTAAATTGTAAAACCCCTTATTATTAGATATGCCTACATTAAATGATAATATATATGTATTTTTTTTTCATATAACATAAAAATAGTTACTTTTGTTGTAGCCACGACACATGGTATACAATAAATTATACTATATACTTAAGAATTTTTTCCATATTCTAATATATTTAATTATACAACATAACATATAATACCAATAATATTTATTAAAAATATATATTATAATAATCTTATATTTCCAATTTATGATATATGTAATAGTCTGAACTTCTGAAGTTCACAAAGTCATCAATATACACATTAAATGATACTATTATTAATAAGATGTATATAATAACAATCATTTTTTTTTTAATTTCCCATATTCTAATATATTTAATCATACAATATAACATATAATAATAATAATAATAATAATAATAATAATGATAAAATATTTCCAATTTCTGATATATATATATATATATATATATAAAATTGTCAAAACATCTGAAATTCACAAAGTCAACAACATTTGTATTAAATGATACTATTAGTAATAAGCATATATATAATAATAATCATATTTTTTTTAAAATTTCCTAAATTCTAATATATCTAATTATACAATATAACATATAATAATAATATTTATTAAATAATTATATATAATAAAAATAGCTACTTTTTCCACAGACACGTGGCATGTAATAAATGATATTATTATTTTTAAATATTTTCCAGATAACATATAAAATAAAGGGGTTTTTATGATTTGGTCCCAAGATAATCGGAAACATAATTTTTTTTTACTTCTTATTTCAAATTTCATCAATTTGGTCCGTATATAATTGAATATCAATCACTTTGACTAACGGTAAGACTAATTTGATTGATTTTTAATTATATAAGGAACAAATTGATGAATTTAATTAACGAGTAAAAAAAATGAGATTTCCTAATTAGATTGAAACCAAATTATAAAAACCCTTATATATAATAAATTATATAAAAATCAAAGAAATTTAAAGTTTTTTTTTTAAAAAAAAAAATCTTTAGGGGGCATGACCACTTATGCCCCTCTAAATTCGTCTCTGATAATATTTACTAAATCAAGAATTAAGTATAGTGTTTACTAAATCCAGAATTATAATGTAATTAAGTATCAAGTTAAGTAAACTGTACACTTAATTCAAGAATTAAGTTCAAATTATAATTCTTGATTTGTAATTATGTGATAACAAAAATTAAGTTAATATCCGGATCGAGATGCACGTGACTATCCTCGAAACGGCCGACGAGACTCGTTGACGTATTTTAAAATATGTTTTTTGTTGTTTGGGTCACAAAAAAGACGAGATGCTGTCCGGTTAAGTTTTCAAGGCAAAGGAATTTAAAAGGGGTAAATTACTCAAACATGCCTCACTTTTAGGTGTAATTATAGCAATATGCAAATTTTCTCTGAAATACATAAACAGCCCCTGCCGTTAGTAGTCAACTGTTAGTTTTAACTTTTGAATTTCCTATTTGTTTGAATGTCTAAAACGTCCCTGGTCATTATTTTATTATTACTTTATCTTTTGAAAATAATACTTTATCATCTATTTAGCCTTTGTAGAATATCAATTAAATGCTCTAAAGAAATCAATTAAAAATTGAAATAATTCAATGGAGATCCAACGGAATCAGTCTTCTCCACTCGATGGAGATCGACGGTCTCTTCCGAATTGAGGAGACCCACAACTCCTGTTGGAGGAGAAGCTGTCCATTGAAGACTGATCAAAAGCATATAGTGAGCTTTAGATTTTGACTGAGAAACCAACTCTATTTGGTTAAACCAGAGAAAAGAGCAGTTCATTATATCAAGCAATGAAATCTTCTTTTGTAGATCTAAAGCTTAAGTGAAGGAGGGAATGGAGCTTGAAATCATCTTGATAGCTTTTGTTAAAAAGTTGCAGTGGAGTTTGAGGATTTGTTTTTTAAAAAAATATTCTGGGTTTAATGCATTTTGAAATCTTCTTTTGTCGACTTCAATGCATCTGATGTTTTGTTTTTCTGGGTTCAGTGCATTTGATTTTTTTTTATTTTTTTTTAAACATATTTATGGGTTCGATTTAGATGTTCATGTACTATACTGTAAACAATGATTCAATATTTGAATAACTTTATTTAGTTTGCATTATTATTTTTTGTTTTTATTTTGTTTGGTTGATGAGAAAATGCAGAGAAAGTGAAAGAAAAAAACTAAAAAAAGAAAAAAACTAAAAAAGGAAAAAAAGCGTCACATGCTTGATTTTCTAAAATTATTTTTCAATAGATCAAATTATAAGATGAATGGAGAAGATCTGATCTCCTTCATCTCTTTTTATTTTTTGTTTTACTTTTTAATAATTAGTCATTTTATAAATAATTATTAATGATTTTGTTTTATTAATAGAATAAAAGACATTTTTACCCCTTAACAGTTCTAACGGATGATCACTAAAATCAGGGAATGTTTATGTAATTTTAGACAAGAGTTGCATATAGCTGCAATTCGTCTAAACTCGTGTCATGTTTGTGCAATTTGCCATTTATAAACAAGAAAACTGTCTTTTCCTTTTAACGAGTAAGAGAAAACAACAAATTGTTATTTTCAACAGTCATAGGACCCACGTATATATTTATTTAATCATTAATAATTTATTCATTAAAAATTGAAATATATCAAAATTCAAATAAGAAAAAGAATTATAGTAATACATAATAATTTTGAACCTATGTTTAGAGAGTTTGATTTAGAAGATATGATTATTAAACTCAGTAAGAGATGAGATTACGGTACATTTGTGGAATAACTGTAATAATAGACTAATATTATGGTTAATTACACTTGGTATGGTTATTGCTAGTATAATATATCAGGTGTTATAACATTTTTTTTTGTCAAAATAATGACATTATTTTTTTATTGTTATTATTGTTGTTGTATTTTTTTTATTATTAATACACTTTATTTTGTCACAAAAAAAAATTATGGAAGAAAAATTGAATTAAACCTTATAGAAAGTTTGATTATAATATTACAATTAATTGAAAATAATTTTGGAAATATTCTACCAGAGTCGCTTTTTTATGTTTAAATTCTCCGAATATCGTTTTCAACAATTGTTACCATATGCGTTTTCGAATCTGAAAAATTCAAAAATCAATTTTTCGAAAACAAATGAAAACTAGAAAACCGGAAATGAAAATCGAAAATGTTACCGAACTACCCCTTACCTTTTTATAATTATTTTCTAAGCCTCTGAAAAATTATGTGTATCAAAGCTGAGAGTGCAACCACACAAACTATTATGTTTTGTTAATTTTTCCAATGATACTGCAATTAACTTCTAGAGATTTTATATTTTAAAATGGATCTTGTAATTTTAAGTGTTGTTCATTTTTCTTTTTAAATATCCCATGAGGGTTCAAGTATCACATTTGTCCATTAAATCGTACAGTGTGCGCACACATCTATCCTATAATTGGTCAAATAGACCAATGAAAGTTGAAGAGGAGACGTTTAGCTGCCCAGTTGCCACCAACGAGTTGAGCGGTGACATCACCCCCACCAAAAGAAAAGGAAATAGCCGATCTTTAAGATTGTCTTCTAGGTCGTCGTCAATTTGCACGCTCATTCGCACTCTCTCTCACACACACATACACTACTCCGTAATATGCTTACACCTCACAAACACTACTGTCACTACATCCGCATTCCAATTTATATGCTTTCAATAGACACTAGAACTCAATACGATTGACAGATGACACCTCACTGCGGAACGATACCCTTCTTTGTTGTTGTAATAGTCTCTTGACTTGTACACCAACCATGTTGAATACACCACAACGAGGTGTCGTCGGTAATCCCAATTAACAAGAAGTAGTAAATCTCAAGGAAAGAATAGTGAGCATATATAAAATATATATTTATCATATAGACAAAACTACATTAATATTAAAGATTCCAAAAACAAAAAATTGAAGCGGAAAACTCCAGAGGAACAATTAATAAATATATATGGATCACCGCTGGATAGGAATACAATAAATTAAAAAGACACAAATGAAATTCAAGTGAAACAAAGAAAGTTGTAATAATACAATGAAAGCCATATATAGTTTCTCTTCTTCTCGTCAAACTTGCTTTCTATCTAGCTTGTTTGAAAATGCTGTCTTTTAATACAACGAAACATAATAAGCAATCAATCACCAACTAATTGAGATTTCAATTCTATTACATTTTCTTTTTTATGAATATTGTTTATTTATTTAAGTATGGATGAATTAAATGTCTTCAATTCTTATTATTTTTAGATCTTCACATCTCACTTTTGCTGATCAAAAGATTGTCTGATGAGTGAGAGGAGGTTAGATGCACCACATATCTTCTGTTATGATCAGACTATATATATATATATTGCAGTGAACATCACCAGAGTTGAGCTAACAAAATTAAATCATTTGAATGATAGACGAATAAGTTGGATCTTTTACTAGGTCTCTTTTCTTTTTGGTTAGCTAGATTTTTTTTTTTTTTTTAAGAATACTCCGAGTTCGAATGAAATGCTTATTGATTGAATTTCCTTCTAACTCCTTTAGTATGCTTTTTTATTTGTTGTAATTCATCATCCTTCATCATCTATACTTTGGTTTTATTCTTTACATTCAATTATAAAGCTAGCGATGATTTATTAACTAAATAAACATTAATCTTTAAAAAAAAAAAACTAAACATATATTAATTAATAAATCATATTCTTAAAAAGACATGAAAAGATAATCCGTGCGAACTCAACCACTCAAAAGGTCATAGTAAAAAAAATACCAATTATTGATACTCTTTTACCAAATGTGAACACTTGTCATGATTAACCGATTCGGAGTCATCAAACCCGACAATGAAAACTCAAACAATGTCATTCCACTATCTTATTTTTATGATTAAATTATCTTTCCTTTCATTATTATTGCAAGATTGAAGTGTATACAGTAAGAGATTCGATTAATACAAAACTAACATACATAAATACATAATTAATTCGAATAATCTAAATATATTTATATATCATGATTAATCAAACCCTAATTTACATAATATAACCCATGTCAATTCAAGAGAAAAGAAGTAAATCGAGAAAGTGTAAGCGTACCTGAATCCATTGTCAAAGGTTGGTGTATGGGTTGTGATCTTCCAAATTATCACGACCTTTATGAACCCTAAAGTGTTCTATTTTGCTCTGTTGACGGAATACAGACAAAACAAAAGTATCGTGTAATTTGGAACCATAACCCTAAATATATATAATAATCAAATTATTATATGTTTTGCTATTTCTAATTCGATCCCTCATCAAATTAGAAATAGCACTCCGATATCTACACATTAATTTCATGACAATTATACTCTTACGCCTTAATGCTTTAAATCTTAATTAGATCACTTTAATGTAGGCTTAACTAAAAGATAGCACAACACATTTAATATTTACATGTGTGGTCCTACGTGATGAAATTTTCCAATATATACATGTTACTTTCATTTTAAAATTATAAGTGCTCTCTCTTTAAATAAAGTAGAAATATATTTTTAATTTTTTCAGTATAGATGGGTGGACTCCATCCTGATAAAATAATGTTCTACACTTCTACCTAATGTAATTTTTTAATATAGTGTATTGAATTTTCCCTACCATAATTTTTTATTTCTTTTTTATAACTCATCATCTATTACATTGGTTTCCAATTGAAACTCTTAAGAAGGAGAAAAACAAGAAGAAGAACAAGAAAAATCCATCACAAACACTTAAATTAGATATTCTTTAATGAACAAAAAAAAATCCATTTAGAGAGCATGCAGACCCTTCATAATTTGCCTAAAATTAATGTTTCAAGCTCAAACTCAAGGTATAAAATCGATAACATTCTCACGTAAAATCCATCAAAACTATCATTAAAAGATTATGGTATGGCCTAATGAAGAAGAAACGCCTTACAGGTAGAAATTTCAGACCAGCTGAATCAAGTACCATTCAAATTCAAATCACAAGAACTCAACTGATCCATTTTCTACAAAATTGTCATTAAACTGCACCAACAACAAATATAAACTCGCTTGCTTTTTATGTAGAAACAAGTTTGAACCTGCCACATTGTGGTCCTACCTCCAGAGCTTGGGGACTGATTTTTACTAGCATTGTCTTTGCTCTCTTCATACACATGAAGGCTGTTGCTGGAAGGGAAATACACAACCGGGCATGAAGGAATATCCCTCGCGGTCGAAGTGTAATATGGAAAGGTGTCAAAACAACAAAATAAGTAAACTGAAGAAACATATGAAAACAGAGTAATTGTCAGGAAATGAATTGCATCAGCCCTGATTTCTCTTCTAAAATCATTGTATTGCACTCAATAATCGACATCTTTGAAGATCGCTTCAGGTTTTCGTTTTCGATTTGTTTTGTCGTTCTGTGTCTGAAAATGTTCTGTTTTTTATTTTCTAGTTGATTGGTGTGTATAATGTACTGTTATTGATTGAATTTACTAATTAATTAATTAATTGTTAGATTATATTAATAATTGAAATCATAACAATTGTTTTTTTAACAACAAATTAATACAGAGTAATTGTCGGCTAATCACTTGCATTGGCTATCCTGAACTTGCTTTGTTTTTCTAAGTAGCTTCTTCTTCTCTCAAGCATGCTCTACCATAGGCATGGTTCATGGTTTCGAAAGAAAATATTTCATAACATTTGTTGTTTTGATCGATGAATCATGAAATGGTCCATCACTCTGGACTCTGGAGTTGTTAATTTAATTTAACAGTGAAAAATGATCAATTTGATAATTTGTATATATTATTATTGACTTCATTAATTTTAATTAATTCTCTTAAAAAAAAATAAAAGTAATACGATTGTAAGTGATCATCACTTTTGGAAAAACAAATGTTAATGCTTGGCGACAAGTCAGTCCACTTACTTTTCTTTCACTTAAATAAATTCTGTCATTATATGTATCTCTCTGTTTATTTTAATCTTGTTTTCATTTCATTAATATATGTATATTGAAGTTTGAGGATTAATTTTTGTTGGGTCATGACTCATGATTTTGATTCGCACATACAGAATTATTTTTTAATTCAATTGCAATATAGTCACGAGTGCTCTATCTTTATATAAAGCAGATTGGTTTTGGAATTTGAAGGTTGTCTGACTACAAAACTTCACCTAAACAAAATCACATGTAAAAAGGAATAGGAAACTTAACTGATATACAAAAATCACCAAAAAAAACGATGTTAATATTTTTGTAAAATAAAAAATTAGAAAACTCTCAATCGAATTTCAGCACTAGCAGAAATCGAATCCATAGTAACTCTCAAATAATTCGAATTTCAATCAATCCAAAAAATTGAAAAGAATTCTCACATTCTAAGACCAAATCGCTGAATCGAATTTCAATTTTCATGCTTCGACGTGTTCTTCTACTCCATGGAAATTGTTCTTCAAGATCAAACAACTCCACAGTTTCATTTCCACTGCAATTGTTTCTAAGCTTGACTTCTCAAGAATCGACAAAAGATAAAAGATCAGAGCCGAATTGGATTGTTCTAAATTGTTGTTGTTCTCACTTTGGGCTTTTTAAAATTGGACTTTCAAAGTTGGACATTTGAATGTTGTATCCACAACTTTCATATTGCATGTTGTTAATAAGCCCTTAAATTTGATAATAACATCTTTCTAAATTTGAAAGTTGTTATTGAGATTATTTAACGACTTTCTTTTTAACATGTTATGCCCTTGTTGTTAAAGATATTTTGGTGCAGTGAATAACACCATTTGTTCGATAGAAAAACAATTTCCTTATTGCAGGAGTAGCTATATATTCAGATGTCAGTTTTGTAAAATAATATATATTTAGACATTCTAATTTTTATTTTGAAGTTTAAATTTCATATTTTGTTTACTACACCGATTTATAGACAACCTAAATTCCAGTTTCATATATATATATATATATATAATCCAAACTCTGTTTCACCGTATTCATGTACATAACAATGATAACATAACAAAAGTCTGTATTGTTGTTAAAGTCAAACTTTGTTGATTGTTTCCACTGAAAAAAATACATGTATAAGATTCAAAGAAAGAGATCAAGATTTTACTAGCTCTGTAACGTAAAATTCCAGCATTTCAATAAGTTTATATATAAAAAAGAGAGATCAAAAGTGTGTTCCGAAGAATCTAATTCGACATCATATAATTTTAGGATATTATTAATTCCTCCCCTGACATTTGCATCAACATTGTTTTAACCCCTCTAGTTTTAGAATTAACCATTTTCCCTCCTACCATTATTAAGAAGGATGGTTAGACCGATAAGTTTAAGGGTAGTTTAGTAAATTGAGAAAAGAAATTATAAATTTTAATAAACTAATATATTTTCACACACTTTTGAATTTAGCATTGGTTATCAGCTGTATCAAGACAAAAACAAAAATTAATTAGACAACCTTATCTTAGAAAAAAAAAAAAAAAACTTCAAAAAAGAATGATGTTCTTGCCTATATCATATCTCCAATAATTAAAATTAGATATCCAAATATGGGGTTTACATCAACCCATTGATAGAGGACTTGAAGGCCACCAATTTGGTCCTGTAGAACCACAGCTGGGAAGGCACCATCTCTCTCACACACCACCATCTCCTCCGCCCACCGCCCAGCCGAACCCAACCTGGAAACCCCTAGCTCCCACCACCAACAAAACCCAAACTATCTCTCTCTCTTCGCGATCCAGCCACAAACAAAACCAAAAATCATCAAGAACAAGCGAAATCGAAACAAAAACCCATCAGCATCCTCTCTCAAGCACAAACACCCAACAAAAACAGAGAGAAGCCGTGAATCGATCCCGCCGCCGCGATTCTAACTCAGCCCCGAATCAATCTCGCCGCCGTCGCGATTCACACCACGAATCGTAGATGGTGGGGTCTGATGTGTAGATCGAGTGATAGAGAGAGAAATGACAGGAGAGACATGGGTGGGGTTTGATAGAGATGGTGGTGTCTGGTGAGGGAGAGAGAATGAGGTGTCGATCACGTGAGTGGAGAGAGTTTTTTTTTTTTTTTTTTTTTTTTTTTTTTCGATTTTTAATTGGAAAATATATTAATTTATTAAAATTTCTTATTTTCTTTCTCAATTTACCAAACTACCCTTAAACTTAACAGTCAAACCATCCTTTTTAATAGATGGATAACGGTAACATGAAAAATGGCTAATTCTAAAACTAGAGGGGGAGATTAATAATATCCTCTTAATTTTTCATTAAAACTCGAAATGAAGAAGGCCAACAGAAGAATGTAATAATTGAATTTAATACTAGTAACAAAGGAGCTGATATCTTGACAACAAAATTTATTTTTCAAGGTTGGAACAGCAGCCCAACAAAGGTCAAGATATTACAAAAATTTAAGCTCATAGAGGAATGTTGCTTGATGATGTTGGAGAAAACAGTTTGCTACATGTTTGGAAGAATTATAACTCATAAAAATGGACTATTAGTAAAATGTTCATGAGTGACGATATTTTTACATCTTAAAAGCTAATGTACGTTCCTAAATTAGTATGATTTAAAAATCCAATAATACTCTTGAGTAAAATTGTTAAGAGAACTAATTGTTTGTTAGTACATCCTAGATTCCATTTTAAATATATTTTCATCCTTTTTTTAAGGAAATACTAATTGATTGTCAAGTATGAAAAATAGATCAAAATCATAAAACAAATTTGGTTATGAAAAAAGTAAGTTTTAAATTAATTTTTATTATTTTTGTTAGAAGAACAAAAAAATATTCTTATTAAAAGAACAAAATCATTACATATATAAACAGACTTTTAAATTAACTATATTATTTTTTTATTTTTTTATTTCTTTCAAAAACAATTTAGACTTTTTTTTATTACCAATATTAGGTGTTCTTTCTTATCAAAAAAATATATTAGATGTTCTTCAATTTCATCGAACATCTATCCTTTTTTTTTTGACATATCATTTATCACCTATTTACTTCCACATCAATTTGGACATATCACAAATCTTGTATCTCAACAACCCTCTCAAATAAAAAAGTGGTTCTCTAACATATATATAATCTTAAAATGGATTTTTAACGAAAAATAGAGTTTCATTTTTAAAAAACCGAGAAGAGAAAAGTAGTAGGGAAGAGAAAGAATAGTAAGAGAATGAAAGGTAACAATAAACATTGAAATAATAATAAATAAAATTGATTAAATAACATAATAATAATTTTAGATGGTAAAAAAAAAAAATAGTTATTTTTAGTGTATACTTATAAAAATATAATGTAATATAATTAAAGAAAGTATTTTTGGCATTAAGTGGGGTTTCATTACAAATTAGAGATTTTTTTAAATTTTTTTGATGGGTATTATTACAACAGGGGTGTAAATACAGTTTTTGAAAGGTATCTTTATCATCACTTAATGTTAACAGAGGTTACATTTTTTTTTTCAAAAACTGGACTATCATTGAATGTACCCAACTGATAAATTTTTGTTAAAAACCCTAAGGGCCTGTATTTAACTGGTTTGGATTGGCCTTTTGTGGGCACGTCACACCGTTGGTCCCATATTTAAGGACCATTTCTATGAATTAATTGACACATCATTGTTTTTCATTGACTTTAATAAAGGAGTAATACTAAATACGTAAATTATTTTTAAAATGACGTGGCATATAAGATGTCAATATCTTAATAAAATTTCCAATAAAAATTTGGATTTCCAACCTTATATATATATATATATATATGTGTGTGTGTCATTGGCATAACAAATCAGTGTTTGGTGTGCTTATTAAAATACAAAAACAATTGCTTATTAGATTTAATTGAATAAAATCAAGACTAAAATAATGATAAAATTAACTAGATGAGATTGATCTGTTAGTAAATTGTTCACACCAGTACTACGAGGATGCAGGTTTGAGTCTCTTCTTCAAAAAAAAACCCCAAAATAATACAATACTTCCAAAACAAAAATAATAATAAAATTAAAAATTACTTCACACCTATATAAATACAAATTTGGTCACGTTCACTCTTAAGCACATAGCTCAAGTGCTATCCTTATCGTGTTTTTATCTCTTAATTTCATCGGATTCTAACATACCTCTAATTCGATTGGTCTCGGATCATCATGGTCACTTTCATACTCCTTCAAAATAAATTAACAAATGGAAACAAAGTAATTGTCGGCAAATGACTTGCATTGGCTATCTTGGACTTGATTTGTTTTTTAAGTAGTTTCTTTCTTCTTTTCTTGTCATTTATATATAATGTTACTTTATTCGAATTTAAGACCCTCAATCATGTAAATTTTTAATGTTCATAATAAACCAACATTTGAAAAACTGAAACTTGCTCCAAAACAACTAAAATATGGCAGACATCACATGGTGGCTCCATATATATTTGCAACTTAAAACAGATTGATTATGACTGATTTCTCGACACCCACTTCTATGTCTCTTCCTTTATTTATCTCCCAACTCAAATGAAAATCCAGTAAACCAAAATCATTGTATTGCACTTAATAATCAATCATTGTATTGCACTTAATAATCGACATCTTTGAGTCTTTGATGCTAGATTCAGGTTTTTGTTTCCAATTTTTTTGTCATTCTCTGTCTATGGAGTATTTTTTTTTGTTCAGATTCTGATATCTGAAAAAGTTCTCTTTTTTGTTTTGAATAAAAGCCTAAACAAAATTGATTACATATTTTAGTTCCAACTGATTCTTCACTGGAATGATCATTTCTTGCTTCATAATCTAATTAATTACATATTTAATTGAATTTGATTAAGATTTGAGCTAATTAACGTATTGCTATTTCACACAATAATAATGACAAATCAGAAAAAATCCATCCTTGATTGTTACTGTCTGTTCTGTTTTAATTCAACAAACCTATTAAATCCACATTTCCTTGTTCAAGTTCTCTGTCAAGAAGCCTTTCGTTGAAGACCTCTAGGAAAACAAAGTAATTCCAGGGATCAAAGTTGAGTTGGCAGCAGGAACCAATGGTGAGACCACGACACAGGGTTTCGACTCCTTGGGTGCCCGTTGCCGGGAGTACTACAAGGCTTGTGCCCAGTTTGCAAAGTGGCATGCTGTTCTGAAAATCGGTCCCAACATCCGAATTGTCAATCCAGCAAAATGCATCGGGATTGGCTCACTAAGCTATCATTAACCAGGAGAATCAGCCCCATTGTAGAACCAGAGATAGATTGATGGGAGCCATAACATCAAAAAATGTGCTGCTGTGAGACTAAAACTGTGCTTGCAGCAGTTTACAGCCTTGAATGATCAACATGTTCTTCTTGAAGGATTTTTGAAGCCTAACATGGTCACTCCAGGCTCTGATAGCCCAAAGGTAACATATATACATACTTGCTATTGCATTCCAACTGTATATTTTGCCTCAATAAGGATGGAGGAAGCTTCACTCAAATGCTCAATTCTTGCTGGATGCTTGCTACAGCCATGACCCTCTTACAACAAGGCAAGATATACTACAACATTAAATTATCATAAGATGCTAGAAAGATTGAAAATGTAAAACAATAGCAGAACAAGATACTCATTCATACATGAGAATATTTGACGGCATCTTAACTCTGATCGGTCCTTACGGGTATGATCAGATGAACCACCCGAGCTCTAAGCCGGTTTTCTGCTGACGAGGGCTGCATTGCAGGTATCATGGGAAAACCAAGGATGATACACCAATGCATTTGTTCTGTAACGAATGGCATGATAAGGAAAAATAAGATTGATTGCTTAACATTACTATATATGCATTTCACAAAATTTAAATGTACATCCTTATATAGCAATTGAAACAATTAAGAAACAATTTACACACATAAGAAAATAAATGTACACCAGATACAACAATTAGAAGCAGTTTATACATTACCGTATACAATAATTAGAAGCAGAAATCTGTTGTGATTGAAGCATATTAATTGAAGAACATCAAATTCAAGGGCTCTGAGCGTACCTAACCTAATTATTGTGGCATTGTATCGGTAAGAAACAAAGAAACTAATCATTCAATCCAAAATTACTAAATAAGCCATGGTGTCATATTGGAAATGAATTCTAAGTTATTACGTGATTAGGCATGCCAATTGTAAGTTCCCAACAAAGTCTGCACACTTAGTGGAGATAAAACTAGAAACCAATTTTGTTAATTAAAAAACAAAATTCAGCAACAATAGCAATAGTCTTGTGAACACATTCTTCCCATTGAAAAACAAAAGTATATATAAAAACTAAAGAAGGATAACAAAGAAACATACATGAAAAAAGAGGAATTACTAAATCTTATTCAAAATGTTATTTATACACGAGACTTTAATGACCGGCACCGCAACATCAATGGACAAGCTCGAAAAGGTCAATACCAAGGGTCCAAGGATGTCCTCACCACAGGACAAAGAAACAGACATGGCATGAGAAAAGCTTTTCTCAAATAGTGATCCAATGATTCATATATATACTCTGCATAACATGATACAGAAAAATCAGATTCATATATATACTCTGCATAACAATATATAGAAAAATCAGATTTAATTCAGGAACATGTAAGCATTGATGACCAAAAGTGTAACACCCCCAAATCCGGGATCTAACAGACCGAGATGCTACGTGATACAGACCTTACAAAAACCTTAACTTACAATAACCACAACTTATATCATCAATAATATATCCATAAAATTACAACATGTATATATGATACCATTCATTTAACTAAAATCTCTGGAGTCTAACTTAATTACAATATTAACTAATACCGGACACATACAACACATACACGAAAAGAATCTAATTCTTCCGAGCGATTCATATCTCCAATATGCTAATGTAATCTCTATCACTTCTATGATCAAAAACTCATTCTGCAAAATGATGGTGACGAGGGGTGAGCAGTCAACTCGATAAGTAAATTCATACATAATATGTAAAAATAAAATGGCATTTGTAAAACTTTTACCTTCAAAATCTTGAAAATAAACATTCTCGGGAACTTAAACAATAAAACATATTATAAAACATGAATTAACATTTTAATACAATATACATACTCAATATCAATAAAGCGGTTGAAACAATACTTTAAAACATTTTCATTCATTCTTAAATCATAAATCATTTTATTAAAGAGGATATACAATATTAAATCAAAAGACTATCTATTAATCCTAATTTAAAACACTATAAATTTACGGAAGTAAACGGTACAGATCATTCACTTTATAAAACGGTAAGTAAATTATTTTAAAGTATAAACAGTATACATTAATCAATTTTGGAAAGCGGTAATCTCATGTCTCGTAATGTCACAAGTACTCATGTGACACGACAATAAAAGTATATCACAATTGCTGTGTGACGCGGCAATAATAGTATGTCACAATTATCCAAGTGACACGGCAACAATATGTGTGCACATAATATCCCAGCTGGACCAATAACAATAACGGTAACTACGGAACAATGAGCCAAAACGGTTTTACAAATTCATATATATTTGAAATCAATAGCATGTCGGTACTCGGTATAGATAATAATAAAATTCTCAGTAGAACCATTTCAGTATAAATAACAATAGTCAAATTGTATTCAAAATATGTAAGTATGGAATTTAGTTCAAAGTCATTAATACCAAATACGGATAACAACCTTTCTTAAAACCGGTGAATCCTTAACAAAATGCGATAGAGTATAAAATGGTATGATATTAGAAACAATAGTTCAATAATTTGAAACATAAATATGCCATATAAACATTGAAAACATGAAAGAGCTTGCTACATATTATATACATTTTGGAAAACATAATACATCATGGATGAGTTTACTTACCTCGAATACAAACAAATCGGCTCTAGCTCTAGAAGTTCAAGCATTACTCAAACTGATGTAGAACATGTAGTGGACTCCTACATGGCTTTGAGAGACTATCCTAAATTCAAGGCTAAGTGATTCTTCTGAAGCAGATCGACGATATCTTTTAAGATCACAACATATGACAATATGACACGTCATTTTTCGATCAAATTCCATCGTTTTGGGCCCGAAATTGCAGTTTTTCTATTTTATGAAACTTTCCTTTTTAGTCTTAAGTTAACTTTGATAAGACATAATCGTCTACCGTCAATTCTGGTTTGTTTAGGGTCGTTAGTATCTTTTATTTCCGTAATTTTTGTAATTTCTCTATTTTAGACAGTTTTCTCCATTTTTGACAGCATTTGATATATAATCCCGTTTCTTGTCCAACAAGGATTCGGGTTAGGGTTTTCATTTTAAATAGCCTTGTATGCCGAAAGGTTCATCAACTCATTATTCAATAAAAATCTCAGAAGAATTCTCTTATTTTTCTGGTGGATTCTAGTTTTCATATAAATTAGACGTCAGTCTATTTCTTTAATGCTTTTCAATGCGTCACAAACCTATCAATTTACAAATTGATTTACTGTCATAACCTTATCACCACAGTAAGGTAGATCAACTTAAGCTTCACATATATAGAACTAACCTTCGAACTCTAGTTTCCAGCTAATACAACTAACCATTATCTGATCTCCGATTTTTAATAAATTTTATACATCTCCAAATATTACAAAATTTGACATGGATGGTCTAGACATATTGTAAATACTACCGTAAAAGTTTTGATTCAATATAGGATTGATAGCATGTCCAAACAATTAATTATATTCTTGCTTATCCCAAAACTGTCCAGTAGCCAACCACAGTCCACTCCGAAATTTATATAAATGTTTCTACTCATGTACAAATTATGAAAATTTTCAGATATAATCTAGACATATAAGGTAAACTTCAGTAAAAATTTAAGATCAATACGGAGTCATTAGATCATACAAAATTACCAATCTTTCATGGTTTCCTGAAACTGTCCAGCAGAATTCAAATACTAACCTTTGTCTATTCTAAAAATCACAAAAACTATTTCTACATATTTAAACATCTTGAAAATTTGCATGATACTAGACATATACATCTACTCTCTTATAAATTTTCATAATTTTTAACAATAATTAACCAACCTAAAACATCTTTACGAAATCGGTTTAGTCTCATTAAAACAGGGGATCTCCAGAAATTCTATAATGGTCCGAAAATCCAATTAAAATCATGCTAATGACCTTGAACCATGGAATGAATACAAATCAATCTTATACATGTTTATTCTCATAAATGGTTCATAAAATAAATCTAATATATCTAAGAAATCATTGACAAATGAACAACTTACTTAGCACCAAGTTCCTCAAACAATTGCTTTTATCATGCTTCTGTCCAGTCTGTTCAGAGCCATATATCTCACCACAGAGAACTTCAATTGACATCTCCACCATTAGATTCAAGAACTAAAAGAGTAGAATATGCTGACCAAATTTGAGTTCGATCGGACCACAAATCAACCTCCAAAATATTCCTAGAAGAAGTCTGGACAGAACCTCATTAAAACTCCAAACACAACTCTTTCCTTTCTTTCTCTCTTCTTTTCTTCTTTCTTTCTCCACCAGTTCTCACTACTCGTTTCTATCTCTCCTCTTGAATCAGTTTATCATCTAACAATTTAATGAGGCTTAGGCCTTAATATTTAAAATAGGAATAAGTCGGGATACCAATTGATTTGGGCCTAGTCCAACTCATTTCTCTTGACGTAGTTATAATCCTCACCGATAATATTCTTTTGGGCCGTAAGTCTTCTAGAAATAAAATTGAGCCCAAATTTATAACAATTGGGACCAATTACTTGTAAAAAGTTTGACCCATTTTTCGGGATCTTACAAAAAGAAGTTTCGCTCACTTCTGGATCCTTAGTTAGTGCCTTTCACTCGAAGAACAACAAATCCTTGCCTAATTTGAGTTTATATAAAAACAGAAGGGCAACAAAAATAATTAAACATAGATGAAAACAAGGAGGAAGTTGTAGATATGGATTGAGGTGTTAGAGATTGACATACCAAAATGTGAAGGCAGATTTGAAGATTGACATACCACGGGCATGTTTTTTTGTCCGTTGAAATTAGAGAATAAGGAAACGTTTTTTTGTCTGATGCTTGTACAAACATTGCAGCCTGATCAATTTAGTCCACCCCATCATCCGAAAGAGACCTAGCTGTGTCAATGTTGATATTATTAACTGACTATAGCTTGCAAAGCATCAGAATTTGTGAATATCAAATTACAATAAATGAAGTTTAGTTTAAAGTCCGCTTGATGGGCTGTCACCAATTCTATAACCACTCCATATATAAATACAGAAGAAGGGCAACATAAATGTAAAAGAAGGAAGTAGATTTTCATTAAAAATGTAGATATGGTTCGAGGTGTTAGAGATTGACATACCAATGACGTGATCGAATTCTATACACCTCATTCATTCTTCCTCCTATAGATTCGTAGATGCAAAAGAAGAAAGTAGATTTGAGGTGTTAGAGAATGAGATACGAATGATGTGAAATCATTCATTCTATAGAGCTCATTAATTCATCCTCCTATCGAAATCATTTATAATGTAAATAAGGTTTGAGAAGTTAGAGATTGACATACCAATCATGTTATGGAATTCTGTACACCTCATTCACTCTGATTCCTCTGATTCCTCTGATATGTTCTGAAAACACAAGGGATCGTAGATGAATCTGTTATCTATCTCAACTTTAGGGATGTGGGAAATCTTGGACCACTCTTTTCCTTTATCTCTTTTGCATTCTTCTTTCAGCTTTGGACATCTCCAAATGTCTAATTCCAAAAGTGATGATGGCAGGCCCTGCTCTGGAAAGGATCTTACCTCTCGACAATTATATATAACTAAACTCGAGAGTGAGGATGGCAGACCAAGCTTTGAAAAGGATTTCAACTTTGGGCAAAAAGAGATCGACAGAAATTTAATTGAGGATGGCAGCTCTGGAAAGGATGTGAGGTTTGGGCAATCATAGATGTCTAAGCTTCCTAGAGAGTTAAGGTTTCGAAAACTCTCACCCGTTAGGCATTTCAAATTTGGGAATGAACAAATGTCGAGATGAGTTAGAGAAGGTGGAAACGTCATTTCCATTTCTTGTTGTGGAAATGACTCTGCTTCTGGAAGTCCACGAATATAGAGAGAGGTGAGAGAGGTGAGGTTGTGCAAGCCCCACTCAAGCACTGCCTTATACATTTTGACATTTAAACCACGAATATCAAGAGATGTTAGGTCGGTGGGGAAACCTTCTTCCGGAAATGACGTCATACTTGGACATCCACTCAATGTTACATTTTTTCCAATTGGGGATCATTTTAGAATTGATTAGCAGGATGCTTCCGTCTACAACAACGGAGTTTATCTAAGAACAGAAGAAGGGCAACAAAGAATAACACATAAATGAAAAAAAAACGAGGAAGTTAGAGATTGACATACCAAAACGTGATGGCAGATAGGAATAGCCCTCCCACGGGAATGTTTTTTTGTCTGTTGAAATCAGAGATTAAGGAAATGTTTTTTTGTCTGATGCTTGTAGAAACATTACAGCCTGATCAATCATCCAAAAGAGACCTAGCTGTGTCAATGTTTATATTATTAACATCAAATTTCAATAAATGAAGTTTACCTTTCTCCCTCAATGCCAATAACAATAAGCCTACTTTAAAGTCCAATTCTATAATCGAATAGCAGCTTGCTTCAATCTGCAAAACCACTCTACATATAAATACAGAAGAAGGGCAACATAAATGCAAAAAGAAGGAAGTAGATTTTCATTTAAAATGTAGATACGGTTTAGAGATTGACGTACCAGTGATGTGATCGAATTCTATACACCTCATTCATTCTTCCTCCTATAGATCGTAGATGTATTTCCAATCTATCCTAACAGAAGGGATGTGGGAAATCTTGGACCACTCTTTTCCTTTATCTCTTTTGCATTCTGCTTTCAGCTTTGGACACATCCTAATATGTAATTCCAAAAGTGATGATGGCAAGCCCTGCTCTGGAAATGATCTGATTTCTGGACAATCAATAATAGATAACCTCGAAAGTGAGGATGGCAGACCTAGCTTTGAAAAGGATTTCAAATTTGGGCAAGTGTAGATCCACAGAGATTTAAGTGAGAATGGCAAGGCCAGCTCTGGAAAGGATGTGAGATTTGGGCAACCAATAATTTCTAAATAATCAAGAGAGTTAAGGTTTCGAAAACTCTCACCCGTTAGGCATTTCAAATTTGGGAAATTGTAAATGGAGAGACGAGTTAGAGAAGAGGGAAACGTCATTTCCATTTCTTGCTGTGGAAATGACTCTGCTTCTGGAAGTCCCCATATCTCGAGAGACGTGAGAGAGGTGAGGTTGTGCAACCCCCAATCAAGCAATGACTTAAACATTTTGACTCCTCCATCAATTTCAAGAGATGTTAGGTTGGTGGGAAAACCTTCTTCCGGAAATGACATCATACTATGACATCCCCACAATGTTAAGCTTTCAAGAGAGTTGAAGTTGTGGAACCAATTGGGTAAGGCTTTTAGATTCTTACAAAATTTAATTGCAAGTTCACTTAAATTGGTGTTGGGAGGCCCTTCTTCCTGTAAACAATTAATACTTTCACAATTATATATCTCTATTTTTTGAAGATGGCTAAGATTGTGCACGTCTTTGGGTACACTTTTAAGATTATGACAATACCTTATACTAATCTCTTCAAGAGACTTGTTATTATGAAATCTCTCTGCTATTGACTCTAGGTTTGGAAGAGAATCAAGGGAGAGAGTATGAAGCATCTGTGGTAAATGACCACTTGATGATAACATTGTGAGTTGTGAGCAATCAAAAACGTAGAGATGTTCAAGTGTTTCTGGTAAAAGACCACTGGATGATAAGCACTTGAGAGATGGGCATTCTTTGACCTCCAAGCATTCCAAAAGAGATGTGCTTGTGTTGTTGTTCTCTTCGTCTACTACAAATGTACAGCTTTCCTCTCTATCATCCCACAAATATTTCAATTTCTCACAACTTCTGATCTCAAGCCTTTTAATAGATGAGGGTAATTGGCCTCTTACAATGAATTTTAGAGAATCACAGACTTCCATTTTCAAACTTCCAAGACATGCATTTTTGTGATTCATTCCCTTGGGTAATGAAGTTAGAGCATTACAATTTCTAATCTCGAGTTTACTCAGATTAGAAAGGAAACAAACCTCGTGAAATGACACAAGATTAGAACAATTTTTAATCAGTAGCTCTGTCATAAAAATGAAGCTTTGCAACCCCTGCAGTGGCTTCTCAAGAAAAGTTTCATTCAGCTTCCACAGATTCATGAGTTGCTCACAGCCCATAATCTTAAGTTTTAGACATTCAATTTTCTGAAAGCTCGCTTGCCTAAGCCAATTACCAAAATCTGAAATATCTTCAAGAGTCATAGACTTCAGTGACTTGAAATCCATTGGACTATTGTTTGTAATCCTTTTGCAACCATCTACTGTTAATTCACAAAGCATTGGAAGGCTTGAGAATGAAACTATCAATTGCTCACAATTCTTAATCACAAGATTCTTTAATGAAGGAAGACGGTCGGGCAATCTTCCAGAAAGTTTTGGACAACGTATGATGGAAAGCTTATGTAGGCATGAGAATGTACCAACACACTCATTTTCTTTGATAGGTTCCCAATGCTCCAACTCTTGCAAATCTCCCAAATAAAGAGTCTCCAACGTTTGAAAAGGCTTTGACAAACCTACACCATAAATCTCAGAACCAAGAATCTTTAATTTCTTCATCCCAGTGATTGTAAGACCTTTAAGAGAGCTCAATAGCCCAAAAGAAGGCAAGGATGTGCAGTTCTCACACCTCTCCAATTTTAGGATCATCATTTTGGAAAATGATCCTACCCAAGGAGGAAATCGTGTGCCACCATAACACTTGATTGTGAGCTTTTGTAAATTTTGATGAGGTTGTAGCATGTCAAGTACATTTTCATCTCTAACCTCACTGCTCGAGTCACCAACTATAGATTCCCACTCTAACGACAACTCTTTTAAGTCCATCTTATCCCTCAATACTAGATCTCCTAGATCATTATCAATCACATTATTTAATCTTGAAATACAAAGTTCTCCACGAAGAAATTCCAAACTCTTCAAATCTTTTAAGGTTGAACCATTCTTGCCTAGGATAAAATCAGACAACTTTTGAAGAGATTTCAACTCTTTCAATCCCACTGGCATCTCTGCAATTAGTCCAGCACCTCTAATATCAAGAAGACGGAGATTAATCAAGTTTCTAAAGTCAGATGGCAACTTCTTAAGATATTCACAACCTGTTAACAACAAAATCTGCAGGTTGTATAAAGAGGTTGTTGACTCTGGTAAACTTCTGATTTTAGTGTACGTAAGATTTAGATACCTTAAATGTTTCAAACCGCAAATTAAATTCGGTAGCTCATTAATATGATATGTTCTTAGAGATAGTGCCCTCAATGTTTTCAGTTTTGGCAACATATCAAAAAGAATCATATTTGTTATGTGATTCAAACAAAACACACCTTGACTTATCGGCAAGAATGTCCTTATTCTTGCCCTTAAACTCACTGCTTTGTGGAAGACTTCAAATTTATTTTTGCCTTCGAATTGATCAACAGTGTAAGAAAAATGGCGAACCTTTTCCAACACTCTTTGGTTCATGTTTGCACCCATTTCATTGTCCAACCTTAAACTTATTTCTCCAAAAGCCCATTGAGCAAGATCATGGACAAGATCGTGCATTACAAATTTAGAGCTATTACTACTTGATTGTTGAAATAGTGACACTGAAAATAAATCATAAAAATACTCACCACCAAAATCTTCTGGTTGCTTTCTATCTATTGACCGTTGGAGAAGACCTTCTGCCATCCATAGAAGCACAAGCTCCTCCTTTGTAAATTCATAATCTTTTGGGAAAATAGCACAATATGCAAAACATCTTTTTAAATGTGAAGGAAGATGATGGTAGCTTAATTTCAAAGCTGTAGGGATCTCATTGCCATCCTCTTCCAATAATTCCCAGATTTCGCTATTCAATATTTCTAACCACTCATCCTCTGTTTGCTTTGAGCGTAGAAGGCCACCGAGAGTCTTTGCTGCTAGGGGCAAACCTTTGCTCTTTTCAACAACTTTTTGACGAATTAATTCAATATTATGATCTGTGGGAATGTCTCCATTCTCAAAAGCGTGCATACGGAACACCAACCAGCAGTCTTCATATGCTAGAAGATTTAGTTGGTAGAATCCACTGGGTCTCATTTTTAATGCTACCTCTCGGAGGCGTGTTGTCACAATTATCCTACTACACGGTGCACCAGCCATGAAGGGGGACTTCAGCTTTTCCCATTTGCTATAGTCCTTGCTCCAAACATCATCTAGCACCAGTAAGAATTTTCTTCCAGTTACCTTTTCCTTTATTTTAATTTGCACCGCATCTAGTTCCTTCAATTTTGAGGAAGAGCCAGCTGTGATCGATTCGAGAATTGCCTTTGAGATTCTTAGAATATCAAAATCGTCAGAAACACAAACCCAGGCTCTGACCTCAAAAGATTGAACCGCCATATCATTATAGACCTCTCGAGCAAGTGTTGTTTTACCGATTCCCCCCATACCTACAATGGGTATTACACAGAAGTTGGCATCACCTGGTTCATTCTTCAACACCATTTCAAGTATTTTCGCCTTATCTACGTCTCTTCCATGGATGGCAGGTTCAGTTGGCACACTTGTAGTTGGCAGTCTCTGCAGCACAGAATTTGATGATGTCCCTCCAGTAATCTCTTTCAATCCCAGGCTGTCTCTGAGTTTACAGAGATCTTCCAATCGACTAGTAACATTTTTTATTTCGGACCGCATATGAATGTTGAACTTAATAGCTCTAGGACTCCAATTATTGAAACGAGCAGGGAGGAGGTTTCGTACCTTGCTCGTGCTGTTCTGCTGGTGTTGTTCCATCTTAAACTTCCTTGCAAAAGCCTCAGTAGCAAACTCATCAAGCATGTCTTCTGCATCATAAGCCAGGTCTTGGAGTTTATCCAGCCACTTCTTCACAGCAGTATTCTTCAGTTGCTTGTCCTCTGCATCGCCCAGCACCGCCTGAATCATCTCCAATGTTTCTTCCCACTTTTTGATCTTGGTATATAACCCCTCCTGACGTAGAAACTGCAGCAATTCACGAGAAGCCAGTCGGTCAAACAGAACCTGAAGGAAGGCAGAGAGAAAGAGCTCTCCCACAGGCATGGTGTTGGTTCTGTTGGTCGACAGAAAAGATTTGAGTAAAGGATTGTCGCGCAAGAAATCAGAGACTGTTTTTTTGTTTTTTGTTTTTTTGTTTTTGTATGGAAAGAGTGTAAATTTCCAACTGAAAAATGATAATCGAGCAGACTGCTTTCTCTCAAACCGTGGAGGCTCCATCACCACCATTCTATAATTAATTAATTAATTTTACTATAATATACTTGAATCGTATTATAATTAAAATCAATAACTTAATTAATCTATGGTTAATAAATAATAGGGTAAAGGAGAATTTTTACACGTGATATCTAGTGTCCACTTAAATCAAGTCAGGAAAATAGAAAATAGCATGTCTTCCAAAGAATGGATTTTATAATGATTTTTTTTATAAAAAAAAAAACTGAAAATGATATGGATCAAGTTAGTAGTCTGCAAAGGCTAAAGGTGTTCCCACACTCTCCAATTTTCAATTTAATAGAATATCCAAATGCAAGTGCAAGATGCAAGCAATGGTCCTTAATTTATTTAAATTTGATATTTCTATTGACAAAAAATAATAATTTCAACTTGATAATTCTTACATATTCATACTAAAACCAACATAAATTTAAATTTGTAACTTAATTTGTTTTGACCTCAACATTCAATAACTCGTTGAGATGTTGAATGCATTCCAATTCAACAATTGTGTCATCCATTACATAAAGATCATATCAGATTGTTGAGATGTTGAATAAAAACTTAAGTTGGTTTAATCTAACTCATGAGTTTTTTTTTTCTAGTAATCATATAACTGTGAGCATAATTATAGTATAATTATCCAACTCATCAATTTTCGCCATGTAAACATTATTTTACCTAATTGTATAATAGAGAAAAACTCTCTAACTCATTGGTATATATATTATTGACCTTATTAATTATGACACCAAATGGCCATGTATGTAGTCTGCCACACGTTGAAATCAAGTAATATATATACAGTCCAATTTTTAAATATCTACTTTTATAATCAAGAGGTATCTATTCCCACTGCAGGCTATGGCAAGTTTAGGGGACGAGAGGGCTAGTGTGGCCACACTTAAAAAATAATAATTAAAAATATCTTTAAAAAACTATGTATTTAATATTGATTTTTGTAAAAAAAAAAAAAAAAAAAAAATTGGCCTCCCAAATATCACATTTAGTATATTGGCCTTACAAACCAATTTTCCTGCTCCGTCTCAGATCACAACAAGGGAGTGGGTGCCCTGATCACTATAAGGAAGGCATCTCTCCACACTTGGGTCGTTTATTTTTTATCTAAATACTGAAAGTTCTGAATTCTTCTGAAGACTAAATAGGGATTAAAATCTGAGTATGAATGCCAACTTAGACAGTACCCTGATCACCGTAAGGAAGGCAACTCTTCACACTTACCCTTTATCAATTCGTCACATTGTTGAAAAATGTTTTAAAACATTGATTTCATAAATAAAAGGGTACTATAATTTATTTAATTCTCTTATCTCTTTTTTTTTTATGTAATCAAAACATATGCCCTGTTTATAAAATTATGCACATCAACTTATTATAATATAGTCTATAGAGTTGTTAAACACCAGTGACAAAGCCGACCAAATAATAATATTTATCAAGTTGATTGCTCTATAGTATATTGATTAAGTTTACTAATTAAATTAATCCTAATTATACTTTAAATTATATTAATAGTCAAATTAATTTATAATTTAAATCATAATCATTGTTTACTCAAGTGATTATGAACATCAAACAAGTTGCCTTGTAGTCAAAATTTAAAAACCAGCCGCGATATTTTAAAACTGACGGTGTTTGTCCTTTTGTTTCAATCTTCGTCGTTCTTTGCTGACCATTGAAAACATTAAAAGCTCTGTAATATTATACACCAAAATTGTGTTGGCTTCACAAGTTTACCATAATGATCGTTCTCGGAGTAGTTAGAATATTGTTGGTCAGGTAATTTTACTAGTAAAAAGAGTTTTTTTTTTTTTTTAATCAAAAGCTCTTTAAATGGTTTCAGCTACTATAGATGATCCGCATAGTTGTTGAGTAATTATGAGGGACAGTAATGTTTTTTTCCAAATATTTTATTTTTGTAGGCAATTGTATTGAAATATAATGACTAAAACTTAATACAGCAACTATGCAACATTTGATGCCGGTAAATACAATGTTTTAAAACCGTTATAAATATAAATTCAGGACAGTTTTTAACCATCATAAACGCACTTTTTTTTATAGTGCCCATACAGTAACTTAACCCAATTCGAGAGTAGCTTCTTAATAACAATAATAATAAAACTATTCTATGTTATTTTTTATCGGAAGCTTCCTTTGAGTTTTTTATTTAATATAAAACAGTTGAATTGTTTCAATTATTCCCCATATACCCATTTTATTATAGATGGATCCTAATCCTCTCCTCATATAAATTATCCTCCCTACCTCAATAATTTATTGACATGTGTCTAATATAACAAATTAATGATCTGAATTATTTCTATTAATTTTTATGTTTTTACTTTACAAAAAATAGTATTAATCAAGATCATTCATTTAGATAAGGACAAGGTGAGGATAATATAAGGTGAGGAGGGGGTCCAAATTTATTATAAATACTGTTATTGGTAAAATTTAGACGATATGACACTTCAGCAAAAGACAATGGTCGGGTGTGCTACGTCACTAGAAATCAACCAGATCAAATCAGCTAAAGTTGATCAAAGGACACCAGTCAAACACCTCGACTAGGATAATATAAACGATCAGGAGAAAAGACCTGATCAAGTTACCAGGATGTTCGGGACTAAGGATATGGTTGGGTAAAACCGTCGATCGGGGGAAGCGAATTTGGTCAGGTGTAATAAGTGGTCGATTACGTGACACATGTACAATGTTTAGATTTAACGAAGTTACGATTTAAGCACATAGATAATGAATCCTACTTAAATAAGATGTCTAGAAACATACTTTGGTAAGAAAGTAAATTTTCTTTTAGATAATAAAGTCCAGGCCATGAAGGAAATCCAATATAAACGAAAGTCAATTAGCGTAAAATAAGGAAGATGTGTAACACGACTCTAAAAAGTTAGAGTTTTATTTAATTACGGAAACTTTTCTTACTTGACCCTAATAACACCCGCAAAATGGGGAGAACGCCAACTAAACATATAAGAGAGCAAACAAGATTGTGTGTATATTTTTTTTATCAACCTAGTGGATTTTTTTACTGTTATTGGCGGCCGTGGATGTTTCCTTATATTGGGGTTTTACCATGTAAAATCTTGTACTCTTCTTGCTTGTTATTTATTTCGATTTATAGCTTAATTGTTTTATCATATTACTTGTTAGACGAGTGATCAATCCAAAAATCACCGTCAACAAATACCTTGTTAATTAATTCGTTTTTGCCTGCTGCGTTTTTCTGTTTCTTCAGCCTTTGTCCATGAGGAAGATGATACTCTATTTGTCTTTGGCTCTTGGTGGTTGTTCGAGTGGGTCTTTGTTGAGTTTTCGATTCCTTTTTGTTCATGTCGCTGTTTTTGGTTGTGGATTTTGCCTTGTAGTAGTTTTCTCTGTTCTCATGGGCTTTTTAGTCTTTCTCATGTTGTGTTTGTCTGCTTTTTCGCAGGTCTTGGATTTTTTCTATCAATAAAATTATTGCAGTCTTCAAAAAAGAATGTCAAACAATTATCTAACTTTAAAGTTTATTTTTTTTTTAATTGAATGCTAAACAACATACTTTTTTTTTTTTTTAAGATTTGTAAAAGTAGTCAAATTAATAAATAGATTATTGTTTATAACCAAAAAAAATTAAATTATTGTTTTTAACCGAATGTAAGTTGTAAAGTTTAAAATACCATTTTTTTAAATGAAAAATCAATTTTGTACATGAAATATCCCATGTATGTCATGTTGACCATGAAGTATCCTATTCATGCATCCTTCCATATAAGGCATGAAATATCTCACGCATATTATGTTGTGCATGAAATATCTCATTTATATCATGTTGGGTATGAAATATCTTATGTATGTCATGTTAAGTATGAAATATCCTATTTATGCAGTATTTCATATAAGACATGAGATATCTCATGTATATTAGGTTGTTCATGAAATATCTCATATATGTCATATTGGACATGAAACATCCTATGTATGTCATGTTGGCTATGAAATGTCTTATTTATACAGTTTTTCGTATAAGGCATGAAATATCTCATGTATATCATTTTGTACATGAAATATCTCATGTATGTCATGTTGAGTATGAAATATCCTATGTATGTCATGTTGTGTATGAAACATCCTCATTATGAAATATTTCATGTATATCATATTGTGCATGAAATATCTTATATATGTCATGTTGGACATGAAATATCCTATATATATCATGTTGGGAATGAAATATCTTATTTATGCAGTATTTCATATAAAGAATGAAATATCTCATATATATCATGTTGTGTATGAAATATTTCATGTATATCATGTTGAATATGAAATATCCTATGTACATCATGTTGGGTATGAAACATCCTCTTTATGCAGTACTTTATATAAAGTATGAAATATCCAATGTATATCATGTTAGACATGAAATATCTTATTATATCATGTTGGATATGAAATATCTTATATATATCATGTAGGATATGAAATATCTTATGTACCTTAAAAATACATGACTGTAAAATATTAAATGATGTTTTACGTTAAAAATGAAATAACTAACTTATATCACTTTTACTATGACACATTGTTTGAAATATAATTTGAAACCGAAATCGAAATTTCTTCCATTATCACCAAAAAAACTTCAAAATTGAAACAAAATAACAAATACTCATCAACCATATCATCTAAAAACACAATAATACCATTAAAATTGAATATATACAAACTTTGAAGTTTTAAGGAGAGATTCAACCACAAACTCAAATTTTTTGAAAAACCCTTCCCAAATCTTAGTTTCGTTGCGATTTCCCTTCAAATAACTTTAATTTCTTGACCAAATTTCGTTGACAATTAAAATTTGATAAAGATACGACTGATAAAAAGATAGGTGATAGAGATGAGTGATGGAGAGAAAAAAAATAAAGGGAAAACAGAATAAAAGGGTAATTTTATAATTTTTTGACTAAAAATAGTAATGTATTATAATGATTTATTACAAACAATAAAAAATTAAAATTTTGTTAGAAACAGTATTCTGTTCCATGGTTGAGTTATTTTTTATAATTTTCACTTTTGTTTTTGTTAAAAGTTTCACTTAATAGAAGTTACAAGATCTATCTACTTGTGAAAAATCTTCCACTCGAAACAAAGCAGACCAAATTACAAAAAATAGTTGATTGGTATGAACAGTATATTGATTGAATTTACCAATATCTACTTGTGAAAAATCTTCCACTCGCGACAAAGCAGACCAAATTACAAAAAAATAGTTAATTGGTATGAACAGTATATTGATTGAATTTACCAATTAAATTAATGAATAACACTATATAATCCAAAATATTAAAGTAAAATTCGACACAAATGAATTATAAATTAATTCTTAGGGACTTTTGTCACATCATTTGGGTTGGTTTTTGGATTAGATTTTTTGATTGATTAGCATATTATAAATTAATTCTTAGATTATCTTAATAGTTCAATACATTAATAATTTAAATTTTATTAATAGCTTTTTTCAAAATTGAAGTTGGTGAAGATTGAACAAGTTGCTCTGTAATTATAATTTTAAAACCGACAAGGCGAGGTTGGCTTATAAGTAAGCCCTTCACACCTAACATCCAAGAGGTTTGGCATGTGGGTTTGAGTTGTGCTCCCTTCTACAATACTAAATTATGGAAATCCAGTAAACCTAACAACACAGGGTCCAGAAAAAAAGACTCGCCGAACACGTCAAAATTCTACCCGTCACGAGTTGATTAAGAGCGTATAAATCTTGCCCTGAGAGAGGTGAGATAGTGCAACCCCGACTCAAGCAGTGCCTCATACATTTTGACTTCCCCAATAATTTCTAGAGATGTTAGGTTGGTGGGAAAACCTTCTCCCGGAAACCACGTCATGCTTTCACATTTCATCATTGTTAAGCTTTTAAGAGAGTTGAAACTATGGAACAGATTGGGTAAGACTTTTAGCTCCATACAATTTTTAATTGTAACTTCACTTAAATTGGTGTGGTGTTGGGAAGCCCTTCTTCTGCCAAACAATCAATACTTCCACAATACATTATCTCAGATGGCTAAGATTTTGCTGGCCCTCGGGTATGCATTTAAGTTTGTTACAAGAACATATAGTAATCTCTTGAAGAGATCTGCTATTAAGAAAACTCTTGGCTATTGTCTCTGGTAACTGACCACTTAAAGATAGCACTTGAGAGATATGCATTTTTTGACCTGCAAGTATTGAGAAGAGATGTGTTTGTGTTGCTTTTGTTCTCTTCGTCCACCACTGATCTACAAATTCCCTCTTTATCATCCCCAAATACTCCAATTTCTCACAACTCTCTATCTCAAGCTTTTTCAGAGATGAGGGTAATTGACCTCTTACAATGAATTTAAAGAATTACAGACTTCCATTTTCAAACTTCCAAGACATGCCTTTTTTTTTTCTGATTCATTTCCTTCGGTTAATGAAGTTAGAGCATTGCAATTTATAATCTCAAGTTTACTTAGATTAGAAAGGAAACAATCTTCTGGGAATGAGATAAAATTTGAGCAATTTTCAATATGTAACTCTGTGATAGAGATGAAGCTTTGCAACCCTTGTGGTGGCCTCTCAAGAAAAGTTTCATTCAACTGCCACAAATTCATGAGCTGGTCACAACCCAAACTCATAAGTCGTTGACATTCAACTTTCAGAAAGTTCTGTTAACTTAACCAATTGCCAAACTCTGAAATATCTGCAAGAATAATAGACTTCAGTGACTTGAAATCCGTTGGACTGTAACACAACATCCCTTTACATCCACCTATTTCTAATTTAGAATGCTTTGGAAGTCTTGAAAATGAATAATCAACAGCTCACAACCCTCAATCAGAAGTTTCTCTAATGTAGGAAGACGATCAAGTAATCTTCCAGAGAGTTTAGGGCAATTAACAATAAAGAACTCTAGGAGGCTAGGGAAGGCATCAACATACTTGTTTTCCTTGTTAGCTTCCCAATTTTCCCATTCTGGCAATGTTAGAAGTACGGAACTCACATTCTCCACATTGGTATGATATTGTCCGCTTTGGGCCAAGCCCGCACGGATTTGCTCTTGGGTCTCTACCCTAAAGGCCTCATACCAATGGAGATTATTTTCATACTTATATACCCCCAAGATCATCCCCATGTCTAGCCAATGTGGGACTTTGGTTGCACACCCAACAATCCTCCCCTCGAACAAAGGACCATCATTATCTTCACGGTCCGGGCCTCCCTTCAAGCGATCATCCATCCGTCAATGTTAGGGGCACCACTCCATCGAGGTTACTCCTCTCCACCGCGCCGGAGCACACGTCTTATGTGAAGTTAAGGAGCATCTCCTGCCTCGAGAGCTAACATCATGGACCCATCGCGAGCTACCTGAGGCCCACCATCTCCTGGCTTGGTTTGGCTACGTCTCGACCAAGTCTGGGAACCTGGCTCTGATACCACTTGTTAGAAGTACGGAACTCACATTCTTCACATTGGTATGATATTGTCTGCTTTGGTCCAAGCCCGCACGGATTTGCTCTTGAGTCTCTACCCAAAAGGCCTCATACCAATAGAGATTATTTCCATACTTATATACCCCCAAGATCATCCTCATGTCTAGCCAATGTGAGACTTTGGTTGCACACCCAACAGACAAATCTTCAAAACAAAGAGTTTTCAATAATTGAAAAGGTTTTCATCTCTATAAATCTCAGAACATATATGCTGTAATTTTATGCTGTAATTTTTTCATTCCTTTGATTGTGAGATCCTTAAGCATTAGCATAGACCAAGTGAAGGTAAAGATGTGCATTTCTCACAGCTTTGCAATGTAAACACTGTAATGTTGATAAATGATGCATGTCCTACCCAAGATTGAATGCTTGTGCCACCATAATATGTGATTGTGAGCTTTTCTAAACGCTGATGAGGTCTAAACATGTCAAGTATATTTTTTTCTACAACCTCATTTTGTGAGTTATCAAATATAGATCCCCACTCTAGCAACAACTCTTTCAAGTTGTTCTTATCTCTTAATATTGTATCTGTCCGATCAGAATCAATCATATTATTTAAGCCTGAAATACAAAGTTCTCCACAAAGCATCTTCAGACTCTTCAAATCTTGTAAATTAGAACCAACACCCTTGCCCACAAAAAAAAAATAGATAACATCTACAGAGATCATTCCAGTTCTTTCATTCCCAACTGCATCTCTTTGATCAAGATTGCTCCCTTAATATCAAGATGATGCAATTTAATCAAATAACTAAAGTTGGAAGGCAACTTCACAAGATGAGAACAATCACTTAACATCAAAATCTTCAAGCTGTATAACAAGCCTGTTTACTCAGGTAAACTTATAATCTTAGTTCTAGAAAGCTGTAGGTACCTTATATGTTTCAAACCTCTTACTGCATGAATCAGGTAGCTCGAAGATTTGATACGATCTTAGAGACAGTACCCTCAATCGGTTGAGTTTCGGCAATTAATTGGACGGGACCAAATTTGTGACGCAAGGATCTTACACCAATCTGTCAAACAATGGCAAGAATATCCTTACTCTTGCCTTTAAGTCCTAAACTTCATGAAAGATTGCAAATTTCTTTTGTTTCATCCCAATTATCAACTGTAAAGGAAAACTGATGAACCTTTTTAAACGCTCCTACTTGCTTATTGGCAGCCAATATACCATCTAACCTTATATTTGGAGAAACCTTATATTTGGAGAAACCAAATTAAAGCCCATTGAGTCAGATCATGGACAAGATCATGCATTACAATTTGAGAACTATTATAACTGCTACTAATCGATTGTTGAAACATTGACCTTAAAATAGATCTTTAAAATACTCACGCCCTGTATCTTCTGGTTGCTTGTTTCCTGAGTGCTGGATAAGACCTGCCAGCCACAAAAACACAAGCCCTTGCTCTTTGAATTCATATTCTTTCGGGAAAATTGCATAATACACAAAACCTCTCTTTAGGTGAGCAGGAAGATGATTATAACTCAATTTTAAGGCTGCAGGGATCCCACTTATATCGTTTTCCAACAAATGCCATAATACATTGTTCAGTATTTTCAACCACTCATCTATATGCTTTGAGCGTAAAAGGCTACCAAGAGTCTTTGTTGCTAGGGTAAAGCCTTTGCTCTTTCAATGACTTTTTCACATATTAATTCCATATCATGATGTGTAAAAATAGCTTCGATATTCTCAAATGCACACATAGAAAACGCAGACCAACAATCTTGTTTTGATAGAACACCCGGTGGGTGAAACCCAAAGAGTGTGATTGTTGATGCTACCTCTTGGAGGCGTGTTGTTACAATTATTCTACTTCCCAGTGCACCCGCCTTAAAAGGGGCTGTAAGATCATCCAACACAAGTACGACTTTTTTTCCATTTGCTTTCTTCTTCAGCTCATTCTGCACGGAGGCTAAATCTTTCGGACTGGAAGAGGAGCCAGTAATTTTCTCAAGAATTGACTTTGAGATTCTAGTAACATCAAAGTCACCATCAGATACTCATGCTTTGACCTCGAAAGACCCAATCTCCGAATCATTGAACACCTCTCTAGCAAGCATTGTTTTTCCAACGCCTCCCATACTCACAATGGGTATCATGAGAAAGTTGGCATCATACAACACCATTTCGAGTATTTTCTTCTTATCTCATCTCTTCTGTAAACAGCAGGTTCAATTCGATGAATCAAAGTTAGTGGTCTTTGCAGTGCAGCACTTGATGATGCCCCTGCTGTAATCACTTGCAATCCAAGTTTGTTTCCAAGTTCACAGTGTTGGTCGAATCTGTTGGTGACATCTTTTACAATAGATCTCATACAAATGCTGAACTTAGTAGCTCCAGGACTCCAATAGCTGAAACAAGCAGGTAAGAGCTTCCAATCCTTGCTAGCTTAGCTTCTTGTAGTTCCATCTTCAACTTCTTTCAATGGCCTCAGTAGCAAACTCATCGAGTATGTCCTCTGCATCATAAGCCAAGTCTCGGAGATCACCCAGTCACATTTTGACAGCTGTGTTGGTCAGTTGCTTCTCCTCCGCATCAGCCAGCACTGCCTGAATCATCAACAACATTTTCTCCCATTTTTTGATCTTTGAATATAACCCCTCCCTATGCAGAAATCGCAGCAACTCAGGAGAAGTCAATGCCTCAAGCAACACCGGAAGAGATTCTAATCAAAAGCAGAGACAAGGAGCTCCACCCCAGGCATTGTTTCTGGTCACACACTAGCAAAGAAAACGATGTGAGCAAACAAGAAAATCAGAGACTTTTTTGGTTTTCAGTGAAAATTAAAAGTGTAAACAAGCAGATTTCTCTGTAGTTATTTTTTAAATTAGCTTTATGATGAGTGCAAGCAGCCACCATGCAAGTCGTCGTGGTCATGCAAATTTCGTTCAGTTAGATTAAGTCAAATTAAGTCAAATTTCGTCGTGGGTCTATTTCTTAAGCTTCATGGTGTATAAATTGTTATCTGCTCGTGGCCTATAAATAGGCAAGAGTAATGCTTTGAATGATATAACGAATTAAACACAGAAATACCTCTCCTCTAATTATTCTTTCTCCTCTGTTCTGCCTCTGTTTTTCTACTCTTCTTCTTCCCAAAAATTAAACATATCACTTTATCTATGGACAATAAAAAAAAAACCTTGATATAAGAGAAACTTTACATGATACAGTATCCGGTCAAATGAACCCAAGAACATGTCACGTGATGTTGTCCATCGTTTATACCATTTTTGGTGCTCGTTTGGTTGAGTTTTCTACTGGCTCAAAATGTCTACAAACGTCTATTTGGATTTTTTAGAATTGTTTGATTGAACTTTTAAGAATGTCTATGTAGAGGTCAGTAGAGTTTAAACACCTACTAGGTAAAAGGTCATGGAGAGGAGGTACTTCTCCAAATAGACATTAAAAAAAAAAATCTACTAACCAAACAATTTTATATATTTTATAAAAAAACTCTATTTATAATAGCTCTACTACAAATAGATCTTTTAAAAACCCAACCAATATGATTTACAAATTAGTTCATCTCATCAATATGATTTACAAATCATCTAAAATAATTCCAGTTGTGTTAATATTGGTAATGTTATCTAACAAACTACAGTTTTTATAGCATAAAAAATTGTGAATATCAATTTTTGATAAATAAAGTTCATATACTTCCACTTACCTTTCCTGCCAATAACAATAAACCTCCTTTTAAGTCAAATTACGGGCTACTGGGGCTATCCACAATTATAGAATTGAATTAATAGTTTACTACTCATCGGAAAAAAAAAAAAAACAGAACATATGCAAAAACACATATGCTCTGTTTTTAATAATAAAGTTTCTAGTCTCAGAGCTCCTCTCCATTTTAAAGGAGTTTCACTAAGCAACTACTCTGTATTTTCTTTGTGTACTTTTAACAAGCACATGGTCTCCGCAGTGCAGCACTTGATGATGCCCCAGCTGTAATCACTTGCAATTAATTTCTTCAAAAAAAAAAAATTCGAGAATGCTCAAATGGAGCCGAGGGGCACGTCCTCCATTGTTTACACCATTTTTAGCCTTCACATGTCCATTATCATATCATTGATTTTTTTTTTTAATCAAGTTTTGGTAAATGAATTGCTTATAAAATATCCAAATATATCTGCATTTGCCGTTTAGAATCTTTTGATCGATGGAGGATTATATATATATATATATATATATATATATATAATTACAAGTGGAAACTGCTAGTAATGGTACATTACTTTGGAGTTGTTAACTAATTAGCATTTATCACAAAACCCATTATAATAACAACTTGATAATCCGTATATATTATTGACTTGATTAATTTAAATTATTTATCATTATAACTTAATTTTATTATTAATTAGAATTTTTTTAGAGCAAATTATACTAAATATTTCTAAGGTTTACCCTCCAAAAACAACTTTATCATTAACTGACACTCAACCCCCTCACTCTAGTCAAACTTAACCATTGACCATGAATTAACAGTTATATATCTAAAATACCCCTGTCATTATTTAACAATGATTATTTACGTTTATAACCATAGGAAAAGACAAAAATAATAATACTTTATTTATAAAAATCAGTGAAAACTTAATGGGATGTTCTGATTGGAAAACTTTTCTTTTGAAAAAAAAAATTAATGGAATGTGATGGACATGTACGGTCCAACTATCTACTCTTATAATCGGAAGAGATCTATTCCTACCGTAAGGAAAGATCTTCTCACACTTTCCAGTTTTGTTTATGAATTCATCATATTATTGCAAGATGTTTTGGTATGTCAATTTTATGAATAAAAGGGTACTATAATTTATTTCATTTTTTTTTTGTTTTATTTATTTTAACTATATATTCAAAAGCTTAATATGTAACAAAAAAGATATTGGTTTTTGGCTTTCTGAATGGTTGCAAATTGTTTGATAATTATAAACAATTTTGTGAACCCAATAACATGTATGGGCTATGGAGTATGTCATCATCAATCGTTATCTACAATTCAACCATCCACCGTACTTTAAGTCTTTAATCGAATGTCATTCTGTCACACTATTTTTTTTTTTTTTTTTTTTATGAAGTTGGTAATCGAACAACTTGCTCTTAAACAAATATTCAATGAAAACATTTACAAGCCCTGTTTATAAAATAAAAAACCAAAACCGTCTGGATTCCACTGGTTTATGGAGTTGATAAACACTCGTGATAAAGCTGGCCTAATAATAAACATTTAGCTTATCAGGTTTGCTTGGGCTTGGGCTTCGGCTTGAACTTGGGCTGATTTTTCATGTAGTGATTAAATGTGATGGATCACAAGTAAGTTTTATAATGCTTTTGAAATGGGCTGGACATGCAAGTGGGGTGTATTTGGTAATATGGCCCAATATATCCGGGCCTGCTTTCTATTAACTTTTCGGCCTAAAACAGTTTTTTTTGGAAGAAAAAGCAATCGAGTCAATTGACTAATAGCAACCAAGTAATTTCAACGATTAAATTGAGAAAATAATGTCTACAAATTTCACTGTTCAATAATATAAGTTAAAAATCATGATTTTGCATAATTTTATTTATAGTTCACGTAGTAATGTAGTATCCCAACAAATTTAATAATGAACCTTCCTTAGAATTTAATATAAAAACTATTATCTGCACAAATTTAGACAAAAATAATCTACAAAAGAAAAGCATTGCAGCCACAGAAAAGGGAAGAATTGTTATTATCAATTTATTACGTCTTTCCTACGTTGACTATAATTAATATTTAAATTATTTTAATAATTTAAATCATGATACAATTTACCTTGTAATTAAAATTTAAAACCAGCTAGATTTAATAAAAATAAAAATAAAAAGTAATTGCCCGCCAATGACTTGATTTGTTTTTCATATATTTCCTTGAGAATAATTAGTGCTCTAAAAATGTACCAGGCTAAATGGGACCGGAGCGTCCGGCCTGTCAAGGTTCATGGGCCGGACCAGGTCCGGTCCACGTAATGTGTGTGCCAGCCCAAGCTCGGCATGAAGGCGTGCCGCGTGCCGCACCAGGGGTGGTCGGTCTAGCCGACCGGTCACAGCACCCCACGTCGGAGGGCTAAGCCGAGCGGGCGGCATGGCGGGTCGGTCCCCGATCCGACCGTTTAGTCCGGTGATTTTTTTTTCTTTTCCCATCAATGCACTAAAGGTTGATTTAAATTCAACCGTTGGAGCTAATTTTTTTACAAAAAACCTCCTCAACTCTTATATTTTATATTTTGACCTACAATTCTAATTTTTCTTTAAATACCCCCATCTAGTGGTGTAAAAATGGACTGGCCCGACCCATTAGGGACGGCCTGGCCAGTCCATTTATGGAAACAGGCCGAGCTGAGCCGGCCTGTTTCCAGAGAAGCAGGCCCGGCAAGGCACGCCGGCCTGCCTCAGGTGGGCCGTGCCTGCGTGCCGTGCCAGGCTGGCCCGCCGGGCCCCTCTGGCGGGCCGGGTGGGCCAGGCCTAACGGGCCTGGTCCGACGGGTTAGTTTTTTGGTCCAATTTTTTTTCCAAATTACGTTTTTTTGGATTTAGGGTTTAGGGTTTAGAATTTAAAATGAATGAAGAGAATGAACAATTATTAGGATTTGAAATGAATAAAGAGAACGAATAATTTTTTAATTATTTATTTATTTTTCACTTATGGAATTCAGTAATACATATCTACATGATTGCCTCATTAAAAACCTTACCAAGAAAAACCCAGTGGGATAAAAACTTGGTAAGGGAAAAAGAGTAATAACCAAAATGGATGAAAAAGTTTAGAGAATTGGAGAATATATTAGAGATTGAGATTTGAGAGAATGAGAGATTGAAAGAATGATAGAGAGAGTTAATGGAAAATGAAATGGATGGAAGTATTTATAGAAAAATTTGATTTGTGGGTCAAAATGTAATTTAAAATATTGTAGGGGGGGTTTTGGTAATTTTAATTTCCTCCAACGGCTAGAAATCAATTCCGGCTGTTGGAGGTTTTTTGAAAAAAAAAAAAAAAAATTTGGGCCGAACGGACCGGCTGATCGGTCCGACAGGCCTAGCACGCCTGATTGGCGTGCCAGGAGGGCAGGCCTGCCGGGCCTCCTCCCAGCGGCCCGGCACGAGGCCTGGCCCTCTTCCTTCAAGGGCCGTTCCAAGAACGGCCCGTGAACTTCCTGGGCCGACCGGACCGGCCTGTCACCGACCGGCCCATTTTTACACCACTACCCCTATCCATCCCATTTTTCAATCACTTTCTATCATTCTGTCATTCTGTCATTCTCTCAATCTCTCTCCATTCTCAAAATCTCTATACATTTTCTTTCAATTTGATTTTTACTCTCTCTCTCTCTACACGTTTTGTAATAGTATTATTCTAATATCTTATTATTTATTTATCTATTATTCTCTTCATTTTCTATAAACACATAAAATTTCTAAGGTACATTTGTCTTTAAATGTTAGAATTTATTTATGTTAGTAAATTTCTAATGTTATGTAAACACTTTAGTTAATATTTTTAATACTTTTGTTTAGTTAGGAAATTAATTTTATTTTTTTAGTAGTATATTAATCATTATTATGTGTACTTGTGTAGTAGTGAATTTATATATATTGTGTCAGCAAAGTAAGCTTTATATGTCACATATAATTTGTATAGTAGTTAATTTTAATATTTTGGTGTTAGTAAGTTTTAATTTTTAAAGTGTAGCAGTTAATGTAAATATATTTTGTTAGAAAATTGTGCTTATAAGTGTAGTAGTTAATTTAAATATATTCTGTTAATAAATTAAATAATTTCATTTGTAGTGGTTTATTTGAATATATTTTGTTAGTAAATTATGATTTTTATATGTAGTAATTAATTTTAACATTTTTAAGTTAGTAAATTTAGGATTTTTAAGTTTAGTAGTTGATTTAAATATCTTTTGTTACTAAATTAAACTATTTAATTTGTAGTAATTTGACCATTAATGACTAATGAGTTCATATTTGTATTTCAGGAAATGGATCCTACCCAGCAGACTTTTTTCTGGACGGTTTGAACATGCTGAATGATGATTTGATCTTCCAACACCCACGGAAACCCAAGCGGGACCTTCCGATTCCGTCGCTACATAAACATCAAGTCCCAAAAAGTTTACATCAAATGTCTGATAGTGTTTTGACCTAGTATAAATGACACTCTCAGAAGGGACGACCGACACCAGAGCGAAATGTAATTTTTTTTCTTAAGGACCATTCCACAAGCAAGAATGTAACCATTCATTTGAGAATAAAATATGCTCAAATGCATGCACGATCAAGATAAAAAAATTGAAATGAAAATTACATTTAAATAATTGAATTGTTAAATTGATATTATGCATTTTCCCTAAACCTAAAACCCTAAACCCAAAATAATATATATATATATATATATATATATATATATATTATAATTTTTTAAAGAAACAGTGGGCTCGGTCCGTAGGTTCCATCTGTCCCGGCCTATGTGCCGGTTCAGCTCGCAGAAGACAGGCCTCCGTGCCATGTCGGGCCATGCTTTTCGAAAACGTGTCGGACTAGGACCGATCGCCCGACATGTTTTCAAAGATGGGCCACACGTGCCAGACCTAATTGGGCCGGACCAGTTCATTATTACACCACTGAGAATAATGATTGGGTATGGACCTGTCAGGTATCGACCTGTCAGGTATCCAAAATACTGACCCCACTAATGGGAGTGTAGAGTGATATTTTATCTTTTACTTTATGAAAATTTATTTCAGACCTCGTACTACACTCTCGTTGATGGGTCAGTATTTTGGATACTAACCGGTCAATACCCAAACATTATTCTATAGTTAAATAATCTCCTAACTAAAAACTCTTTTTAGTTAGCGTCATTGGAATCATAATCTTTTTTTTTCTTAATAAATAACCAAAAAAAAAAAGTCAAACAAGAAAGCAACTGATCAACAAAATCATAATCTTTTTCATTTTATCAATTTTTACTCTTATCAAGAAACTCTTTCTTACTCTCATCCAGAAACCATGCCTGTGGGAGAGGTGTTTCTTTCTGCTTTTCTTCAGGTTTTGTTCGACAGATTGGCGCCCCATGATTGGTCCTTCTTTCCACGTCCTGATCTGGTACCAGAGCTACAGAGGTGGAAGAGGAACCTGTTGAAGATAGAGGCTGTTCTGGCGGACGCAGAAGAGAAGCAACTGACGGGTGACAAGCTTGTGAAGATGTGGCTGGACGATCTCCAAGACTTGGCTTATGATTTAGATGACTTCCTTAGTTCCTTGATGAGTGTTCCACCCAAGAATTAGAGCGCAAGTTGATGGCTGCCGAACATCAGTCAACCACCATACTGGAAGATGCAGGCAGGGTTTTCATGTCTTATACCGGCATGAATGACATGAAATCCAGGATTTATGATATATCGAGCAGGTTGGATCGGGTCTGGGAAGAAAAAGAGGAACTTGGATTAATTTAAAAGATTGCCGGAGGGACATCATCAACTGTGCCTGTTTGCAGAAGACCACCAACTACGAGTCTGCCAACTGAAACTACTGTCTATGGGAGAGATGGAGATGAAGCCAAAATACTTGACATGGTGTTAAGTACTGGTGAATCCAGTAATGCTAACTTCTGTGTCATATCGATTGTGGGCATGGGAGGAATCGGTAAAACGACACTTGCACAGAAGGTGTTTAATGATGAAGCAGTGAAAGATTTCAACCCAAAAGCATGGACATGTGTATCTGCGGATTTTGATGTTTTGAGAAATTCAAAAGCAATTCTCGAGTCCATTACTCGCTCTCCTTGTGATCTGAAGGATTTAGATGCGGTGCAGAAGAAACTCCAGGAAGCAGTGGCTAGAAAAAAATTCTTGCTCGGTTAGATGATGTTTGGAGCAAGAATTATAGATCGTGGGAGATCTGGTCCATTTAAGGCTGGAGCTGGTGGGAGCAAAATAATTGTGACAAAGCGTGATAAAGATGTTGCATTAACAATGGGAGCTCCCAATGAGTGTCATCTATTGAATATTCTTTCAGATGATGATTGTTGGTCTTTGTTTAAGGCGCATGCATTTGAGTGCAGAGAAATTGCCTCATATGGCGATATCAGATTAATTCGTCAAAAAGTCATTGAAAAGTGCAAGGGATTACCCTTGGCAGTGAAGACTCTTGCTGGCCTTCTGCGCTCTAAGCAGGAAAGAGAGAGACGAGTGGTTGGAAATGCTAAACAGCAAAATGTGGGACTTACTAGAAGAACACAACGACATTCCTGCAACCTTAAAATTAAGCTATTACTATCTTCCTTCACATCTAAAGAGATGTTTTGCTCATTGTGCAATTTTCTTGGAGGATTATGAATTCCGAGAGGAGGAACTCATACTTCTATGGATGGCTGAAGGTCTTATTCAACCGTCAAAAGAAAATCAACAATTGGAAGATTTAGGTCATGAGTACGTCATTGCTCTGTTATCGAGATCATTTTTTCAACAATCAAATATTAATGAATCCAAACATACAATGCATGACCTTGTCCGTGATCTTGCCAAATGGGCTTCTGGTGAAACTTGTTACCATTTGGAAGATATGTCAGGGGCAACCAAGCAACTGAGAAGCTTTGAAAAGGTTCATCGTCTTTCTTTTGCTTGTGGTGATGTTGATGGAAAATGTAAATTTGAAGTTCTCAATGAAGTTGAACAAGTTGATAAACGTCGAAGAACGTTCTTACCTTTATACTTTAATAAAGTATATTGGTAGACACTATATAACTCAAACAGTTATAATTGATTTGCTACCAAAGTTTAGAAGATTGAGGATGTTATCTTTAGAAGGTTATTATGTTAGAGAGTTGCCTGAGTCGTTTGGCGACTTGAGACATCTGAGATTCCTTAATCTTTCTGGTACAACGATCAAAAGCTTACCATAATCAACAAGTTCTTTACTTAACTTACAAATTTTGAAATTAAAAGATTGTTCTAGTCTTAGGAAGCTACCTTTCAAGATTAGGAATTTGATCAATTTACGATATCTAGATATTAGAGGTGTTTATTTAGATGAGATGCCATTGGGAATGAATGAGTTGAAATGTCTTCGACATTTGTCCAATTTTATCGTGGGCAAAGGTTTTGGAATTGGCTTGAAAAATCTGAAGAATTTAAAATCTCTTTGTGGAGAACATTGCATTTCAAGATTAGAGAATGTGGTTGATTTGCATGAAACAGGAGAGCTGATATTGAATGACAAACAGAAATTAAAAGTGCTACAGCTAGAATGGAACTATCAGTTTGATGACACACGAAATGAAGTAAGAGAAAAAGAAGTGCTTGGTTTGCTACGATCTCATCAAAATCTGGAAAAGCTCAAAATCAAATTTTAAGGTGGCATAGAATTTCCATCCTGTGTAGGAGATTCATCTTTCTCCAAAATGACCAGCCTAACATTGTAAAGTTGTGAGAAGTGCACACTCTTACCTTCACTTGGGATGTTAGGATCGCTTAAAGATCTCACAATCCGAGGGATGAAAGGATTAAAAGGGATAGGTAAGGAGATTTGTGGTCACTGTTGTTCAACACCCTTTCAATCACTACAGACTCTCTGTTTTGTGAATATGCAAGAACGGGAGCATTGGGAACCTATTGAAGAAAGTGAGTATGGCGGTGCATTCCCTTGCCTTCGAGAGTTTTCGGTTGTAAATTGTCCTAAACTCTTTGGAAGATTACTTGATCGTCTGCCTTCGTTAAAGAAACTTGTGATTAAGAATTGTAAGCAGTTGGTGGTTTCATTCTCAAGCCTTCCAATGCTTTGTGAATTAGAAATAGACGGATGCAAACAGTTGGCATGCAATAGTCCAATGGATTTCAAGTCATTGAAGTCTATGACTCTTGCAAATATTTCAGAGTTAGGCAATTGGTTAAGGCAACAGAACTTTTGGAAAGTTGAATGCCTAGAACTTAAGATTACTGGATGTGAGCAGCTCATGAATCTATGGCTGTTGAATGAAACTTTTCTTGAGAAGCAACGACAAGGGTTGCAAAGCTTCATCTCTATGACAGAGCTATTGATTGAAAATTGCCCGAATCTTGTCTCATTTTCTGAGGATTGTTTCCTTTTCAATCTAAGTAAACTTGAGATTAGAAATTGAAATGCTCTAACTTCATTACCCAAGGGAATGAATCACAAAAATGCATGTCTTGGAAGTTTGAGAATGAAAGAATGCAATTCTCTAACATTCATTGTACGAGGCCAATTACCCACATCCCTAAAAAGGCTTGAGATACAAAGTTGTGAGAAATTGGAGTATTTGTGGGATGATAAAGATGATAGTTGTACATCAGCCGTGGACAAAGAGAACAGCAACAACACAAGCACATCTCTTCTTGAATACTTGTATGTCAGAGAATGCCCATCTCTCAAGTGCTTATCATCAAGCGGTCAATTACCAGAGACGCTTCGTACTCTCTATCTTTTGTTTGTTCCAGAATTAGTGTCAATAGCAGAGAGTTTCCATAATAATAGGTCTCTTGAAGAAATTTTTATATGGTTTTGTAAAAATCTTAAAAGCATACCAGAGGGACTGCACAATCTTAACCATCTTCGGAAAATAGAGATAAAGGATTGTGAAAGTATTGATTGTTTAGCGGAAGAAGGGCTTCCCAACACCAATTTAAGCGAAATTGAAATTGAAGATTGTGAGAAACTACAAGCCTTACCCAATCGGTTTCACAGCCTCAACTCTCTTAAAAGCTTAAGATTGAGTGGATGTCCAAACATGACGTGGTTTCCGGAAGAAGGTTTTCCCACCAACCTAACATCTCTTTCAATTACTTGTAAAGTAAAAATGTATAAGTCACTGCTTGAGTGGGGGTTGCACAATCTCAGCTCCCTCACATCTCTCTGTATTTGGGGACATCCACAGGCAGAGTCATTTCCACAGCTAGAAATGGAAATGATGTTACCTCCTTCTCTAACTCATCTCTACATTGTCGAATTCCCGAATTTGAAATGCCTAACTGGCAATGGTTTTCGAAACCTCAACTCCCTTGAACATTTGCATATCGATGGCTGCCCAAATCTCACATCTTTTCCAGAGCTGGCCCTGCCATCCTCACTTAAATCTCTGGACATCCATCATTGCCCAAATTTCAAATACTTTTCAAAGATAGGTCTGCCATCCTCACTTTCGCATTTATGGATTTGGAATTGTCCAGAAATCAGATCCTTTCCAGAGCAAGGCCTACCATCCTCACTTTTGGAATTACGTATTTGGGGCTGTCCAAAGCTGGAAGAAGAATACAAAAGAGATAAAGGAAAAGAGTGGTCCAAAATTTCCCACATCCCTGTCCTTCAGTAGATTGCAGATACATAAGAGAATGAATGCGCTCTATAGAATTCCATTACTTCATGGTAAGTCGATTTTCTAAGACCTCAAACCATCTTTTTCATTCATGTTTATATTCTGTTTTTTATATGTACTCTGGTTTTGCAGATTGAAGCAACCTGGTTTTTATATATATTAGATTGCGGAAGTATACTCTGGCACTGGCATTGAGTGTGATAGGTAACAGGAAGTAAATGGACTTCATTTATCCAAATTTCGGATGTTATACATACTATAGTTAGTTAATAAAAACATTGGCACACCGATTTCTGTACAACTGTAATGCAGAGTATATATGAATTATTCCTTCTAAATTCTTATATCTTTTTGTTAAGGATGAATTCATGCATTTGTACATGAAACAGAAACTACAAAAGCCAACAATCCACAATGATAAAATTGGAGTGGATCCTAATAAGTGAGTTTTTCGAGCTTTTGTTGTTTCAGCACCACACATTAATGTCTCAGTTTGTAAAATTAACTTTTTGAAGAAGATTCAGTTCTTATACATTTGTTTTTTAGTGGGAAGCCATTGATGGACGGACCTAATTGGACTTCAAAATTTAGGCTTATTGGTATTGTGGTTTGCACATACTTAAAAATAAGGTATGCATCTCTGTTCTCGAATTTAACTGATTCTTCATACATTGATTATGAACGAACGGTAACAGAAGCAACGAGTGAACTTTCACAATATATTATTTTTTATATATGTTATTTCTGATGTCGTACCTATTAAACTTTCTTCATAATATAATTGATAGATCTAGACTTCTAACAGACAATTGGTTAAAATCATATTGATGAAGAGAACTAAAATGAGGCTGTGTTGGTAACGACATCAATTTTTTTCTTTTAAAACAATATTTCCAACCTTGCTTTTACAGTTAAACAAGTGAACTATATTGTTGTTGATTTTTTTTTTTTTTTTTTGATGTCTTAATGATTTCTAGTTTAAGAGTGCAGTCTAAACTCGTAGGGATATTACCATTGGCATGCCAAGTCAGGTGATAACCTAGAATTTATTTATGAGATGAAATTGTAGCTTGTTTAGTAATTCTTGAATAAATGATTAGTTCTTTGCTCCAGGTTGGGACTACGCCGCAATATTTAGATCCAGAGCCCTTGAATTTCACGTTGTTCTGGAAATACGATTCAATGACAACACACAGTTTGTGCTTCAATCTTCTCGGATAATGTATTTTTATTTGCTTGTGTATATATTTTGCTCAATTGTTTCAATCCAAATCATCCCAATTGCTACAATGTAATCTTTGTGAAATGTCTATATAGAAAATTGAAGCAATCAATCTTACTTTTTCTTATCATGCTTTTTGTTACATGTCAACTGCATTGGTTTATCATCTTTGATTTTCCATGATATCTGAGATGTAGCCCTCATCAGTGCAAAATTAGCTCCGAGGTGTGGTGGGCAACCAAATTTCTTCTGCTCATTTTTCTTTCTAGCATCAATACCTTCTTTCCTGTGTAGAATGTATACTTAATTTGTCTTTCTTCTCGTTTAGGATGAATCCGACGATTTCAGAAGATCCAACAATATCAAAAACCATCACGGTTCCATGTTACTTTTTGCATTGAAGGTTCTTTTCGCGATTGTGTTTTTTCGCAAGCAACAGCCTTGGTGTGCAGTGATCCAAGATAAGGAAAAAATAGAACCATTCTTATCTCGAGCTTTTGGCTAGTATTATTTCTAAAATTACAATCAAATCTTAAAGTATTGCATTAAGTGGATACTTGAAATGGTGATGACATGATAATGGTTGAGGTCTATATCAATTTTAGCAAACAATTTTAGGTTCTTGTCACTATAAAGTGTGATGAATTTGTAAAAAATATATCAAGTAAATAATTGTTGTAATCATTTTCTAAAGTAATTACAAATGAAATTACCTTTTTTAAGATAAAATTTAAGTCCAATGCTAATTGATATTAGCTTCTCATTTGTCATATTGGCCAATCATGATACAGCTCATCTTGTAAGCAAATGCATGCATAGACTAATCTGCAACTGAAGAAAAACATTTACAGATTCAGCTGAAGCAAATGCATAAACAGGCCTATGGAATGTTCCAAATATCGGAAACAAAAGCTAGAGTAGTCAAACATAAATGGATTAGAAATGTAGTTTAAAAGTTTGGAGATTATGTAGGGTTTAATAAAGTCTCAATAAGTTGAGTAAGAAGGCACCGAAAAAAATTGTACCTTTGAAATCGCAGTCTCCAATTAGCTAATCCAATTATTGAAAAGATGAACAGGGCATCTGCAAAACATAAACTCCATGACAAAGAAAGAAAGAAATATGAATAGATTAAAAAAATTGAAAATTCAGTTAAAATTATTATGCTTGGACAAAAAATCTTTGGTAGGCTTGCTCAAAATAATCACTTGAAAGAAGGGATGGTGTTTGATCTCTGTTGTTTGATCTCTGTTGCTCCTTGCTTACATGCCGAAGTATGTAGTTGCAGAATCTGTTTTACTAGCTGGACAAAATGTCACCGGAGATTGTAGTCCCCTTCATAGTTCTGCAACAAAACTATGAAAAAAAATGCAGTGATTTATGCTCAGTTGGGGCCAAAAGTGATTTTGGACGTAAGGCAGGGTATTTGGTAAAATCACAGGGAGGTGCTTTTGGTCACTTTTAGCTTCTCCCAACTGAGTTTTTGAGAAGCTACAAATATATAGCTTTTGGATTTTGGCTTCTGTTTTTAGAAAACGTGTTACAGTGATATTAAATGAAATTTTACTAACTTTCCAACTTTGTCCTTGCTTTTAACGAAATTTAACAAAAAAAATTGGACTTATATTTCTGTAAAAAAAATGTTGTCATAACTGTATAAAAAAAATTGGAATAATTAATTCAATAAAGTAGAATAAAAATGAAATAAAAAAATAAAGTAAAATAAAATAAAGAAATAAAGAAATAAAGAAATGAGGTTAATTAATTAAATAAAGTAAAATAAAAATGGGGCTAATTAATTCAATAAAGTATCATAATTATATAACACTTAGTACCATTTAAATGTCTATATCCTTTTAGTAATTTTACACACTCACAGCACTTTTTATTTCAGTTTACCAAACGCATTGAAATTGCTTTTTTAGTTCTCACAGTACTTTTGAAAATCAGCTTACCAAACACTCAGCTGATTCTTCCCACAGCAATTCCAAAAGCAATTCCCCCCACAGCAATTTCAAAAACACTTCTCCCTACAACACAGCAATACCAAACTGAGCCTTAGTCTCCATTAAAAGCAGGTCATCATAGAAGCATCTTCTAAGATTTTTTTGTACAAAAATACGAAACAAAATACCAGTATACACCACCTCAAAGTCAGCTAGCAATAGTAGAAGTTATAGGCTTTAAATAGCATCATCCATTCAACAGAGCAGGAGTTGAAGGCTTTTGAGCCTAAAAGATTATGTTTCAAATGAGCCCAAATAAGTTATTTAGCAATTTTAATAGTAAAAATTCATATATAATTAATTATTTAGAATGTCGGATATTAAATAGCATACTAAGAAAAATATCGTCAGTTAACAAAATTAATTATAGAAGTTATAGGCTTTAAAATAACATGATCCATTTAAATCAGCTAGTGGTAGTAGAAGTGACAGGATGCTTCTTAAAACAATTTTTTTTTAAAAATTAAATAAGAATTTTTTAAAACAGAATCAATAAAATTTATTGTTAAAAAAATTGCTATGAAAACTTTATATTCCTTAAAGAGAAGTTAAAAGTTCGACAAAACAATACAAATCATATAATAAATAAATAAAATAAAAATCATACTAAGAAAAATATTATCAATTAACAAAATTAATTATAGAAGTTATAGACTTTAAATAACATGATCCATTCAAGACAACTAGTCGTACTAGAAGTGACATACTGCTTCTTAAAACAGAATTTTTTTTTAAAATTAAATAAGAATTTTTTAAAACAGAATCAATAAAATTCATTGTTAAAAAAAAATTGTTATGAAAACGTTATATTCCTTAAAGAGGAGTGAAAAGTTCGACAAAACAATACAAATCATATAAAAAATAAATAAAATAAAAATCGCACTAAGAAAAATATTGTCAGTTAAAAAAATTAATTATAGAAGTTATAGGCTTTAAATAACATGATCCAATCAAGTCAACTAGTCGTAGTAGAAGTGATATACTGCTTCTTAAAACAGAATATTTTTTAAAAATTAAATAAGATTTTTTTTAAACCGAATCAATAAAATTCATTGTAAAACTTTATATTCCTTAAAGAGGAGTTAAAAGTTCGACAAAACAATAACAATCATATAAAAAAATAAATAAAATAAAAATTGTACTAAGAAAAATATTATCGGTTAACAAAATTAATTATAGAAGTTATAGGCTTTAAATAACATGATCCATTCAAATCAACTAGTCGTAGTAGAAGTGACAGGCTCTCTTAAAACATAATTTTTTTTTTAAAAAAAAAATAAGAATTTTTTAAAACAGAATCAATAAAATTCATTGTTAAAAAATTTGTTATGAAAACTTATATACCTTAAAGAGGATCGGAGTTAAGAGTTTGACAAAACAATACAAATCATATAATAAATAAATAAAATAAAAATCGAAACCAAAAATATTAAATTCTAAAATGAATTGACACCAAAAGTTATATTCCAATTTTAATACTAAAAATTATATATAATTAAATATCAATCAATTAATTAGAATGTAGGATATTAAATATCGTACTAAAAAAAAATTGCTAGATAACAAAATTAATTATGTCGTATGTGAATTTTACCAAGCATACACGTCTTTGACAGGAAGGAGAAAATTACCAGGTGGACGCCCAAATGGGCATTCAGGAAATATCTTACGAGGTATCATTAAAGAGAAGAAAGCCCGAGTAAACAAGTAGCATGGCAAGACCTACTCGGGATCAACTAAATTACTCCGAATCGATTAAAAGTATTTGGGATTAACCAAAAAACATCTTCTACTCGGGCTCAAACGGCTCTACTCGGGACCAACAAGTGTTATTCTTACTCGGGATAAATGTGACTCGAACAAGAAACTTGGTGCTTAATTCACACAGATTAAATCATTAAATACGCGAAGATATCTATCAGGAAAAATCCCAAAGAGAACAGAATACTAGCTAGAAGATTCCTCGATCAGGAAACAACTTGATTTCGCTACAAAGACCACATTCTTATAGGGAAACAAGTCCAAATAAAACTGCACTACTAGAATCCCACTCGATTTCCATAAGAGACTCCGAAACAGGAAAGAAGACTAATCAGCCTCAAGCAAGTAACCGAATCACAATTAAATACAAAGATCTTGTATTACTTGTACAAAGCAGATTAGGGTTCTATAAACATATAAATAGACACATAATCTTGTCCAGAAAAAATATAGGCAATATAGCATACACAACAAGCAACAGAAAAATACAGAGAGAAGAAAGAGAGATCGAGAGCTTGTTTTTCATAATGGGTTTTGGCTTGGTTGATCCTTCAACCACCCGTGGACGTTTCTCCGGTCATCGGAGTTTTACCACGTAAAACTTGTGTCTTCGTTACTCTCTCTGAATCTCTTTCTCTTTGAATTAAGAGCCGAAATCCAATTCTTGTTGGCTTTTCTGATACAATCCAGAAATCGACGTCAACAATTGGCGCTAGAAGGAGGGGCTGAACCTCCGACCTTGTTAAAAGCAATGGCAGGAAGCAGAAGTAGTTTAGGGAATGGCCAAAAATCACCAGACGATTTCCATGTTGGTAACACGTCACGAGATCCTGCAGCAAACACGGAAAACCAGCCTGCACACCTGGCAGGGATCCAGCAAGTTCCTTCAACCAACGGAGATCTGACGCTGCATTTCCAAGAGGCATTGCAACAATTGGTGACAGACGCACAAGGGAAGGGTTTGATCTACTGGCTGCAGGAGCACATACTCTCAACCCTCCACCCGCAAGGCTCGGTTCGGTGGTGGTTGGGCCAAGAATAATTATGCCGAAAACCAAAAGAAACTCTTCCCCAATCAACCCGGCTGGATAGCAAACACCTGAAGAGGAACAACCTCACCAGAGGCTGGACCACAATCAAACAGTACGAGCGAAACATCGTAAATACGATCGGCGCAGAGGTCGGTCATCATTAGAAGACAGTGATCGACACCATCGCAAACGTCATCATGGAGTCACACGAGAAGTCCGGCACCAGAGTGAAGAGTCTGAGGAAATAATGACAGTTACCCAACGGTTTAACCGTCGAGGAACCCCGGTGGGGGACAAGGATGTCATGATCCAGAGCCTAACTCAAGAAGTCGAGAACAATAGGCGTCAGATGGATGCATTGGTCAGACGTTATGGCGGCAACGATTTATCTGACGATGACTCTGACAGTCCATTTACTAAGGAAATCTTGCAAACCCCTTTCCCAGAAAGGTTCAGGATGTCGCACGTGGAGCAGTTTAAGAAAGACACGGACCCAAAAGAGCACGTGAGACACTATAAAAGCGTCATGGCCCAGTATGCCCACACCGATCCCTTATTATGTCTCAATTTCCCATAAACTCTAGGAGATATGGGGTCGAGGTGGTTCGGGAGGTTACCTTCAGCAAGCATCAAAAGTTTCAATAAACTGAGCAGGAGCTTCTCAAGGTAATTCCTGAGTAACGTTCACTGAAGAAATACCTAGGGAGATTCGGCCAAGCGGTATCAGAGATTGGCAGTGCAAACGATGAAGCCATAATCGCTGCATTCATCAATAATTTACAGAATGGACGGCTATCTTTTGATTTGAGAAGAGCTCGGCTGACCAGATATACTGACATGATGGATATGGCGGGAGGATACGCATTGGTCAAGGAGGAAGAGTTAGCTACATGAGGAAGCTATATGCACGGAGGAAAGCCCGAATAGGAGGATACTGAATCCAAGGGGCAGAATCAAAAGGAAAAACAGAAAGGGAACGACAAAGAGAAAAACAAGGATGGGGGTAATGGGCTTAATGTCGAATGGTCCACAGAGAAATAACGAGGCAGATATACCAATTACACCCCTCTTCGGAAAAAAACAAGAAGAAATTTTAGCCATCTTGGAAGAGAAGAATATGGTGCAAGAACCGCGGTGACAATCTCAGTTCGCCCGGAGAGATACAACCAAGTATTGCAGATTTCACAAGGAAACCGGTCACGAGACCTCAAAGTGTTTCCAGCTCAGAGATTACATAGAGACTCTTATTCGGGAAGGGCATTTGCGGGATGTAATCTTGAAAAAAGATGAGAGATCAGAAACTAAGAAAGAAGTTAAGGCAGATCACTCTGGACGAAATCAATGGCCCAGTCCCGAGGCCAATCAGGTAATACATAAGATTTTTAGAGGACCCTCTACTGGAAAAAGCAACCGAGAATGAACTCAGGAAATCAGAGAAGCAATAGAAGCAAGGAATAACTTTGACGTAAGCTCGGTTGAGCCAGACCCAAAAAAGATGAAGGAAGGATGGGACCCGATAGTCTTTACAGAGGCAGATTCCCATGGCATCGATGTTCGGCCTAATGACGCATTGGTTATAAGTGCCCGGATTGGCCATTGGGAAGTCCGGAGAATTTTAATAGATAATGGGAGTTCAGCAGAAATCCTCAATGTGGCCGTCTACGACCAGCTAAGGCTAGAACGAAAAGATTTACAGCCTTTCCATACTCTATTAAGGGGGTTTGGAGGGATAGAAGTCAGGTCACTCGGGACGGTAAAACTGCCCGTGAAGATTGGAACAGCATCTTGCCAAAGGACTGTCCTGCTCGACTTCGTGGTAGTTGACTTAGACAATTGGCCGTATAATGCATTATTGAGTCGGTTATTCCTGAATAAAACAAGGGCAGTAACCACCACTTATGCATTAATGATCAAGTTCCCGACAGAACAGGGGGTCGGGATAGTCAAGGGGTCCCAAGAGATGGCCAGAAGAGCAAACCTGTCAGTATACAAAGGCAAGAATGATGCTGAACAGGTGTGCACCATAATGCAGCCAAATCAGTGTAAAGAATCCTTATCATTCAAGTTGGATCCAAGGGAGGACTCAAATGAATCCAAAGCAGAACCCGTTGAAGTGATTAGAAGGACCAGACAAGGTGGTCAAGATCGGGGCTAATCAGGGAGGAAAAATCAAGAAAGACCTCACCAATCCGCTTAAAGAATACAAGATCGAGGGAATAGCCGGCCATAGAGCTCATTGGATTGCTCGACCCAATGGAAGGGTTTTACCCCGACCATGCAATGCCCAATATCTGAAGATCTTCTATCCTTAAAATATATATTTATATTAAATATTTTATTCTTTTTTCTAGTCAGGACAATATTAGTCAGGAATTTAAATCTTTGTTGATTTTTTACAGTAATAAATAAAACTACTTGGGATTTTCAAAAGAAAGCATATGATAATAAGAACATATGGAAGAAGAACATGATAATAAGAACATGTAAATAGAATTCTCGGGACCATCAAATCCCGAATGGGCGGAGAAGCTCGTAGGAGCATGCCAGCCGAGCATGGTCAAAATGATCTTCGCAAAAAGGTAAACCCGATGCACCAGACTCTAGAAAAATGCTCGGGACGCTATCGGGAGAAATTCCGATGAAATGCGTAGCTGTGTTGAAGCAATATTTTTTAAAAGAGCTCAACGATTCGGTAAACCTGTGCGCATAAAAACTGGGGAGACGTCCTTGATATTGCGTAAGGACTCGAACATATGATCATGGTGAGCCTTGATGTAATGATCGGGTAGCAACCGGGTATGAAACACGAGTGTAAACTTGCCTGTTTCAAGATGACTCGGTTAATAATAAAGAGTCAGCTTAATAAGATAATTGGCAATTGAAGACATTCGGGTAACAACCGGATTAATAAGATACTCGGTTAAGTTACCCGAACATCGAAGAAGCCAGTTTAATAAGATACTTGACAATTGAAGATATTCGGGTAACAACCGGTTTAATAAGATACTCGGTTAAGTTACCCAAACATCGAAGAAGCCAGTTTCATAAGATACTTGACAATTGAAGTCATTCGAGTAACAACCGGTTTAATAAGATACTCGGTTAAGTTACCCGAACATCAAAGATGTCAGTTTAATAAGATACTTGGCAATTGAAGACATTCGGGTAACAACCGGTTTAATAAGATACTCGGTTAAGTTACCCGAAACATTGAAGAAGCCAGTTTAATAATATACTTGGCAATTGAAGTCATTCGGGTAACAACCGGTTTAATAAGATACTCGGTTAAGTTACCCGAACATCGAAGATACCAGTTTAATAAGATACTTGGCAATTGAAGACATTCGGGTAACAACCGGTTTAATAAAATACTCGGTTAAGTTACCCGAACATCGAAGAAGCCAGTTTAATAAGATACTTGGCAATTGAATTCATTCAGATAACAACCGGTTTAATAAGATACTCGGTTAAGTTACCCGAACATCGAATATGCTAGTTTAATAAGATACTTGGCAATTGCAGTCAGTCGAATAACAACCGGTTTAATAAGATACTCGGATAAGTTACCCGAACATCGAAGAAGTCAGTTTAATAAGATACTTGGCAATTGAAGACATTCGGGTAACAACCGGATTAATAAGATACTCGGTTAAGTTACCCGAACATTGAAGAAGCCAGTTTAATAAGATGCTTGGCAATTGAAGTCATTCGGGTAACAACCGGTTTAATAAGATACTCGGTTAAGTTACCTGAACATCGAAGAAGCCAGTTTAATAAGATAATTGGCAATTGAAGTCATTCGGGTAACAACCGGTTTAATAAGATACTCGGTTAAGTTACCAGAACATCGAAGATGCCAGTTTAATAAGATACTTGGCAATTGAAGTCATTCGGGTAACAACCGGTTTAATAAGATACTCGGTTAAGTTACCCGAACATCGAAAAAATCAATTTAATAAGATACTTGGCAATTGAATTCATTCGGGTAACAACCGGTTTAATAAGATACTCGGTTAAGTTACCCGAACATCGAAGATGCCAGTTTAATAAAATACTTGGCAATTGAAGTCAGTTGGGTAACAACCGGTTTAATAAGATACTCGGTTAAGTTACCCAAACATCGAAGAAGCCAGTTTAATAAGATACTTGGCAATTGAAGACATTCGGGTAACAACCGGTTTAATAAGATACTCGGTTAAGTTATCCGAACATCGAAGAAGCCAGTTTAATAAGATACTTGACAATTGAAGTCATTCGGGTAACAACCGGCTTAATAAGATACTCGGTTAAGTTACCCGAACATCAGTCAGTTTAATACAGCACTCGACAACAATCAGTAATAAACAGATCAAGACCATTCAATTCAAAATAAAATAAAATTTTGTTGCTCCTAAAAGAATGGTTACAGATCAAAGAGTGGTTCTTTACAAGTAAAAAATAAAGAATCATAATTTTCTACAGTTCTACAAAATTAAGGTTGCGAGGATTTCGAGCATTTGCCAATACTCTGATATGGCACCATCTCGTACTCACGGAGCAGGCTTTCATTAAACGGCCAAGTGATATCATCGACAGTATCATCCATCCACTGGCTGTAATCCTCACCCGGGACCGGCCCTACATCTGGGACCGCACCCTCAACCTACTCTTGACCGGCGTAAAAGGTCGAGAGAGAATTCTCTGACGGAATCTCTAAATGCATGGGATGAGGCTCTTTGCCTTGACTTCGGCAGTAGGCTCTCCATTCCTTCATCCGAATCCGAAGAGACTCCAAGGATCGGTCCACGTGATGTTTTATTGACAGCTCCAAATTAGCTCGAGCCTTCTCAGTCGCCCTATTCTTAACTTTGAAGAACTCGCCGGCCGAAACTAGCCCGCGTTGAAATTCCCGAAGAAGTAGGGCATCGTAAGCAGGGGATCTTTTAAAACGATCCACCCCTTGGACTTTAAGTTCCAACCTGGCCTCTCGGGATAGGGATTCAACTGTCAACACTTGACGCTCCAGATCTTCAATTTTTTGGTCATATGCCGACCTTGAATGCTCCGCCTCCTGCTCGACCTTAAGCACTGATTCTTCAGCAGAAGATAAGAGATGTTGAAGTGATGCAACCTTCTCCTCTGCCAAAGATGTCTTCTCCTCGGCTTCAACCTGCTTCGCCAGACAATGGTCGGTGAATATCTGTACAGAACCGACCTCCTACTGATAAGCTTTTTCAGCTCGAACACGACCTTCCTCACTCACCTTCAGTTGAGCCTCTAGACGCCTTATTCGATCATCTTGATGTTGCTACGTCTGAACTAATTCAGCAAATTCGGCCACCATCTGTAAAGAGATATATTCAGAAATCTGACAGAAGCAAAACAATAAAGGATTCAGATTTAACTTACATAAGATGCACTGTTGAAATTTTTTTGAAGACGTTCGGTCAGGAAACCATCCTGAAAGCCGCTCCAGCGGTCTTCCCCAATAAAAGCCCGATCGGAGGACATCTCCCGTAGCATATCCTGGGGAGAAAGGAATAAAGGAACCCCCGAGGGTTCAGCTCCCAGATTTCCAAACTTGGGGGCAGGAGAAGCCCTGTTTGGTTCTAAGGATGGAGAAAGATTTGAAGGAACCCCCGAAGGTTCAGCCCCCATATCTCCAACCTCGGGGGTAGAAGAAGCCCTACTCGGTTCTGAAGTCGCCGCATCTACTGATACTCCAGCGCCAACACTCGGGGCAATCTCATCCGTAACATCTTCATCACTGGAGTCGATAAAGGAAACTACCCAAGGAACTTTGAGAGGACGAGACGGTGAACTAACTGCCTTTCGCTTCTTACCCCGAGAACTGTGGAAGTTAAGGTCAGCAGCAGAATCTTCATGCGGATCGTCCAGGAAAGACTCAAAGAATTCAGCACCTGTAGGCACTTGATCCGTCAGGACATTACCACCGTCACCGGCTTCAAACCTTCCAACAAACTCTCCACCCGAGCCTTCACATCGCCTCTCCCTATTATCAGGCAGTTGAATATCGGTTGGCTCACTTTGGCCACTCGGACCAGCAGACTCATGAGCAGACGGCAAGGCACCCTGATGAACGTATTCGGGGATTTGTTCCTCAGCAACGTCTGTTTCCTCATCAGACTCGGGCGGAGCAATGCCTTTATCGACCTGACGGGAAGCTTCTTTTCTGCTCGCCTGTAAAATAGACTTCACCTGGCGAGCTGAAGATCGCTGACGACGTCTGTATCGAACACTTCAAAAAGAGGGGGGGGGGGGGGGGGGGGGGGGGGTTCACGTCAGAAAATAAAAAGCAGAAAAATAAAATAAAAAGGGCGCCGGGTCAATTACATCGCCTGCGATGGCCCAAAATCTATCTAAAGAAGCCGAACTTTATCAAATCCTCCTCTTTAAAAAGGTAGCTCTTGCTCCTCTTCTCCAGAGTACGAACAGCTGCCCGAGTCAGCCTCTTCAACTCAGAATTACTATAATCAATTATTTTTTTGTTCCACACTTCGGTGGAACAGAAGAAACGGGGAACACTCAACACCGTTCAGGAATCCCCAAATCCAACAATGACGTTGAGCCCGAGAGCCCGTCCAGTAAAAAACCAACTGTTCTTTCAGTACTTGTTGGATGAGGGAAATCTCTATACAAAAACCCTCTTTTTGAGGTCATCAGAGGTTTCGACCTCCCGATTCACCTTCGCTCCCTCGTGGATCCAACCATCCGATGGAGTAGATGTAAGAAAATAAGTCCCCGTCTTGTTAACTTGCCTCAGCATGAAGAAATGCCTGATTTCATTTTGGAAGGGCGGCGAAAGGTTCATCCTACTGAACATATGCCACATGCACATCAAAATCTTATAACTATTAGGGGCCAACTGAGTTGGGGTTACTCCTGCTTCAGCTAAAAACCAGGCAATGAATGGCTGAAAGGGAAGTGTTACACCACAGCATAGCATTAATCCATAAATCGTGACCATACCCACAGGAGGATTCCATGCGGCTCTATCCCTCGCAGGAACCAGAGTGACCGAGTCGGGCAAGTCAAATCAGGAGCGGTATTTTTCTATTTCAGCTGGCCCGACATTCGGTTCAGTATCAAAACCACTCGGACGAGCATCAGAAAATGAAAGATGAGACACCCTGGACACCTCTTCAACATCATTCTCGTTAACAGCTTGTTCCTTGATCTGAACGTCGCTCGAGCCATGCTTGTGTACCTCACTTCTTCTTTGATGTTTACCCATCCTTCGAAAAGATACCCTATGTTCAAAAATGTCAGAATTAGAACTAGATGAAGTATCAGATGAATCAGAACTGGCTATAGGATTAAAAACGACATCAGGGTAAAGCCCAGAAACGTCGACTTCTAAAAATGAGGGTTCACTAGGAGGAGTTTCCCCCAACAATCTTCGAACACAGGAAACTAACTGATAATCCTCACGATTTGGAGCATCAAGAGCTATATTACAAAGACGAAGGCGAGATGAAGGCTCCATCGAAACTAACCTTAAAAATAATGGAATACTGGAGCAAAAAACCCTTGATGAAGAAAGCGATCTGCAGCGAAATCCGGATTGACAGGAAAATTTTGGTTTTCTCAAATAAGAATAAACTACCACAAATTCGGTGAAGAATTTAAAGGGGTGGTGACACGAAACCCTAGGGCTTCGAACTGGGAAAAATTTATGATAAAGCTTGATGACGTAGGCGGCTTTGGGGAGACGCAAAAATCATTTCTCATAAATGATATCGAAAAACAAAGAGACTAGGGACACGTGTCAAAACAGGAACTAGCCATCGACCGTTAGAACTTCAAAACGTCGCCATCATTTAAACATCTCACGTGATGAAGCAAATCGAAATTACAGGGTCACCATTAATATTCGCCATTATGACAAGACAACTATTCTGACACGAGTAAAAATTGAGAGGATTAAAATACTCTTGCCCGAAATGAAATTTACTCAGCAAAAATATTTTAAGGGGTATTGTCGTATGTGAATTTTACCAAGCATACACGTCATTGACAGGAAGGAGAAAATTACCAGGTAGACGACCAAATGGGCACTCAGGAAATATCCTATGAGGCATCATTAAAGAGAAGAAAGCCCGAGTAAACAAGTAGCATGGCAAGACCTACTCGGGATCAACTAAATTACTCCGAATCGATTAAAAGTACTCGGCATTAACCAAAAAGCATCTTCTACTCGGGCTCAAACGGCTCTACTCGGGACCAACAAGTGTTATTCTTACTCGAGATAAATGCGACCCGAACAAGAAACTTGGTGCTTAATTCACAAGGATTAAATCATTAAATACGCGAAGATATCCATCATGAAGAATCCCAAAGAGAACATAATACTAAGCTAGAAGAATCCTCGATCAGGAAACAACTTGATTTCGCTACAAAGACCACATTCTTATAAGGAAACAAGTCCAAATAAAACTGCACTACTAGAATCCCACTCGATTTCCATAAGAGACTCCGAAACAGGAAAGAAGACAAATCAGCCTCAAGCAAGTAACCGAATCACAATTAAATACAAAGATCTTGTATTACTTGTACAAAGCAGATTAGGGTTCTATAAACATATAAATAGACACATAATCTTGTCCAAAAAAAATATAGGCAATATAACATACACAACAAGCAACAGAAAAATGCAGAGAGAAGAAAGAGAGATCGAGAGCTTGTTTTTCATAATGGGTTTTGGCTTGGTTGATCCTTCAACCACCCGTGGACGTTTCTCCGGTCATCGGAGTTTTACCACGTAAAACTTATGTCTTCGTTACTCTCTCTGAATCTCTTTCTCTTTGAATTAAGAGCCAAAATCCAATCATTGTTGGCTTTTCTGATACAATCCAGAAATCGACGTCAATAAATTATTAAATAAATTAAATAAGAAAAATAAAAATTAACAAAATCGATAAAATTAATTGTTAAAAATTTGCTATGACAACTTAATATTTCTTTAAAAAGAGTTAAAAGTTGATATGCCAATTAATTGAATTTTATTTCATTTGGTAGACTAGAAGTTCTATGGACTGATATTATAAAATTAAACATTCAAGAGTTGTGTCACTACTAAGAGAGACAGTAGTAGTTATAGGCTTTTGGGCTGAAATTTTTTGTAACAATGAGTCAAGAAGCCCACATAAATTATTAGCTTTCAAAAGTGCCTTTCTTGTCCAATTAGACCGAACAGACTAAATAATATCAAACCAATTGTTAGAACTTACACCGAAAGAAAGGAATAAAAAGAAAAAATGACGTAGATCTTTCAGTGATAGATCAAATTCTAAGATCGAGGATGATGAACAATTATTAAAATAATCGGTAGGATTTTTAAATTTATGTTGGAGAAAGTAGAAGAAAAAGATAAATTTGAGTTATTTTCAAAACATAATGGACCAATCCTAAACAAAATTAGACGAAAAAGAAAATTCCTAAATTAGGCTTGAAAATGAAAAAACTGAACATTGGAGGCCAAAATGGTCTTTTTAGAGAAACCTACTACACAATTTTGAGGGTAAACTCACAATAATATATCTGTTTTTTTAAGGGAAAAAAACCAAAAAATACGTTTTTTTACACAAAATACGTTTTTTTTTTCTCCTTAGTTATTTTTCCCCAATTTTTCTAATTGTGGTTTCAAGTTTCAATGCCTCTACCGATATGAGCAACCAGTCGGTGAAGCAGCCTCTTCCATCGCTCGTACACTTGAAGAACTGCATTTTTTTCATGACTACAAGCTCGGATTTTGCAAGCACAGCGAAACGGCACATTGCAAAAGCAAAAGCAGCTCGATTGCTCCAAAACCCAGGTTTATTTGTCATCAATCATTGAACATGTTGTTTAATTGTTGAAATTGAAGAGCTTTTCTATTACTAATTACTTGGTTTAATTGAAATCCGGTAGTGTGGGTGATTAATTACTGTTAAAAATGTTACAATTCTCTTGCTTTCGATTGACATAAAATCAATGGAGAAACGAAACAGTGGTGCACTTGAATCCAGGACCTCAGTTGAAAGATGCAAAGTGAATTGAATAATTATCAACTTTGATTCATATATCCACAATTTTAATATATATATGGGTTTTTTATTGAATCTTGCATCCATATGCAATTCCATTTTGCCACATTAATATTCTTGACTTTTGTTTGATTTCTCTTTGGGAAATGTATCATATATTGTTGCAGTAGATAAACTTTTCTTTCGGTGAGATTTTTTATTGATATGGTTGTTATACTATAAACTGATTGAGATTTTCTTTCTTTGATGTTAATGCAGCAGAAATTTGTATATTATCCACTACAATGTGCGCTTTAGTTTCCAGTAAAGACTTTTAGCCAGGACCTTAGAACCAGCTTTGTAATTTTTTCTCTTCTATAGATAATAGATTTTATATTCACGAATAAAACTTGTACTCTTACCAAACTTCCCTTTTCATACATGTCATAGGGTTTGAGTTTCACTTTTTTCCATTAAAATGTGATGAGTTGCATTTTTGGTCTGAGTTTGGAGTTGCATTTTAGGGCCTGTCCATCAAATCACAAAGTGTGTGGAAACACTCTCCGTAAATGACAGTTGCATTTTCGTTCGTGCTTGTTAGGTTCAGACAATCTAGAAGTGAGAGTTGCATTTTCGGTCGAGTTGGAGTTGGCAGGGATCAAAGTTGACAAGGGCACTGTTGAGTTGGCAGGAACCAATGGCGGGACCACATCATAGGGTTTCGACTTATTGGGTGCCCGGTGCCAACTGTACTACAAGGCTGGAGCCAGGTTTGCCAAGTGGCGCACTGTTATGAAAATCGGTCCCAACAAGCCATCCGAATTGGCAATCCAGCAAAATGCACATGGCTCGCTACACTATCATTTGCCAGGAGAATGATCTGGTTCCCATTGGTGAACTAGAGGTATTGACTGATGGGAACCACGACATAAAAAATTGTGCTGCTGTGACTGAAACTGTGCTTGCAGCAGTTTACAAGGCATTGAATGATCACCATGTTCTTCTTGAAGGCACATTGCTGAAGCCTAACATGGTCACTCCAGGCTCTGATAGCCCTAGGGTAACATATATATACTTTATAAAGCATATCAAATGCTTTGTTAAATTTCTCTTGAGAGCACAGTTTTAACAAAAGCCTTGAAATATTGTTTTCTGAAGGTGGCACCAGAGGTGATAGCAGATTACACTGTAACAGCACTTCACCGGACTGTTCCACCAGTGTTGCCATGGATTGTGTTCTTGTCCGGCGGGCAAAGCGAAGAGGAGGCAATGGTGAACCTAGACGCCATGAACAAGCTAGAGGTGTTGAAGCCATGGACACATGCTTTCTCATTTGGACGAGGCCTTCAACAAAGCACACTCATGACATGGGGTGGAAAGAATGAGAATGTTGCCAAAGCTCAGGAGGCATTCATGGCCAGGTGCAAGGCCAATTCTGAGGCCACCCTCGGCAAGTACAAAGGCGGTGGTGCCGGAGGGTTGGCTTCAGAGAGCTTGTACGTTAAGGGTTACAAGTACTAGATGTGGTTCATGTGTCTTTACATACATATATATATATATATATATATATGTTGGAGTGGGGATTATGTGAAAATTGTTTCATGATGATGTTTTAATTTCTCTTATATGTTTACTTTTGGCTGATATTTTATCGATATTTGTTCATATGATCATTTAAGTGTTCCATGTAATTTATGTTAGGATTTTCAACATTTGTCTGATAGTTCATAGACCTATATGCCATTTGAAGTGTCTATTTTAAGAAATAAAAACTATTGGTAGAATTTTACATATTCATAATCCAAATTAAAAAATATATTAATCCAATGATCCAAAATTTACCTACGAGTATGATGGGTATACAAACAATACATTTAACATTCGTATAAATTTTAACGTTGTGCTAAAGCTGTCATACGAGCTTGTAGTATGGCCTAATGAACAAGAAGAGCTTACGAGGGATAACATTCTTATGATCAACTCCATAAAGCCAACATAGGTACAAACAAATTCAAACTCCTAGAACTCAAATGATTGCTTTGTACATGATTTTCATTAAGCTTCATCAAGATAGAACATAAACATACACTTTGGCATTTAAAATGTTGGGACCGGAAGATGATAGTCCTATCTCCAAAGCCTGGGAGCTGTTGTGTATACCTCATTCATTCTGAAAACACAAGGGATCGTAGATGTATTTCCAATCTATCTCAACTTTAGGGATGTTGAAAATCTTGGACCACTCTTTTTCTTTATCTCTTTTGCATTCTTCTTTCAGCTTTGGACAGTTCATAATATATAATTGCAAAAGTGAGGATGGCAGGCCCTGCTCTGGAAAGGATCTCACTTCTTGACAACTCCAAATCACTAATGTCGAAAGTGAGGATGGCAAATCTAGCTTTGAAAAGGATTTCAAATTTGGGCAAGAAAGGATCGTCAGAAATTTAAGTGAGGATGGTAGGGGCAGCTCTGGAAAGGATGTGAGATTTGGGCAACCATAGATGTATAAATAATTAAGAGAGTTAAGGTTTCGAAAACCCACACCCATTAGGCATTTCAAATTTGGGAAACAGGAAATGTGGAGAAGAGTTAGTGAAGGGGGAAACATCATTTCCATTTCTTGTTGTGGAAATGACTCTGCTTGTGGAAGTCCCCAAATATAGAGAGAGGTGAGAGAGGTGAGGTTGTGCAATCCCCACTCAAGCAAAGCCTTATACATTTTGACATTTAAACCACGAATGCTAAGAGATGTTAGGTTGGTGGGAAAACCTTCTTCCGGAAATGAAGTCATACTTTGACATCCCCTCAATGTTAAGCGTTCAAGAGAGTTGAGGCTGTGGAACCAATTGGGTAAGGTTTTTAGCTTCTCACAATATTCAATTGCGACTTCACTTAAATTGATGTTGGAAGGCCCTTCTTCTCCCAAACAATCAATGCTTTCACAAAATTTTATCTCTATTTTTTTAAGATGGTCAAGATTGTACAGACCTTCAGGTACACTTTTAAGATTCCTACAATACCATACAATAATCTCTTCGAGAGACTTGTTATTATGAAAACTCTCAACTATTGACTCTAGGTCTGGAAGAGAATTGAGGTTGAGAGTACGAAGCGTATGTGGTAAATGACCACTTGATGATAGACACTTGAGTGATGGGCATTTATAGACATGCAAGTATTCGAGAAGAGACCTGGTTGTGTTGTTGCTGTTCCCTTCATCCACTACGGGTGTACAACTTTCTTCATTATCATCCCATAAATACTCCAGTTTCTCACAACCCTCTATCTCAAGCTTTTTCACAGATGATGGTGGTTTGCCTCTTACAATGAATGTTAGAGAATTACAATCTTTCATTTGCAAACTTCCAAGACATGCATTTTTGTCATTCATTCCCTTGGGTAATGAAGTTAGAGCATCGCAATGTCTAATCTCCAGTTTACTTAGATTGATAAGGAAACAAACCTCTGGAAATAAGATAAGATTTGAGCAATTTTCAATCCGTAGCTCTGTGATAGAGATGAAGTTTTGCAACCCCTGTGGTGGCCTTAACCAATTGCCAAACTCTGAAATATTCGCAAGAGTCATAGATTTCAGTGACTTGGAATCCGTTGGGCTATTGCACGCCAACCCTTTGCATCCATTAATTTCTAATTCACATAGCAATGGAAGGCTTGAGATTGAAACCTCCAACTGCTTACAATTCTTAATCACAAGTTTCTGTAACGAAGGAAGACAATCATGTAATCTTCCAGAGAGTTTAGGACAATACTCAACCGAAAACTCTCGAAGGCAAGGGAATGCACTGCCATACTCACTTTCTTTGATAGGTTCCCAATGCTCCCATTCTTGTAATTTCACAAAACAAAGAGTCTCTAGTGATTGAAAAGGTGTTGAACAATGCTGACCACAAATCTCCTTACCTATGCTTTTCAATCCTTTCATCCCTCTGATTGTGAGATCTTTAAGCGATCCTAACATCCCAAGTGAAGGTAAGAGTCTGCATTTCTCACAACTGTCCAATGTTAGGCTGGTCATTTTGGAGAATGATGAATCACCTAACCAAGATGGAAATTCTAAGCCACCATAAAATTTGATATTGAGCTTTTCCAGATTTGGATGAGGTCGTAGCAGGCCAAGCACTTCTTTTTCTCTTACTTCATTTCTCGTGTCATCAAATTGACAGTTCCATTCAAGTTGTAGACCTTTTAATTTCTGTTTATCATTCAATATCATCTCTCTGGTTTCATGTAAATCAACAACATTCTCTAATCTTGAAATGCAATGTTTTCCGTACAGAGATTTTAAATTCTTCAGATTTTCCAAGCCGATTCCAAAACCTTTGCCAACGACAAAATTGGACAAATATCGGAGACATTTCAACTCGTTCAATCCCAATGGCATCTCATCTAAATGAACACCTCTGATATCCAGATATCTTAAACTGATCAAATTCCTAAACTTGGAAGGCAACTTCTTAAGTCTAGAACATCCTTCTAATTTCAAAATTTGTAAGTGAAACAAAGAACTTGTCGATTCTGGCAAGCTTTCGATCATCGTACCAGACATATTAAGGAATCTTAGTTGTCTCAAATTGCCAAACGACTCGGGCAACTCTGTAACATAATAACCTTCTAAAGATAACATCCTCAATTTTCTAAATTTTGGTAGCAAATCAATTATAACCGTTTGAGCTATGTAGCTGCTACGGTATACTTGATTGATGTTTAACGGCAAGAACGTTCTTAGACGTTGATCAACTTGTTCAAGCTCATTGAGAACTCCAAATTTACATTTTCCATCACAATGGCCACGAGCAAAAGAAAGATGACGAACCTTTTTAAAGCTTCTCAGTGGCTTGTTGGCCTCCGTCATATCCTCCAGATGGTAGCAAGTTACTCCAAAAGCCCATTTGGCAAGATCGTGGACAAGGTCATGCATTGTATGTTTGGATTCATTAATATTTGATTGTTGAAAAAATGATCTGGATACCAGAGCAATGAAGTACTCATGACCTAAATCTTCCAATTGTTGATTATTTTTTGCTGGTATAAGACCTTCAGCCATCCATAGATGTATGAGTTCCTCCTCTAGGAATTCATAATCCTCCAAGAAAATTGCACAATGAGCAAAGCATCTCTTCAAATGAGAAGGAAGATAGTAGTAGCTTAATTTTAAGGTTGCTGGAATGTCGTCACTTTCTTCTAGTAAGTCCCACATTTTGCTGTTTAGCATTTCCAACCACTCGTCTTCTCTTTCCTGCTTGGAGCGCAGAAGGCCAGCGAGAGTCTTCACTGCTAAGGGTAATCCTTTGCACTTTTCAATGACTTTTTGACGAATTAATTCGATATCGCTATGTGAAGCAATTTCTCCACACTCAAATGCATGAGCCTTAAACAAAGACCAACATTCATCATCTGAAAGAATCTTCAATCTATGGCACTCATTGAGAGCTCCCATTGTAAATGCAACATCTTTATCACGTGTTGTCACAATTATTTTGCTCCCACCAGCTCCAGCCTTAAATGGAGACCTCAAGATTTCCCACGATCTATAATCCTTGCTCCAAACATCATCTAACACAAGCAAGAATTTTTTTCCAGCTACTGCTTCTTGGAGTTTCTTCTGCACTGCATCTAACTCCGTTAGAATACAAGGAGAGCGAGTAATGGACTGGAGAATCGCCTTTGAAATTCTCAAAACATCAAAATCATTAGATACACAGGTCCATGCTTTTGGGTTGAAATCTGTCACTGCTTCATCATTAAACACCTTCTGTGCAAGCGTCGTTTTACCGACTCCTCCCATGCCCACAATCGATATGACACGGAAGTTATCACCACCGGATTCACCAGTACTTAACACCATGTCACGTATTTTGGTTGCATCTCCATCCCTCCCAAATACAGTAGTTTCAGTTGGCAGACTCGACGTTGGTGGTCTTCGGTAAGCAGGCACAGTTGATGGTGTCCCTCCGGCAATCTTTTTAATCAATCCAAGGTCCTCTTTGTCTTCCCAGAGAAGATCCAACCTTCCCGATATATCATCAATCCTGGATTTCATATCAATCCTGGATTTCATATCATCAAACTTAGCAGTACAAGACGTGACAAACCAGCTGCCTGCATCTTCCAGTATGGAGGTGGACTGAGGTTCAGCAGGATTCAACTTGCGCTCTAATTCTTGGGTGGCAAACTCATCAAGTAAGTCATCCAAATCATAAGCCAAGTCTTGGAGATCATCCAGCCACATCTTCACAAGCTTGTCACCCGAAAGTTGCTTCTCTTCTGCGTCCGCCAGAACCGCCTCTATCTTCAACAGCTTCCTGTTCAACTTCTGTAGCTCTGGTACCAGATCAAGGCGTGGAAAGAAGGACCAATCACGGGGAGCCAATCTGTCGAACAAAACCTGAAGAAAAGCAGAAAGAAACACCTCTCCCACAGGCATGGTTTCTGGATGAGAGTAAGAAAGAAATTAAGAATTCAGGATGAGAGTAAGAAAGAGTATCAGGTTTGGTAGAGAGAAATTATGGATTCAGGATGAGAGTAAGAAAGATCAGTTTTTGACTTAGTACTAGAAGCTGAGCAATATTTGGATAATTGAAATGTAGTTAAAAAAAAAAAGGGTAAAAACTCCAAATGTCCCTCAAATTACTGGAAAATTCTAAAATAGCCTCTTCCGAAATTTTTTCTTTTCTAGTTAAAAAAGGGTTGTTTATTTTATTTTTTATATAAAAATGCCCTTCAGCATTAGTAACCTGAAGATAGAAACTAAAAGTAACTTTTTTCTTTGTTATCGTTCGAGAAACCGGTGGTTGCTGGACATGTCTAGTCAAGTTAATGGTAAAGAAGGAGAGGGAGTCACACATGTGATTATGTGAACACTTTTTAAAAAAGCTGTAGGAATACTTAATGGACGTTTGGTACGGTGGTATCTCTGTTTGGTACGGAGGTATCTCTATATGGAAATTGGAATCTCAAAGTATTCCCAATTTTGGTAGAAAGTTTAGGTTTTTTATTTCCCGGGAAAGTGAATCATATGGGAATCACGTTACCCCTCATCAAAATAGGTGGGTTTCAGATTACCTCCATCTGATTCCCACCGTGAGACCCACCATTATTAGAAAAAAATATTTTTATTTTATTTTCTTGTTCTCTGTTCTTCACGTTGCTTGTCAATGATAATACCAAAAATCCCCAATTTCATTTCTAAAATCCCTAATCAAAACACAATCATAACTCACAAATAATCTTGTATTAAACTATTATTAAATCAATATCTCAAACATCATCACCAACACAAAAAGGAAAAAATAAATTGCAGAAAGGAAAAATCTTGGGTTTCTGATGATAAGGACGACAGCGGCGAGCTTCGATGAGGACGACGTCGGCGGCGTGCTTCGACGACGACAACGACGACATCGGGCTTCGAAGACGACGGCAGCGACGTCGACGACAACGACGGCATCGGGCTTCGAAGACGACGGTGACGACGACGGGCTTGGCTGAAGAAGATGACGGGATTTAGGCGACAACGACGATCTCGAGGCAAGCACGGCGGCGATTTGGAGAGAGAGCGAGAGAGAGAGAGAGAGAGATGAAAGGAAAAAATGAGAAATGGATCTGGGTAATTTTTGTAAGTATATATAACGATTTTAATTTTTAATTTTTAATTTTTTTTAGTTTAAAATAAAAAAATAAAAAACAAATTCCCATGTACAACCAAACACTATTACTTAATATTCTCAGGAATCCGATATAATATTCTCATACATGACCAAACATATGCATACAACTTTCCCAGTAATCACACTACTGGGTTTCATTTTCCCAAGAATCACATTATTTTGATTACCCCCGTACTAAACGGTCCCTAAATAGTTGGTAAATAGTAAATGAATAGTTGGTAAATGGTAAGACAGGTGAATACTTAGTAAAAGAGCTGCAGTCAATGGTAAATGAATAGTTGGTAAAGTAGGTGCAAAAGTCACAGAAAATTTATTATTAGTTTATTATCACTCTTACCACGTGGCCGCCAACCGAGTACTCATAAATCATAATGCGAACTGCCAGGAAAAACCTCCAAATATCCCTCATATTACTGGAAAATTCTAAAATAGCCTCTTCCTAATTTTTTTCTTTTGTAGTAAGAACAAGGGTTTTTGGATAAAAAATGCCCATAAGCATTAGTAACCCATATCATCACAAAAAAAATGTAGTGAGATAAACACAAAATCTAAAGATAGAAACTAAAATTAACCTTTTTTTTTTTTGTTATCATCCGAGTTGATGGTTTGGTTCCTTTCCAACCCCGTGTGGATTCCACCATAAACAATTGAAAAAAGAAAAAGAAAATAGGACTTGGACAGTGTGGATTCCGTATCTTAAAAATGATGACTCATTATTTACTTTAATAATTGCCTGAATACAGCTTTCAAAGACGAATTTTAACAATTTCGATATGAAATAAAGGAGGAATTGCACAAATATTTTCCAAGATTTGATAAAATTATACGAATTTAACAGTTTTGGTCATATACGTATAAATTTTCCTCAACATTTTAAAAATATTGTACAAACATCCCCTACCATTAGATAGCTTCGTTAGTCAATGGTAAAATGTGTAAAAAATCTAAAATATTTTATATTTTTATTTTAAATAAACTATTTTTTTTTAAATAAGATAACAAATAAATAAATAAAAATCTTTTAGAAAACATGAATGTATCTTAAATCTGAAACCAAAAAAATATATCTTTTAAAAAAAAAGTTGGTGCAATCCCCCATTATTTTAAATAAATTTTAATTTTAAAATTTAATTATTATTAAATTGTTTTAAAAACTATTTTTTATTTGTCAAGATGATTTTTTTCTTCAGATTTTAGATTTAAAATACATTCATTTTTTCTAAAATATTTGTTTGTTGTGTTTTAATTTTTTTAGTTTATTTAAAATAAAAAAAATGGTATTTTAGAGTTTTTACATTTTTAACCATCGACTAACGAATCCATCTAACTGTAGGAGATGTTTATGCATAATTTTTAAATATAAAGGAAATTTTGTATGTATATAATTAAAACTGCTATATTCGAACAATTTTATCAAAACTTAAGAAATGTTTTACAATTCCCTAGCCAATAAAAAAAAGGGTAAATATTATTTTCATTCCTGTAGTTTACCATATTATCCATTTATATCCTTATCATTTCAGTATTGACCCATTTAATCATTCTGTTACGTTTTCAGTTAAATACAGAACATCTGACATGTTCAGAAGATTAAATGATCTACCCCTTAAAATGTCTGAGGGGTTTGTAAAGACAATTTTACCCTCCAATGGCTAAAATGTCCATATTGTCCGTTAATTTTAAATTCTAATAAATGTAGATGATGAAATGGTGGTGATGAAAAACAAAAAAACAATTAATAATAATTTAAATAAAATAATAACAACAATTAAACCCTAACATTTAATTTCATCTCTTTCATCTCTTCTCCCTCTTTCACCGTCACACTATTCTCGCTCTCTCTCTCCCGATTCATCTCATTCTCTCCTTCTCTTCTCACTCTCTCTCAACACCACCATCAAACCACTATACCGGTTTTATTCTCTCTATTTCACTCTCCCCAATTCACTTCTTCTCTTTTTCACTCCGTCGCTCTCTTCTTTCGGTTTTGGTTGATGGGCATTCGGTGATGGGTTTGGATTTTGGGAGGGGTGTTCGATGCTTTGGTTGATGGATTTCTGTGTTGGTTGATGGGTTTTTGGGTTTGTTGATGGCTTGGGTTTCTGGGTTTGGGTGTTGGAAGGAGCATTCGGTGGTGGGTATTCAGTTTAGTGTGGTGGTTGTGGTTGATTTCGATTTAGGTTTGGGTTTAGTGTGGTGGTGGTGGTTGTGGTTGCTTCAGTTTAGGGTGGTTATGGCTGTGATTGGATTGATTTCGATTTAGGTTTTGGTTTATTGTGGGTTATGTGTGTGGTGGTGGTGGCTGGAATTGTGGTTAGTGATGGGTGGATTTGGGGTTTGGTTTGGCGGCGAGGTTGCTGGGTGGGCGGGGCGGCGACGATAGTTGGTGGAGATCTGAGATGATGGAGATCCAAGAAATTAATTTTGTCCACTAGAGTGGAGATATGTTTTAATTATTTGTTTTATTTATTTATTTGTATTTTGTGGGATCATGGTTGAAGATTATGTTATTTGATGTTGAACTCAGAACTAGGTTCGAAGATGATGATAAAATTAAAAAATAGAGTTTAAAACAAAACTCAGGGCTATTTTTTTAAAAACCAATTACATGTTAGGGAAAAAGTATCAATGCAAGCCCCTAAGACATTTTAAAGGGTATAATGGTCATTTTGTCATATGATCATTTACTGTTATGCCCTTCATCATACAAGCTTCTAGAACTCTAACGTTGAATTATCGTTTTACCCTCGTTGATCTGACGGGATTTTAAAAAACCCTAACATATCTCATTTACTACATGTATCCGATTACCATTGTCATGCTATTATTAAAAATGTAAAAATAAAAAATTATAAGGATTTGAATTAACAAAAAAAAAAACAAAAAAACATGTATAGGTACATAATTAATCCGAAAAATTTAACTTAAACATGTTTCTATACATACTTAATCAAACCCTATACAAACAATATTGATCCATATCAATTCAAAAGAAAAATGGAAAATAACCGATAAAGCGAAAGCGTACCTGAATCCATTACCGAAAGTTGGTGGACAAGTTGTGATCTTCCAAATTATCAGGACCTTTATGAACCCTATCGTGTTATATTTTGCTCTGTTGATAGGATACAGAGAAAACAAAAGTATCGTGTAATTTGGGGACCATAACTCTAAATATATATAATAATCAAATTATTATATGTTGGCTATTTCTAATTCGACCCTTCAACAAATTAGAAATAACACTCTGATATCTACATATTAATTTGACGACAATTACACCTTTAAGCTCCGAATATCCCTCAAATTACTGGAAAATTCAAAAATAGCCTCTTCCTAATTTTTTAATTTTTACAGAGCAGTTACATTTCTAAAAGAGTGTGGAATCCACTCCACTGGTCATTTTAGGAATCTAAAGAAAAGTCATAAAGAAAATCTCAATCAGCCTGACAAAATATTAATGACCTTTTCGGACCACCAAGAACAAGCAAAAATGTTTACACCACTCTACTGAAAAATGACATTCCACATGCTTCTGTACCATCCAATGATGTAACAATTTTTAAGATAATGTTAATGATGATTTATCTTGTTAGAGGTTTAAATAATACTGTATTTTTTTTCGATTTAAATTTTTAGATTCGTTGATTACTATAATATTTTATTTATTACATGTATATAATTACCATTGATATGCTATTATTAAAAATATGAAAATAAAAAAATTCATGAGTGTGACCCTCAGACTACACTATTGATATTTTGGGAAACCGTAAAAGAGTATAGACTCCACCGATAATCAAGAATCCAAGGCATGGTAAGGTACATTGCCCCAAACAATTTGGACAACTATTTGGATCTTTGGGTGCTTTAATTTCACCATGGGTGAATTGTTTTTTTCTTTACTAAAATTATAGATAAATGATGGATTTATTAATTGAGAATCTTAACAAGGAAAACATAATTTAATTCTAGATTTGTAAGTATAGTGTTCACTAAAAATTGTTATGTATCAAGTCAAGTACCCCATACAAATAAAAAATTATGCTAGAATTATAAATTCATAATTTGATTTTTTTTTTTTTGAAATGAATAAATTCCTATTTTTTTTATGTACAAAATTGCTAATTTTGCTATGTACTAAATATTGTTAGCTACCAAGTTAAATATTGATCATATCTCTGGATATTGTTATATAAAAATGTTAACCTCTCTATTACGTTTCTTAATCTACCTGTAGATATTTTTCTAAAAATATATTATATTAACTTCGGAATTTAGAAAAAAAAGATTAAACTCAATCTTATAATATAAGTACGAGGAATAAAACACAGTTTGTCATATATCGATTACAACCAAGTTTTTTCTTGGTACAAGCATACACTTGGAAATAATTAAAAAGTTACTGTCTTTCCACCGCTCATATCACTACTTTACAATTACTGTACTTTACAATTATTGTCCAGAAAAGTTACAATTATATAAACAGTATTATCCAATATTTTAAAATACTTCTGGTTTCATCTGTTAACATATTGGTTCTTACAAATAGTCCACTTATACAACTTTCACTTTCTTTTTTTTTATTTAATATTCTTTTCACTTTCTTTAAAAAAAATTGTGACAGTATAATTATTGTTGGTAATTGTAATGTCTCTTTCTGTGCACCATGAAAGAATCAAAAAGTTATCATCAAAGTTAATGGTTTGGCTCCTTCCAAACTGTAAAAGATTGTGGACTCCACCAATATTTAAGAATCCAAGACATTGTAGGCTACATTGCCCAAACAATCAATCTATACAATTATTTGGTTTTTTTTTTCTTCGTGCTCTAATTTCACCATGGGTGGATTTTTTTTCTTTACTAAAATTACAGATAAATCTATGGAACAATTTTAATAATCACTCGTATATGCTAATCAAGAATCCTAATAAAAAAATATAACTTAATTCATGATTTATAAATTAATTACTGTGTTTACATACTAAAAAAAATATAAATCAAGAATTGAGTTACAATTATAAATTTGAGATTTGTAATTACATTACCTACTATAAAAATTGTTAGATATCAAGTTAGGTAGACTTACGGTCATAAAGGCAACTTAATTCCCCTTTCCACCCAAGAATTAAGTTTATTTTTCTGATTTTCTTTATTCCATTTCTGGAAATGATTTACGGAAATTTTCAAGATTCCAGACAAAAGTATGGATGAATTTTAATTTTAAGTTAGTAAGATACTAAGATATACTCGAATTTTTGTCAAATATCAAGAGAAACCAATGAAATTTATACTCAAGATATTGCTTTATTCTTGGATTATTTTAGAAAATAAATCATACAAATGAATGTGTTTGACTCAACAATCTGAAGTCGAACGAATGTCTTTCAATTCATAACATATTCACACAAGTGCAGCTTTTTGTTTGAATAATCGATCATGGAATCAGTCAATCAGATCGAGATGCACATTCATGATCTTTATATGAAAATGTTAAATTCATAAGAAATTTAACATCTCTATTATTATTATCTCAGCCTCTGAAGTATTAGACCAGTGAGTGTTACCACACAAACAGAGGCGAACCTAGGAAATTTTTAGCCAAAACTATGTATGTCTCTCCTATAGATGGCAGCGGGTCGGGTTCGGTTGGGTTTTGTAAAATCCAAACCCTCACCCGTGAAATTTTTTATCGCCCACGTCCACCTTTGAACCCGCGTAGGTAAGCGGGATCATGGGCGGGTGTGAACCCGCGGGTTATGGTTCCACCCATATCCTCACTCGCGAACCTGCGAAACAATACGGGTTCACTGGTGAATACTTCACCCGTAGGATACCCACAAACACATAACCCGTGAACCCGCAATTTGTCATTTGTAAATTTCCATATGTAATCACCTATTTGATATTTAATTGAATTAAATTTTCATCTCTAATTCCTTATTTAATACATTACAAAATAATAATAACCATTAAAAAAAACCACAAAAAATAATTTAAGTATCTATGTCTGTTTATATACAATTATTTTATTTATACGAGTTTGCAGGTCCAATCTGCGGGTTCATGTAGCAAAAACAACATATCAAGAGAGGAACCAAACTTATCAACTATTCAATCAAACCAATTGAGTTGATTTTACTAGACTGTTTTTATTTATAGCGTAGTTGCATAATGTCCCCTGATTTTTTTTTTCTTAACATTAAACCCCTGAACTTTATTTATCGATAAACACTGACAGATGTGAAATGAACGTTAATAAAAAATTTCACTTACACAGTCTGATTATATAAATAATTGTATTAAAACTAAAAATATATAATAATATCACACAAACAACCTTTGACCTATTTGATTAATATCCATCAAAATAAAAAATAATAATATTAATAATATTATTTGTAATTTAAAAATAAATAAATGAGAAGATAGTGTTGAGGAGAGAGGAGAGAGAAAGTGATAGTTTTTAAGTTTATTAAATATTGATTTTTTGTTGTATTTTAAATGAATTGTTTAATTTATTTTTAATTTATATTATTAAAAATAATAATAATTATTATTTAATTAGTGGGAGAGAGAAATGAAATTTAATGTAAAAGCATTTAATATATATATATATATTAAAAAATTTAATTTTTGTTTTTAAAGTAAAAATAATATTATTAATATTATTATATTTTATTTTTATGGATATTAATCAAATAGATCAAAGAGTGTTTGTGTGATATTATTATATTTTTCTAATTTTAATGCAATTATTCATATAATCAGGATATGTAAGAGTATTTTTCCCTTGACGTGTGTTTCGCTTCTGTCAGCTTTTGTCGATAAATAAAAGTTCAGGGGTTTAATGCTAAGAAAAAAAACCCAGAGGGTATTGGTGCTATTAATCCAAAAAAAAAAATGGGAAGGGAAAACTCTAGCGGAACAATTAATAAATATATAGATCACCAGGGGATAGAAATACAATTAATTAAAAAGACACAAATGATCATCTTTTTTTAAAAAAAAAAAAAAAGAAAAAAAGAAATTCAAGTGAAACAAAACAATGAAAGCCATATATAGTTTCTCTTCTTCTCATTAAACTTGCTTTCTATCTTGTTCGAAAATGCTCAGTCTTTGAATTCAACAAAACATAATAAGCAATTAATCACCAACTCTTAAAGATTTCAATTCTATTACATTTTCTTTTTTCATGAATATTGTTTATTTATTTAAGTGTGGATGATTTAAATGTCTTCAAGTCTTATTATTTTGAGGTCTTCACCTCTCACTTCTGCGGATCAAAAAAGAGTGTCTGATGAGTGAGAGGAGTTTTTGATGCACCGTATATCTCATGTTACGATCAGACGGTATATTTTAATTTGTTTGCAAGGGACATAAACCAAGAAAGAAACAAAAAGTTATTGTTAGAGGTGATAGATTGATTCCTTTCCAAACCGTGTGAGCTCCATAGTTATACTCAGATCACTTATCACTTTACATTAATTAAAAAATGGGATTTGAATAGTATGGATTTCACCATTTAAAAACGATAAACCACCGTTCAATTATTATCGATGTTTTTGGTGGTTGTAAGTCAGCTTGACAGAAAGTAAGGATTGTCATAAAAAACAGAGTGTAGTTGGTTGTTTGGGTTTCTAATTTCTATGCAAGTTTGAAAAAGCAAATGTGAATTATTAAAGTGCATGTTACTTCATTTTTAAATCAGAGATTTTTATTTTTTAATTTTTTATTACCGAGGTACCGTGTGGACTCCACTTGATAATAATACTCTGGCTAACAAAATCAACTCATTTGGTTTGATTGATCAGTGGATAAGTTTGTTATATGCTGATTTTGCTAGACAGTTTTCTTAATATAGTACTCTTAAGTTTGAATAAAACACTTATCAATGAAATTTCTCAGTAACTTCTTTAACATGATTTTTTATTCGTTGTAATTCATCATCTCTACTATGGTTGATAAATCGTTTGGACTCCACCACTCGATAGGTAGTAAAAAGAAATACCGATTATTGATACTCATTCTACAAATATGAACGTTTGACAAGATTCAATTTGGAAGCATCAAAACAAACAATGAAAACGCAGAGAGGTCGTTCTATTTGCTTTCATGATTATATTCTCTTTCTTTCCATTATGTACTACTATTACTATTACGGAATTCTAAGACAATTTGGATATCCTTCGAATTCAAATCACTGTAACAAATTTGGAAGCATGGAAGCTGTCGAGTATTATCATAGAGGAAAAACACAGCTCTGAAAGCCCTCAGGAGGGTATTATCTCCTTGTCTTCATGCATACAAATGCAGTTGCAGGAGGGTTCATTATCTCCTTGTCTTTGCTCTCTTCATGCATACAAAAGCTGTTGCAGGAAGGGAAATACACAACCAGACATGGGTGAACCTTCCTCGTGAAGTACATGGAAATGTGATAGCTCTTGTACTTGTTGGTTCTAATAGAAATCGTCAGATTCATCCTAAATTAAAACAAATTAAGTGGATATTATAACAAGAAAGAAGGTGGTAATGCTAGAAAGAAAGCATAAGTCTACATAAGGGGTGAAGAAAGTGGCGACATTGCTCACCACAGCAGATAAAATGTTCAGGTTTCTCACTTGCTATTGCATTCCAAGTGTATTTTCTGCCTCAACAAGGATGGAGGAAGCTTCACTCAAATGCTCAATTCTTGTTTTATCCTTGCTACTGCCATGACCCTTTTATTGGACCGAGGCATGATACAACAGGGTAAGATGTGCTACAACATTAAATTATCATAAGATGCTAGAAAGATTGAAAATGTAAAACAATAGTAGAACAAGATGTTCATTCATACATGAGAATATTTGATGGTATCTTAACTCAGATCGGTCTTCTTACACGTATGAAGAGATGAACTACCTTGAGCTCTAAGCCGGTTTTCTGCTGACAAGGACTGCATCTCAGGTATCATGGGAATACACAAATGCATATGTTCTGTAATGAATAGCATAATAAGTAAAAATAAGATTGATTGCTTAACATTCCTATACACATATTATAGGCATTTCACAAAAATTAAATGTATATAAGGATATATAACAATTAAAACAATTGATAACAATATATACACATAAGCAAATATATGTACATTACTGGATACAACAATTAGAAGCAGAAATCTGTTGTCATTGAAACATATATATTGAAGAACATTAAATTCAAGGGCTCCGAGTGTACCTAACCTAAATATTGTGGCATTATCTCAACAAGGAGCAAAGAAACCAATCATTCATTTCAAAATTACTAAATAAGACGCAGTGTCATCTTAGAAATGAATTCTAAGTTATTACCTTATTGGGGATGCCAATGGCAATTTCCCTACAGAGTCTTCATTCTTAGCCAATAAAACAAAAACTAAAGAAGGAAGACAATTTGGTTACTAAAAATCAGCAACAATAGCAATAGTCTTGTGAAACACAAATTCTTCCCATTGAAAAACAAAAGTATATATAAAAACTAAAGAAGGATAACAAAGAAACATACATGAAAAACAAGGAATTACTAAATCTTATTCAAAAAGTAACTTATACACGAGGCTTTAATGATTGGCACTGCAGCAGTAACAGAAAAGCTCAAAAAGGTCAATACCAATTCAAGGGTCCAAGGATGTCCTCACCACAGGACAAAGAAACAGACATGACATGAGAGAAGCTTTCCTCACATAGTGATCCAATGAGATATTGTTTCAAAAAGATATATGAATTTATATATTCTCACCACAGCTCTCATGAAAATACTTCAATCATATCCCAAAGGATCAAGAAAGTAGAACTAGCTGATGGCAATAGAAGGAATGATTGATATATATACTCTGCATAACATAACAAAATACAAAGAATTCAGATTTAATCCAAGAGCATGAAATCAGTGAAAACCAAAAGAATCGCCAAAAGAAGTTTCACTCACTTCTAGATCCTTAGTTACTGCCTTTCACTCACTTGATATAAGTATCTCAAAAGCTCAAGGAGGATCTCAACAAGGTTGTACCAAAAGAATCAAATAATTACAAAGATGCTGCTAGACCTGTTATGTAAAATCCCAGCATGTCAATATGTTTATAAACAAATAAAAATAATCAAAAAACATATTTCAAAGTGAAAATAGTGCAGCTAAATGTAATATGCTTTCAAAAGCAAGAAGTTTATGTATTTTTTTATGTAAATGAAAAAGATGATATCAAACAGTTTTGGACTATGAAATTGAACATCTTACGGTAAGATGAAACGAATTTTGAAAGCACTAATCCTTAATCTATTGATGTACGATTCTGGATGTCCTACATTTTTTTCCAATTGGGGATCATTTTAGAATTGATTAGCAGGATGCTTCCGTCTACAACAACGGAGTTTATATAAGAACAGAAGAAGGGCAACAAAGAATAACACATAAATGAAAAATAAAACGAGGAAGTTAGAGATTGACATAACAAAACGTGATGGCAGATAGGAATAGCCCTCCCACGGGCATGTTTTTTTGTCTGTTGAAATCAGAGATTAAGGAAATGTTTTTTTGTCTGATGCTTGTAGAAACATTACAGCCTGATCAATCATCCAAAAGAGACCTAGCTGTGTCAATGTTTATATTATTAACATCAAATTTCAATAAATGAAGTTTACCTTTCTCCCTCAATGCCAATAGCAATAAGCCTACTTTAAAGTCCAATTCTATAATCGAATAGCAGCTTGCTTCAATCTGCAAAACCACTCTACATATAAATACAGAAGAAGGGCAACATAAATGCAAAAAGAAGGAAGTAGATTTTCATTTAAAATGTAGATACGGTTTAGAGATTGACGTACCAGTGATGTGATCGAATTCTATACACCTCATTCATTCTTCCTCCTATAGATCGTAGATGAAAAAGAAGGAAGTAGATTTGAGGTGTTAAAGAGACTGACATACGAATGATGTGATAGCATTCTATAGAGCTCATTAATTCTTCCTCATATCCAAATCATTTATAATGTAAATAAGGTTTGAGGAGTTAGAGATTGACATACTAATCATGTTATGGAATTCTGTACACCTCGTTCATTCTGAAAACACAAGGGATCGTAGATGAATCTGTTATCTATCTCAACTTTAGGGATGTGGGAAATCTTGGACCACTCTTTTCCTTTATCTCTTTTGCATTCTTCTTTCAGCTTTGGACATCTCCAAATGTCTAATTCCAAAAGTGATGATGGCAGGCCCTGCTCTGGAAAGGATTTCAAATTTGGGAAATTATAGATCGACAGAGATGTAAGTGAGGATGGCAGGGCCAACTCTAGAAAGGATGTGAGATTTGGGCAACCAGAGATTTGTAAATAATCAAGAGAGTTAAGGTTTCGAAAACCCTCACCCGTTAGGCATTTCAAATTTGGGAATTTGTAAATGGTGAGATGAGTTAGAGAAGGGGGAAACGTCATTTCCATTTCTTGTTGTGGAAATGATTCTGCATATGGATGTCCCCAAATAGAGAGAGACGTGAGAGAGGTGAGGTTGTGCAACCCCCATTCAAGCACTGCCTTATACATTTTGACATTTAAACCTTCAATCCAAAGAGATGTTAGGTTGGTGGGAAAACCTTCTTCCGGAAATGAAGTCATACTTGAACATCCTCCCAATCTTAAGCTTTTAAGAGAGTTGAGGCTGTGGAACCAACTGGGTAAGGCTTTTAGCTTCTCACAATATTCAATTGCAAGTTCACTTAAATTGGTGTTGGGAGGCCCTTCTTCTCCCAAACACTCAATACTTTCACAATTATATATCTCTATTCTTTGAAGATGACTAAGATTGTATAGGCCTTCAGGTACACTTTTAAGATTCCTACAAAACCATACAATAATCTCTTCGAGAGACTTGTTATTATGAAAACTCTTAGCTATTGACTCTAGGTCTGGAAGAGAATTGAGGGAGAGAGTACGAAGCGTCTGTGGTAAATGACCATTTGATGATAAGCACTTGAGAGTTGGGCATTCTTTGACATGCAAGTATTCCAGAAGAGATGTGTTTGTATTGTTGGGGTTCTCTTCATCCACCACTGATGTACAACTTTCCTCATTATCATCCCACAAATACTCCAATTTCTCACAATTCTCTATCTCAAGCTTTTTCAAAGATGATGGTAGTTTGCCTCTTACAATGAATGTTAGAGAATTACAATCTTTCATTTTCAAACTTCCAAGGGTTGCATTTTTGTCATTCATTCCCTTGGGTAATGAAGTTAGAGCATTACAATTTATAATCTCAAGTGTACTTAGATTGACAAGGAAATAAACCTCTAGAAATGAGATAAGATTTGAGCAATTTTCAATCCGTAGCTCTGTGATAGACATGAAGCTTTGCAACCCCTGTGGTGGCTTCTCAAGAAAAGTTTCATTCAACTGCCACAGATTAATGAGCTGATCACAACCCGTAATCTGAAGTTTTAGACATTCAACCTTCAGAAAGTTCTGTTGCCTAAACCAATTGCCAAACCCTGAAATATCTACAAGAATCAAGGATTTCAATGACTTTAAATCCGTTGGACTATTGCACACAATCCCTTTGCATCCGGCTATTTCTAATTTGGAAAGCAATGGAAGGCTTGAGAATGAAATCTCCAACTGCTTACAATTCGTAATCTCAAGTTTCTCTAATGAAGGAAGACAATCAGGTAATTGTCTTGAGAGTTTAGGACAATTTACAATGGAGAACTTTTGGAGGCAAGTGAAGGCATTGACATACTTGTTTTCCTTGTTAGGTTCCCAATTCTCCAATTCTGGCAAATCTTCAAAACAAAGAGTCTTCAGCGATTGAAAAGGCTTTTCGGCTCCATAAATCTCAGAACCTATACATTGTAATATTTTCATCCCTTTGATTGTGAGATCCTGAAGCAAAATCAATAGACCGAGTGAAGGTAAGGATGTGCATTTCTCACACCTTTCCAATCTTAAGACTGTCATTTTGGAAAATAATGCATGTCCTACCCAAGATGGAAATCTTGTGCCACCATAACATGTGATTGTGAGTTTTTCTAAATGTTGATGAGGCTGTAACATGGCAAGTACATTTTGTTCTACAACCGCATTTCGTGAGTCATCAAATTCAGATCCCCATTCTAGCAACAACCCTTTCAAGTCCTCCTTATCTCTTAATATTAAATCTGTTGGATCACAATCAGCCACATTATCTAATCTTGAAATACAAAGTTCACCGCGAAGCTTTTCCAAACTTTTCAAATCTTTTATGTTAGAACCGACACCCTTACCGACAATAAAATTAGATAACATCTGTAGAGAGTCCAATTTTTTTATTCCCAACGGCATCTCTCTGATCAAAATTGCGCCTCTAATATCAAAATGACGCAATTTGGTCAAATACGTGAAGTTGGAAGGCAATTTCTCAAGATGAGAACAACCTCTTAACATCAAAATCTGCAAGTTGTATAACAAACATGTTGACTCGGGCAAACTTGTAATCTTAGTTTTAGAAAGATTTAGGTACCTTAGATGTTTCAAACCTCCTATTGAATCAGGTAACTCGGAGATATGATATGATCTTAGAGAAAGTACCCTCAATCGTTTGAGTTTCGGCAGTAAATCGGAAGGGACCCAATTTGTGATGTAAGGATCGTAAACCCATCTTTCACACATCGGCAAGAATGTCCTTACTCTTCCCTTTAAATCCCGAGCTTCATGGAAGAATTCAAATTTATTTTTGCCATCATACCGATCAACGGTGTAAGAAAAATGACGAAACTTTTTTGACTCTCCCGGTTGCTTATTGGCAGCCAATACACCATCCAACCTTAAATTTGTATCTCCAAAAGCCCATTCAGCCAGATCATGTACAAGATCATGCATTACAACATTAGAACTATTATACTTGCTATTCGAAAGTTGAAACATTGACCTTGACAATAAATCTTTAAAATACTCACGTCCTACATCTTCCGGTTGCTCGTTTCTTGTTGACTGCTGGATAAGACCTTCTGCCATCCACAGAAACACAAGCTCCTCCTCTTCCAATTCATAATCTTTCGGAAAAATTGCGCAATACGCAAAACATCTCTTTAGATGAGAAGGAAGATGATGATAGCTCAATTTTAAGGCTGCAGGGATCCCACTTCTATCATTTTCCGCCAAATCCCACAATGCGATGTTTAGTATTTTCAACCACTCATCTAAATGCTTTGATCGTAAAAGACCGCCAAGAGTCTTTGCTGCTAGGGGCAAACCTTTGCTCTTTTCAATGACTTTTTTTTGTATTAATTTCATATCATGATGTGCCAGAATAGCTTCGTTATTCTCAAACGCACACGTAGAAAACACGGACCAACAATCTTCGTCTGATAGAACACTCAGTGGGTGAAACCCATATAGTGTGACTGTTAATGCTACCTCTTGGAGGCGTGTTGTCACGATCATTCTACTTCCAAGTGTGCCCGCCTTAAACGGGGACTGTAATATCTCCCAATGACCATAATCAATGCTCCAAACATCATCCAACACAAGTAAGAATTTTTTTCCATTTACTTTCTGCTTCAGCTCATTCTGCACGGTGGCTAAATCATTTGGACTGGAAGGGGAGCCAGTAATGTTCTCTAGAATTGACTTTGAGATTCTAGTAACATCAAAGACACCATCAGATACGCACACCCATGCTTTGACTTCGAAAGAATCAACCTCTGGGCCATTGAACACCTCTCGAGCAAGGGTTGTTTTGCCGACTCCTCCCATACCCACAATGGGTATTACAAGGAAGTTGGCATCATTCAACACCATTTCGAGTATCTTCTTCTTGTCTTCATCTCTTCCATAAACAGCAGCTTCAATTGGTTGACTTGAAGTTGGCGGTCTCAGCGGTGCAGCATCAAATGATGATGTTCCTTCAGTAGTCACTTTCAGTCCAAGGTCTTGTCGAAGTTTACAGAGTTGGTCGAATCGGCTGGTGACATCTTTTACATTAGACCTCATACGAATGTAGAACTTAACAGCTCCAAGACTCCGATTGCTGAAACAGGCAGGGATGAGCTTCCAAACCTTGCTAGCTTGTCGTTGTTCCATCTTCAAATTCCTTTTAATAGCCTCAGTAGCAAACTCCTCAAGCATGTCCTCTGCATCATAAGCCAAGTCTCGGAGATCGTCAAGCCACGTCTTCACAGCAGTTTTGGTCAGTTGCTTCTCCTCCGCATCAGCGAGTACATCCTGAATCAATAACAACATTTTCTCCCACTTTTTGAACTTCGAATATAACCCCTCCTGACGCAGAAATTGCAGCAACTCAGGAGAAGTCAATCTCTCAAGCAACACCGGAAGGAAAGCTGAGACAAGGAGCTCCACCACAGGCATGGTTTTTGGGTTTGTTGGTCTGATCGAAAGAAAAGATTTTCAGTAAAGGATTTTGCACACACAAGCAAAGAAAATCACAGATTGGGTTTTGGTTTTGGTGAACAGAGTGTCAATTTCCAATTGAAAATTGATAATCAAGCAAGTGGACTCCAATGAGACTTTTCAAATTCTGTAGTGTGGACCCCACCTCTGACCTCTGTTTAATAATTGTAGACTTTTGACTCAGACTACTTAAATCACCATTAATAATTGCCTCTATTCAACATTCAAAAATAAAATTTAATAATTTAGTTTTGATTTTATTTTTATGAATATTGAGATATTTGTTGATTCTATTTCATTGCACTGGAATGAATGATCCTAACATAAGCTTTTGAATTAATTTCATATTTTCATTAGTATATCTTAAAAATTATTTTACTTTTCAATGGAAGAGGACTATCAAATCCAATCTTCTCCCTGTATTTTATTTAACAAATTGCACATGAAATTCCTCCTATTGGCAACCTTATCTTTTGTGGTATGGTCTAAAAGGGAAAATAGAGTAAGGAAGAAGCGGAAAGGGAAAATAGAAAGGAAACAATTTAATATATATATATATATATATATATATAATGTATTAATTGTATTTATTTGTTTTTATAATTTTTAATAATAAAATGTTGACGTCAATTTCTGGATTGTATCAGAAAAGCCAACAAGGATTGGATTTCTACTATTAATTCAAAGAGAAAGAGGTTCAGAGAGAGTAACGAAGATACAAGTTTTACGTGGTAAAACTCCGATGACCGGAGAAACGTCCACGGGTGGTTGAAGGATCAACCAAGCCAAAATCTACTATGAAAATATGATGTTTACAAGCTCTCGATCTCTCTTTCTTCTCTCTGTATTTTTCTGTTGTTTGTTGTGTATGCTATATTGCCTATATCTTTTGTGGACGAGATTATGGGTCTATTTATATATTTATAGAACCCTAATCTGTCTTGTACAAGTAATACATGATCTTTGTATTTAATTGTGATTCGGTTACTTGTTTGAGGTTGATTTGTCTTATTTCCTGTTTTGAAGGCTCTTATGGAAATCGAGTGAGATTCTAGTAGTGCAGTTCAATTTGGACTTGTTTCCTTATAAGAATGTAGTCTTCGTAAAGAAATCAAGTTATTTCCTTATTGGGGGACTTTTCTAACTTAATGTTTCATTTTATTTGAGATTCCTTTATGATGGATATCTTCGCGTATTTAATGACTTAATCCTCGTGAAATAAGCATCAAGTTCTTACTCGGGTCGTATTTATTCCCGAGTAAGAGTAATACTTGATGGTCCCAAGTAGTGCCGTTTGAGCCCGAGTGGAAGCGTTGTTTAACCAGTCCCGAGTGTTGTTAACTGATCCCGAGTAGGTTTCATTCAATATATGCTTATTCGGGCTCCTTTCTCTTTTATGATGTCTCGTAGGATATTTCCTGAGTGCCCATTTGAGCGTCCACCTGGCTATTTTCTCCTTCCTGTCAATGACGTGTATGCTTGGTAAAATTTACATACGACAATACCCCCTTAAAATATTTTTGCCGAGTAAATTTCATTTCGGACAAGAGTATTTTAATCATCTTAATTTTCACTCGTCAGAATAACCGTCTTGTCATAATGGAGTGTCTTAATGGTGACCCTGTAGTTTCGATTCGCTTCATCACGCGAGATCTTAAATGATGGCGACGTTTTGGAGTTCTGACGGTCGAGGGCTACTTCCTGTTTTGACATGCGTCCCTCGTCTCTTCGTTTTTCAATATCATTTATGAGAAATGATTTTTGCGTCTTCCCAAGTGCCGCCTACGTCATCGAGTTTCGTCATAAGTTTTTTCCCGCCTTGAAATCCTAGGATTTCGTGCCGTCTCTTCTTTAAATTCTTTGCTGAGAGACATTGTTGGTTTATTCTCAACAATTTTCAGCAGAAATTTTTTTAAACTTCAGATTTCTTTATCCAGAAGTTCACGATTCTCCGTTTGAAGATCTTGCATCAATCTCAATTCAAGGTTAGTTTTAATGGGGTCATCTTCCCGTCATCGTCTCTTTAAAATGGCTTTTGATGCATTAGACCGTGGAAATCTCCAGTTAGTTTATTGCATTAAACGACTACTGGGGATATCCCAATAGATGAGCCTCCATTTTTAGAGATTGATGTTTCTGGGCTTCATCCTGACGTCACTTTCAGCCCTGTATCGAGTTCTTCATCTAGTTCTGATTCTGATATTTCTGATCACATTGTATCTTTTCAAAGGATAGATAAACATCAGAGCAGAAGTGAGGTACGCAAACACGGCTCGAGCAACATTCAGATCAGAGAACAGACGGTTAGCAAGGGTGATGTTGATGAGGTGTACAGAGCGTCTCGTCTTTCGTTTTCTGATACTCGCCCGAGTGGCTTTGATACTGAGCCGAATGTGGTCTGGCCAGCTGAAATAGAAAAATACCGCTCCCGATTCAACTTGCCCGACTTGGTCACTTTGGTTCCTACGGGGGATAGAGCCGTATGGAATCCTCCTGAGGGTATGGTCGTGATTTACGGATCGATGCTATGCTATGGCGTCACACTTCCCTTTCAGCCTTTTATTGCCTGGTTTTTGGCTGAAGCAGGGATAGCCCCAGCTCAATTGGCCCCGAATAGTTATAAAATCTTGATGTGCATGTGGCATATGTTCAATCGAATGAACCTTTCGCCGCCTTCCCCGAATGAAATCAGACATTTCTTTACGCTGAGGCAGGTTAGCAAGACTATGACATATTTTCTTGCATCTACTCCATCGGACGGTTGGGTCCCCAAGGAAGCAAAAGTGAATCGGGAGGTAGATACCTCTAATGACTTAAAAAAGAAGGGTTTTGTATGGGGATTCCCTACATCCAATAAGTTCTGGAAGAACAATTGGTTTTTTACTAGAGGGGCTCTCTGGCTCAACGTTACTGTTGGATCTGAAGATTCCCGAAAGGTGTTGTGTGTTCCCCCGAAGCTTGGAACAAGAAAATAATTGATTATAGTGATTCTGAGTTGAAGAGGCTGACTCGGGCAGCTGTTCGTATTCTGGAGAAGAGAAGCAAGAGCTACATTTTTAAAGAAGAGGATTTGATAAAGCTCGGCTTCTTCAGACAGATTTCGGGCCATCGCAGGAGATGTAAGTAACCCGGTGCCCTTTCTATTGTATTTTTCTGTTTTTCATTTTCTGACATGTTTTTTTTTTTTGTGTTCGATACGGACATCGTCAGAGATCTTCAGGCTCGCCAGGTGAAGTTGATTTTGCAGACGAGTAGAAAAGAAGCTTCCCGTCAGGGCGATGAGGGTATTGCTCCACCCGAGCCTGATGAGAAAAACGACACTACTGAGGAACGAATTCCCGAGTGCGCTGATCAGGGTGCTCAGCCTCCTACTTAGGATTCTGCTGGTCCAAGTGGCCAGAGTGAGTCGGCTGACACCCAATTGCCTGATAATAGGGAGAGGCAAGGTGAAGGCCCGGGTGAAAAGCCTGTTGGACGGTTTGAAGAGGGCGACGGTAGTGACGTCTTGACGGATCAAATGCCTGCAAGTGCCGAATTCTTTGAGTCTTTTCGGGATGATCCGCAAGAAGATCCAGATGCTGACCTTAACTTTCACCATTCTCGGGGTGAGATGCGAAAGGCAGTTAGTTCGCCGTCTCGTCCTCTCAAAGTTCCTCTAGTAGTCTCATTTATTGACTCCAGTGATGAAGATGTTACGGATGAGATTGCCCCATGTTGGTGCTGAAGCATCAGTAGATGCGACCGCTTCAGAACCGAGTAGGGCTTCTTCTATCCCCGAGGTTGGAGATATGGGGGCTGAATCTTCGGGGGTTCCTTCAAATCTTTCTCCTCGAGATATGCTACAGGAGATGTCCTCTGGTCAGGCTTTTATTGGGGAGGACCGCTGGAGCAGGTTTTAGAGATGATTCACTGTATGAACGTCTCCAAAACGTTTTCAACAGCACATCTTATATAAGTTAAATCTGACTCCTTTATTGTTTTGCTTATGCCAGATTTCTAAGTATATTCTTTTACAGATAGTGGCCGAATTTGCTGAGTTTATTCAGACGCAGCAACATCAAGCCGATCGGATAAGGCGTCTAGAGGCTCAACTGAAGGCGAGTGAGGAGGGTCGTGCTCGAGACGAGAAAGCTTACCAGCTGGAGGTCAGTTCTGTACATATATTTACCGACCATTGTCTGGCGAAGCAGGTTGAAGCCGAGGAGGAGGAGAAGGTTGCATCACTTCAAAATCTTCTATCTTCTGCTGAAGAATCCATGCTCAAGGCCGAGCAGGAGGCGGAGTAGTCAAGGTCGGCATATGACCAAAAAATCAAAGATCTGGAGCGCCAAGTGTTGACAGTTGAATCCCTATCCCGATAGGCCAGGTTGGAACTTGAAGTCCAAGGGGTGGATCGTTTTAAAATATCCCCTGCTTACAATGCCCTACTTCTTCAGGAATTTCAATGTGGGCTGGTTTCGGCCGGTGAGTTCTTCAAAGTTAAGAATAGGGCGACTGAGAATGCCCGAGCTAATTGGGAGCTGTCAATCAAAAATCACGTGGACCGGTCCTTAGAATCTCTTCGGATTCAGATGAAGGAATGGAGAGTCTACTGTCGTAGTCGAGGCAAAGAGCCTCATCCCATGCATTTAGAGATTTCGTCCGAGTATTCTCTCTCGAACTTTTACGCCAGTCAAGAGTCGGTCGAAGGCGTGGTCCCAGATGTCGGGCCAGTCCCGGGTGAAGATTATAGACAGTGGAGGGATGATATTATCGACAATATCGCTTGGCCGTCTAATGAGAGCTTGCTTCGTGAGTACGAGATGGTGCCATATCCGAGAATTGGCAAAGGCTCGAAATCCTCGCAACCTTAATTTTGTAGAATTGTAGAAAATTCTGATTCTTTTTTACTTGTAAAGAACCATTCTTTGAACTGTAACCATTCTTTTACGAGCAATAAAATTCAATTTTATTCTGAGTTGAATGGTCTTGGTCTATTTTTTGCTGATTATTGCCGAGTGTTGTATTAAACAGGCTGGTGTTTGGGTAATTTAACCGAGTATCTTATTAAACCAGTTGTTACCCGAATGACTTCAATTGCCAAGTATCTTATTGAACTGGCTTCTTCATGTTCGGGTAACTTAATTGAGTATCTTATTAAATCGGTTGTTACCCGAATGACTTCAATTGCCAAGTATCTTATTAAACTGGCTTCTTCATGTTCGGGTAACTTAACCGAGTATCTTATTAAACCGGTTGTTACTCGAATGACTGTAATTGCCAAGTATCTTATTAAACTGGCTCTTCGATGTTCAGGTAACTTAACCAAGTATCTTATTAAACTGATTGTTACCCGAATGACTTCAATTGTCAAGTATCTTATTAAACTAGCTTCTTCATGTTCGGGTAACTTAACCGAGTATCTTATTAAACCGGTTGTTACCCGAATGACTTCAATTGCCAAGTATCTTATTAAACTAGCTATTCGATGTTCGAGTAACTTAACCGAGTATTTTATTAAACCGGTTGTTAACCAAGTATCTTATTAAACTGGTTGTTACCCGAATGACTTCAATTGCCAAGTATCTTATTAAACTAGCTATTCGATGTTCGGGTAACTTAACCGAGTATCTTATTAAACCGGTTGTTACCCGAATGACTTCAATTGCCAAGTGTCTTATTAAACTGACTTCTTCATGTTCGGGTAACTTAACCGAGTATCTTATTAAACCAGTTGTTACCCGAATGACTTCAATTGCCAAGTATCTTATTAAACTGGCTCTTTATTATTAACCGATTCATCTTGAAACAGGCAAATTTACACGTGTTTCATACCCGGTTGCTACTCGAACATTACATCAAGGCTCACCATGATCATATGTTCGAGTCCTTACGAAATACCAAGGATGTCTCCCTAGTTTTTATGCGCAAGGGTTTGCCGAATCGTTGAGCTCTTTTTTAAAAAATTGCATCAACACAGCTACGCATTTCACCGAAATTTCTCCCGATAGCGTCCCGAGCATTTTTCCAGAGTCTGGTGCATCGGGTTTGCCTTTTTGCGAAGGTCATTTTGACCATGCTCGGCTGGCATGCTGTTATGAGCTTCTCCGCCCATTCGGGATTTGATGGTCCCAAGAATTCTATTTACATGTTCTTATTATCATGTTGTTCTTCCATATGTTCTTATTATCATGCTGTTCTTCCATATGTTCTTATTATCATATGTTTTTTTTCGGAAATCCCGAGCTAGATGCTTTCCTTTCGAAAATCCCGAGTAGTTTTATTTATTGCTGCAAAAAAACAACAAAGATTTAAATTACAGTTTAATATTTATCCTGACTAGAAAAAAGAATAAAATATTTAATATAAATATATATATTTTAAGGATAGAAAATCTTCAGATATTGGGCATTGCATGGTCGGGGTAAAACCCCTCCATTGGGTCGAGCAATCCAATGAGCTCCATGGCCGATTATTCCCAAGATCTTGTATTCTTTAAGCGGATTGGTGAGGTCTTGCTTGATTTTTCCTCCCAGGTTAGCCCCGATCTTGACACCTTATCTGGTTCTTTTAATCACTTCAACTAGTTCTGCTTTGGATTCATTTGAGTCCTTCATTGGATTCAACTCGAATGATAAGGATTCTTTACACTGATTTGGCTGCATTATGGTGCACACATGTTCAGCATCATTCTTGCCTTTGTATACTGACAGGTTTGCTCTTCTGGCCATTTCTTGGGATCCCTTGACTATCTCGACCCCCTGTTCTGTCGGGAACTTGATCATTAATGCATAAATGGTGGTTACAGCCCTTGTTTTATTCAGGAATGACCGACCCAATAATGCATTAAACGGCCAATTGTCTAAGTCAACTACCACGAAGTCGAGCAGACAGTCCTCCAGCAAGGTGTTGTTCCAATCTTCACGAGCAGTTTTACCGTCCCGAGTGACCTGACTTCTATCCCTCCAAACCCCCTTAATGGAGTATGGAAAGGCTGTAAATCTTTTCGTTCTAGCTTTAGCTGGTCGTAGACGGCCACATTGAGGATGTCTGTTGAACTCCCATTATCTATTAAAATTCTCTGGACTTCCCAATGACCAATCCGGACACATATAACCAAGGCATCATTAGGCCGAACATCGATGCCATGGGAATCTGCTTCTGTAAAGACTGTCGGGTTCCATCCTTCCTTCACCCTTTTCGGGTCTGGTTCAACCGAGTTTACATCAAAATTATTCCTTGCTTTTATTGCTTCTCTGATTTCCTGAGTTCGTTCTCGCTTGCTTTTCCCAGTAGAGGGTCCTCCGTAAATCGTATGTATTACCCGATTGGCCTCGGGACTGGGCCATTGATTTCGTCCAGAGTGATCTGCCTTAACTTCTTTCTTAGCTTCTGATTTCTCATTTTTTTTAAGATTACATCCCGCAAGTTCCCTTCCCGAATAAGAGTCTCTATGTAATCTCTGAGCTGAAAACACTTTGAAGTCTCATGTCCGATTTCCTTGTGAAATCTATAATACTTGGTTACATCTCTCCGGGCGAACTGAGATTGTCGCCGCGGTTCTTGCACCATATTCCTCTCTTCCAAGATGGCTTAAATTTCTTCTTGTTTTTTCCGAAGAGGGGTGTAATTGGTATATCTGCCTCGGTATTTCTCTGTGGACCGTTCGGTATTAAGCCCATTACCCCCATCCTTGTTTTTCTCCTTGCCGTTTTCTTCTGTTTTTCCTTTTGATTCTGCCCCTTGGATTCAGTATCCTTCTGTTCGGGCTTTCCTCCGTGCATATAGTCTCCTCCTGTAGCTAACTCTTCCTCCTCGGCCATAGCGTATCCTCCTGCCATATCCATAATGTCAGCATACTTAGTCAGTCGTGCTCTTCTCAAATCAAAGGACAGTCGTCCATTCTGCAAGTTATTGGTGAAGGCAGCAATAATTGTTTCATCATTAGCACTGCCAATTTCTGATACTGCTTGGCCGAACCGGCCCAAGTACTTTTGTAATGACTCGTCATTCCCCTGCTTTATTTGAGAGAGGTAGGCCACCGACTTCTTCCTGTGAACATTGCTCAGAAATTACCTTGAGAAGCTCCTGCTCAGTTCTCTGAAATTTTCGATGCTAGCCGGGGGTAGTCTTCCAAACCATCTTGACCCTGTGTCCCCCCAGTGTTTACGGAAAGTTGAGACACAATAGGGGGTCACTGAGGGCATATTGAGCCATGACACTTTTATAGTGTCTAACGTGCTCCTTTGGATCTGTATCTTTTTTGAATTGCTCCACATGCGGCATCCTGAATCTTTATGGGAAAGGGGTCCGCAAAATCTCCCTGGTGAATGGACTGTCAGAGTCATCGTCGGATAAGTCGTTACAGCCATAACGTCTGACCAGTGCCTCCATCTGTCGACTGTTATTCTCGACTTCTCGAGTTAGGCTCTGGATTGTAACATCTCTATTTCCCATCGGACTTCCCCGATGGTTAAACCGTTGGGTTATCGTCATTCTTTCCTCAGACTCTTCGTTCTGATGTTGGACCTCTCATGTTCCCCCATGATGACGTTTGTGATGGTGTTGATCACTGTCTTCTGATGATGACAGACCTCTGCGCCGGTCGTATTTACGATGTCTGGCACGTACTGTTTGATTGTGGTCCAGCCTCTGGTGATGTTGTTCCTCTTCAAGTGTTTCCTGTCCAACCGGGTTGATTAGGGAAGAGTTCCTTCTGGTTTCTGGCATAGTTATTCTTGGCTCAACCACCACCGAACGGAGCCTTGCGGGTGGAGGATTGGGGGTATGTGCTCCTGCAGCCAGTAGATCAATCCCTTCCCTTGCTGCGTCTGTCACCAATTGTTGTAAGGCCTCTTGAAAGCGCAGCGTAAGATCTCTGTTGGTTGAAGGATTTTGCTGGATCACTGCCAGGTGTACAGGCTGGTTTTTTGTGTTTGCTGCAGGATCTTGTGACATGTTGCCAACATGGAAATCGCCTGGTGATTTTTGGCAATTCCCTGAACTACTTCTGCTTCCTGCCATCGCTTTTAACAAGTTCGGAGGTTCAGCCCCCTCCTTCTAGCGCCAATTGTTGACGTCGATTTCTGGATTGTATCAGAAAAACCAATAAGGATTGGATTTCTACTATTAATTCAAAGAGAAAGAGATTCAGAGAGAGTAACGAAGACACAAGTTTTACGTGGTATAACTCCGATGACCGGAGAAACGTCTACGGGTGGTTGAAGGATCAACCAACTTTCTTCTCTCTGTATTTTTCTGTTGTTTGTTGTGTATGCTATATTGCCTATATTTTTTCTGGACGAGATAATGGGTCTATTTATATGTTTATAGAACCATAATCTGTCTTGTACAAGTAATACATGATCTTTGTATTTAATTGTGATTCGGTTACTTGCTTGATGTTGATTTGTCTTATTTCCTGTTTTGGAGTCTCTTATGGAAATCGAGTGAGATTCTAGTAGTGCAGTTCAATTTGGACTTGTTTCCTTATAAGAATGTAGTCTTCATAAAGAAATCAAGTTATTTCCTGATTGGGGAACTCTTCTAACTTAATGTTTCATTTTATTTGGGATTCCTTCCTGATGGATATCTTTGCGTATTTAATGACTTAATCCGCGTGAAATAAGCACCAAGTTCTTACTCGGGTCGTATTTATTTTCGAGTAAGAGTAATACATGATGGTCCCGAGTAGTGCCGTTTGAGCCCGAGTGGAAGCGTTGTTTAACCAGTCCTAAGTGTTGTTAACTGATCCCGAGTAGGTTTCATTCAATATATGCTTACTCGGGCTCCCTTCTCTTTTATGATGTCTCGTAGGATATTTCTGAGTGCCCATTTGGGCGTCCACCTGGCTATTTTCTCCTTCCTGTCAATGACGTGTATGCTTGGTAAAATTTACATACGATATAAAAAATAAAAATAACATTTAAATAAAATTATGTATTGGAGTATGATCTTAAAATAATGTGATAAATATTACACTATTACACATTTGTATTTTTACAGAGCAATTATATTTGTAAAAGACTGTGGACTCCACTCCAACTGCATCATTCAGGAATCCAAAGATATGTCACAAGAGAAATTGGTGTATATCTCAATCAGCTTCACAAATTATTAATCACCTTTTTTGGACCACCAAGAACCTATAGAAATGTTTACACTACTCTAGCTGAAAAATGACATTACACCGTTTGTATCATGCTTGTATACCAACCAAAGAAATAAATATATTTTAATAATATTTTATTTCACTATTAATTCGTTATTAATAAAAATATGAAAAATAAAAAATTTCATTAATCAATCGTAGCAGGCTAGCAGCTAGTCATGTGACCTCAAAAACTACACTGCTTTGACATTTTGAGTTATTGTATAAAAGAGGACTCCACCAATCAATGCGCACAATTATTTGGTTCTTTCGGTCCGAACCCGCTTCATATTTACTTATTAATAATATTAATATTTAATAAATATATTAAGATATAACAAATTATTATGAATTTTTTTATTTAATTTAAATCTATTTTTATTTAAGTTAAAACCAAAAAAGAAAAAAGAAATCCTAGTAATTAACTTGTGTTTTTAAACGACTAATCTCTTTTAAAAATCCTATTTATTTAAAAGAGAGATGATAAACCAATCTCTCCATCCAAATATGTAACTTCTTCCTATCAAGAATTTCTCTTCGTAAATCAACACAAACGGAATGTTAACGGTATTAATCTATAGGGGAAATTTTTAAAATAAAAGTATTTATAACTATGTATCGGATAATAGTTTAAATGTGAAAGGTTTTTTTTAATATATATATTTATATAATGGGTCCACCATACACACAACCCAAGTTATTATGTTTTATATTTTTTTTTCCGGTTATAATGATCATAGCTTTAAGTAATGTTATATATCCCACTTACAATTCCAATTTTTTTATTCCAACGCATATGGTAGTTGATGTGTCACTTGATGAGTGATACATATTAATTATTCAGTAGATACATAGATAGGTGAGATAAATTACAATTAGTGTGTATCTAATCATCAAGTAACACATCAATTGCCACATGTGTTATGATAAAAAATATAGAATTATAGGTGGGATGTTTAGTATTATTCATAGATTTAATTTTATATTAAAAAATGAACCTTGTTTTGCATTTCTCTTTTCATATATGTCATGGAGGTTCGAGTTTTATACTTATCTATTAAATCGTAAAGTGTGTGGAGACTAGGGATGACCAATAGAGAAATGAGGGTGGATGTAGGATCCCCCATCCCCAAAAGTATATAAATATAATTATAATATATATTTGAAACATTTGAAACATTTGAAACATTTTATATTGAATTTATAATGCATATGAAAGGTATGTTTTTTTTTTTAATTTATAATTTGTAGTTAAATAGGAAAATGAAAAAAATGGGGGAACGATGATACGAGAAAACAGGAAAAAACGGGGAAATTGAAGAATTGGGGATGAGGATGGGGATGGGGGGACCTCCCCCAAACATCTCCATCCACATTTCCCCATTGAGGGATAGAGGAAGGGTCTAGGAAGTGGAGATGGGGATGGGGGACCTATTTACATCCTCATTCCCCAAACGTGTATCCCTAAATGAAGTCATACATAGTTTCTCTTCTTTTCATCAAACTTGCTTTCTATCTTGTTCGAAAATGCTCTACCTTTGAATACAACAAAAAATAATAAGCAATTAATCACCAACTCTTAAAGATTTCAATTATATTACATTTTCTTTTTTCATGAATATTGTTTATTTATTTAAGTGTGGATGAATTAAATGTCTTCAACTCTTATTATTTTTAGATCTTCACCTCTCACTTTTGCTGATCAAAAAAGAGTGTCGGATGAGTGAGTGGAGTTTTGATGCACCATATATCTTAATTTCTCCTGTTACGATCACTAGGGGTGGACCATGGTAGAGACCAGCAGGGGCCATGGCTCCCCTAAGGGTTTTTTTTTTTTTTTTTTTTTTAAATTAAGTAATTATTTTATTATTTCAAATAGGGGTGGACATGCTTCGATTCGATTCGATTTTAGGTCAAACCCAATTGAACCTAAAATATTTTGATTCATCTAAAATTGAACCGGTTTAAACCTAATAAGAAATGGGAACCGAATTGAATTGAACCTATTTTAATCAATTCGATTTAGTTCGATTCGATTTGGTTTTGGGCCTAATGGACCGGCTAGCTTAATGGGTTTTTTGATTTTTTTTTTAAACATTAATGGGTTGTTGGATACTAATTTTGGACATTAGAATAACCAAAAAACCCAAATCAAACCTAACTTAAAAATATATTAAAAAAAATTAAATCAGTTAAAAACATATTACCATTAAATATATTAAATATATTTGTTTTTTTTTACTTATATACTCGGTTTATTCGGTTCAATCTGGTTTTAAGAAAATCAAACCGGTTTGAACCGAAATAAAATCAATTTTCAATTTTTAAACCGGTTTAAACCGAATTATCCTTACGAATAGAATCGAATGTTTTTTTTCTCGGTTCGATTCGGTTCGAATCATAACTTAATATCCACCCCTAATTTCAAAGATAGTAATAAGACTTATACTCTATGGTCTATACACACTTCCTCTGCTACTCTAGTCGCTTTTTATTGTTTTTTAAATAAAAAAATTATAAAAATATTAAATATCAATAAAAAATTTCTGATTTTTTTTATTTTTTTCAAATGAAATGGTCACTTTTGCTCACATCCTCATGCTTTCCTACGAAAACAATATTTAAAGTCTACTCTAATTTCTGTTTTTTACACACATTTGAAAACATAGAGATACTTTAAAATATTCTGGTTGTTATAGTATCTTTTCAGATATAAAGAAGTTGAAGACGAATGCACTCTCATAACATTTTTTTTTTAATATTTATGCTTTTACTCTTTTTAATTTAATATATATAAAAAAATTACTAATTTAATTAATTATATTATCATCATACATATCATACATACCGTAAAAGTTTTTATTAGATACACTTTGATCCTCCGGTAACAAACTTCTAGTTCCGCCCGTGACGATCACATAATATATTTTAATTCGTTTGCAAGGAACATGCACCGGGAAAGAAACAAAAAGTTATTATTACAGTTGATAGATTCGTTCCTTTCCAAACCGTGTGGACTCCACCGCTCTTCAATAATTATGGAGTTTTAGCTCAGATCACTTACCATTCCACATAAACGATTGAAAAAATGGGATTTGAATTGTATGGATTTCACCATTTAAAAATGATAAACCACCATTCAATAATTATCAGAATATAACTTTCCAAAATGAATTTTAATAATCTAGTTTAAATGTTTTTTTTTTATAAAAAAAAATATTGGGATATTTGTTGCTCCTTCCATTTCATTGCAATTACTTGAAATATCTGTTGTAGCCTCACTTCACTTGAAATTACTTCTTGAACAATTTCGCAAATCAAACGGTATTAATGAAGTGTATTTTTATTTTATTCTTTTATTGCCATTTGATGAAAGAAAAGAATAAAAATATAAAGACTATATACCAATACTAATTCTTTACTCATGTTGGTTCTAATTCTATATGTCTACTATCATAAACTTCGGTCTTTTTTTTTCAGACTGTCCTGGTTAGGAAAAGGCTCCATATACCAATACCATTCTGAGAGTAAAAGTAATAAATTAGCACCCATAATTCACATTATTGCTAGCAGCAAGAAATAAAAACAGAGTAATTGCCTGCTAATGACTTGGATTATGTATCACGTGGAAAGTTAAGATGATGACAGATTTCTCTTAACCCACTTCTATTCTCTGAGTTGACTTGTGACATGAAGATTATAATGAGCTGCTGAAATTGAAACAATAACAAGTGAATTTATCACCTATTAATTCAATAGAAATTAATAAGCCATGGGAAAATACCATTTTTTTTTTCAAGTTTCTTCTGTCTCAATAAGGATCGAAGAAGCTTCACTCCAAAGCTTCATTTCTTGTTGGAGCATCTAATTAATTACATTTTTAATTAAATTTGACAAGATTTCAGCAAATCAATGGACTTCTATTTCATGCAATTTTTACCAGAATTACCCTTTGTTCTTTAATATTTATATATATATATATATATATCACTTGTGATGGCTGCCACTCAACCTGGAACATAGAAAAATCAGAAAAAAAAATTATCCTTGGAACAAATTATAAGAATAATCACTTGTTAAAAATCTTTTAAAATTCATATGAAGTCATATTAGCAGAGAATATGTGTTTGTTCTTATAATATTCGATCCACTTTGTAACCAAACCAAATGACATGGCTAGTAGAATCCAAATTCCCTGTTCAAGTTCTCATAGCCAAATGAAGCCTGGCTCTACGTAATCCATTATCTCCGAAAACTCACAGCATAGGGTCCATTCGACAAAAAAATTGGCTAAACCGAAACATTGTTAGATAGAACCAACAGACTCATTGATATTACAGTTGAATTCAGGACACTATCACCAAACAAATTTGTATTTTTACAATGCAATTATTATACTAAAACGAAGATGACATAAGAAATTAACCGTTTTAATTGGGTTGTTGTAACGTCACCAGTCACTGAGGAATCTTAGAAAAGTCTCATAGACGATGGACAGTAATACTGTGTAGACTCCACCATTCATTTATTAGTAAATCAGAGTCAAGTCATGGCAGTAGGAATCCGGAGAACATGATAATAACTTCTCCCCACAGTGACAATTGTTTGGTGGCTTTCATTTAGTGCTTTAAATTTGTTTTTTTTTTTAATCAAACCTTATCATTTTTTAAGTCTTCAACGAGTATGGGATGATTGAGAGAAGCTTTGATGCAATAGACGTACAAAATATCTTCCATAGTTCCGTTATGATTATATGATATATTTTCATTGAAATCAAAGTTTTTTTTTCCCAATGAGCATCCACCAAAAACCGAAAAATTACTATTGAGAATTGATGAATTGGATCTGTTACAAACTGTACGTGTGGACACCACCTCTCCTCAATAATAATATAAGTTTTGACTCATACCACTAACCACACATGTTAAAAGAGGGGACTTTGTTTAGAGTTTCCACTTACATTAAAGAGTTATCTACGGAACCAATGAATTCTAATTAAAGTAAATTTTTATATAGAATTAAGGATTTTTAATTTTATAAATACTGGAATATTTGAAGCTTCCATTGCATGGAAATTACACAACAATGAGCGTAAAATAAAGCCATAAGAAATTTAACTTTTTCAATTGGGATTCAGATCCTCTTTTGTGTGTGTTGACATGAAACGGTTAAAGATTACACTGCATTCGAAGATAATCAATGTGAAAAAAAAAACTAAGCCATTTATTTGTCAAATCAATCGATACAGTTAACACAAAGATCAATTCAACTGATAATCTTAATCTTTTGAATTGAAACTTTAAAATCTTATAAAACTTTGTGAACTTCTGGGATGACAAAATAACCGATGGGGACGGGACCCCGGGGACCGATACTTATGTGGTGGGAATGAGTTTCAATTTTAAGGGAATGGAGCGAGGATGAGAATAGATAATAAAGCCCGCAATGGGTATGGGGTGATAATGGGTTTTATAATTCCCCCCTCTCCCCGCCCCTCTTAAAATATAATATTTATTTATTTTATTATTTAGTTCAATATTTATGTTTTAAAATAATTAAATTTATTTGTTTAGTTTTGATATTTATATATGAGATGATTTTTAATAGTTTTTTAGAATTAATTTATATATTATAAAGTATTCATTGAGATATATATTTATTATTGCACAAATCAAAGGAGATAAGAGATTCAAAATTGAAATAAACTTTACATTTATACTTAAACTTTAAATTGATCACAACAACATCAAATACACACAAGGCTCATGCTTTATTATGTAAATGTAAACTATTTCCACAAAAATAATACACACATTCAATTAAATCAAATCCGAGATTGAAATTATGCATAAAGTATAAAAGTTCAAAAAAAAAAAACTCACGTCAAAGCTTGAATAAAAGGAATCCTTGTGATGGATGAATAATTTCGAGTTGCTCAATATTGGAGAATGTAAATAATTACTATAAATTCGAAATGAAGGAAGAGAGAACAAAAGAAAAAAAAATTGGAGAGGAGAATGGGAGAGAAAATGAGATTGTGGTGTGTTGTAGTGGAGAGAGGTGACAATAAGAAGAAATAATAGGGATAATAGGATTCAATGGGTAGGTAAAGTAGAAATGAAAAAGTAAGTAAGACCATCTCCAATGCATATTTTATTACCAATGTTAAATTTTGTATAAAAAAGTGTCAAATGTTATATTTGACAAACCAATTTAGCATTGTAAAAGTTAACATTTACCATCAATGTATTCATTAAAATGCTGAAGAATGGTTGGATGAAATAGGGTTTGATTGAAATACCATTAATGTACATTAAATTTAAATTATTTTAAATATTTATAAAATATATATATAATGATATTTTTGTAATTAAAATGTGTATTTATTGTTATGTCAAATTTGACATATGTTTTATTGTGCGCCAAATTATGGCACACCATATAACATATGTCAAATTTGGTACACAATATAGAATATGTCAAATTTGATACGGCATTTGGTATTGTATTGAATGAAAGCTTTTGCACTCTATATTAAATTTTAACATTGACACACTAATTTGACAATGTATTGGAGATGGTCTAAATAAGAGTATAGTGGTAATTATGTATAAAAAAAGAGTTAGTTTTATAAGTTAAAAAAAAAAAAAAAAAAAAGAGTTAGGCCCTGTTTTGCAGCTGTTTTTCAGTCTGTTTTCGTTTTTATTTTTCAAAAACGATTTCGAAAACGCGGTCGTTAACCGGTTATCATTTTATTTTCGAAAAAAAAAAACAAAACTAGTGTTAAAAGTGAAAGATTTGAAAAACACAAAATACTTGATTTTCGTTTTTCGTTTTTGTTCTTCATTTTGTTTTTCACTTTTTTTATATTAATTTTTTTTTACTATTAATTGTACTATTATACGTTTGATATGACTAGAACAAGACGGAACAAGATTTTTAAATTACCAAAGTGTCCCTCTTATATATTATAATATATAATATTCTAAAATTTATATATTAATATATTATAATATAGTTTATCTTATAATTATGTAAATATTATGAAATAATATTCTATAATATTATTATTATTAATATAATAATATATTATTTATTATTATTATATATAAATTATAATTATTTATTTATAATTTAAAATTTTAGTTTTGATTAATTAATTTTTTTGACATGTTTTTTTTGAATTAATTTCTGATGTGTTACTTTTGTTTAATTTAAAAATTACAATACAAAAATTATATTGGTTAATTATTTAATCAATTTGTTTATAGTTGTAATAATATTAAACAAAATACTAAAATTGATATTTCAATTTTTGACAGTTTTCGGTTAACCTACCAGATGCGTTTTTTCCGTTTTTATTTTCAAAATACAACTTTCAGTGTTTTCTACCAGACGCCTTTTCAGAATTCGAAAATGAAACCAAAAATACTGTTTTCATTTTTATTTTTATTTTCGAAAAACAGCAACTGAAAAACGTTTACAGGACGGGCCCTTAGTTTTACAAGTTTTCAAAAAGTTGTTAAATTGAGTCTCCCAAATGGGTTAATTTCCAATAAAACCCAAAAACAAAAATCGAAACTTTTGCTGCTCCAAATTGAGTTGCTGAAGCAGATTGAGAGCAATGGAAAACAACAAGAAATTCGCAGAACTTGCTGCCAAGGGATTATTGCAGAGTGAAGAGCTATACAGGGTATCTTCCTTCTCTCTCTCTCTGTTCTTATTAATGTTTTCTTTTTCTCGTAATATTGTGATTTAAATTCGTATTACATGTTCTAATAATGTGGCAGTATGTCCTGGAGACTAGTGTGAACCCAAGAGAACCAGAGCCTCTCAAGGAGCTACGTGATATTACTGCTGGCCATCCAATGTATTTGTTCTTCGCTACATTTCCTTACGGTCTCTTTGAAATATAATCTTAATTAACGATTAAAATTGTATTGAAACAAAATAGAAGAGGTATGACCCTTTTAATATTTTGTATAGGCCTTTGACAAATGGTTTGCTAAATCAGTTTATCGAATGAATATGTAGACTATAAATAATCTTTAAGTTTGGAAATGAAATTCTTTCAAAATGCATTGAAAATTAGCAATGAATGAAGACTTTCAAATATTTTCATGTAATTGTGCATCTAGAAGGTTGATTTGGTTGTAAATTTGCAGGGCTGGTATGGGTACTGCACCAGATGCAGGTCAGTTAATGACCATGCTATTGAAGCTAGTAGATGCCAAGAAAACAATTGAAGTTGGAGTCTTCACTGGATATTCTCTTCTCCTCACCGCTCTCACAATTCCTGAGGATGGTAAGGTAAGTAATCTTATCATCCCGTGTAAACTAACATGGCGATGTTTTCTTCTTCCGTTCCCGCAACAAAATCAAATTCGATGTCATTGAAATCAAAAGCACTTGTATTGTTTAGTTTGTATGTATGATTCAGATATTTGATTGTTTACTTACCTACTAAACTATTTATGCCTGGAAACTCATGACTGCAGATTATAGCCATTGATTTGAATCGTGACTCATATGAGATAGGATTACCGGTCATTAAAAGAGCTGGAGTTGAGCACAAGATAGATTTCAGAGAAGCTGAGGCTCTACCAGTTCTTGATCAGCTACTAAAAGATGTAAAGATAGGATATCTCATAATTTTTATTTTCATTTTCAATATTTTTCTGTACTTCCTTCTCTTCATGTTGAATTTACTTTCCCCAACAAGATCGAAAGCTATTATCTGAAGATACTATTCTGACTCTACTGCAGAATGAAAACGAGGGTAGTTTTGACTATGCCTTTGTGGATGCTGACAAGGTTAATTATTGGAACTACCATGAGATGTTGATGAAATTGTTGAAGGTGGGTGGAGTAGTCGTCTATGACAACACGCTCTGGGGAGGATCGGTTGCAATGCCTGAAGAGCAGACTCCAGAGATTTTAAAATCCGGCAGGCGGGCAACTTTGGAGTTCAACAAACTACTTGCAGGCGATGCTCGTGTCCAAATTTCTCATGTCCCGTTAGGTGATGGGATCACAGTCTGCAGGCGTATTTACTGAACTTCTGCTTCAAACATGTTACCTGCTCTATCATAATATAGATAGACAGCATCAACAACACCATTGAATTCCAAAACTATCTCAAAGGAGCATAAGCAGAGTAACAGGTAAAGATAAATGTGTATTCGATTCTTGTGTTTTAATGGAAGAAGTTTTTTTATTTTAAAAAAATAATAATGATTGTTTGGTTACACAATGGAGAGCTGCTTTGCCAATTATTGTTACCAACTATTTCAATGTAGATTGCTTTGTTTAGGGCAATGTCTATAATCTCTATTGTTTCAATGAGTGTGTTTGTTACAATATTCGATCGTTCTTTTTTTTTCTAGAATAATTACTAAATGAATACATATTAATTATCTGTCTCATATATCTACCGTATATATATACAATTACAGATTATCGTGTTATTTTAAAATATGAAAATAAAAATTTCATGAATCAATTGGAGCGGCGAGTTATGAGTGTGACCTTACGGTCTATAAATCAAGGCATTGTAAACTACCTTGCTTAAACAATACGGACAATTATTTAGTTTTTATTTTCTTTAATAAAATTATAATTTCTGATTTTTAATTATAGTACAGACTAAAAGTTATTATCTATCAAGTAGACATCACTCACAAATCAATAATTAACACCTCAGTTGATTTATAATTATTAATGTATTTCTATCCATTAATTGATATTTCAATTAACATATGGGTCGAGATTGAAAATGTGAAATTGTAGGTGTATACTAAAAATTAATTAGTTTACTTATCCATGAAAATTTCCCATCCATGTATATTCATAATTTTATTTTACTTATTCGTTGGATGTACTGTATGTCACGGGCCGCAAGCTGTCAAGCCCAGAAGCCCAACAAAGGCCACAACTATGCCAAGCTCTTGGAAGATTCTAGAGACTTCTCAACAATTCCAGCATTGGTCAAGCTTCTGGAAGTCTCTAGCAACCCAACCCTCTCTACACCATTCTTGTATTTAGCTAGATAGTTGTAGAATAATCTAGAACCTTGTAAAGGCATGTAAATACATGTAGAGTATTCTAGCTAGGTGTAGAATATTCTGGAGACTTAATCTCCTTTATTAGACTAGATTAATCTAGAACATTCCTTAAGGAGGTGGCTCACCTATAAATAGCCAACCCCCCCTCATTTGTAAATCATCCTAGAAACTCAAGGTAAATCATCCTAGAAACTCAAGCATTCTAGTATCCAAAGCATTGTAAAGCTTCCTTCATAGCAATACAATCTTTGTTTTCATTTAAGCTCTTCTACTATTTTCTCTCAAATCTCTGTTGTAAGGCTTACTTAGCAACATTCTCATAGAATTTACCCAAATACCGTACGGATGTGCTGCGCAAACTCTAAGCCCGTGACATGTAGCTAATCTTTATATAGGATAAATTAACTATTGATCCTTTCTCTGACAAATGTTAAATGTTAAATCCGTAAGAAATTTTAGGGGCCGTTCGTTGAAGTGTGAAAATCCGTTCCATATAAATTTGAAAAAAAAATACATTGACATCGAGAACTGTGAGAACAACTTAAAGCATTAAAATCAGGTTCACAAAAAACAAAAAATTGTTGTTCTCCAAGTTTTGCTTTTCGTTTATTAAGTGTCCCGCTTGTTTAATAAATTTATTTTAATTTTACTTATATTAAATTGAATAACTTGATAATTAATAATTTTATATAATAATAATTATAACAATCTTAGTTCATCTAGTTGTATGCTCATATATCTACAGTGAGATATGAGTTTTAGTCCTATTCCAAATTATTTATGATAATTTCAAAAAATAATTATAATACACATCCTTTAATTATTTTAATCTTATATTTATCTATTAAATTAAAAAGTATGAATATATATTTTTGATCTAAGTGGTCTTATCTATTAAGAGCCTTGAATTTTAATAATTTTGTTATTTTTTTAAAAATAAATATTGAGATATCCGTTGCTCCTTCCGTTGCATTGCAAGGAAAATGAACAGAAGGAAAATGAACAGAAAAATTATTCCAAGATAAGCTTTTGAATTGATGTTTTTGGTTGTTATAAGTCAGAGACCAAATCATCGTAAAAGGAATCAAAGAACAGGGCATTTTAAGATAAGTCAGAGTACAAAAACAGAGTGTAGTTGTTTGTCTTGGTTCATATTTCTATGCAAGTTAGAAAAAAGTAAATGTGAATTATTAAAGTGTATGTTACTTCATTTTTAAATTACGAGTGCTCTATCTTTAAAAAAAATCAGAAACTTTTAATTTTTAATTTTTTTAACAACTGTGTGGACTCCACCTAACAAAAGCAGACGTGAATACTTTTCGAAAATGAACCTCTAATTTTGAAAATAAATCTTTATATCTAGTTTTGTAAACTTTCAGTCTTGATTTTTTTTTCAAGACTATCCTGATCAAGGAAGGATCCTAAATACCAATATCATTCAGCAGAAGCATGATCAAGGAAGGATCCTAAATACCAATATCATTCAGTAGAAGCAAGAAATCAGTACGAATAAATCACATAATTGATAGGGCATTTGGAGAAAAAGAAGTTGCTGCCACTTACTACTTTTGTTGACAGATGGAAGCCACGACATTAAAATGTGGTGCTGTGACAGAAACTGTACTTGCAGCAGTTTACAAGGCCTTGAATAAGCTTTTCTGGTATTAGTATGCACCTAAAAAAATGAGAAAAAGTTACTATTTTTCAAACTCTGTGGACTCCACCTCCATTCAATAATTGTATGAGTTTTGGCTCATAGCACTCGCCACTTTATATTACAATTATTATCAAGAACAGGGCACATGAAACTTTGTTTTGTGCTCCCACTTGCATTAAAGAGTTATCCTTAAGTAGTGGCCTTTGGCCGGCATGCTCGGCCTACCAAGGAAGGCAGGCAGTGCCTAGCACGGCTCGCCTAGGGGCGTGCCGTGCTAGGCACGGCCCACAATGATGGACCGTACCAGGTCCCAGATCAAGGTATATCTGGCCGGTGTACCATGCCCAACTGTCGATATGGCGGGCCGACACAGTGGATCCATTTATATATTAAAAAAAAACTTTAAAAACATTTTATCTATAAAAAAATATTTTAAAGATAAATGATATTGAAGAGTGTATTGAATTATGGTTCATAACCCTTGTTTAGATAAATAAGTTTTCATTTATCTTTCTTTCCTTTTTATATTGATTAGATCTCTCTTCAATACTCTTATTTATCCAATGTGAGATATGAGATTAAATACAACTATGATTATAAACAATTACTATAACCAAGATTAGAGAAGAATACTATGTGAATGACATTTAATGATTTATATATATATATATATATATATATATATATATATAAAAAATTTTTGTTCATAGATGGAAAAGATGAAAATTATTGTATGATAATATAATATCAATAGATGGTTTATTTGATTTTTTTTAACAAAACTATTATTTAATTTGAATAGACCTCCCAACTCTCTTTATGTTTTCCATATTTAGATTAAAAAAATGGACTCAAGAGAATATCATTATGTTATATACTTGTATCAATGAATGGAAATGAAAATTCAATCCCACATCCCACATCGGATAAATACGAGGAATGAATAGAGATATAACATATATATAAATGAGGAAAAAGTAAAAGAAAACATACTCTATGATGTCAATACTCTATGATATTATTAATAAATTTTATATTTTAAAAAAGTAAAAGTGGGCCGGCCTGTTTGGCCCTCTTAGCTAGCACGCAGGCCGACACGGCACAGTTCGTCGACACGGCCTACCATGGTCGTGCCCACGTGCCGTGCCAGGCCCCTGTTTTGGAAAACAAGCCCTACAGGCCATGCCAAAACAGGCCGGGCCGGCCCAATGTTACACCACTATCCGTAAGACTAGAAATGGCCAAACAAAGTTTTATATAAAATGTATTAACAGATTTTGAAAATATCGTTGGGATATGTGAAGCTAGAAATCAGTAAGAAAATGAGTTCCAGCAGGTGGCGTAGCGGAGACCGCGGTGGAGGCAAAGAACTCGGCCCGCGGCACACACAGCTGAGAAGTCCAGAGGAGACATGCTATGTAGACTGTGGTGCGAACATAGTGCACATACCACGGCTGAAGGATCAGTGTTCTCCAGGCAAATCAAGTGTTGTGGACTGCGGCGCTGACACGTGTTTACATAGCGGTTCAGACAACGGTAGTGGTGAATTTCGTGAGAAATAGAAAATCCTGTACATATAAACAATTGAAAATAAAATAGATTCCGATTGAGATTTGGCTAACCCTGGTGCTCCCATATAAATACTACCATTATGTGAGTGCGTAATGTGTGAGGGCAAATTACTAGTGAGAGAGAGCAATTGTAGAGAGACTGAAATAGAGACTGAGAGATTGTAATCGACTTTGAAAAAGTGGATTGAGTACGGTACACTCTATGGACGTAGGCAAATTGCTGAACCACGTAAAATCTTTTGTGTCTTCTTTCTTCTTATTGTTTTCCTAATATTTTTGTGTGATTAAATTATGTGTGTGTGTGTGTGATTATTCGTCAACAACAATTGGTATCAGAGCTCCGAGTTGGGGCAACGTGTTTTTCACACAAATCTAGGTTTTCTCGAAGTCAACGATTTCGTCATGGAGATGAGATCAGAAAAGGATACGCACAAGATCAAGAAACTCGATGGGTCAAATTTCAGGTTTTGGAAGATGCAGATAGAGGATTATTTGTACCAGAAAGATTTACATTGCCAGGTAAAAGCTAGACCAAAGGATATGACCAATAAAGTTTGGAAAAAGAAACGAAAACCGTAGAAGATGGATGATGATGATTTTGAACTTCTGAACCGGAAAACATTGGGAACAATTCATCTCAGTTTGACGAAGCAAGTCGCTTTCAATGTAAAGGATCAACAAACTGCCATAGGTCTAATGGATACTCTATTAGACCTATATGAACAGCCTTCTGCGGTAAGAAAAGTCCATCTTGTCAAGAAGCTATCAACTTTGATGATAAGGGAATGTTAGAGCTTTAAAGAGGGGTTTTTGAACTAGTTCAACGAAGTGAAGGATGGGTTATGTTCTTTATCTGTAGGTTTCGATGAGGAGTTCATGTCAGTATTTATGCTCACTCAATTGTCAGAAAGTTGGAAGATGATGAGTCAAACAATTGCCAATGCGTTCGGGAAAGAAAAATTAAACCTTCAGCAGGTTGTGAACATGATCATGATCGAAGAGATCAGGATGCTTAAAGAGGGATCATATGCGCCTACATATTCATCACTGAATATGAAAGGTAGGGAAGGCAAAAACAGAAATCGAAACATGAATCAAAGGGGTAGATCAAAGTCAATAGGTAAGTATAAATCCAAAAATCAGGTTAACTTTTCGAGAAACCAGCAACGAAGTAAAAAGGATGTTGAGTGTTGGAATTATGGTAAGAAAGGCCACTTCTTGTATGAGTATAGACTTGAGAAGAAGAATAATGGTAAGAACATGGTGAATTGTGTATCAGAGGAGCCAGATGACCGTCTTATCTGCTCGTAGGAAAGCAAGATGGAGTCCTAGGTCCTGGATTCAGGAGCGTCTTTCCATGCCGCACCTCACAGGGATTTGTTTGAGAAATATGTCTCCAAAAATTTAGGTTAAGTGTATCTTGGTGACGATCAAGCATGCAACATTACCGGGAAGAAAGATGTGAAGATTCAGCTGCAAAGGTCAGTTTGAAAGCTTGACAATGTGAGACACATACCAGACTTGAGGAGGAAGTTGATCTCTACTAGGCAACTGACATTAGATGGGTACGTGACAACTTTCACATGTGATAAGTGGAAGATTTCAAAGGGTAGCATGACAATCTCTTAAGGAAATAAGAATGGGTCTCTTTACACAACCACAGATGGTTGTGGTTCAATCGCTATGGCAAAAGATAAAGATGATCCAAACAAATGGCACCAGAGGTTTGAGCACATGAGTAGTCATGGGCTAAATTGTCAGCATTCGAAAGGAAAGTTACCATATTTAAAGAATGTTGAAGTTGATTTCTGTGAAAACTGTATTATGGGAAAACAGAAGCGAGTGAGCTTCAAGAGAACCGGAAGAGCACCGGTAAATGAGAAGCTAGAACTTATGCACACCGATGTTTGGGGGTCTAGCTGCAGTCTCATCAACAGGAGATAAACTGTACTTCGTCACCTTCATCGACAGTCACTCTAGAAAAGTATGGGTTTAATTTCTAAAATACAAGTATGAGGTATTTGATGCTTTCAAGAGATGGAAAGCCAGGGTTAAGAACGAGACTGGGTTGAAGATCAAAAAGCTGCATTCAGACAATGGTGGAGAATATAAAGACTATGAGTTCAAAAAGTTTTGCTACCAGAGCGGGATAAAGCTCAGTAGAACTGTTCCTGAGACCCCATAACAGAATGGTATGTTAGGTTTTAGATTTGTGTTGGCTTGATTCCATAACAAAATGCTCTTTATTTGTAATGCTTAATTGCTTAGATCGTTCATGATTAGATCGGGCTTCAAAGAAGGAAAACGACTTCGCATGCAAAGTTCGCTAAGGTATCAAGATTCTTCCTCTTCTTGTATGGCGTAGGTGCACACACATATATATATCATACATTTGTGTCCCTACATCGTTATGCATCAATTGGTATAACACATTCACACACTTGAAGATGAATGCTCATACATTGGTATGAAAATAACATGTTTTGGAAAATGTATTATTGGAGACTATCTCTATGTAGTTTGTATTCTAGTGTGAAATGTGTTTGTATGTGTATATATTTGTCAAAAATGGATCTTGAACTTGAATTTGATGTTATATTGTTCCTTATTGAGTTTTGATCATTTTGGTTACTCATATATTTGATTTCGAGTTTCGAGTCAAGAGTTACGATACTTTCCAGTCTTGTTGCATATATTGTCTTCATCTAAGTATATCGAGTTGAATTTGTAACCTCTAGTCAAAGTTTCATAGTCATCTATATTCATGAGAGAGTCCCGATTTAAAATCTTTAAACATAATCAAATTCATAGTTTGGAGGCCAAAGATGTTGGGGTTTATGCCCTAAGCATGTAATTTGTAAATGGATTTATGAAGTAAATAAAAGGAAATGTTCAATTCATTATGTTATGTTATTTATTTATAAACTTGTGTACATATTAACATCCTGGATTGCCGGATGTAATCTCGAACTGTGTATATGAGTGTCATATACTGATGGATACAGTAAGAGACGTGCAATCTAAAGAGTCCATAGATAACAAATAAAGCTGGGTACTTTATTTGTGGTTAATCTATAGCTGTGGTCCATTCCGTAATGTACAGTGATTCTATCCTGAATCATTCATATGAGATATGGGAATGGAGGCACCTTGTATGATGTGATCATATAGGACTGGGCCATGATCTATATGAATCTCACACAAAGATCCGTTTACCGATGAGATTCATATATATCAACTAATGATGGCTATATATGGGTGATCTTAATCCTGAGTGTCTTATCGACTCCTTCAGGTTAGATCGTGGTCTTTGATATACCATGGGTGAGGTCAGATGTATTTCCCGATCAATATACTCTGTATGTTGGGATTGCGGTTTGGCTTGTGGCTGGAAAGGTTTGTACACAATAGTGGAATCCACTCATTCTTGTGAGAAGTAGATGGTAGTTCCCTTAAGGGTTGATTCGGGGCTTGGACAATATGAGCGCTCTCCTAATTCCGTGAGGAAGTAGGATTTATTGTCCATTAGAGAATCAATGGTACTTAAAGGATATATGTAATTAGAGGGGTATAACGGACATTATGACCCAGCTCTAATTATGAACTATTGTGGAGGATCACACCATATGTAATAGCTATATGACACCGAAATGTATCGGTCTGTGTAAAAAAGTCTGCAGTTGAGAGAGTGCAGCTTCGGGTTTTTAGTGGAATAACACCGGAGTTAATAATCAAGGAATATTAATTAAAGAGTTTAATTAATGATTCTGAGAATTATTGGAGCTCAAAATACTGTGGGTCCATTAGATCCCCTTGCTAGCCCGATCGATTTAGGTAACAAGGGTCACAGTTAATTAATTGGATTGTCCAGTTAATTATGTTACAAAAGTGACACGTATTTATTCGGGAATTAATTGAATAATGAGATTATTTAATTAATGGATAATGGTGATTAAATAACTTAAATAATGAGATTATTTAATTATGTTATTAATCACTAAATGGAGGGTGTATGTTGATATTTATTTTTGAATAAAATAAGATAATGTGATTATTTTATTTTATTAAATTAAATAATTTATTTTTGAATTTAAATAGTCTGAATTCAAGATTAAAATCAAATTAAAGATATGATATATTTTTTATTTGAAAGTTTGTAAAAATCAAATATAGATTTGATCAATTTTTTAAATATTATATATAAGATATATTTTATTTCAAATAAGAAAAAAAAAAAGTTACTGTGCGTGAAACACACAACAACATACTTATATATATATATATATATATATAACAAAAGAACAAAGTTGGTTGGCTTTTGGTTAAAAAGCTGGTGAGTGAGTTTTTGTGTGTGTTAGTTATTTTGTGTGCAAGTGTGTGCATGAACAAACACCACAAAGAGAGAAAAGGTTTTATGTACAAGTGTTGTTCATTAATATAAAGAAAGAGTTTCTTATTCTTTTCTCTTCTAGACCCTCCATCCTAAGTTCCTGAGAACCGTGACGTGCCCACACGCAATTACCAATCCCGGGAATAGCTAGGAATATCAGTGGTACAGACCAGGAGCATATTGAATAAGTGAAGGAGCCTCCAAACGTTGGTATGGTTCTTTTAATATATTTTTTTATTATTGATTATAATTTCCTGTAATTACATATATATTTTATTAGTGTAATAATTTTTATATGTATTTATTCCGAAAATAATTACGATCAAAAGTTCACCGGTCCTAGATACAGATTACGATCTGTATAAAAAATTTTAAAACCCGTTTTCGCTGCGTGATCGGTGAATTTGGTTCCAACAATTGGTATCAGAGCCAATTTTATTTTTGGAACAGGAAATTGTTTTCGATGCTCCTGTATGTATGATTGTGTAGGCACGATTTAAATTGACTGTATGATGTTTTTGTATGTATATTAATTTTTTTTTAATTTTCAAAAACATAGTTGATCATTAATTATATGGTACTGTGGATTTAGGTATTATGAGTTGTATATTTTTTTTATTATATATTTTTTAACTATTATTGGATTGTAAAAAAAAAAAAACTGTAACCTATGTAGAAGACCTGGAAAAATCGCGAAGAAAAATTCATGAGATGAATCGAGGTGACCTGAAGAGACTGGAAGACTTGGAAATTACAAGAAGACCAAGGAATGCCTTGGGGGTATTTTTGTAATTTTAGATTCCAATTTTTTTTTAGGTTAAATAATCCACAGTACTCGGTCAATTCATGTATGCTTTATATTATGTGATGATAAAAAACATTGTCATGCATACGTATGTCATTTAGATTAGAAGTGCCTACACAAATATATTTGATATGTCATACATGCATCATAGCCTATATTTTATGAATTTTTTTTAATGTGATTAAAATGGATAAATACATAAATTGGCTATGAAAATGGGATTAGTTTTTTAATTGTTAAAAAACTTGATAATTCTCATTAATATTAATCTAGTTATTAAAGAGTTTAATAAGTTAGATTAATATGGTCATTTATAGTAATTAAGATTAATTTGATTAATTGTCTAATTATAAATGAAATGAAAATTGTGTTAGAGTTTTAATAGTAAAAACTTGGTAAACATTTTCATAATAATCTGAGCTTAGTAAATAGTTTACAAAGACTTAGACTATTTACTAATAGATTAGATTTTTAATTGTTAAAAATCATTAATACTTTATTAGTTAATTAGAAATTGTTTCTAATAATGAATTAGTTAATGCACTAGATAACTTGATTAAAGTTAGCCGTTTGATTCTGTAGAGTCTAGGTGCATTAACGGATAATAGAAAACCCTAGTTTAAAAATAGTGAGTGGGAGAGGGATATTTGACATATATATCCCGCGGTCTCTATCATTAGTTCAACACCGTGAGATCCGAGTGGGGCCTCGTGACGGTTTTGCTTTCGTCCTCCCTAAGGAGGGTTTCCACAAAGGTCAATACCAAGGTTGACTTCCTAACGGATAGGATTTCTGAGGGTATTTCGGGATTGACAGACCCTAAGGCGGCAATTCTCGAGTTAAGCTCATGAGATCTGAAATGGTGGGTTACACTCACGAAGGTTTTGATTAAGTTTGTTAATTAAAAACCTGACTGAATAAACGATGGTTGAGTGATATGGAATAAGAGTTATTCTAGAATATAATTTGATTGAGAATGTCTCGGTCCAACATGCAAAGATTTGATCGACCCTAAGGCGGCACTTTTTTGTGGTATGTTGGATTGTCGTGGTATAGTAACTTTTTTTTAGGGTAGTTCTAGTTCGTTAAACATGTTCATACATCATGTTTAAATTTATACCAAAGCACCCACACTTGTTTTAAATAAATGACTGAATGAATGTTTTATTTATTTCAGCAATGTTTTATGCATTACTTCAAATTCTCGCAAACGACAAATTAACTGGTGATAACTACACAAAGTGGAAACTTAATATTAATGCAATTTTGGTCACCAAAGACCTTAAGTTTGTGCTTACGGATGAATGTCCTCCAACGCCTACTGCCAATGCCATACGAACTGTTCGTGAGGCATACCAGCGATGGGTCTCATCTGATGAGAAGGCCCGAACATATCTGTTGGCATCTATGACAGACGTGCTTGTCACAAAACATGACACAATGACTTCAGCATTCGATATCATGGAGTCATTGCAAGCTATGTTCGGGCAGCCCTCCAAGCAAAAGCAACATGAAGCTGTTCGTTCGGCTATGCTTGCTCGCATAAAGGAAGGAACGTCAGTTCGGGAACATGTCCTGAGCATGATGTCCTACTTCAACACGGCAGAAGTCAATGGCGGGGCAATTGATGAACCCAGTCAGGTGAGCATCATACTGACGACTCTTCCGAAGAGTTTCAATCAGTTTAAAAGCAACTACGGGATGAACAAGTTAAAGTTCAGTCTTACACAGTTGCTCAATGAGCTCGCTACCTTTGAGTCCTTGATTAAGGACAACAAAGGCAAGACCGGTGAGGCAAATGTTGCCGAACCATCTTCCTCTAATAATAAGAAGAGGAAAAGGTCCGCTGGAAAGGCAAAAGGAAAGCCCAAGCCCTAGAAAGCCCAAAGCAAAAAGAAGGGCACCTCCATTGACCAAGACAAAGGAAAATGTTTCGATTGTAACAAGGTCGGGCACTGGAAGAGGAACTGTCTTCAGTATCTGGAGGAGGTAACCAAGAAGAAAAAGATGAAAGGTAAATATGATTTACTTGTTCTTGAATCTTGTTTAGTGGAAGATGATTCTTCACCTTGGATAGTTGATTCGGGGGCCACTAATCATGTTTGTTCTTCTTTGCAGTGGATTGATTCTTGGACACAGCTAGAGGATGGAGCATTCTCAATGCGTGTGGGGTTGGGGGATGTCATATCGGCCAAAGCAGTGGGAGCAATAAGATTGTAATTTTGTAATAATAATAGTTTTTTATTATTAAACAATGTTTTTTATATTCCTGGATTTACACGGAATTTGATTTCCGTTTCTAAGTTGTTAGAACAAAAATATTCTGTTTCTTTTAATAATAAGTATGTTATTATAGGAAAGAATGGTCTGAATATTTGTTCAGGAATTAATGAAAACAATTTGTATGTGTTAAGACCGTTAATACATACTACACTGCTCAACACCGAAATGTTTAAGGTTGAAAAACCAAAAACTAAACGACATAAGATTTCTCCAGATAATGACACGTATCTCTGGCATCTAAGGCTTGGTCATATCAACCTTGACCAGATAGACAGATTAGTAAAAAGCGGACCTTTAAGTGAGTTAAAGATTGGCACCTTACCTGTCTACGAATCTTGTCTGGAAGGTAAAATGACTAAGAGACCTTTTATTGGAAAAGAGCTTAGAGCTAAAGAACCGCTAGAGCTTATACATACAGACGTCTGCGGACCGATGAATGTTAAAGCTAGGGGTGGTTATGAGTATTATGTCACCTTTATAGATGACTACTCAAGATACGGATACGTCTACCTGAAGCAACGAAAGTCGAAAACATTTGAAAAGTTTAAAGAATTTCGAGCTGAAGTTGAGAATCAATTAGGTAGGAATATCAAGTCACTACGATCGGATCGTGGAGGTGAGTACCTTGACCAAGAGTTTAAAGACTTCATGGTCTAGCATGGGATAGTTTCTCAACTCACAGCTCCCGGTACACCTCAGCAAAATGGTGTAGCGAAGAGGAGAAATAGAACCCTAATGGAAATGGTGAGATCTATGATTAGTTTCTCATCATTACCAAATTCCTTCTGGGGATATGCGTTACAAACAGCGTTATACATTTTGAATGTAGTGCCATCCAAATCTGTTCCTAAGACCCCCCCTAGAGTTGTGGAATGGTCGTAAAGCTATTTTATGACATTTCTGCATATGGAGGTGTCCAGCACACGTGCTGAAGAACAGAACTGGAAAGCTAGACTCCAAGTCTGTTGTCTGCCTGTTTGTAGGATACTCCAAGGAGACCAGAGATGGACACTTCTATATTCTCGAAGATAACAAAGTATTTGTATCGACAAATGCAATGTTTCTTGAGGAAATTACATTAGTGACCATAAACCTCGTTCCAAGATTGTATTAAACGAGTTAGAGTCTGGTGAGACTAGTGCTTCATCAACAAGAGTTGTTGATCCACAAACATCTGAGAGTCAGATGGTTCCTGATCAGGATACACTACCACCTAGACGTAGTGAGAGGGTTGTGAGACAACTTGAACGCTATTTAGCTATATGTGAGGGATAATGTGTTGTCTCTACTGATAGTGTGGATGATCCATTGACATTTAAGAATGCAAAGGAAGATCCTGATAAAGAGGAATGGCTTAAAGCCATGAATCTCGAGATGGAGTCCATGTACTCAAACTCAGTCTGGGATCTTGTAGACTTACCGGATGAGGTAAAGTCCATTGAGTGTAAGTGGATCTACAAGAGAAATAGAGGAGTAGATGGGAAGGTAGAGACCTTCAAGGCAAGGCTAGTGGCAAAGGGTTATACCCAGAAGGAAGGGGTCGATTATGAAGAGACCTTCTCGCCAGTAGCCATGTTTAAGTCTATTAGGATTCTCTTATCCATTGCTGCCTATTTCGATTTTGAAATTTGGCAAATTGGCGTCAAGACTGCATTCTTGAATGCAAATCTTAATGAAAGCATCTATATGATGCAACCAGAGGGATTCGTGTCTCCAGATCAAGAGCAAAAGGTTTACAAGCTACAAAGGTCCATCTATGGACTTAAGCAAGCATCTAGATCCTGGAACATTAGGTTTGATGATGTGATCAAAACCTATGGCTTCCAGCAAAACTTCGATGAGCCTTGTGTCTACAATCGCATCATTGATAAAAAAATAGTTTTCTTGGTCCTATACGTAAATGATATCCTACTCATTGAGAATGATGTGGGAGTGCTGTCTAATGTAAAGGGCTGGCTGGCTAGCCAATTCCAAATTAAAGATTTGGGAGAGGCAAGTTATGTTCTAGGGATCCAACTTTAAAGGGATCGTAAGAACAAACTTATAGCACTGTCTCAGGCATCATATATAGACAAGATTCTTGTACGATTTTCAATGCAAAACTCCAAGAAAGGTAATTTACCTTCCAGACATGGAGTTCACTTGTCTAAGGAACAGTGTCCTAAGACACCTCAAGAAGTTGAGGATATGAGACGTGTTCCCTATGCATCAGCAATAGGTAGTCTCATGTATGCTATGTTATACACGAGACCGAACATCTGCTATGCAGTGGGAGTAGTCACCAGATACTAGTCCAACCTAGGATTGGATCATTGGGTTGCTGTCAAGACTATTCTCAAGTATTTTCGGAGAATGAGAGATTATATGCTAGTGTATTCCGGACAGGATTTGATCCCGTTAGGATATACGGATTCTGATTTTCAGTCAAACAAGGATTTTAGAAAATCCACGTCTGGATCAGTATTCACCCTGGGTGGTGGAGCCATTGTGTGGAGAAGTATCAAGCAATCTTGCATTGCTGACTCCACCATAGAAGCCGAATATGTAGCTGCTTGTGAAGCTGCTAAAGAGGCTGTTTGGCTCCGTAAGTTCTTGAGTGATCTGGAAGTTGTTCCAGACCTGGATAAGCCTATCACACTTTATTATGATAATAGTGGTGCTGTGGCTAATTCCAAAGAACCAAGAAGCCACAAGAGAGGGAAGCATATAGAGAGAAAGTATCATCTCATAAGAGAGATAATGCAGAGAGGAGATGTGATCGTCACCAAGATAGCCTCACAAGACAATCATGCTGATCCATTTACGAAGACCTTACCGGCTAAAGTGTTACGAGACATGCCTCACATGCTTTAGTGCAAGTGGGAGATTGTTGGGGTTTATGCCCTAAGTATGTAATTTGTAAATGGATTTATGAAGTAAATAAAAGGAAAGGTTCAATTCATTCTGTTATGTTATTTATTTTATAAACTTGTGTACATATTAACATCCTGGATTGCCGGATGTAATCTCGAACTGTGTATATGAGTGTCATATACAGATGGATACAGTAAGAGACGTACAATCTAAAGAGTCCATAGATAGCAAATAAAGTTGGGTACTTTATTTGTGGTTAATCTATAGCTGTGGTTCATTCCGTAATGTACAATGATTCTATCCTGAATTATTCATATGAGATATGGGAATGGAGGCACCTTGTATGATGTGATCATATAGGACTGGGCCATGATCTATATGAATCTCACACAAAGATCCGTTTACCAATGAGATTCATATATATCAACTAACGATGTCTATATATGGGTGATCTTAATCCTGAGTGTCTTATCGACTCCTTCAGGTTAGATCGTGATATTTGATATACCATGTGTGAGGTCAGATGTATTTCCTGATCAATATACTCCGTATGTTAGGATTGCGGTTTGGCTTGTGGTTGGGAAGGTTTGTACACAATAGTGGAATCCACTCATTCTTGTGAGAAGTAGATTGTAGTTTCTTTAAGGGTTGATTCGGGGCTTGGACAATATGAGCGCTCTCTTAATTCCGTGAGGAAGTAGGATTTATTGTCCATTAGAGAATCAATGGTACTTAAATGATATATGTAATTAGAGGGGTATAACGGACATTATGACCCAGCTCTAATTATGAACTATTGTGGAGGATCACACCATATGTAATAGCTATATGACACCGAAATGTATCGGTCTGTGTAAAAAAGTCTGCAGTTGAGAGAGTGCAGCTTCGGGTTTTTAGTGGAATAACACCGGAGTTAATAATCAAGGAATATTAATTAAAGAGTTTAATTAATGATTCTGAGAATTATTGGAGCTCAAAATACTGTGGGTCCATTAGATCCCCTTGCTAGCCCGATCGATTTAGGTAACAAGGGTCACAGTTAATTAATTGGATTGTCCAGTTAATTATGTTACAAAAGTGACACGTATTTATTCGGGAATTAATTGAATAATGAGATTATTTAATTAATGGATAATGGTGATTAAATAACTTAAATAATGAGATTATTTAATTATGTTATTAATCACTAAATGGAGGGTGTATGTTGATATTTATTTTTGAATAAAATAAGATAATGTGATTATTTTATTTTATTAAATTAAATAATTTATTTTTGAATTTAAATAGTCTGAATTCAAGATTAAAATCAAATTAAAGATATGATATATTTTTTATTTGAAAGTTTGTAAAAATCAAATATAGATTTGATCAATTTTTTAAATATTATATATAAGATATATTTGATTTCAAATAAGAAAAAAAAAAGTTACTGTGCGTGAAATGCACAACAACATACTTATATATATATATATATATATATATATAACAAAAGAACAAAGTTGGTTGGCTTTTGGTTAAAAAGCTGGTGAGTGAGTTTTTGTGTGTGTTAGTTATTTTGTGTGCAAGTGTGTGCATGAACAAACACCACAAAGAGAGAAAAGGTTTTATGTACAAGTGTTGTTCATTAATATAAAGAAAGAGTTTCTTATTCTTTTCTCTTCTACACCCTCCATCCTAAGTTCCTGAGAACCGTGACGTGCCCACACGCAATTACCAATCCCGGGAATAGCTAGGAAGATCAGTGGTACAGACCAGGAACATATTGAATAAGTGAAGGAGCCTCCAAACGTTGGTATGGTTCTTTTAATATATTTTTTTATTATTGATTATAATTTTCTGTATTTACATATATATGTTATTAGTGTAATAATTTTTATATGTATTTGTTCCGAAAATAATTACGATCAAAAGTTCACCGGTCCTAAATACAGATTACGATCTGTATAAAAAATTTTAAAACCCGTTTCTGCTGCGTGATCAGTGAATTTGGTTCCAACAAAAGAACGATCGAAGAACGCGAGAGGAGCGCAAGGGAGGAGCACCATGGCTGAAGGCCATGATTTGGTGCTTGCCCGAGATGGCGCGTGGCCATCTCGGCCTAAGAGCCTTCTGTTGGAACCCCGTTCACCGGTCACGCAGCGGAACTAGGTTTTAAATTTTTTATACATATCATAATTTGTATATGAGACCAGTGAACTTGAGATCGTAATTAATTTTCGAAACTAATACATACAATATGTAAATATAGAAAATTGTAATCAATATAATCAGGAAAAAAAAAATCTTATCAACGTTTGGAGGCTCCTTCACTTTATGATATACTCCTGTCTAAGCCACTCTTATCAACGTTTGGAGACTCCTTCACTTTACGATGTGCTCCTGTCTGAACCACTCGACCTTCCTCGCTATCTCTAGAAACTGGTAACTGCGTGTGGACACGTCATGGTCTCAGTAACTTGAATGAAGGATGTAGAGAGAAAACTTAAAGAAACTATTTCTTCAAAGTCAAAACAACTAGAACAATTCTAGTGAAAGAAAAATATTAAAAAGATAACAATATTTTTCTTTCTTTCTTTGATATGGGCACACTGCACTTTCACGCACAAAGGCAATTTTTTTTTTGTCTTGTTTCATGCACAAAGCCAAATTATATTTTTCTTTCACAAATCTATTTTTCTGTCTCACGCCACCACTTGCATATATATATATATATATATATATATATATTATGTGTATTAGATATTTACATCATATGTAAATTCTTCTTTTGACTATTGTTTTATGTGCATCCATCAATTTGCATCAAATGCAATCTCTTGTGTTATTAATTGATATATATATATTTTAATTATCTTTTTCAAATATATAAGTGATAATAAGTATTATAAATTTAAACTTAAATTTAAATACTTAGAGAAATGATTTACTAAAAATAAAATAATCCTATTATTTTATCTTCACATAAATCAAATATCAACTAACGTCCTCCAATTAATATTTAATTAATAATTCATAATTATCAATATAATTAAATAATCTATTTATTTAATTAATTTAACTGTTAACATTAATTAATTAAATAATCTCATTATTCAATTAATTTCTGAATATATATATGTCACTTTTGTAACACAATTAATTGGACAATCCAATTAATTAACCGTGACCCTTATTACCTAAATCGATCGGGCTAATAAGGAGACCTAATGGACCCACAGTATTTTGAGCTCCAATAATCATCAGAATCATTAATTAAACTCTTTAATTAATATTCATTGATTATTAACTCCGGTGTTATTCCACTAAAAACCCGAAGCTGCACTCTCTCAACTGTAGACATTTTTACACAGACCGATATAACTCGGTGTCCATCGATATAGCTATTACATATGGTGTGATCCTCCATAGTAGTTCATAATTAGAGATGAGTCATAATATCCGTTATACTCCTCTAATTACATATATCCTTTAAGTACCATTGATTTTCTAATGGACAATAAATCATATTTCCTCACGGAATTAGGAGAGCGCTCATATTGTCCAAGCCCTGAATCAACCCTTAAGAGATCTATCATCTACTTCTCACAAGAAGGAGTGGATTCCACTATTATGTACAAACCTTCCCAGTCACAAGCCAAACTGCAATCCCAACATACGGAGCATATTGATCGGGAACTGCATCCGACCTCACCTATGGTATATCAAAGACCACAATCTAACCTGAAAGAGTCGATAAGACACTTATGATTATGATCATCCACATATAGCCATCATTAGTTGATATATATGAATCTCATCGGTAAACGGATCTTGGTGAGAGATTCATATAGATCATGGCCCAGTCCTATATGATCACATCATACAAGGTGCCTCCATTCCCATATCCCATATGAATGATTCAGGATATAATCATCGTACATTACGGAATGGACCACAGCTATTGATTAACCACAAATAAAGTACCCAGCTTTATTTGCTATCTATGGACTCTTTAGATTGCACGTCTCTTACTGTATCCATCTGTATATATACACAGTTCAAGATTACATCCGGCAATCTTGGATGTTAAATATATGCACAAGTTATAAAATAAACAACACAACATGAATGAATTGAATTTTTCCTTTTATTTATTTCATAAATCCATTTACAAATTACATCTTTAGGGCATAAACCCCAACAATCTCCTACTTGCACTAAAGCATGTGTGGCATGTCTCGTAACCCTAGACCATCTAGGTGACCTAAAAACACTTTAGCTGGTAAGGTCTTTGTAAATGGGTCAGCATGATTGTCTTGTGATGCTATTTTTGTGACGATCACATCTCCTCTCTACATTATCTCTCTAATGAGATGATACTTTCTCTCTATATGCTTCCCTCTCTTATGACTTCTTGGGTCTTTGGAATTAGCCACTTCACCATTGTTATCACAATAAAGTGTGATGGGTCTATCCAGATTTGGAACAACTTCCAGATCACTCAAGAACTTATGGAGCCAAACAGCCTCTTTAGCAGCTTCACAAGCGGCTATATATTCGGCTTCCATGGTGGAGTCAGCAATGCAAGATTGCTTGATACTTCTCCACACAATGGCTCTACCACCCAGGGTGAATACTGATCCAGACGTGGATTTCCTAGAATCCCTGTCTGACTGAAAATCAGAATTCATGTATCCTATTTGGATCAAATCCTGCCCGGAATACACTAGCATATAGTCTCTCGTTCTCCGAAGATACTTGTGAATTATCTTGACAGCAACCCAATGATCCAATCTTGAGCTGGACTGGTATCTGCTGACTAATCCCACTACATAGTAGATATCCGGTCTTGTGCATAACATAGCATACATGAGACTACCTACTGCCGATGCATAGGGTACATGTCTAATATCTTTAACTTCTTGAGGTGTCTTAGGACATTGTTCCTTAGACAAGTGAACTCCATGCCTAGAAGGTAAATTACCTTTCTTGGAGTTTTACATCGAAAATTGCATAAGAATCTTATCGATATATGATGCCTGAGAGAGTGCTATGAGTTTGTTCTAGGGATCGAGTTTGTTCTTACGATCCCTTATAAGTTAGATCCCTAGAACATAACTCGCCTCTCCTAAATCTTTCATTTGGAATTGGCTAGCCAGCCAGCCCTTTACATCAAACAACACTCCCACATCATTCTTAATGAGTATGATATCATCTACTTATAGGACCAAGAAAACTATTTTCTTATCAATGATGCGCTTGTAGACACAAGGCTCATCGACGTTATGCTCGAAGCCATAGGTTTTGATCACATCATCAAACCTAATGTTCCAAGATCTAGAGGCTTGCTTAAGTCCATAGATGGACCTTTGCAGCTTACAAACCTTTTGCTCTTGATCTGGAGACACGAATCCCTCTGGTTGCATCATATAGATGCTCTCATCAAGATTGTCATTCAAGAATGTAGTCTTGATGTCCATTTGCCAAATTTCGTAATCGAAATAGACAGCAATGGATAAGAGAATCCTAATAGACTTAAACATGGCTACTGGAGAGAAGGTCTCTTCATAATTGACCCCCTCTTTCTAGGTATAACCCTTGGCCACTAGCCTTACTTTGAAGATCTCTATCTTCCCGTCTACTCCTCTTTTTCTCTTGTAGATCCACTTACACCCTATAGGTTTTACCACATCCGATAAGTCTACAAGATCCCAGACTGAGTTAGAGTACATGGACTTTATCTCGAGATTCATGGCTTTAAGCCATTCCTCTTTATTAGGATCTTCCATTGCATTTTTAAATGTCAATAAATCATTACACTATCAGCAGAGACAACACTTTGTCCATCACCTATACCTAAATAGCGTTCAGGTTGTCTCACAACCCTCTCACTACGTCTAGGTGATAGTATATCCTGATCAGGAACTATCTGACTCTCAGATGTTTGTTGATGAAGCACTAGTCTCACTAGGCTTCAACTCATTTAATACAATCTTAGAATGAGGTTTATGGTTACTAAAGTAATAGTCCTCAAGAAACGTTACATTTTTCGATACAAATACTTTGTTGTCTTCTGGACTATAGAAGTATCCACCTCCGGTCTTCTTGGAGTATCCTACAAATAGACAGACAACAGACTTAGAGTCTAGCTTTCCAGTTTTGTTCTTCAGCACGTGTGCTGGACACCCCCATATGCAAAAATATCGCAAACTAGATTTACGACCATTCCACAACTCTAGGGGAGTCTTAGGAACAGATTTGGATGGCACTACATTCAAAATGTATGCCGCTATTTGTAATGCATATCCCGAAAGGAATTTGGTAATTATGAGAAACTAATCATAGATCTCACCATTTCCATCAGGGTTCTATTTCTCCTCTCCGCTATACCATTTTACTGAGGTGTACTAGGAGCTGGGAGTTGGGAAACTATCCTATGCTCAACCATGAAGTCTTCAAACTCTTGGTCAAGGTACTCACCTCCACGATCCGATCGTAGTGACTTGATAGTCCTACCTAATTAATTCTCAACTTCAGCTCAGAATTCTTTAAACATTTCAAATGTTTCTGACTTCCGTTGCATTAGGTAGACATATCCGTATATTGAGTAGTCATCTATAAAGGTGACATAATACTCATAACCACCCCTAGCTTTAACATTCATCGGTCCGCACACGTCTGTATGTATAAGCTCTAGCGGTTCTTTAGCTCTAAGCCTTTTTCCAGTAAAAGGTCTCTTAGTCATCTTACCTTCCAAACAAGATTCGCAGACAGGTAAGGTGTCAACCTTTAACTCACTTAAAGGTCCACTTTTTACTAGTTTGTCTATCCGGTCAAGGTTGATATGACCAAGCCTTAGACGCCAGAGATACGTGTCATTATCTGAAAAAATCTTATGTCGTTTAGTTTTTGGGTTTTCAACCTTAAACATTTCAGTGTTGAGCAATGTAGTATGTATTAACGGTCTTAACACATACAAATTGTTTTCATTAATTCATGAACAAATATTCAAACCATTCTTTCCAATAATAACAGACTTATTAATAAAAGAAACAAAATATTTTTGGTCTAACAACTAAGAAACGGAAATCAAATTTTGTGTAAATCCAGGAATATAAAATACATTGTTCAACAATATATAATTATTATAAAAACGTAATCTAATTACGCCCACTGCTCGTGCCGACATGACATCCCTTGACCCCACAAGTATTGAGAAGGCTTGCTTCTCTAGCTGTGTCCAAGAATCAGTCCATTGTAAAGAAGAACAAACATGGTTAGTGGCCCTTAAATCAACTATTCAGGGTGAAGAATCATTTTCCACTAAACACGACTCAAGAACAAGTAAATCATATTTACTTTTCTTGGACTTCTTCTTGCTTTGGGCTTTCTTGGGTTTGGGCTTACCCTTCGCTTTCCCAGTAGACCTCTTTCTCTTCTTATTATTAAAGTAGTAAGATGGTTCGACAACATTTTCTTCACCGGTCTTACCCTTGTTGTCCTTAGTCAAGCACCACAAAGGTAGTGAGCTTATTGAGCAACTATGTGAGATTGAACCTTAACTTGTTCATCCCATAGTTGCTTTTAAACCGATCGAAACTCTTCGAAAGAGTCGTAGTATGATGCTCACTTGATTGGGTTCGTCAATAACCCTGCCATTGACTTCTGCCTTGTTGAAGTAGGACATTATACTCAGAACATGTTCCCGAACTGACGTACCTTCCTTCATACAAGCGAGCATAGTGAAACGAAAAGCTTTATGTCGCTTTTGCTTGAAGGGATGCCCGGACATAGCTTGCAATGACTCCATGATTTCAAATGCTGAAGTCATTGCTTCATGCTTTATAACAAACACGTCTATCATTGAAGCCAATAGATATGTTCGGGTCTTCTCATCAGATAAGACCCATCATTGGTATGCCTAACGAACAGTTCGTGTGGCATTGGCAGCAGACACTGGAGGACATTCCTCCGTAAGCACAAACTTGAGGCATTTGGTGACCGAAATTGCATTAATGTTAAGTTTTCACTTAGTGTAGTTATCACCAGTTAATATATCGTTTACGAGAATTTGAAGTAATGTAGAAGACATTATTGCTGAAATAAATAAAACATTTATTTAAAACAAGTGCGAGTGCTTTGGCATAAATTTAAACATGATGCATGAACATGTTTAACAAACTAGAACTACCCTAAAACTAGTTACTATACCACGACAATCCAACATACCACACAAAAGTGTCGCCTTAGGGTCGGTCAAGTCTTTGTATCTTGGACCAAGACATTCCCAATCAAATGATATTCTAGAATAACTTTTATTTCATATCCTTCAACCATCGCTTATTCAACCAGGTTTTTAATTAACAAACTTAATCAAGACCTTCGTGAGTTTAACTCACAATTTCAGATCTCATGAGCTTAACTCGAGAATTGCCGTCTTAGGGTCGGTCAATCCCGAAATACCCTCAGAAATTCTATCCGTTTGGAAGTCAACATTGGTATTGACCTTTGTGGAAACCCTCCTTAGGGAGACGAAAGTAAAGCCGTGACGAGGCCCCACTCGGATCTCACGGTGTTGAACTAATGATGGAGACCGCAGGATATATATGTCATATATCCCTCTCCCACTCACTATTTTAAAATTAGGATTTTCTATTAACCGTTAATGCACCTAGACTCTACATGATTAAACGACTAATTTTAATCAAGTTTTCTAGCGCATTAACTAATAATAACAAAATTCTATTTAACTAATAAATTATTAATGATTTTTAACAATTAAAAATCTAATCTATTAGTGAATAATTTAAGCTTTTGTAAACTATTTACTAAGGTCAGATTATTATGTTAGTGTTTACCAAGTTTTAACTATTAAAACTTTAACACTTTATTCGGTTCATTTATTATTAGGTAATTAATCATATTAATCCTAATTACAATAAATGACCCTATTAATCTAACTTATTAAACTCTTTAATAACTATATTAATATTAATGAGAATTACCAAGTTTTCTAAACATTAAAAAACTAATCTCATTATTCGTAGTCATTTATGTATTTACCCATTTTAATCACATTAAAAAAATACATAAAATATCAGGCTATGATGCATGTATGACATATCAAATATATTTGTGTAGGCATATCTAATCTAAATAACATACGTATGCATGACAATACTTTTATCATCACATAATATAAAGCATACATGAATTGACCGAGTACTGTGAATTATTTAACCTAAAACAAAATTGGAATCTAAAATTACAAAAATTTCTCAAGGCATTCCTTGGTCTTCTAGTAACTTCAGATATCTTTCAATCTCTTCAGGTCACTCTGATTCATCTCATGAATCATTCTTCGTAATTTTTTCAGGTCTTCAATATATATTACATTTTTTTTACGATACAATAACAATAAAAAAAATAAACAAAATAATAATAATAATAATAATAATACAACTCATAAACCCTAAATCCACAGTACCATATAATTAACGATCAATCATGTTTTTGTAAATTAAAAAAAATTAATATACATACAAAAACATCAAACAGTTAATTTAAATCGTGCCTACACAATCATATATACAGGAACAACGAAAATAATTTTCTGTTCCGAAAAATAAATTGGCTCTGATACCAATTGTTGGAACCTCGTTCACCGGTCACGCAGCGGAACTAGGTTTTAAAATTTTTATATAGATCATAATCTGTATCTGGGACCAGTGAACTTGAGATCGTAATTATTTTTCGAAACTAATACATACAATATGTAAACACATGAAATTGTAATCAATATAATGAGAAGAAGAAAATCTTACCAATTTTTGGAGGCTCCTTCACTTTATGATATGCTCCTGTCTGAATCACTCTTACCAACGTTTAGAGACTCTTTCACTTTACGATGTGCTCTTGTCTGAACCACTCGATCTTCCTCGCTATCTCCTGAAACTGGTAACTACGTGTGAGCGCATCACGGTCTCAGGAACTTGAATGGAGAATGCAAAGAGAAGACTTAAATAAACCGTTTCTTCAAAGCCAAAACAACTAGAAAATTTCTAGTGAAAGAAAAATATTAAAAAAAAATAACAATATTTTTCTTTCTTTCTTTGACATGGGTACACTGCACTTTCAGGCACAAAGCCAATATTTTTTTTGTCTTGTTTCATGCTCAAAGTCAAAAAAAATTTCTTTCACAATTTTTTTTTTGTCTCACGCCACCGCTTGCATATATATAAAACATGTATTAGATATTTGCATCATATGTAAATTCTTCTTTTGACTATTGTTTTATGTGCATCTACCAATTTGTATCAAATGCAATCTTTTGTGTTATTAATTGATATATATATATATATATTAATTATCTTTTTCAAATATATCAAATATATTAAAAGTGATAATAAGTATTATAAATTTAAACTTAAATTCAAATACTTAGATAAATGATTTAGTAAAATAAAATTATCCTATTATTTTATCTTCACCTAAATCCAAATATCAACTAACGTCCTCCAATTAATAGTTAATTAATAATTCATAATTATCAATCTAATTAAATAATCTAATTATTTAATTAATTTAATCATTAACATTAATTAATTAAATAATCTCATTATTCAATTAATTCCTGAATATATATATATATATGTCACATTTGTAACACAATTAATTGGACAATCCAATTAATTAACCGTGACCCTTGTTACCTAAATCGATCGGGCTAGTAAGGGGACCTAATGGACTCACAGTATTTTGAGCTCCAATAATCATCGGAATCATTAATTAAACTCTTTAATTAATATTCCTTGATTATTAACTCCGGTGTTATTCCACTAAAAACCCGAAGCTGCACTCTCTCAACTGTAGATTTTTTTACACAGACCGATACAACTCGGTGTCCATCGATATAACTATTACACAGTTCGAGATCACATCCGGCAATGTTGGATGTTAAATATATGCACAAGTTATAAAATAAACAACACAACATGAATTAATTGAACTTTTCCTTTTATTTATTTCATAAATCCATTTACAAATTACATCTTTAGGGCATAAACCCCAACACCTTGCTGCCCCGAGATGCCCACGCACCATCTCAGGGAGGCTCTAAGGCATGGGGGTGTTTCGGTCATTTGGTTTGTTTCTCTTTAAAACACATTCCTTCCCTCTCATTTATAATAAGTTGAAGATTTGAAGAACAAGTGTATAATTTTTCTCTCAACTTTTTGATTTTTGTTTTTGTGATATCTTCTTCATTTCAACTCCGTTTTACTTGATTCAAAAACCAAAATCGAGTGTCTTGAAAATATCTACAGACCCTAAGCATTTCTAGAACCAAGGGATATCTTGATTTTTCTCAACATCCAGATTTTCAGTTCGAGATTTCATCATTAGTTGGTAAAATCATATTCTTCTTAGTTCTCTTCTTTGATCTTCTTATTGATTGATATTATGTGATTAAGAAGCATGAATAAGATGATTTTTGATTTCACTTTGTGGTTTGTTTAATTGATTTCAAGTTTTTCTAGGTTTGTGATAAATTGAATGATTTGTGCTAAACTTGATAAACTTGAAATTGTTTCTAGAAATCTTTTGTTCTTATGCTTGATTGTCCATTTCTAGATTTAATTTAATTTCCTAAGAACTAGATCTATTTTGATTGATATATTCTATTTCTTTGATTTGGTTTTTATTGGATAACATGCTTAGATATCTTGATTTATTTGTGATTGTGCTTTGTTAGACTCAACTAAATATCTTGTCGCATGTTCATAGAGTTTTGTTTGATCTACATTCTCTATTTGATTGTGATTGCATCATTTGCATCCACTTAGATCATTTACCTTGTGAAGAGGTTGAAAGTCTCATATATTAGAGTGATTATTTGATATTGAGCATTTGGAAGTTTTAGCTAGAGTCGGGAGGACTCGGATAGCTAAGCAAGTGGAAGTCTCGACAAGAGGTAGGAGACCTCGGATTGTTAAGCAAGGAAGTCTTGCCTAGGGTCGGAAGGATCCAGAAGGTGAGCAAGGTGGCAACAAGTTCATTAAGTAGGATATAATGGTAGTTTCTAGGTGAATGGGTCACTTGAGAGATTGTACTTGTTTTATCTACTAGTGAATTTGTTTTTGCAAGTGGTTGCTAACCCGTGGATGTTTCCTCTTCGGAAGTTTACCACGTAAAAATCTTGTGTCTTTGTTTACAATTTTCATTAAGCATTATTATAATTGCATTGTGATAAAAAAGACTAAAATTTGAGCATATACCTATTCGCCCCCCTCCTCTAGGTATATTTACACTATAAAGATAAAGGGAATTTCAATTGGTATCAAAGGGAGTGTCTAAAAGTACTTAGATAGATCTTCTTTATAGTGTTTGTTATTTTTGTGCTATGGGTGATTCTATGTTGGAAGGTTCTTTTAGTGCTAGGCTTCCACTCTTGAATAGTGGTAACTACTTCTTTTAGAAAAATATAATGAAAGCCTACATTAGATCCATGAGTGATGTAGAAGAGGAAAAGAAGTCCTCGGATATTCATGAATATTCTAGCAATTGCGTTGCTCATGTGGCTATATATGAAGGAAGATTTGAGGATAGTAGTGAAGACTCCTCAAGTAGTGAGGAAAGTGAATACTCTTCAAGTAATGAAGATAGCGAATTCTCTTCAAATCATGATGAAACAAGCTTAAATGACAAGATCCTTCAGCTAACTTGGAAAAATGTCAAGAAGAATGATGAGAACAATAAGTTGAAGTTGATCAATGCTAATTTAGTGATGATAATAAAAGCTCTTGTAAATGAGAAGAAGATGTATTTGGAGAAGATAAGCAAGCAAAGTGAAGTCATTATGGAGCATTGAGAGACCATTGAAAAGTATTTTTCAAAGATGGAGGAAAGTGCTCAAGAGCTAGAGGATTTAAAAGAAAACTTTACTATGAAGTTGTTTATCATGGAACGAGAGAATAAACAAAAAGAGAATAAAGAACTTAAAGACAAAATCCTTAGTCTAGAGAATAACTTGAAAGATAGTAATGAAATACTAGAATTTTGAAACAAGAAGTTTAGCAAATAGATGATTCTCTTGATCGTGCTAGTAGACTTGAAAACGTGCTTAGAGTCAAAATTAGCAAGCATGAGTGTCAAGAGAAGATGCTTAGTGATAAGCTTGATGAGGATAACAAGATGATAGGTAAGATGTCATCTAGTGCTAGTAAAGTAGAAACTCTCATCAAGATTGGTAAGCATCCTAGTGACAAGAGAGGATTAGGTTATGTGAATGAAAATGTTACACCTTCATCTAACAATTCTACTTTTGTCAAAGCAATTGGTAAAGTGAATGTAGGTACCCTCTCTAACGGTGAAGCCATGGATACAACCGAAGGTGCCTCAACATCAACAAAGGAAAATCTCAATTAGGTCAGAGACAACAATCATCATTTTCTCATGCAAAAGACAAAGCATCAAGGATTGGACATCAAAGAGGTAACAATGTGAGAAGGTATACTACTTCCCTCTCAAATTTATACCTATTTGCCTTTTTTTGTAACATGGTATGGCATATAAGACCTAGATGCTATGAATATATTCGTAAATGCAAATATGAGAATGATTTGTATGATATGTCTCTGATGAATAGTCCTAGGCAATCATCCATGTATGAATCTAGAACTAGACATAGGAAGACCTTGGAAAAGCATGTTAAGAAAAATATTGTTGATGACTTGTTTGTGAAAAACACATGTTGTGCCTCATACTACTATGCATAAAATGGTTGATAATGCTTTATTTGACTTGTTTGAAAATGTGACTAATAAAGTCGATTTGCATGATAGTAAGCTAAAGAATAAGTCAGAGCATGTTGTTAGTAGTAATGAGAAACATGGTGTTAAGAAAATTTGGATTAGAAAAGGCTCAAGTACTATTTCTTCCAAAACCAAAGACAAAGACAAGAAGAGCTATGGGACTTCTCAACCAAAGCATGCACACTCAAAAGGTAATTTTTCTAAATGTATTCTGGTTTGTCATTATTGTAATGTGGTTGGTCACATTAGGCCCAGATGTTATGAATATGCTATACAATGCAAACTAGAAATAATATGCATGCTAGTGAGTTGAACAAATCTTCTTTGAAAGATTCTAAACATGATAATTGTTTTGATGCTTTGAAAAGTGTTAATCATATGAAGAAACTTATTAGGAAAGTTTGGATTAAGAAGCATGATATGAAAAAGGTTCCTAGTCATTCTTCTAAACATTTTGATATTGATAAATCTTTGAATGTTGTGCATGATAATGATAAACATGTGAAGAAGAATGTCAAGAAGATTTGTGTCGATAAGAATGTGAAAAAGCATAATGGTCATATATATTGTCTTGATGAAATATTTGTGCGTGGCAATAATAATGAGATTAAAATGAGTGATATTTTCATGAAGAAGATAGTTGATGATTTATCTTCTAGATTTTATATTGTCATGAGTAATGATCATGATGTTATTTGTGTTGGTTCACCTAAGACCAATATAGTCAAAGGTGAGTGCTTTCATACTTGATTAACACATATGAGATTTTTTTTTGTTCTTGTTTGATAAGAGTTCCAAGTTTGATGCTTGAGTAAGCCAATTGTAATATGCTTAATTTGCTATTCAAACTTGGTGTCTGTAGTCAATACATGAACTTAATATTCTCATACTTTGACTATGATGGTCAAAATTTGTTGGTTGACTTTAAAGAAGTCAATTTTGAAATCTATTTGGCGTATTTTGTTAAGACTTTTTGAGAAAGTCATTTTATATGTTTGTTTGAGTTGAGATGTTTAGTCTTTATTCTCTTGGGAAGACACATCAACAACTTGTTGTCATGAGGACAAACAAGCCAAGAGAGCTCATAAAAAGGGCGAAGACTTTACATTGATGAAAAAACATGCTAAGGTATATCTCTACTCTAAAGCTTGCTTTCTTGTTTCATCTTTTCAACTCTACGTGTATATTACATCATGTAGTATGTCATATTATAGAACTAGTATAGCTTTCATATGGTTCTTGGTGACATTTGCTCTCTAAAGATCATTTAGTGATTTGTTAACAATGATCTTGAACATGATGGGTGAAATGCTTGTTTGATTGATGGGTAGAAACTCATAATATTTTGATTTAATATTGTATATCCTCTTTAATGAAATGATTTATCGTTTAAGAATATGAATGAATATCTTTTAAAGTATTGCTTCAACCGTTTTATCGATATTAAGTACACATATTGTATTAAAATGTAAATTCATGTTTTATAATATGTTTTATTGTTTAAATTCCCTGGAATGTTTATTATCAAGATTTTGAAGGTAAAGGTTTTACAAAGGCCATTTTATTTTTACGTTGTATTATGTATGAATTTACTTACCGAGTTGACGGTTCACCCCTCGTCACTACCATTTGACAGATTGAGTTTTTGATCATAGAAGTAATGGAGATTACATTAGCATATTGGAGATATGTATCGCCTGGAAGAATTAGATTCTTTGTGTGTATTTGTTGTAAGTACTCGGGTTATTTAATGTTGTAATTAAGTTAGACTCTAGAGATTTTAGTGAAATAAATGGTATTAGATATACATGTTGTATTTTGTGGATATGTTATTGATGATATAAGTTGTGGCTATTGAAAGTTAAGGTTTTTGTAAGGTTCAGATCACGTAGCATCCTGGTCCGTTATTTGGAGGTGTTACAAATTCATATATATTTGAAATCAATAGCATGTCGGTACTCGGTATAGATAACAATAGAATTCTCAGTAGAACCATTTCAGTATAAATAACAATAGTGAAGTTGTATTCAAAATATATAAGTAAGAAATTTAGTTCAAAGTCATTAATACCAAATACTTATAAAAGCAACCTTACTTAACGGTGAAATCCGTAACAAAATATGATAGAGTATAAAATGGTAGGGATAATAGAAATAGTAGTTCGATAATTTGGAACATAAATATGTCATATAAACATTTGAAAAGATGAAAGAGCTTGCTATATATTATATACATCATGGATGAGTTTACTTACCTCGAATACGAACTAATCGGCTATAGTTCTAGAAGGTCAAGCGTCACTCAAACCTATCAATTTACAAACTGATTTACTGTCATAACCTTATCACCACAGTAAGGTAAATCAACATAAGCTTCACATATATAGAACTAAACTTAGAAATCTAGTTTCCAGCTAATACAACTGACCATCCTCTGATCTCCGATTTTTTTAATAATTTGTCTACAGCTCCAAATATTATGAAATTTAACATTGATGGTCTAGACATTAAGGAAATACTACAGTAAAAGTTTCAATTTATTCTAGGATCGATGGCATGTCCAAACATTAATTACATTCTTGCTTATCCCAAAATTGTCCAGTAGACCGTGGTGCGGACATGCATACCATGGCTGAAGGAGCGGTGTTCTCCAGGCGAATCAAGTGTTGTGGATTACGGCATAGACACTTGCCTACACAACAGTCTAGACAGCGGTAATGGCGGATTTCGTGAGAAATAAGAAATCCTGTGTATAGAAGCAATTGGAAAAGGAAGTAGATTCAATTGGGATTTGGTTAACCTTGGTGCTCCCATATAAATACTACCATTATGTGAGTGCGTAATGTGTGAGGAAAAATTACTAGTGAAAGAGAGTAATTGTAGAGAGATTGAAAGAGAGACAGAGAGATTGTAATCGACTCTGAATTAGTGGATTGAGTGCGGTACGCTCCGTGGACGTAGGTAAATTACTGAACCGCGTAAAATCTTTGGTATCTTCTTTCTTCTTATTGTTTTCATATTATTTGTTTGTGATTAGATTTGTCTGAATGATTATTCCTCAACAACAAATACTTGGTTCCATCCATTTACATATTAATACTTACAGATCTATTTTTCTTATTTTTCCATTGATGCTTTTAGTAATAGTTAAATTCAAAAACTTAAACTATCAAGTAAGTATCCAACACTATATTTATATTCTAACAGATGTTCCATTTCAATTCATTTTGTTATTTTATCTTGTTTAATTAAGGTGTACAAACAATAAAACTCTCACCAAAAATCCATCAAAATTGTCATTACATGCTTGTACGGTTGTACCATTGCCAAATGAAGAAGAAAGGCCTTGTAGAGTGAAATTTCCAATCAGCTGCATCAAACACTATTCAAATTCAAATCACAAGAACTCAACCGGTCCTGTTTCTACATAACTAAATGGGTAGTCACTAGGGTAATTATCCCTAAAAAAAATAAGAACATAGAAGAAATTTAGTCCAAGTTCACGAAATATATATTTCTTCTTACATCTTGCCATTAAAAAATATATCATATTTCATGATTTCCAGAAATCACTAATAAAAACATAAATTACTAAATAGTTATATCGGTGCTTGAAATATTAAATTTTGTTGAATTTTAATGATAACACTATGAAATCAAATAAACTACAAACTCGATCAATATCTGAATAGAAGTAATAAATATGTTAAATATATCTTAATATAATACAAATTAGGAAGTTTCACACATAAATTACTACGATCTCTTGGAGCTTTGAAGGAGCTCTTCGACGGGCTGGAAAGAAGTTGATGGGCCGCTCAAAAGAAAAAAAAAAAAAAGAAGCTGAAAAGTGAAAACCAAACTAATTAGTTTACCATCAAGGCATCAACGCCGAAATTAGAAGGAAAAATGTAATAAAAGTTCATTAGCTAGGTTTGAGGACCAGTCTTTCACTGTAATGAATAATATGTTATGAGAGAATCAGAAAGATAATTAATATTGGATTTTCTAATTACATTTCTTTTATAATGATCGTTTCATACTGTCATTTGGGAGTTGTATGAGATAAACAAAGGAGAGATGAGGGTGAAAAAGTTTTAACTGCCACATTGTCACCCTAGCCCTGGAGAATGGAGATCGAGGACTGTTTTACACTAGCATAGAGAAAAACACAAGCCTAAAAAGCCCAACTAAGATGGCCCATTATATCCTTGCCTTTGCTCTCTTCCGCTCCTCGTACATACGAAGGTTGTTGCTGGAAGGAAAATTATCAACCGAGCATGGAGAACCTTCCTCACGATCAAATTGTAACATGGAAAGGTGACGATTCTGATTTGTTTGTTCTTATCGTCGGATTCATCCTAAATGAAATGAGAGACAAATTAAGTAGACATTCCACACAAGAAAGAAGGTAACAATGCTAGGAAAAAAAAAAAAACAGAAGTCTACATAATGGGAGAAGAAAGAAGGTTGGTCACCACGACAGAGCAAATTTTCAATATCTCACGATAGTGGAATGCTCCTATACGAACAGAGCATTCTGTCCAGGGTTACCAACTGCGAAACAAAGATGCTAAAAAGATTGAAAATTTACGACAGCAGTAGGGGCAAGATGCTCAGTTTATACATGAGTAATGTGACCAAATGAGCTACCTTGCGCTGATGGGGCCACTGCTTCAAATTCCTAAATACATATTTCACAAAGGTTGCATTATAGCAGCAAGACAATATGAATTGTAACAATCGAGAAACAATTCCAAATAAATGTACATTACCAGAGACAATAATTAGAAGCACAAAATATGTGTTGTCATAGAAGAATATTTGTGGCATCATCCCAACATGGAGTACAGAAACTAATCATTGATTCCAGAATTACTAAACAAGCCACAGTTTCATCTCATAAAATGAATTCTAAGTTGTTACCTGACCAGGCATGCCAATGGCAATATCCCAATGAGCTTAGACTGCACTCTTAGAGATAGACTAGCAACCAGTTTTTGCATTGACAAAACAAAAATCAGCAGCAATATACCGATAGTCTTGTTAAACACAAATGATTTAGGAATATCATACATTAAAGTTCAACTATAAAAGCAAGGTTGAAAATGTTTACCTAAAGTTGAGGAAGAACGCGTCAAATAAACGAAGAGTTTCAAAGAAAAATTTGACGCATCTGCAGAGACTTACATCCTCATCTTAGTTCTCTTCACCAATAAGATTAACCAATTATCTGTAAGAAACCTAAATGTATCAATTGTAATATGAAGTATGAAGTACGTTTAATATGTATGATATCAGAATTCAGAAATATCAAATACCAAAAAATCATACTGTTAAAGTTCACTTATTTCTTGGGTTACTTTCGCCCATATTGTACGAAGAATCGGTTAACTTTAAGAATATAGATGCACACATTATTTTCAAGTATGCACACACCACAATACCAATAAGTCTAAATTTTGAAGGGCAGTCCATCAATGGTTTCCCACTGAAAAAACAAATGTATAAGAATTGAATCTTCTTCAAAATGTTTTCGTCCACCCATGATGTACAATTTTCCTCTTTATCACCCCACAAATACTCCGATTCCTCACAACTTCTTATCTCAAGGCTTGTTAGAGATACGTCTCAAGTGACAAATCGTGATAGTCAATCCAATGGTCAAGCACAAGCTAATTCAGTCAACCAACAACAAATATCAGCAGAGTTTGCTACACTGCTAGTCTTCCCAGTTAGCTCACATCATTCCACAAGTCAAAGCAAGCAAGCTCCAATCATGATGATCAATATCAAACATTGATCATCATGATCATCATCATTAACCCAACAAAGCCCCTGATAGAAAACCTTTTCTCTTTCTCCACTTGCAACTTGCAAGAGTGTATATAAATTGAGCCCTAGCTCTCATTTTAAACACACGAAAAGAATGATAGTTGAAAAATTCTCGGAGAGCTTGGCTTTTCTTCATTGGAGTCATTACTCTGTTTTCTAGCTTTTGTTACTCTGTTTTGCCTTTTTTTTTTCTTCTTAGCTTGTTAGTTTCTTATCAGCCTCTTAGTTTCATTTTGTCAAACACATGTTGCTTAATAGATGAGGGTAGTTGGTCTTGTACAATGAATGTTAGAGAATTACAATCTTCCATTTTCAAACTGTCAAGACATGCATTTTTGTGATTCATTCCCTTGGATTATGAAGTTAGAGCGTTGCAATCTATAATCTCAAGTTCTGCGGTGGCTTCTCAAGAAAAGTTTTATTCAACTGACAACTTTATGAGCTGCTCACTAACAATAATCTTAAGTTTTAGACATTTAAACTTCAGAAAGGTCCCTTGCCTTAACCAAATAAACCAATTACCAAAATCTGAAAAATCTTCAAGAGTCATAGACTTTCATTGACTTGAAATCCATTGGACAATGGCATTGAAAGTCTTGAGAATGAAAACTACCAACTGCTCAAACAAATCACCTAACTTCTGATCCGACCATTGATATACAATCATTGTATAAATTGAAACTTCTGATATTAGTACTCGAGCATAGTCATGTGATATTTTGCACATGTGATAATCTGTATTGTTTTCAATACCCACAAAAAAGAAAAAGAAAAAGAAAAATCAGTTATTACTTACTAAGAGTAGTTGATTTACCCAATTTAACATACCTTCATAACTATTTGTGAGATAAGACAAAAAATATGTAAATAAATAAGATTTGTGAGGATAGGTTGGAAAGTAAAAATTGATATGTAATCCAGTTTTTTTTTTTTGTTTTTTTATTTTATTTTGATAAGTGGTTTACGTTTAGTTAAATTATTTAAATAATTTCTGAAATTACTTGTTTAAAGCTTATTAATTTAATCTTGAAGAGTGAGTGACATTATCATATTTTTTGTCGTGGCTTCGATTATATCTTTTATTTGTATTAAATATAGATCAAAGTTTAAATATGATATTTTTTTAAAAATAAAATATGATATTGTCACCTTGTTAAGAGTTTGCCAAGACAAAAATGAGCCAAAGTTTTAATTTAAAGTTGAGGTTTTCTTTGAAGAATATAAATAAATAAACTTTGGGCTTTGGGCTTTGGGCTTTGTAATGTTTGTAAGGTTTGAAAGGTTTGGGCTTTCTCATTTGCTATCTCTGGCTTTGATTTTGTGAGATTCAGTCATGGTGATGAAGGGCCAGAGTAAGCAATTGTGGCGTTTTGTTATGCATGGAATATTTATTGATTGTGCGCAGAGAGTAAGGATCAGGAAAAATTGGGGACGAAGGAGCGAAAATCAGCAGCGATGAAGATGAAGCATTGCGTGCATAGGTTGCTCGATGAGGAGATCGAAAGACTTTATTTTCAACGGTGAAGAGGGTTGAGCAAAGAGAAGAATTTCGATTGACATCAATTGGTTGCATGTCTGCTTTCCTTTCTTTCACCAAATAGATCTTTTCTCCATATAAAATGAAATCATATATGGAGAATTATTGCTTGATCTCTAAGCTGAGCATCAGTTCCACCTACCACTCACCCCTATTTCTTCATAAATATTTTTATATATTTTTACTTTTATTTATTTAAAAAAAAACTATATTTAACTCTATTACTCGTTTACTTTCTATCTATATTCTCTATTTTTCTATCTATATTTATGTATAATATTATATTACTATAGTTATTTGTATTAATTTTGAATTGAATTAAATCAATTATATATTTTAGGTTATTTATTGAATTGTATAATGAAATATGGTGAATCGAATGATTGAAATAATTGCATTTCGAATCTCAAGTTCTAAATTACGAATATCAAATCAGAAAATATTATGATTGAAAATGGAAAAAATAGGAGAAGTGGTGGACGGTGGTAGGGGCAGGGGAACCTCCCCCAAACACCCCCACTTCCCCCAAATGAGGTTTGGGGGCTGGGCGGAGGGAAGTTTTAGGAATGGGAATGGGGGTGGACCCCAATGGGCCCCCACGCCCATCCCTAATTCCGGCCTGGGATTTCCAATAAATAAGGCCCAATAAAACAACAATTCTAAGTGATTGAATTAGTCTTAATTTATCGAAATAGTCTTTACACCGTTCTTAATTTAAACCTGCTCTTGAAAATTACCCTGAACTGCCCTCACCAAGACAATGTCCAGTCTTTTTTAACTTGAATGGCCAATTGCAGCTGCTCCGATGTCTTCATGTTTCGATGATTCTCCTCCTTTTCTTTTGGCTCCAACTGAGTCTTGTATTTGAGTTGAAGATACTAGTACAATATGAAAACGAATGATAAGCTCTACAAAAATCAATCATTTCTCTTTTAAAGTCATTGTAACATTAACAACATCAAAATCTAATTCAAATGCATAATATGTGACAATACAATTACACAAAACATTCAACCAACACAAATGAATTCACATATAAAGTCAAGAACTTTATACCTTTCCATTGCCAAAGACTATGGATCGAAGTCTCAACAATCGAAACAAAAAACAAACACAGGCATCCCCAGAAACGGTAGCTAAATCAATTATATCCAGGGCGCTTTAAACACTCTCCACAGCAAACACCCTCTTGCAACCTAAGTTCAACACCCCACACACCATTGCACATCAAATCCTAAACATTCTCTAAATTTGGACTTAAAAAACTTGATTTCCATCACAACCCAGTTCCCTGTTTACACTTTACAGCATCAAATGCCACGTAATTACGCGTGTCACCCATTTGGATGACGTGCCCTCTCGCTTTGTCATTCGTTTTGTTTTCAATGACTGGACTGAGCCTATTGACAACACCACCGGACACCCCAATTAGTAAAGGTAGCCAACTGAACAATTATTGTTTAAAACACTAAGGGACCCATATTTAACTGGACTGGACTGGGCTTGCATGGACACATCACACCGTTTGGCCCTCTGCCAGAAGACCTCTGATTCTCTGACGAAGTCTTCTAGGAAAATACAGGGTTGGACAAGGGCACTGTTGAGTTGATAGGAACCAATGGTAAGACTGCAAAACAGGGCTTCGACTCATTAGTTGCACGTTGCCAGCAGTACTACAAAGCTGGAGCCAGTTTCGCCAAGTGAAGTACTGTCAATCCATTATCAAAATACACGTAAAAAATGCAACATGCACATAAAAAATGGTTTTATGTTCCCCATTTTTGAAACAGAAGTGTTGACCGATGACATAAAAATAATGTTGTGCCGTGATTGAAAGTCTGAAACTGTGTTTACAGCAATTTACAAAGCAATATATATATATAGCCCAAAGGTAACAGTACTTTATAAATCATACCAAATAATTAGAATTTACAAAATTTTAGTTTTGTTAATTTTTTATCGTCAAAGCACACATTAACAAAAGTGTTTGGATATTGTTTCTCAAGATGGCACCAGAGGTGATAGTAGAGTAGACGGTGACAATGACAGCACTCCGCTGTACCGTTCATGTCTTTCGATTTATATTAGGAATATCTGTCTGACAAAATGTTAATGGAACTAGTGCAATTCAAATTTTTGTAAGGTTTGTTTTGAGAAATAAAAATCACAACTAAAATTTTACATAAAAGAAATCGAAATTTAATAAATATAACAATCCATTCAGATCTAAATTTTGCCTAAGAGTAATGATACAAACAATACCTTAACTCTCGCATAATATTTATCATTGTGTCAAAGATGTTATTTCAAGCTTGTAAATATGGTCTTGGAGAGATAACATTGTCATGGTCAACTCCACATATAAAGCAAACATAGTACATACAAATTCAAACTCCCAGTACCAACTAATCTCTTTGTACATGGTAGTCATTAAACTTCATCAAGGTAGAACATAAACAAAGCACTTGGTATTTGAAATGTTAGGACTGGCACATGACATCCTAGTTCTGGAGCTTGGAAGCTGTTGTGTATTAGCACCGATGAAAAACACAAGCTCTTCATACATACCAAGGTTGTTGCAGGAAGGGAAATACACAACCGGAAATTGGACAACCTTAAAGGTGACAGTTCTTGTACTTGTTGGTTCATATAGAAATAGTCGTCGGATTCATCCAAAATGAAAAGAGAGACTAATTTAGTGGATATTATACACAATAAAGAAGGTTATAATGCTAGAATGAAAGAACAATTTTACATAGAGAAGAAAGAAGGTTGCTCACCTCAGCGGTGCAAATTTTCAGGTTTCTATCGTTCTATTGCATTCAATCACTGTTTCTTTTGCCTCGACATAGATGGAGGAAACTTCACTGAAATGCATATTTCTTGTTGGATCCTTGCTACTGCCAAGACCCCCTTATCGGACTGAGGCAAGATGCACTACAACATTAAATTACCATAACATGTTAGAAATATCGAAAATGTAAGACGACAACAACAGCAGCAGAAGCAAGATGTTCATTCATACATGATGATATTTGTTGGCACAAATCTTATCTCTAATCAGTCTTCTTACGGGTATGATCAGATGAACTACCTTGAGTTCTAAGTTGGTTTTCTACCGATGAGGGCTGCATCTCAGATATCATGGAAAACAAAGGATGATAGACCAATGCAATTGTTCTGAACAAATAGCATGATAAAGAAAAATAAGATTGATTGCTTCAAATTCCTATATATGCAATTCACAAAGATTGAATTTCGGCAACCAAGACAATATGAATTGAAGCAATTGAGAGCAATATATACACATAGGCAAATAAATGTACATTACCGCAGATAAGCATTGAAGCATAAAATGTGTATTGTACTCTGAGCATATTTCCAGAAGAACATGAAATTCAAAGGCTCCAAGCCACAAGAGTACCTTTCACCCAAAAAAATCGAAAGATTTAACGAAGTGAAGAAGCAATAAACTTCAAGGACAAAGATGATTATTGATCAATTTACCAATAATATCACAATTTAACTCAAAGCAGTAATATTGTTAAGCAATAATACTTGGGTCATGCACATGATGCATTGATGACATTAGAAGGAATGATTCACATATACACTTCATAACAAAATACAGAAATATCAAACGTAATTAAAGAACATGCAAGCACTCAAAACCGAAAGAATGACAAAAAGAAGTTAAACAGCTAATTATTTACCTTCTTTGAATCTTTAGTACTGCAATGCCTTCTTAGCAGAACAGAAAACTCTACTAGCTTTCACTCACTTGAGAGAAGTACCTCAAACGGTTGAGGAGGGTCTCAACAAGGTTGTACAAAGATGGTGCCACATCTGTAATGTAAAATCCTAGCATGTCAATATGTTTACGAACAAATAACAGTAAGCAAAATATTTATTTCAAATGAAAGTTATGCAGTTAACAAGAACATAAAACTATATTCCTTTCCTATATTAGGTGATGCCTATTTCAAGTATAGTCTTAGAATTATAACAATAGTACAAAGTTAAATATACCTAAATTAAATTTTAGCTTTAAGAGCAGTGTTGAATATGGTTGCCTAGAGTTGGGACCAGAAACGGAAATCGGATGCTTCCATAAACATTGCATCCTCAATTTAGTCAACCCCATTAAATGTGATGGAATTCCATAGAGCTCGTTCATTCTTCTTGCTCTGGATTGTAGATGTGACGTAATCTTAATTCTGATTGGTCTTCTTACGAGTATGATCAGATGAACTTGCTTGAACTCTAAGCCGGTTTTGTGCTGATGAGGACTGCGTCACAGATATCATGGAAAACCAAGGAGGATAGACCAATGCAATTGTTCTGTAACGAATAGGATGATAAGGAAAACTAAGATTGATTGCTTCACATTCATATATAGTCATTTCACAAAAATTGCATTGCAGGTGTCAAAACAATATGAAACGAAACAACTGAGACACAAAATATACACATAGGCAAATCAAAGTATATTACCAGAGACAACAATCGAAGCACAAAATGTGTACTGTATTCAAGCATATTTGCAAAAGCATACGAAATTCAAGGTCTCCAAGCCGAAAGGTACAAGAGTACCTTTCGCCCACAAATAATTCAAAGATTTAATGAGGTGAAGAAGCAATAAACTTCAAGAACAGAGATGATTACTTTATTTTCAAGTATGTGCACACAACAGTACCAATAAGCCTAAGTTTCGAAGTCTAATTAGGGTTGTCAATCAATTGCTTCCATTGAAAAACTAAAGTATGTTTAGGAACCACAGAAGGATAACAAATAAACATAAATGAAACAGAACTCTCTCTCTCTCTCTCTCTCTCTATATATATATATATATATTTCTTCTTCAAAAAGTTAATTTTACTAGGTGAGGCATTAATGACTGATGTAGCAGCAACACACAAGTCACAAGATAAGCTCATTGATTAGGGTGCACACCGAGGCTATCTCAGGGGTGGGACAATGAAACAGACATAAGAGAAGCTTTCCTCGCTTGGTGATCTATTGATATATTCTGTTCCTACGAATTCATTTAGATGCTGATTCCCGAATTACTGACTTTACAAAGCAGTAATATCATTACACGATAATACTTGGCCATGCACCGATGGCAATAGAAGGAACGATTCATATATTTACTCTACATAACAATATAAAGAAAATAAGATTTAATTCAAGATCATGAAAGTACCATCTTCGGATTAAGAGTACTGCTACTCCTCCTTAGCAGAACAGAACACTCTGGATATCTCAACAATGATGTACTAAAAGAATCAAATATTTTCAAAGATTATGGAGATCTGTAATGTAAAAATCCAGCATGTCAATAAGTTTATAAAAATTAGAGAATAAGGAAAAGATTGTCAATAAGAAAAGGATGAGCTTGTGAGGGGAAAAAAGGGTTTAAATTTTTGAACAATTCAATCTTTCAGCTTATAAATAAGAAAATGATTTTTAAACTATCTATGAATACAGAATAATGAGTGAAATTGAAATTATCTATGAATACATGAAACTTTATCTAAGTTAGAACCAAAAAAGAAAACTTTTAAGAGAAAATGAGATGCTTGCACAAACATTGCAGCCTCAATTTTGTCCACTCCATCATCCAAAAGAGACATGTTTATATTATTAACCAACTGACTATAGTTTGCAAAGCATCAGAAATTGTGAATATCAAATTACAATAAATGAAGTTTAGTTTAAAGTCCGCTTGATGGGCTGTCACCAATTCTATAATCGAATAGCTGCTTGCTTCATCTGCAAAACCACTCTATATATAAATATAGAAGAAGGACAACTGAGAATAAACGTAAATGCAAACGAAGTAGATTTTCATTAAAAATGTAGATATGGTTTGAGGTATGAGAGATTGACATACCAGTGATGTGAAGGGATTCTATAGAGCACATTCATTCTTCCTCTCTAGATCGTAGATAAATATGCCATTTATCCTAACACAAGGGATGTGGGAAATCTTGGACCACTCTTTTCCTTTATCTCTTTTGCATTCTTCTTTCAGCTTTGGACATCTCCAAATGTCTAATTCCAAAAGTGAGGTTGGCTGTCCCTGCTTTGGCAAGGATCTGACTTTTGGACAATCAACAATAGTTAATTCCAAAAGTGAGGATGGCAGGCCTTGACCTGGAAAGGATCCGAGTTCTGGATAATTCTGAATCTAACTATAGACAATATGAATCGAATTATCGAAACAATTGAGAGCAATATATACACATAAGCAAATAATTGTACGTTACCCGAGACGACCTTTGAAGCACAAAATGAGTGTTGCATTGAAGCAAATTTCCAGAAGCACATGAAATTCAAGGGCTCCAAACCACAAGAGTACCTTTCCCCCACAATAATTCAAAGATATAATGAGGTCAAGAAACAATAAACTTCAAAAACATAGATGATTACTTTATTTTCAAGTATGCATAAAAAACAATAACAATTAGCCTAAGTTTTTCGAATTCCAATTAGGGTGGTCCATCAACTGCTTCCATTGGAAAACAGAAGTATGTATAAGAGTCACACAAGGATACAAAGAAACTTAAATAAAAAGAAATGAACAATGTCTTCTTCAAAAAGGCGTTAATGACCGGTGTGGCAACAACATACAAGCTCAAAAAGCTCACTGATTAGGGTCCACACCAAGGCTCTCTGCTGTGGGGAACAGAGAAACAGACAAAAGAGAAGCTTTTCTCACTTAGTGACCCATTGACATAATCTGTTATAGGATTTACTGGGAAAAAATGAGATCAAACAGTTTTCCACTATCAAATTCAACATCATGCAGTACAATGGAACGAATCTAAACAGTTTTGTAAATCAGCACTGATATCTTAAGCATACTATATAACTTACGTCACAATTACCAAACGCTAAGCACAAGCTAATGCAAAAAGAACCAAAAGAAAAAGAGTGATGATTAATGCTATGTTATCATAAAAATCTAGAAATTGTTTCAAGTTAATTACCTGCAATAGGAAACAAGCCACGTTTCAAAGATCATCCAGCTAATTTTTCAAAGCACTACTCAGTCAATTACTTCTCCTCTCATTTTTGAGAGCTACCCTAATCATCTTCAACATTTTCTTCCCTTTTTTTAAGCTTTAAAGTTATGTTTCTTGATGTACAAATTGCAGGAAGTCACGAGTTGCATGTCTGTCAAGCGAGACCTGAGGGCAGATAGGAAGAGCTCTCCCATGGGCATTTTTATTGTCTGTTGAAATTAGGGAATAAGGAAATGATTATCAATAAGAAAAGGATGAGCTTGTGAAGGAAAAAAGGGTTTAATTTTTGAACAATTGAATTCAATCTTTCGGTTTAATAAGAACATAGAACTATATTCAAATATCAGACCAAGTCAATTTCATGTGAAGTGAAATAGAAATTATCTATGGATACATTTGTTAGCAGATTTGACAATTAAGGCAGCATATAATGGTTGATTTTCAGCCTTGTAATGACTGATTCTCAGCCTTGGAACGGCTGATTTTCAGTCTTGTAATTAGCTCTAATTTTCATGTAATGGCTCTCAATCTTGTAATTAGTTCAATAATTTCTATAATTTCTATATAAAGGAAGGAACCCTCACAAGGAGAGGCATTCAGAACAAAACCATAGTTGACATGGTATCAGAGCACCGGGTTATTTATTTATTTATATGTTTTTCTCTCAGTTTGGTTGAATTTCTAGTTTCTTGATTTCGTCAACGGTCTCTTTGTTTTCTAGAGGATTATTTTTTGAGTGATTTGGGATATCACTATTCTGGTCCTTCTTGTCTTGGATTGTTAGGAAGTCTTGCTCGATCATATTGTCGCTATTTGGTGGCTATTATGTCAGGTGAAATTTTTATTAATTCTATTGTTTGCTTTAATGGCAAGAACTATGCCAGTTAGGAATTCCAATTTAGGATATATGTGAAAGGGAAGGAGTTATGGGGTCATGTGGATGGGTCTTCTACGGCTCCAACTAATCCCATGGAACTTAGTTCATGGGAAGGCAACGATGCCAAAATTGCTTCCTGGCTACTCAGTTCTGTTGAGCCACATATGGTCAACAATCTTCGTGGGTGGGTTCACTACTGTTAAGCAGATGTGGGATTACCTTCGGCGGATTTATTATCAAAATAATTATGCTCGAAAGTTTCAATTGGAGTTAGACATCAGAAACTATCGTCAAGGGAATCTCTCGATTGAGCAATTTTATTCCGGTTTTCTTAATTTATGGAGTGATTATACTGGGTTGGTGCATTCTACGGTTCCCAAATATGCTTTAGCTGCACTACAAGCGGTTCATTCTGAGAGCAAGCGGTTCATTCTGAGAGCCAGCGGGATCAATTTTTGATGAAGCTCCGATCGAAATTTGAAAGTGCACGAGCTGGGTTAATTAATCGAACACATGCCACCTCTTTGGATATCTGCTTGGGAGAACTCTTGCGTGAAGAACAACGTCTTGCCTCACAGCTTGGCATCTCTCAAGACGTTGGCGGTACTGAGATGGTTAATGTGGCCTACGTACGACAAAGGATGATACAAATCTCTGCCACAATGTTACAGTTGCAAAGAGGTTGGGCACATTTCAAAACATTGCCGAAAGAAATTCTGCAATTACTGCAAGAAGGAATGCCATATCATTAAGGATTGTCGTGTACGCCCTCAGAATCGTTCTGCTCCTGCGTTTCATACTGTTGTTCAGTCCACCTCTGTGCCTGCATCTTCCGCTCAGCCCTCCACTATTTCGTATTCTTCATCCAACATTACTCCCGTGCAGGTTCAACAGATGATTGTTTATGCTCTTTCTGCTCTTGGTCTCCAAGGTAAGAATCATCTTTTTCCTTCTCCTTGGTTAATTGACTTTGCGGCTTCCAATCACATGACTGGCAGTCTAGCAGCTTTACAAGATGTTCGTAAGTATGATGGTGAGCAGCATATTCAGATCGCCGATGTCAGTACTCTTCCTATTACCGTGGTTGGAAATCTAGGGTTTTCCTTTACTAAAGTTTTTGTGTCTCCTATGTTATCTATCAATCTCATTTCTGTTGGACAATTAGTAGAAGACAATTGTTCTCTTCATTTTGATCATACTGGTTGTCGTGTGCAGGATCAAGCATCGGGACTAGAGATAGTGAAGGGGCCTAAAGTGGGATGTCTTTTTCCTCTTCAATCTTTTTCCATTCCTCGTTCGATTTCTGTTGGTTGTTCTGCTATTGCTAATAATAGCCATTTTTAGCATAAGAAATTGGGACATCCCAACTCTGTATTTTTGACACATCTTATGAAACATGGTCATTTGAGCAATACTAATGCTTTTTCTTCCTTGTCTTTTGATTGTGCACCTTGTAAACTTGGTAAAAACAAATCTTTACCATTTCCGTTACAGGGTAGTCGTGCTTCTACGTGCTTTGAGATTATTCATTCTGATGTTTGGGGTATGAGTCATGTTCTTTCTCATGCTCAATACAGGTATTTTGTAACATTTATTGACGATTACAACCGTTTCACTTGGGTATATTTTCTTCGTTCTAAAGTTGACGTGTTTTCGACCTTCCAAACTTTTGTTGCCTATATAGAAACACAATTTTCTACCTGTATTAAGACCTTACACTCAGATTCTGGGGGAGAATATATGTCTCATGGTTTTCAATCTTTCCTACAACATAAGGGTATTCTTTCTCAGCGTTCGTATCCTTACACCCCTCAACAGAATGGGGTCACTAAGCGTAAGAATATACATCTTTTAGATGTTGTTCGTACCTTGATGCTTGAATCTTCTGTCCCCTTTAGATTTTGGGTAGAGGCATTATCTATAGCTGTATATTTGATTAATCGTCTGCCTTCTCCTACCTTGCATTTTGATTCTCCATATTCTCACTTGTTTGGTGTTCCTCCTGACTATCACATGTTTTTGGTTGATTCTCCATAATTGTCTGCATGTTTTTGGTTGCATTTGTTTTGTTCACTTACCTCCCACTGAACATCACAAGCTTGCTGCACAAGCGGCTCAATGTGCTTTTCTTGGCTACAGTAATTCTGATAAAGGGTTTGTGTGTTATGATGCAGATGCTAACAAGATTCGTATTTCTCGAAATGTGATTTTTTTAAATCAATATTTCTTTCCGTCTCGTACTAATCCTGTTTCTTCCTCTGTTTCGCTTCCTCCTTTTGATGATGTGTCTAGTACCCCAACTCGTTTTCGATCAGGTATTATGTACCAGCAATGTCGCCCACTGCCTCTTCCTTCCTCTGAACCGTCGCCTAATCCTGTTGTAGATGAGCCTCATTCCTCTGAACCGTCGTCTGATCATGTTGTGCATGAGCCCCGTCGGTCTACTAGGGTTTCACGGCCTCTGAATTGGTATGGATTTTCTACTTTAGCTTGTCAGGCTACTCTTACTACTACTTTTATGCCTAAGTCTTATTCTCAGGCTTCTACTCAAGAGTGTTGGCGCCAAGCTATGTAGGGCGAACTTTAGGCTCTTCAAGACAATCACACTTGGGACATCGTCTCTTGTCCTGCTGGAGTTAAGCTTATTGGGTGCAAATGGGTATACATCATCAAACTCCGTGTTGATGGTTCTATCGAAAGACATAAAGCTCATCTAGTGGCACTCGGGAATCAACAAGAGTATGGGCTTGATTATGAGGAAACATTCACTCCCCGTGGCCAAAATGACTACTGTCCGCACTGTTATGGCAATTGTTGTTTCGAAAGGATGGTCGCTTTACCAGATGGATGTGAAGAACATGTTTTTACATGGTGATCTGAAGGAAGAAATATTTATGTCTCCTCATTTTGGCTTGTTTCCTCCCTCTTTTGTTGAAAATTGTCGCTTGAAGTGGTCACTGTATGGTTTGAAACAGGCACCACGGGCAAGGTTTGAGAAGTTTCATAATACTCTACTGGATTTTACTTTTACTCAGAGTCAGTATGACTCTTCTCTTTTCTTTTACAAAACTGCTATTGGGATTGTTATACTCCTTGTGTATGTCAATGATGTTGTGATTACAAGATCTAATCTCTAGTTAATTGAGCAGTTCCAACAGTGCCTCAAATCATCGTTTCATATGAAAGACCTTAGTCCACTACAGTATTTTCTTGGGCTTGAGGTCCAACATTGTCCACATGGCATGCTCTTACATCAACATAAGTATACCCAAGACCTTTTATCTTTAGCTGGACTTCAAGACAGTAATTCGTGTCTTACACCTATGGAGGTTAATTTGAAGCTACAACAGACGGGTGGTGATTCCTTATCTGATCCTTCACTGTATCGACAGTTGGTGGGTAGTTTGAATTATTTGACCATTACTCGACCTGATATCTCATTCGTTGTTCAGCAGGTCAGTCAGTTTATACAGGCTCCTTGCCAGCCACATTTGGCCGTTGTCCATCGTCTACTTCGATACCTCAAAGGGACATCTGGCCGTGGTTTGTTTTTTCCTTCGGGGAATTCTTTAAAGTTGGAGGGTTTTAGTGATGCCGGCTGGGCTGGTTGTGTGGATACTCGTCGTTCTGTTACGGGTTGGTGTATGTTTCTCGGTGATGCCCTTATTTCTTGGAAGAGTAAGAAGCAAGCTCGTGTCTCAAAGTCCTCCACCGAGTCTGAATATCGGGCTATGTCGTCTGCTTGTTCTCAAATTGCATGGCTTCGAGGGTTGTTAGGCGAACTTAGTGTTCCGCAGCTTACTCCTACTCCTCTTCACTCTGATAATACCAGTGCTATTCAAATTGCTGCCAATCCCGTTTTTCATGAGCGCACCAAACATACTGAAGTGGATTGTCATTCAATTTGTGAAACCTTGGCTCGCCACGAAGTTACTCTTCCACACATTTCCACCGAACACCAAACCGTTGATGTTTTCACCAAGGCACTCTCACGTCATCGCCATCAGTTTCTAATTGACAAATTGATGCTTCTTGATCGCCCATCATCAATTTGAGGGGGGATGTTAGCAGAATTAACAATTAAGGCAACATATAATGGTTGATTCTCAGCCTTGTAATTAGCTCTGATTTTCAGCCTTGTAATGACTGATTCTCAGCCTTGTAATGGCTGATTCTCAACCTTGAAATGACTGATTTCAGTCTTGTAATTAGCTCTAATTTTCATGTAATGGCTGATTCTCAGCCTTGTAATGGTTGATTCTCAGCCTAGTAATTAGTTCGATAATTTCTATATAAAGGAAGGAACCCTCACAAGGAGAGGCATTCAGAACAAAACCATATTTGACAACATTAAACTTTAACTAAAGTTTGAACCAGAAAAGAAGACTTCCAAAAGAGAAATTCCAATGCTTCCACAAACATTGCAGCCTCAATTTAGATCACTCCATCATCCAAAAGAGACCTAGCAGTATCAATGTTTATATTAACTGACTATAGTTTGTATAATATCAGAAATTGTGAATATCAAATTTTGATAAATGAAGTTGAAATACTTACACTTACCTTTCACCCTGGATGCCAATAACAATCTGCCTAGTTTAGAGTCCAATGCATTTGTCCGGTGACGAATAGCAGGATTAGGAAAAATAAGATTGATTGCTTAACATTCCTATATAGGCATATCACAAAAATTAAATGTACATAAGGATATATAACAATTAAAACAATTGAGAATCAATATATACACATAAGCAAACAAATGTACATTACTAGATACAACAATTAGAAGCAGAAATCTGTTGTTATTGAAGCATATTTGTTGAAGAACATCAAATTCAAGGGCTTCGAGTACCTAAACTAATATTGTGGCATTGCCTCAACAATGAGCAAAAAACTAATCATTTATTCCAAAATTGCTAAACAAGCCATGGTGTCGTATTGGAAATGAATTCTAAGTTATTACCTGATTAGGCATGCCAATTGCAATTTCCCAACAAAGTCTGCACTCTTAGTAGAGATAAAACTAGTAGCCAATTTTGGTACTGAGAAAACAAAAATCAGCATCAATAGAAATAATCTTGTGAAACACAAATTCTTCCTACTGAAAAACAAAAGTATATATAAAAACTAAAGAAGGATAACAAAGAAACATACATGAAAAACAAAGGCTTTAATGACTGGCACCGCAGCAGCAGCAACAGACAACCTCGAAAAGGACCATACCAAGGATCCAAGGATGTCCTCACCACAGGACTAAGAAACAGACATAACATGAGATAAGCATTCCTCACAAGTGATCCAATGAGATTTTCTTCCAAAAAGATATATGAATTTAGATATTCTCACCGCAGCACTAAAGGCAATATTTCAAGCATATCCCAATGGATCAAGAAAGTAGAACTAGCTGATGGCAATAGAAGGAATGATTCATATATATACACTGCATAATAAAATACTGAAAAATAAGATTTAATTCAAGAACATGAAAGCACTGACTACCAAAAGAATTGCAAAAAAAAGTTTCACTCACTTCTGGATCCTTAGTTACTGCATGCCTTTCACTCACTTGAGGTGTTAGAGATTGACGTACCAATGATGTGATCAAATTCTATACACCTCATTCATTCTTCCTCCTATAGATCATAGATGAAAAAGAAGAAAGTAGATTTGAGGTGTTAGAGATTGAGATACGAGTGATGTGATAGCATTCTATAGAGCTCATTAATTCTTCCTCCCGAAATCATTTATAATGTAAATAAGGTTTGAGGAGTTAGAGATTGACATACCAATCATGTTATGGAATTTTGTACACCTCATTCATTGATTCTGAAAACACAAGGGATCGCACATGTAGTTCCAATCTATCTGAACACAAGGGATGTGAGAAATCTTGGACCACTCTTTTCCTTTATCTCTTTCAGCTTTGGACATTCCCTAATCCATAATTCCAAAAGTGAGGATGGCAGGCCCTGCTCTGGAAAGGATCTCACTTCTTGACAACTCCAAATCACTAATGTCGAAAGTGAGGATGGCAAATCTGTTGGAAATTTTGTGATAATCTCTCATGTTGAGGGAAAAAATTGAGTATGATAAATTCCATAGAAATGGAAGATTAAAGTGGATTCGAATTCTCCTCCGTGAGAACTTCGAAATGGTATACTCAAATTCACAAAATGGTTAATGGGTGAATGAGAAATTGAATCTCAAAGTGGACCCATTGTGTAGGGATTAAAAGGAATCTCACGTTGCTTAGGGAAATCATTTATAAGTAGTTTATAAGTGAATATGTGATATGAGCTTTTAACATGTGTGTTGCATAGAGGCTCTCTCTCGCATGCGTAAGGGGGGGGGGGGGGTTCAAATCATGGATCCCGAACCTTCGAACACACGAATCGTGTGTGGACGCGATATGCTGACACGAATGCCGCTCTGATTGGACTGTGAGAGTACAATTGTTTGGATTATAATCCCGAATTAATCCCAAAACCCTAGTGTTTCGGTTTGGGTATTTAATCCCTCTTATATTCTGTTCAACACACATAGAAAAATAATTCAAGTTTCTTTTGAGCAGTCGAATTCGTTTCTTCTCTCTGTTTTCTTGGCTTACCACTATTGAACCGTTGTATCCTGAGAGACAATCGCCTAATACACATACGGTGTTGTCCGGCGAAATTGTCTTAAGGACACCCGTGTGAAACACGGGCCTCCGATCAAACTCCTTTTCTAACGATACTTTTTGTTTTCATTGATACCAGTCAGGTTTGTTTATAAAATACGTTTTACAAAATCTAGCTTTGAAAAGGATTTCAATTTTGGGCAAGAAATGATCTCCAGAGATTTAAGTGAGGATGGCAGGGACAACTCTGGAAAGGATGTGAGATTTGGGCAACCATAGATGTAAAAATAATTAAGAGAGTTAAATTGGTGGGAAAACCTTCTTCCGGAAATGATGTCATACTTTGACATCTCTGCAATGATAAGCTTTTAAGAGAGTTGAGGCTGTGGAACCAATTGGGTAAGGCTTTTAGCTTCTCACAATATTCAATTGCAAGTTCACTTAAATTGGTGTTGGGAGGCCCTTCTTCTCCCAAACACTCAATACTTTCACAATTATATATCACTATTCTTTGAAGATGACTAAGATTGTATAGGCCTTCAGGTACACTTTTAAGATTCCTACAATCCCTTACACTAATCTCTTCAAGAGCCTTGTTAGTATGAAAACTCTCTGCTATTGTCTCTAGGTTTGGAAGAGAATCGAGGGAGAGAGTACGAAGGTCTGTGGTAAATGACCATTTGATGATAAGTACTTGAGAGATGGGCATTCTTCGACCTCCAAGTATTCGAGAAGAGACCTGGTTGTGTTGTTGCTGTTTCCTTCATCCACCACTGATGCACAACTTTCTTCATTATCATCCCACAAATATTCCAATTTCTCACAGCCATATATCTCAAGCTTTTTCAAACATGATGGTAGTTTGCCTCTTACAATGAATGTTAGAGAATTTCAATATTTCATTTTCAAACTTCCAAGACTTGCATTTTTGTGATTCATTTCCTTGGGTAATGAAGTTAGAGAATCGCAATTTATAATCTGAAGTGAACTTAGATTGACAAGGAAACAAACCTCCGGAAATGAGATAAGATTTGAGCAATTTTCAATCCATAGCTCTGTGATAGAGATGAAGCTTTGCAACCCCTGTGGTGGCCTTAACCAATTGCCAAACTCTGAAATATCTGCAAGAGTCATAGACTTCAGTGACTTGGAATCCGTTGGACCATTGCACGCCAACCCTTTGCATCCATCAATTTCTAATTTGCAAAGCAGTGGAAGGCTTGAGAATGAAACCACCAAAAGCTTACAATTCTTAATCACTAGTTTCTCTAATGAAGGAAGACAATCAGGTAATCTTCTTGAGAGTATAGGACAATTTACGACGGCAAGCTCTCGGAGGTGAGGGAATGCATCAACATAGTCGTTTTCCTTGACAGGTTCCCAATTCTCCCACTGTGGCATATTTTCAAAACAAATAGTCTCCAGTAATTGAAAAGGTTTCTTGCAACCCTCCCCATAAATCTCAGAACCTAGATGTTTTAAACCTTTCATCCCCTTGATTGTGAGATCTTTAAGCATGCCCAATAGACCAAGTGAAGGTAAGCTTATACATTTTTCACAGCTTTGCAATCTTAACAATGTCACCTTGGAAAATGATGAATCTCCTACCCAAGATGGAAATCTTGTGCCACCATAACATCTGATTGTGAGCTTTTCTAAAGGCTGATTAGGTTGTAGCATTTCAAGTACATATTTTTCTACAACTTGGTTTCGTGAGTCGTCAAATTGAGATCCCCACTCTAGCATCAACTCTTTCAAGTCCTTCTTATCTCTTAGAATTAAACCTCTTGCATCACAATCAACCACATTGTCTAATCCCGATATACAAAGTTCTCCGCGAACCATCTTTAAACTCTTCAAATCTTGTAAGTTCGAACCAACATCCTTGCCCACAATAAAATTAGACAATTTTTGTAGAGATTCTAATGCTTTCATTCCTGATGGCATCTCTTTGATTGAAAATGTGCCTTTATTATCAAGATGATGCAATTTAATCAAATATCTGAAGTTGGAAGGCAGCTTTCCAAGACGAGAACAATCTTAACATCAAAATCTGCAAGTTGTATAACAAACCTATTGACTTTGGCAAACTTATAATCTTAGTGCCAGAAAGATTTAGATATCTTAGATGTTTTAAACCACCGACTGAATTTGGTACCTTAGTGACATTGTAAGTTCTTAGAGATAGCGCTCTCAATCTTTTAAGATTTGGCACTAAATCGAAGATAATTGTATTTGTTATGAAACATTCCCTATAGTCTTTTCGAAATATTGGCAAGAATGTCCTTATTCTTGACCTTAAGCTCTCAACTTCATTTAAGACTTCAAATTTCATTTTGCCCTCCAAATACTCGGTAGTGTACAAAAAATAACGAACCTTACCCAACTCTCCCGGTTTCTTATCATCTCCCATTACATTTTCAACCCTTAAAATTATTTCTCCAAAAGCCCACTGAGCTAGATCATGGATAAGATCGTGCATTGTAAATTTAGATATATTACTACTTGATTGTTGAAAAATTGATCTTGACAACAAATCATGAAAATACTCACCCCCAAAATCTTCTGGTTTCTTATCTTTTGTTGATTGTTGGATAAGACCTTCTGCCATCCACAAAAGCATAAGTTCCTCCTCTTCAAATTCAAAATCTTTTGGGAAAATTGCACAAAATGCAAAGCATCTCTTTAGATGTGAAGGGAGATGGTGGTAGCTTAATTTTAAAGCTGCAGGGACCTCGTTATCACCCTCTTTTGACAAGTCCCAGATTTCGCTATTTAGAATTACCAACCACTCATCTTTTTTCTTTGAGCGTAAAAGGCCACCGAGACTTCTTGCTGCTAGGGGCAAGCCTTTGCTCCTTTCAATGACTTTCTGACGAATTGATTCAATATTACCATATGCATGTTCAGGAATATCCCCATTCTCAAAAGCATGCATAGAGAACACCAACCAGCAGTCTTCATACGGTAGAAGATCTAGTGGGTAAAATCCACTCGGTCTGATTGTTAATGCTACATCTCGAAGGCATGTTGTCACAATCATCCTACTTCCTCGTGCACCTGCCATGAAAGGGGATTTTAGAGATTCCCATTCGCCATAATTCATTCTCCAAACATCATCTAACATGAGTAAGAATTTTCTTCCATTCGCTTTCTCCTTCAGTTTATTCTGGGCTGTGCTTAGCTCCTTCAAATCAGAGGGAGAGCCACTGATGTACTTAAGAATTGCATTAGAGACTCTTAGAACATCATAATCGTCAGATACACACCCAGGCTTTGAGCTCGAAAGATTGAACCATTGTATCGTTGTACACCACTCGAGCAAGCGTTGTTTTGCCGACTCCTCCCATACCCACAATGGGTATTACACGGAAGTTGGCATCAGTTGGTTCATCTTTTAACACCATTTCTAGTATCTTCGCTTTATCTCCATCTCTTCCGTAAATAACAGCTTCAGTTGGAACACTTGAACTTGGTGGTCTTCGGGGTGCAGCATTTGACGATGTCCCTCCAGTATTATTCTCTTTCAATCCGAGTCTTTCTCTAAGTCTACAGAGATGTTCAAATCTGCTACTGACATCTTTTATTTGGGACTCCATACCTCTATTGAACTTTATAGCTCTGGGACTCAAATTTCTTAAACAAGAAGGAACGAACTTCCGAATCTTGCTAGTGCTAGGCTGATCATGCTGTTCCATCTTCAACTTCCTTTCAAAAGCTTCGGTTGTGAACTCATCGAGAATGTCCTCCACATCATAAGCCAAGTCTCGGAGATCGTCCAGCCATGTCTTCACAGCCCTGTCCTTCAACTGCTTGTCCTCTGCATTGCCAAGCACAGCCTGAATAATCTTCAGAGTATCTTCCCACTTTTTGATCTTTGAATACAACCCCTCTTGACGAAGAAAGCGCAGCAACTCAGGAGAAGTCAATCTCTCAAGCAGCACCGCAACGAAAGCTGATACAAGGAGCTCTACCACAGGCATGGTTTCTGGTTCGAGTAAAGGATCGTCACTCACAATCAAAGAAAACTATGAGAGCAACCAAGAAAATCAGAGACTGAGTTTTGGTTTTTTGAGAAAAGAGTGTAAATTTGCACTGAAAATTGATAATCAAGCAGATGCAGAGTGCATTCATGATACAATGAGACTTTTGATGGTTTGGACAAATGTTTGGTCACTTTTCCAACCGTGTGAGCTCCACCTCTTTTGTTGGGATTCAGATCAAGTTGTTTGTTGAGATTCTGATCGATCAAAGATGGTGTATCGATTTATATTTAGTTACTTAAATTGGGATATATGTTTATATATAATTATTTTTTTTTGACGTCTCTCATAAATGTAGATATATATCCTAATTTTATTGATTAGACATAAATTAAGATATTATTTTGACAATTAATTTAAGTCCTTTTTGTTGGATTTTTTTTTAAAAGAGCTACTACTCGAGTTTGAATGAAACACATATGAAAGTATATTTATATTAATTATCGATTCTAAAAGAAAATTATTCTAATTATTATCTCCATAGGATTAAGAGTATATCAAACAATTTGGTCTTTACTATTAAATCCAGTTTGTTTTCTTCAAAAAATGTGTTAGTGTGTTACAACATAAAGTTCTCGAAACTTCGATTAAATAATAAATAAAATAAACAGATTTAAACTTTGATTAAATTGAAGAATTACGGAGATGTTATCTTTGAAAATTGGTAAAAACAGGGTGATAATTCCCAACAAAGATACGAAAACAGGACACTCTGTTTGCACTGAAGAGTTATATGGAGAACCTCCAAACACATACATTTGTATTTTTCCGGAGCACTTATTCTTTAAATATTGTTTTAAAATAGAAATATTGTTTTAAAATAAAGTATAAATATTAAACAATTTCGACCGTTACTATTAAATCCAAATTGTTTTCTTCAAATCATGCGTTACAATATGAAGTACTTAAAATTTTTGATTAAAGAAGAAAAACAAAAGCTTAAATTTATGGAAAATAAAAATGAAGAGGATTATTAAGAGTATATGGAAATGGGCAAAAACAGGACACCCCGTTTTTATTAAAGAGTTTTATACAGGACAAGGACCGCCAAACACTTTTGTATTTTTCAGAGAAATTACATTTGTAAAAGATAGTAGACTCCACTCCACCGCTCATTCATTCAGGAATGTAATAAAAAGTCACAAAAAAAAATGGACAATACATATATCGAATAAAAAAATCATTTGGTTATTTTATTTGGTGAATATATATCTCAATTAGCCTGACAAATTATTAATGACCTTTTTGGACCACCAACAATACCGACATTATAAATGGAATTTCTCTGTAACTTCTTTAGCATGATTTTTTATTTGTTGTAATTCATTATCTCTACTTTGGTCGATAAACCACGTAGACTCCACGACTCCAAAGGTAGTAAAAAGAAATACCAATCATTGATACTCATACTTTTTCAACAAATGTGAATGTTTGGCAGGATTTAATTTGGAGGCATCAAAACAAACAATCAAAACACAAAAAGGTCATTCTACTTGCTTTTATGATTGTAATAGAGTTTTGGGTTTTGTAATTGATTCTAAGTTACTCTTTTATAATCTTCATTTTCTTGTTTGAATTATGTAAATTTCTCTTGTTTTGCCTGACTTTTATTTTGGTTAATTATTTTGTTTATCGACAATTTTCATAATATTTAACTGTTCAAAAGCTTAATATGTACTAAAAAAAAGAGAGAAGAGAATGGTTTTTGAAAGGGTGCAAATTGAAGTCGATTAAAATTTGATAATTATAGATATTTTATTGAACCCAAAAACATGTTCATGTATTTCATCGATCGTTATCTATAATTCAGTCATCAATCGTTATTACACAATTAATTTTTAAAGGAGTAGGTAATTGAGCAACTTGCTTTTAAACAAATGCGCAATTATTTAGAACTTTTAAACAAATATACATGATCATTGAAAAACTTATACACCAATACAATGTGGACTCTGTTAGCCGTTTATTATAATCAATAATACTAGATAACCTAAAAAATTAGAGTAATTACTAAATGGGTACTAAACTATTTTTTAAATTTCAAATAATTTACGATTTTTATATATATGACTAAATTAGTTCCCAACTTTTTCCTAAGCATCGAATTGGTCCCTCTATTAAATCTTCGCTAGTCAAACTTAACGGCTAGTCTTTCTAACTTTTGTAAGTAACATAAAATAAAATTATATATATATAACTAAAATCATCTTCAAAATCTAATAATAATAACCGTAAAAAAATCTAATAATAATAATATTAAAAAATAAATAAATTCCACCCTAATTGTCGAAGGTGGATTTCGATAGTCAGAGTTGAAAAATTGAGATTCAAAGCTCAGAGTTGCGTCGTCATTGTTTCCACTTCTACTTGTGTTTGCTTTTGATCAAAGGCACATGCTTTTCAAGATTTATTTATCCACACCAACATTGTTAGAATGTTTTTGCACTCGATTTTTTTTATATGATTTTTGCGGACACAATTTGTGACAATAAAACAGTTGTAATCGAGACTATAAGTGAAAAATCATTGATAATTAGGGATGTGTATTTTCGGTTTGGTTTGGTTTGGTCTGAAGTTCAATGTCAAATCAAACCGATACATATCGGTTTGGTTATATTTCAACACAAACAAAACCAATGTCATTAGCCAAACCGATTCAAAAAAAAAAGTCGGGTTGGTTTGAGTTGATTTGGATTGATTTAACGGTTTAGGTTTGAACCTAAAATTCATTTTTTGTATTATTAAAAAAATATTAAATATAGATGTTATTTAATTATTTTAAAATTAAAAATATTATATAATTAACAAATTAACAATAAAATGAATCATAACAGAAAAATAAAAAATAAAACATAATAAAACTCATATTCTAAAATGCATTGGAAGGGATGAGTAATGGTATTTTATTTATTAAAAACAATATAATATATAAAGGAAAAAAGAGTAACCGAGTAGTACAATACCAATTAATGGTTGATGATAATGAATGAAAAGAAAAAAAAAACTTATTTATATAAGAAACAAATAAATATAAAGAAAAGTTACATAACTGGAAATGTGGATTTGATTTTATTAAATATATGGGTTGGTTTGGGTTGTAAGAATTTTATTTTTAGCAACCTAAACTAAACCGATATTTGATCGGTTTGTTAATTGACAAACCGATTAATACATTTTTTATATGTGAAACCGAACCAATCCATAAAGTTTGGATTGGGTTAGACGGGTTTGGTTTGGTTTGGCGGTTTTTTGCACACCCCTATTGATAATTACGATATTTAAAAGGGAAGAAAAGCTTAAAGGAGCATTTGTTTTCTGGGTAAATGGTTTATGTATTATTTATGCATTGCATATTTGCATTCATTGTGACACTGTATCGGATAGCTGGTGAGCAGTCTTCAGAATACCAACAGGATATTCAGATACTCACATTTTAAATATCAAGCGTATGTTTATGTTCTATCTTGATGAATTTTAATGACTATCATATACCGAGAGATCAGTTGAGTTCCGGAGTTTGAATTTGTATGTACAATGTTTGCTTTATGTTGTTGATCATGAGTATCATCTCACCAAGGACTTAATTTCTTGTTCATTATGTCATACTACAACTCTACAAGCTTGTAATGACAGCTTTGACACAGTGATATTATGTGAAATGTTAAAGGTATTTTTTGTATACATTACAAGTCTATTTATATTTATTTTGAGCTTCATATTTTTGACTTGAATATGGAACATTGTTACGTTGAACGTACATCATTTACCGATTACCGTCAAGCCACATTAAACGATGGATAAGTTTTATCATTGGTCTTGAGAAAATTTTGGATCATCTGTTCTTCGAATGGAATTATTATACTTATTAAATTTTGATTCTAAATATGTAAAATTTTAGTTCGTCATTTTTATTTCTAAAAACAACCCTTCAAAACTTCAAATTGCATGCATTAAAAATCCTAACATAAATAGAAAGAAATGAAATGGAACACTAGAAGGACAGTAATTTACATGATCATATGAACAAATATTGATACAATATCAGCAAAAAAAAAAAAGCATATATAGAGTCCAAAGAGACAAATTAAAACATCAATATGATACAATTTTCATATAATCCCCACCCCAATATAAAGACACATTCACCACCTCTAGTACTTGTAACCCTAAACGTACAAGCTCTCCGAAGCCAATCCTCTGGCACCACCACCTATGTACTTGCCGAGGTTGGCCTCAGAATTGGCCTTGCACCTGGCCAGGAATGCCTCCTGAGCATTGACAACATTCTCCTTCTTTCCACCCCTTGTCATGATTCTGCTTTGTTGAAGGGCTCCTCCAAATAAGAATGTGAGTGTCCATGGCTTCAACACCTCTAGCTTGTTCATGGCATCTAGGTTCAGCGTTGTCTCCTCTTCACTTTGCCTGCCGAACAAGAACACAATCCTTGGAACCGCCGGTGGAACAGTTTGGCGGAATGCTGCCACAGTGCACTCTGCTATCACCTTTGGTGCCACCTTCGGAAAACAAGACAATGTTTAAAACTATAACTTATCGTTAATATTTTCAAATGTTAACGTGTGCTTTGAAAAAAAAAAATGTAACAAAACCTAAATTGTGTATATACTATATTCTAAGAAATTTATATGCTTTATAAAGTATGTCTATAATATGTTATCTTTGGGCTATCAGAGCCTTTAGTGACCATGTTAGGCTTCAACAATGTGCCTTCAAGAACATATTGATCATTCAAGGCCTTGTAAACTGCTGCAAGTACAGTTTCAGTCACAGCAGTACATTTTTTGACGTCATGGCTCCCATTAGTCGATATCTCTGGTTCAACAATGGGGACCAGCCCATTCTCCTGGCAAATGATAGCGTAGCAAGCCAAGCCCTGTGCATTTTGCTGGATTGACAATTCGGATGGCTCGTTGGGACCGATTTTCAGGACAGCGCACCACTTGGCAAACCAGGCTCCAGCCTTGTACTACTGCTGGCAACCGGAACCCAATGAGTCGAAAGCCTGCTGTGTAGTCTCGCCATTGGTTCCTGCCTACTCAACAGGGCCCTTGTCAACTTTGATCCCTGGAATTACTTAAACAACTCCATATAGAGCATATATATTATGATAAACTAGTGGAATCCACACAGTTTTAGTTGGTGAATAATTTTATAAACAACGCTTGTAAATGTTTTCAATGATCATTTTATTTTAATGATCAACAAGGGAATGTATAATTGAGTATTTTTTAAAAACCAAGTTTTTCACCATGTAAAATAACAAACGAAGCAAGAGTTTGATGTATGTAGTAAGGTAACTCCATTAAAGAAAGCTTAAGAAACAGTCGGTGAGCATGCTCTGTTTTCATTTCTCATCAATTGTTTTGTTTACAAACTAAGCCAATCTATTTATAGAGATAAATGATTGTGAAAGTATTGAATTTTTTGCAGAAGAAGGGTTTACCAACACCAATCTTAGTAAACTTGCAATTAATAAGTGTAAGAACCTAAAAGCCTTACCCAATGGCTTCCACAGCCTCAAGTCTCTTAAGAGCTTAACATTGATGAATTGTCCAAGTATGACAAAGTTTCCAGAAATCAAAATCTATAAGCCATTGCTTGAGTAGGGATTGCACAACCTCACCTCTCTCACTTGTCTCTTTATCAAGGGACGTCTTGAAGCAGAGTCATTTTCAAGATTCCCCACATCCCTTGCATTGCGATAGATGTCAGACATGTCAGAGATATCGACTATCCAGAGGAGGAAGAATCGAAATGCATGAGGTGTATAAAAGTCTATCACATCATCATCGGTATGTCGATCTCTAACACGTCAAACCTTCTTTGGATCCATTTATGTTTATTCTTTGTTGCCATTCTTCTGTTTTTCAGATTGTTATCTGAATTTGAACTTTATTTATCAAAATTTGATACTCATATGTTTTTATGTTATACAACTATAGTTAGTTATTAGTTAGTTAACATTACCATTAACAGAACTAGAATAATGTCAGATGATTCGTAAATCATATTGATGGGGTAAATTGCAATGAGGCTGCAATATTAGTGCTAAAACGAGTGACAGTGCTTTGAAAATTGGGTTGGATGATCTTTGAAACTTGGCTTGTTCTCTATGGCAGGTATGTTAACTTGATTCATTTTCTACATTTTTTTGATGATGTGAAATTAATTATATCACACTTTTTTTCTTTCTTTTGCATTATCTTATGTTAAGCTTTTGGTAATTTTAACTTTAATTATAAAGTATGTTGACGTACCATATAAACATTTTCAAGCCAGGTAGGTAATTAGTACTGTTGTATTGTTTCAGTACAATTCAGGTAAATGAAATTAATTGTATTTCAGTTGAGAGAAAATGGGCGTAACATAACACAAACCACATTATATGAAGGTTCTGTAATGAAAAAAATCTTCAGAACTGTATTATAGCTCTAAAGTTGTATTAGATTCAGATAGTTGGTTATCTTTTTTATATACTTTGTTTTTTAAATGGGAAGCAATTGATGGAGAACTAGGTTTCTTTCAGATAATTGGTTAATCTTATTGGTGAAAACAACTAAAATGAGGTTGTGTCGGCAAACACATCAATTTTTTCTTTAAAACTCATATTTTATCCGGTACTTTCTTTCTCAACTTCACGTATAGTCAAATTTTGATGTATGATATTCCTAAATCAATTGCGTTTCATAAGACTATTGGTATTGTTGCTGATTTTTGTTTTTTCAGCTCCTAAATTGGTTACTAATTTTATCTCTTTTAGTGCAGAAATTGTTGAGAAACCGCCATTGGAATTCCATTAAATAACTTTTTTGATTTGGCTAGGTACTCTTGTGGCTTGGAGTCCTTGAATTTCATGTTCTTAAATAACAACTTTTGTTTCTAATTTATGCATCCGGAATTGTATTTTTTTTTTCTCAATTGATCCAATTTAAATTGTCTTGACCGGTGCAATGCAATTATTGTGAATTGCCTATATAGGAATTTGAAGCAATCAATTAATCTTATTTTTCCTTATCATGCTACTCATTACAAGACAATTGAGATGACTCCCTCAACAGTACAAAACTAGCTTAGAGCTCAAGGTAGTTCATCTACAAATCAGAACTAAGATTTGCGTCAACAAATTTTTCATGTGCGGGTAAAAATGTTACGATAATTTATGATAGTTTAATGTTGTAGTACATTTTTGTTTCAAGCCTCATCGGTTCCGACTTCCGATAAGAGTATGGTCTGTTCCAATAAGAGGGCCATGACAGAGTATGCTCTGTTGCGATAAGAGGGCCATGACAGTATCAAGCATCTAGCAAGAAATGAACGTTTGAGGCCTTGAATCCACCTCAGCTAACAAGCCAATTCAACTGCAAAAGGTACACTAATTAAAAGCACTTTTTAATGTCATTTCGACTCATGGATCGATATTATAACATTTAAAGACAGTTATTTTTCAGTATATAGGCAGGAAAGACAGTGATCACAAGGATTGCAAAGCTTCATCTCTACCACAGAGCTACGGATTGAAAATTGTTCAAATTTTGTCTCATTTCCTGAGATTTTTTTCAAAAGGTTTGAACAAAAGCAAGCGGTCGAGATCGAATTTTCAGTCCTTGAAGGGTGATTTTGGCACTCAGAAAGGAGATGGTGGGCTCGGTCTTTGCAAACTTCCAGACTCTATGTTTGTGATTGGACTTAGGCCTATTGGGCAGTCTTCGAGTGCTAATGAAGACAGGCTCCAGGGTCAAGAAGAGGTTGGGTCTCAAAACCCATCTGATGTCATATGTTTGAAGTCTGATTTAAGGATTTCGATCCATGAGGGAGATATTGTTAAGGTTGGGTCTCAAAACCAACTGTGGATAGGAGTCTTAGTCTGATTTGGGCTTTCAAACAGAGAATAGAGAGGGGTCCGACACAGTTTCAAGGAGCTGATTTCTTTGGAAGACTTGATTTCGATTTCGGTTACGTGGGAAGGGAAAGATGTAGCCATCAAAAATTTAAAGTTGAGGAAGGATAGAGATTTTCTTTTTTTTCAGTTAATGGGCATAGTATGAAGACCAGAAGCTCTAAATTTAAGCTGTCTGGGGTTATTGAGGATGAAATTATTGAGGTGATATATAAATTCTGTTGACCATTACTAGTGTGAGGTATGTGTTTATACTGATTTTCTGGGTATTGCTATGAGTTTTGATTTCAATGGTGAGAAAGTTAGGATGGCTATTGTCTTTTCAAAAGATTTCTCTGGTGAGGGGTAGCAGACAGAACACGACGTAGGCTCGGTGATCTCTTTCCAGTGCGGGGTGGTTTTTGCTAGACACAAAGTTAGGCCTTTGTGTTTTGTTTAGGCGTGTTTAGTGGGTTGGGGGCTGGTCTTATTCTGTTCTTGGGTTTTGTTTTGCATCGTTGGGGTTTTAGCTGATAAGGCTTTGTTTGTTTTCTTTTGTTTGTTTTTGCTTGTCCGGTGGGCTTTGGGTTGCCTTGGGCTGGTGGGATCATGTTGCTTCTTTACTTTCTAGTTTCTAGCCTTTGAATAAAATCTTACCATTAAAAAAGGGTCAATATACAATATACAATATATACCGATCATCTAGGTAATTTTTATTATTTGGCCGGCTTTGTCAAGTGTTTAACAACTCCATAGACTATTATAGGGGCATAATATTATATCGTCCAAATAATGGACCCAAAATTCAATATAAATAATGTGTCAAATGAGTTGTTATCATTATACAAATCAAAAGATAATGTTTTTAATGAATAAGTCACTTTCCACAATATTTGGATTGGTATTTAGTAGGGGCTTGCGGCAGATTGAATTTAATGGATTTGTCATAATCCAAGATCTGATTTGATTGGATAGGAGGAATTGCAATCCGATCTGATCCAATTACTATTTGATCCAATCCGATCCGGTCCGATATAATCCGATGGATCGAAAATTAATATAAAATTGTTCTTAATATATAAAAGTTATAATCTGAAATATATAAAATCAAATAAATTATTCAAACATTACTAATTAATTCAAATAAAATTAACATTAAAAAAATACATAACATAACTTGTAAACTTTATATAATTCAAAAAGTTTATAAACATTAAACATCAGCTTTAAATGTAAACTTAATAAGTCGTGATGTTGATGAAGAAGAAAAGAAGATGATGGAATATTGTTGGCCGTATAGAATTGAGAATGAAAACCCAAAACAGTAACATTAGAAATTATATTTGGGTTGGATTTTATAGATATTCAGATAATCAAATTGTCCAATATAAAAATAAGGTCCGATATTTTTGGCGGATTGGCGGATTCGGTAGATTTCCAAACGGAAATCCAAGATCCGATCCAATCCAATAGATATAAGGATTTATGATCCATTCTGATCTAATCACCTCCCAAAATTTTATCCAATGGATCGTATTGGATTGGATTGTATCCTACACACCTCTAGTTTTTAGATTAATTTTGGGGAAATTATCAAATTGGTCATGAACTTTTTTTAAATTTTCAAATAGTTTGCAACCTTCACAAAAATGATAAGATTGATCTCTAACTTTTTCAGGTCATCTCCAACCTTTGATACTATTTTGTTGCAACTTTGCAGCAACTTTCACTCCACCATCTCCAACACATTACAGCAAATTTTACTCTAAAAAGAATATTCCCTAAATATTCTCTTTTTCATTGATTATCAACAATTAACATTCCTCCCCTCAGTTAACATAATATTACGATAAGTTCATAAATTCATTAATATTTTTTGAATTAACTAAAATATTGCATTTAATATTTTCCGAATTAATTAAAATATTGTATTTAATATTGCATTTAATAATTTTTGAAATTAAATTTAATTAACTAAAATGACGATAATTAACTAAAAACATTACATTCCATAAAATAAATAAAAAATAGCTCTCAAAATACCTCTCCTTCATTTACCCAATATTTAAATGATCTTGGAGGATCCACAAATGATCTCCCAGATTACTAAATTGTTGTTATCATTTTTATTATATTTTTTATTAATGTTTTTAATGTTTTTATTAATATTAATGTTGCTTGAATTGTTTTTATATATATATATATATATATCCTACTTCATCTTATTAATAACATTTAGTAATTATTGCATTATATAACTTATTTTAGTTTATTATCAATATTAATATAAGGATATAATTGTAAAAAATTATATTTAATAGGGAAAAAATGTAATTAACTAACCTTATAAAATGAGGGATCAAATTGCAAAAGAATGAAACAATGTTGTTTAAATTGTAAATTACAAAAATAGGAGGGATTAAAAAAATAACAATCAAAACCAGCAAAGTAATGCAATCTCCAGATTGCGCTACTTCTGGCGTAAGGATTTCAACAGAAGCAAATCGGCACAAAGATTGGAGCTGGGTTGGAGTATTTTTTGGTTCCAATTTGGAGATTAGAGCAAAGGTTGGAGATGCTCTCACAAGAACCAAATTGGTCCCTGGCCATTCAGAAATACCAAATTGGTCTTTGTTGACAGTTAATTTAGACGTTTGACTTTGCCTGAAGTTGTAAAATTACTTTAATACCCTTTTATAAATTGATAAATTAATAATTCAATTTGAAAAATTAAGTTAATTAAAAAAAAGTCGCCATATTATGTAGATTATAGGAAATGGGTTTCCAAATCGGGTTTTCCAAGGCCTCCTCCATACGATCTCAACATTTTTCTGATTATTCTGACATTTTCATCTTTCAAGGTCTACATAATTTTCATCCTAATTAATTCTCTGGATTGGAAATCGACTGGCGAAGGTATAATTCCAGGTGAAGGAACTTGGCGGGACATGGTTTGATCAAATCGTTTAGCTTCCTTTTCTATGAGATTCGAAATAGCCTCAATCTTCCTCTGTGCCTCTTTACTGAATCGGTAACGTGATCCAGGATCATATCACAATACTTTGAGGCAACTCAATCAAACCAACCAAAAATACATAACTATTGATATTCTGAAGACTCCTCACTAGGGATGCACATTTATCCCTGGAGCCCCAAATCCTCGCACCCCATCCCTATTTGGGGATTTTTTTAGGAGGGAAATTGGGGCCCAAAAATACATAACTATTGGTATTCTGAAGACTTTTCACTAGGGATGCACATTTATCCCCGGAGCCCCAAATCCTCGTACCCCATTCCTATTTGGGGATTTTGAGGAGGGGGGGGGGGGGGGGGGGTGATTTTCATCCCCAAATTAAAATGGGGATGGGGAGGGGGATGAAAATCATCCCCATCCCCCCACCCCCACCCCCACCCCCACCAATTTCCCCATTTCCCCCTCAAAAAAATCCCCAAATGGGGATGGGGTGAGAGGATTTGGGGCTCAGGGGATAAATGTACATCCCTGCCATTTCCCCCACAATTAAATTGAAATGGGGACGGAGATGGAGATCCCCATTTTTCCATTTCCCTATTTCCCAAAAAGTATATAAATATAATTATAATATATATTTGAATTATTTGAAATATTTTATATTAAATTTGTAATGCATTGATATTTTTTATTTGCAATGAAAGGTTTTTTTTTTAATTTAATATATACTTTTTAGTTAAATAGGGAAATAGAAAAATGGGGGAACTGAGGATACGAGAAAATAGGAAAAAAATGGGGAAATGGGGAATTGGGGATGGGGATGGGGGGACCTCCCCCCAAACATCCCTATCCCTATTTTCCCCAAATGGGGAAATGGGGGGGGGGGGGGATGGGGGAAGGGTCTAGGAAGTGAGGATGGGGAAATGGGGGGGGGGGGGGGAGAGATGGGAGAAGGGTCTAGGAAGTGGGGATGGGGGAAGGGTCTAGGAGGTGGGGGGGGATGGGGATGGGGGGGGGACCTATATTCATCCTCATTCCCCAAACGTGCATCCCTACTCCTCACCAGCTATCTGATACAGTGTCACAATGAATGCAATTAGAGGTGGGCACCAACCCACCAACCCGCCAACCCAACTCAATTCGACCAACCCGACACAACCCGACTAGATTGGGTTAGGTTGATAAAGTATAACCCAACCCAACCCAACAACCCGATATTAATAATAAAACATAAATTAAATAATTTTATTCATTATATCTATTATGAAATCTCATTTTTTTAAATATTTTAAAAAAATTCTCATGCATCATTTATAATATTATAAATGATAAATATGAATACATAATTTTAAATATGTTATACCATAAATATATAATACATTTATTAAAAACATACAATTATATTGTCTTCGTCTTTTATATTAATTGACACATTTTTAATTATACTTTAAAATATATTTTTTTTCTCAGGATTTGATAAAGAATTCGATAGAAAAAAATCTAATAATTGTATATAAAATTCAAACTATTATGTTGGTTGAAATAAATAATAGATTATCCAACTACGAGATATTCGTTGAAGTGATTATATTGTAAAAATGATGGGAGACTTAGATGGAGACTTTTTAAGTTAGTATTTTTATTTTTTTTAATTATACAACAAATATTTAAACAATTTGTATTATATGTTGTGATTTGATTTTGATGCTTTAAAAAAATCTAAACTCAATGTGGTATGATATATGGGTGAAAAAATATTTTAAATTTGAATTTTGATATAACAAAGTTTGAATTCAAATATATTTTGTCTATTGGGCTTAAAATGCCCAACCCGATCAACCCAACCCAACCCAACCCGAAAACGCCCACCCCTAAATGCAATGCATAAATAATACATAAACCATTTACTCAGAAAAAAAATGCTCCTTAAACCTTTTCTTCCCTTTTAAATATAGTACTCCTTAAACCTTTTCTTCCCTTTTAAATATAGTAATTATCAATAGGGGTGTACAAAAAACCGTCAAACCAAGCCAACCCGTCTAACCCAACCCAAACTTTATGGATTGATTCGGTTTCACATATAAAAAAATGATTAATCGGTTTGTCAATTAACAAATTGATCAAAGATCGGTTTGGTTTGGGTTGCTAAAAATAAAATTCATACAACCCAAACCAACCCATATATTTAATAAAATCAAATCCACGTTTCTCGTTTTATAACTTTTATTTATACTTATTTGTTTCTCATATAAATAAGTTTTTTTTTCTTCTCATTTATTATCATCAACCATTAATTAATTTTATCAATTACTTTCTAATATAAATGCCCAGTCCAAAAAAAAAAAATTGATTATCTGAATATCTATAAAAATCCAACCCAAACATATTTTCTAATGTTACTGTTTTGGGTTTTCATTCTCAATTCTCTACGGCCCACAATATTCCATCATCTTTTTTTCTTCTATTCTTCTTCATCAACATCACGACTTATTAAGTTTACATTTAAAGCTGATGTTTAATGTTTATAAACTTTTTGAATTATATAAAGTTTACAAGTTATGTTATGTATTTTTTTAATGTTAATTTTATTTGAATTAATTAGTAATGTTTGAATAATTTATTTGATTTTATTTATTTCCGATTATAACTTTTATATATTAAGAACAATTTTATATTAATTCAATCCATCAGATCATATCAGATCGAATTGGATCGGATTGAAGTATTTTACAATCGGATCAGATCGGATCGTATCAAATAATAATTGGATCAGATCGGATCAAATAATATGTTTGATTTTTAAAAAAAAATCCTCAATTCTTTTAATATATGCTCGATTTCGCTATAAATATACTCGATTTAACTAAACCTAATTTTCTAAAAAAAATCTCGATCCTTTGAAAAAAAATTCTCGATCCTTTAAAAAATATTCTCGATCCTTTGAAAAAAAAATTCGCAATCCTTTGAAAAAAAATCTCTATCATTTGAAAGAAAATCTTGATCCTTTGAAAAAAATCTCGATCATTTGAAAAAAAATTCTCGATCCTTTGAAAAAAAATTTAGATCCTTTAAAAATATTCTTGATCTTTTGATAAAAAATCTCGATCCTTTGAAAAAAAATCTCGATCCTTTAAAAAAAAATCTTAATCCTTTGAAAAATATTATCGATCCTTTAAAAAATATTATCGATCAATTGAAAAAATTCTCGATCCTTTAACAAATGCTGGATTTTTTCAATTCTTTAAAAAATATACTCGATTTTTAAAAAAATAAGCTCGATCATATTATAAAAAAAATGCTCGATTTGACTATAAATATGCTCGATTTAACTTACTTTTATTTTCAAAAATAAAATGCTCGATCCATTGAAAAATAAAATATTCATACAAATACTGGATAACAAATCATAACCAATGGATACATTGTTAAACCGTACAGAAATATATGAAAATATATAAACGAAGATCACAAATATATGTTATCTTCTTGTGCGGAATCTGGAGAGAGATAAGTTTTTTTGAGAGAGAGAGGAGTTATCGTTTTCAAAGTGTAGATGGAAGCACAATAAGAATAAAAAATAGACAATTTAAGGACAATTTGGATAGTTCACCATAATACGTACCTTTTAAACTTAAGTTATTAAAACGGTGATATTATTACAATATATATAAAAAAGTGACACATCTCACCATTTCCACAATATTAAACCCTATAGTAGTCTATGAAGTTGTTAAACACTTGACAAAGCCGGCCAAATAATAAAAATTATCAAGATGATTGGTTTATATTGTATATTGTATATTGTATATTGATCCTTTTTTAAATGGTAAGATTTTATTCAAAGGCTAGAAACTAGAAAGTAAAGAAGCAACATGATCCCACCAGCCCAAGGCAACCCAAAGCCCACCAGACAAGCAAAAACAAACAATGCCTTATCAGCTAAAACTCCAACGATGCAAAACAAAACCCAAGAACAGAATAAGACCAGCCCCCAACCCACTAAACACGCCTAGACAAAACACAAAGGCCTAACTTTGTGTCTAGCAAAAACCACCCCGCACTGGAAAGAGATCGCCGAGCCTACGTAGTATTCTATCTTCTATCCTTCAGCTTAGAGAAATCTATTACTAGAAATTAAAAGACATTAGCCATCCTAAACGATTTGATCAAACCATGTCCCGCCAAGCTCCTTCACCTGGAATTATACCTTCGCCAGTCGACTTCCAATCCAGAGAATTAATTAGGATGAAAATTATGTAGACCTTGAAAGATGAAAATGTCAGAATAATCAGAAATATGTTGAGATCATATGGAGGAGGCCTTTGGAAAACCCGATTTGGAAACCCATTTCCCTTAATCTACATAATATGTCAACTTTTTTTTTTAATTAACTTAATTTTTCAAATTGATTTATTAATTTATCAATTTATAAAAGGGTATTAAAGTAATTTTACAACTTCAGGCAAAGTCAAACGTCTAAATTAACTGTCAACAAGGACCAATTTGGTATTTCTAAATGGCCAGGGACCAATTTGGTTCTTGTGAGAGCATCTCCAACCCTGGCTCTAATCTTCAAATTGGAGCCAAAAAATCACTCTAACCCAGCTCCAATCCTTGCGCCAGTTTGCTTATGTTGAAATCCTTACGCCAGAAGTAGCGCAATCTGGAGATTGCGCTACTTTGCTGGTTTTGATTGTTATTTTTTTAATCCCTCCTATTTTTGTAATTTACAATTTAAACAACATTATTTCATTCTTTTACGATTTGATCCCTCATTTTATAAGGTTAGTTAATTACAGTTTTTCCCTATCAAATATAATTTATTACAATTGTATCCTTATATTAATATTAATAATAAACTAAAATAAGTTATATAATGCAATAATTACTACATGTCATTAATAAGATGAAGTAGGAAATATATATATAAAAAAAAACAATTCAAGCAACATTAATATTAATAAAAACATTAAAAACATTAATGAAAAATATAATAAAAATGATAACAACAATTTAGTAATCTGGAAGATCATTTGTGGATCCTCCAAGATCATTTAAATATTGGGTAAAAGAAGGAGAGGTATTTTGAGAGCTATTTTTTATTTCTTTTATGGAATGTAATGTTTTTAGTTAATTATCGTCATTTTAGTTAATTAAATTTAATTTCAAAAATTATTAAATGCAATATTAAATACAATATTTTAATTAATTCGAAAAATATTAAATGCAATATTTTAGTTAATTCAAAAATTATTAATGAATTTATGAACTTATCGTAATATTATGTTAACTGAGGGGTGAAATGTTAATTGTTGATAATCAATGAAAAAGAGAATATTTAGCGAATATTCTTTTTAGAGTAAAATTTACTGCAATGGGTTAAAGATGGTGGAGTGAAAGTTGCTGCAAAGTTGCAACAAAATAGTGTCAAAGGTTGGAGATGACCTGAAAAAGTTAGAGATCAATTTGGTCATTTTTGTGAAGGTTGCAAACTATTTGAAATTTTAAAACAAGTTCATGACCAATTTGATAATTTCCCCAAAATTAATCTAAAAACTAGAGGTGTGTAGGATACAATCCAATCCAATACGATCCATTGGATCGGATTTTGGGAGGTGATTAGATTGGAATGGATCATAAATCCTTATATCTATTGGATTGGATCGATCTTGGATTTCCGTTTGGAAATCTACCGAATCCGCCAATCTGCCAAAAATATCAGACCTTATTTTTATATTGGACAATTTGATTATCTGAATATCTGTAAAAATCCAACCCAAATATAATTTCTAATGTTACTGTTTTGGGTTTTCATTCTCAATTCTCTACTGCCAACAATATTCCATAATCTTCTTTTCTTCTATTCTTCTTCATCAACATCACGACTTATTAAGTTTACATTTAAAGCTGATGTTTAATGTTTATAAACTTTTTGAATTATATAAAGTTTATAAGTTATGTTATGTATTTTTTTAATGTTAATTTTATTTGAATTAATTAGTAATGTTTGAATAATTTATTTGATTTTATTTATTTCAGATTATAACTTTTATATATTAAGAACAATTTTATATTAATTTTCGATCCATCGGATCAGATCGGATCAAATAGTAATTGGATCGGATCGGATTGCAATTCCTCCGATCCAATCAGATAGGATCTTGGATTCTGACAAATCCATTGGATTCAATCCGCCGCACGCCCCTATTAAATACCAATCCAAATATTGTGGAAAGTGACTTATTCATTAAACACATTATCTTTTGATTTGTGTAATGATGATAACTCATTTGACACATTATTTATATTAAATTTTGGATCCATTATTTGGACGGTATAATATTAATCCCCTATAATAGTCTATGGAGTTGTTAAACACTTGACAAAGCCGGCCAAATAATAAAAATTATCTAGATGGATCGGTATATATTGTATATTGTATATTGACCCTTTTTTTAATGGTAAGATCTTATTCAAAGGCTAGAAACTAGAAACTAAAGAAGCAACATGATCCCACCAGCCCAAGGCAACCCAAAGCCCACCGGACAAGCAAAAACAAGCAAAAGAAAACAAACAAAGCCTTATCAGCTAAAACTCCAACGATGCAAAACAAAAACCCAAGAACAGAATAAGACCAGCCCCCAACCCACTAAACACCCCTAAACAAAACACAAAGGCCCCCAACCCTTCTTCTGCGAAACAATCAATACTTTCACAATCATTTATCACCGACTGTTTCTTAAGCTTTCTTTAATGGAGTTACCTTACTACATACATCAAACTCTTGCTATGTTTGTTATTTTACATGGTGAAAAGCTTGGTTTTTAAAAAACACTCAATTAGACAATCCTTTGTTGATCATTAAAATAAAATGACCATTGAAAACATTTACAAGCGTTGTTTATAAAATTATTCACCAACTAAAACTGTGTGGATTCCACTAGTTTATCATAATATATATGCTCTATACGGAGTTGTTAAAGTAATTCCAGGGATCAAAGTTGACAAGGGCCTTGTTGAGTAGACAGGAACCAATGGCGAGACTACAATGCAGGGTTTCGACTCATTGGGTGCCGGTTGTCAGCAGTAGTACAAGGCTGGAGCCCGGTTTGCCAAGTGGTGTGCTGTCCTGAAAATCGGTCCCAACGAGCCATCCGAATTGTCAATCTAGCAAAATGCACAGGGCTTGGCTCGCTAGCTATCATTTGCCAGGAGAATGGGCTGGTCCCCATTGTTGAACCAGAGATATTTACTGATGGGAGCCATGACATCAAAAAATGTACTGCTGTGACTGAAACTGTGCTTGCAGCAGTTTACAATGCCCTGAATGATCAACATGTTCTTGAAGACACATTAATGAAGCCTAACATGGTCACTACAGGCTCTGATAGCTCAAAGATAACATATTATAGACGTACTTTATAAAGCATATAAATTACTTTGAATATAGTCTGTACACAATTTAGGTTTTGTTACATTTTTGTTTTCAAATCACACGTTGAAAATATTAACGATTAGTTATAGTTTTAAAACATTGTCTTGTTTTCCGAAGGTGGCATCAGAGGTGATAACAGTGTACACGGTGACAGCACTCCACCGAACTGTTCCACCTACGATTCCAAGGATTGTTTCTTGTTCAGCAGGCAAAGTGAAGAGGCAACGGTGAACCTAGACGCCGTGAACAAGCTAGAGGTGTTGAAGCCATGGACACTCTGCATTCTTATTTGGACGAGCTCTTCAACAAAGCACAGTCATGACGAGGGGTGGAAAGGAGAATGTTGCCTAAGCTCAGGAGGCATTCCTGGCCAGGTGCAAGGCCAATTCTGAGACCACTTCGGTAAGTACACTGGCAGTGGCACCTACGGATTGGTTTCAGAGAGTTTGTTCATTAAGAGTTACAAGTACTAAAGGTAGTTCATATGTCTTTATATTGGAGTAGGGATTATATGAAAATTGTATCATATTGATGTTTTAATTTGTCTCTTTTGACTCTACATGCTTTTTTTGGCTGATATTCTACCAATATTTGTTCATATGATCATGTAAATTACTATCTTTCTAGTGTTCCACTTCATTTCTTTCTATTTATGTTAGGATTTTTAACATTTGTCTAGAAAAAATGTTCATGGAACTACATGCAATTTGAAGTTTTGAAGGTTAGTTTTTAGAAATAAAAATGACGAACTAAAACTTTACATATTTAGAATCGAAATTAAATAAGTATAATAATCCATTCAAAGAACAGATGATCCTCAACATAACAATGTTCCACATTTGAGTTAAAAATATGATACAAGCTCAAAATTAATATAAACAGACTTGTAATGTATACAAAAAATACCTTTCACATTCCATATAATATCACTGTGTCAAAGTTGTCATTACAAGCTTGTAGTATGACATTATGAACAAGAAAGTCCTTGGTGAGATGATACTCATGATCAACAACATAAAGCAAACATTGTACATACAAATTCAAACTCCCGAAACTCCCGAAACTCAACTGATCTATCGGTATATGATTGTCATTAAACTTCATCAAGATAGAACATAAACATACACTTGATATTTAAAATGTCAAAACGGTATTTGATAGTCCTAGTTCCTAAGCCTGGAAGCTGTTGTATAATATTAGCATAGAGAAAAAAGCACGTTCATTATCTCCTTGTCTTTGCTCTCTTCATACATATGAAAGTTGTTGCACTTGCCGGAAGGGAAATACACAACCGGACATGGGAGAACCTTCCTCGGAAAGGTGACGGTTTTTGTACTTGTTGATTTTTATAGAAATCATTGGATTCATCCTAAATGAAATGCAAGACAAATTAAGTGGATATTATACACGGGAAAGAAGGTGATAATGCTAGAAAAAGAAGCAGAAGTCACATAATGGGAGAACAAAGCAGGTTGCTCACCACAGCGGAGCATTCCAACTGTTTCCAAGTATGCACATACCACAATACCAATAAGCCTAAGTTTTTCGAAATCCAATTAGGGTCGTCCATCAACTGCTTCCACTGAAAAACAGAAGTATGTATAGGAGCCACACAAGGATACAAATAAACTTAAATAAAAAAAGAAGGAACTATATCTTCTTCATAAAGGCAAATGACTGGTGCGGTAACAACATACAAGCTCGGATGTCTGCTGTGGCGGACAAAGAAACAGACATGAGAGAAGCTTTTCTCACTTAGTGATTGATTGATGGAGATTTTAGGTCTCTATAATTTCTCCCGGCAAATCGCAAGTGCACAAATCGTTGGATTCGTATAATGCAAAGCAAGGGATCGTCCTCAGCGAAGTGTGGTATCTAAAGCTAGTTCTCGTCTCAATTCATTAAAATCTAACTACGTGCACTAAAAGTAAAATGAGATTGTTGATGGCATGTTCGGAACACAATTACAAATTTACAATTAAATGCAAACTAACTAAATTAACTAATTACAACTCAAGAATGGTCATACAAGAGTAGTAAGATGGTGATATGGTGATGGAGATGCTAGGAAAGAAATGTAACATGTAAAATTATATAATTCACAAGTTGATTTCAATTAAGCACATCTAGCTTTTGTCTTAACCAATTACAGAGTACTAATCAGCTAAGGTCTTAGCATGGCAAGATAAACAAATTAATCAATTTAAACACAAAATTATCAATCTCTAAACACCCAAGATCATGGAATGGCAAGAGAGACAACTACCAAGCTCAAGAGTCCAAGAATCACTTAATAAATCATGTTCATGCACAAATCAAATAATTCTTCATCAACCTAGCTTAGAATCTAGACCGAGCATCAATGGTCATCCATGCATGAAATTTGAGTTCTCAAATAGTCCAAAGCCTAATTGCATGTCAATAATTGGTCAACAATCAACATGCATGTATAAATTGAAGCTCAATCAAGTAATAGAATCAACTAATTATATAGATAAACAATTCATATACACAAAATTCCCAACATCAAAGTTAATTACAGATACTAAAGTAAATCGAGGGGAAAAATAAAGAATAAGAAAAACCCATGTAGGTCTTCAAGAGCTCCACTCCATCTTCATCTTCAAGAATCTCGAATTTGTGTAACAATGGTGGAAAATGGAGGTTGTGGTGGTGAGAAATGGGTGGTTTTGGCGGTGAAATTGTTGGATTTGGGTAGAGAATGGAGAAGTAAATGGCGGTGAATGGTTGGTTTTGGGTGAGCTCTCTCTTAGATCATAATTTTAGACAAGGAGCTGTCACTTATAGCTAGGGCATGAAATGGAAAAAATACAAGAGTACCCTCTATGGTAAATTGCGGAAATATCCCCAGGGGTGCTGGGTTAATATGCTCAAAGTGGGTGCATTTAGTAGAGGACTGGGGGTGCGTTTAGATGATATTTGGGCTGCTCCAAAACGCAACGTTTAACTTATGACGTGGCTGCTTCTGGGCGTGATTTGATAGTGAATTACCTTTAAACCCCTTATTTCTTCCAAAATCACCGAAACGTAAATCCTGCCTCGAATTTTGCACGTTTGCCTCTGATTTCTCCAAAATTACACCAACCTTTTCAAAGCTCCATTTTCACATGAAACACTTATTTAACACATTAAAATACCTGGTTTTACCTGAGAAACAAGTATAAAATAATAAGAAATGAGGGTCTAAAATAGGTATATAAATGGTGCGACGAGGACTATGAAGATTGAATCATGTTGATGTCTTACTTTCTCTCTTTTGCCTTTATATGCTTACTTTTGACTGATATTCTACCAATTTTTATTCATGTGATCCTGTAAATTACAATCTTTTAAGTGTACCATTTCATGTCCTTCGATTTATGTTAGGATTTTTAACATTTGTATGACTAAATATTCATAAAACTATATGCAATTTGAAGTTAAGAAGTGTCTATTTTGAAAAATCACAACTAAAATTTTATATTTTTAATCAAAATTTAATAAATATAACAATCCATTCGGAGATAAGTCGGATCCAAATTTTGCCTAAAAGTAATGATACAAACACTACTTGAACACACACATAAAATTTACCTGTTGTGTCAAATTAAGTTGTCATTACAAGTTTGTAGTATAACATTCTCATCAGCAACTCCATAAGGCAAACACAGTAAATACAAATTCAAACTCCCGAATGCAATTGATATCTTTGTATAAGACTGTCATTAAACTTCGTCGAACATAAACATATACTTGCTATTTAAAATGTTAGGACTGGCACATGACAGTCCTAGTTCCGGAGCGTGGAAGCTCTAGTGTAATTTAGCATAGAGAATAAAAAAAAAAGCTCCGAAAGTCCACCGTTATCTCCTTGTTTAGCTCTCTTCATGCATATGATGGCTTTTGCAGGAAGGGAAATGCACAACCAGATATGGGAGAACCGTCCTCGTGAAGTGAAACATGCATGGAAAGATGATGGCTCTTATATAAATTTTCGGATTCACCCTATATGGAAATAGAGACTACTTAAGTAGATATTATACACAAGAAAGAAAGTAATAAGGCTAGAAAGAAAGCAGAAGTCTACATATATAATGGGAGAAGAAAGAAGGTTGCTCACCACAGCAGAGCAAATATTCAAGTTTCACACGTGCTATTGCATACCAACTGTTTTTTTTCTGCCTTGGTAAGGATAGAGGAAGCTTCACTCAAATGCTCATTTTGTGATGGATCCTTGCCACAGCCATGACCCTCTTACCAGACTAAGGCATGAAACAACAACAGGGCAAGATATACAACATTAAATTATTATAAGATGCTAAAAGGATTGAAAATGCAAAAAAAATGTAGGCCAAGATGTTAATTAATACATGAGAATATTTGTCGACACAAATCTTAACTCTTATTGGTCTTCTTATAGGTATTACCGGATGAACTACCTTGAGCTCTAAGCCGGCCGGTTTTCTGCTGATGAGTGATGCATCTCAAATATCATGAACTACATTACAGAAGTCAAGACAATATAAATCGAAACAATCGAGAAACAATATATACACATAAGCAAATAAATGTACATTACCGAATAGAACAATCAAAAGCAAAAATATGTTTTCGAAGCACATCTGTTGAAAAACACGAAATTCAAGGGCTCCAAGTGTGCCTAATATAAATATTGTGGCAATGTCTCAGCAAGGAGAAAATAAACTAATCATTTATCCAGAATTACAAAATAAGTCACAGTTGCATTTTATAAATGACTTCTAATTATTACCTAACTAGGTATGCAACTGAAATATCCCAACGAGTTTAGTTTGCTCTTTTAGAGATAAAACGAGTAACCAATTTTGGTAATGAAAAAACAAAAATCAGCAACATTAATAGTGGTTAAGAAAAACAAATGATTTGGGAATATCATTCATTAAAGTTTAACTATAAAATCAAGATTGAAAATGTTGGAGAAGAAGGTGCCTGGTAAACAAAGAGTTTTAAAGAAATAATTGACTCCTTTACAAACATAGCCTCATTTTAGTTCTCTTTACCTATAAGATTAACCAATTATCCTAAAGAAACCTAGATGTTCCATTTGTAATATGAAGTAAGTTTACTATTTATGAAATTAGAAATAGCAAATATAAAAATTGAACAATTTAAGTTCACTTGTTTCTTCCAATCACCTTTTGCTCACAATAGTTCAAAGAATCAACAAGACGAAGAAGCAGCTAACTTGAGGAGCAAAGATGAAAACTTTATTTTCAAGTATGCGGACACGACAATGCAGATAAAACAGTGAACTGAATCTTGTTCAAAAAGTTACTTTTACTCGAGGCAATAATTACTAGCACTGCATGCAGCACCACACAGGAATGAAAGTTGAAAAGCTCACTGATTAGAGACCATAACAAGGGTCCAAGGCTGTCTCTTGTGGGGGACAAAGTAATAGACACTGGGGCGGATCTAGAAAATATTTGTTGTCCAGGCTAAACTTATATATGTTTAGAGATATAAATAGATTCTTCATGTAACATAAAAGATTCTACACAGGATGGCACGACACGGCACGACACGGCATGGCACGGCAAGCCAGCACGGCCCCACGACCCATTGGGACCGTGTCGGCGTGCCATGCCGTGCTCCCATTTTCCATAACTTGTTGTGTCTGGCACCGCACGACACGACACGTTAAGGCAGCCAAGCCTTAAGGGGCTGTGTCGGCACATATTTATAGCGTTAAGTTAGAGTAGGTAATTCATTGATTGTAGTTTTTATTATTGGTAAATTATCAACCATTCAACACACTAAAATCTATATATTATAAGTAATTTAAGGCTAAAGTTCTATATATCACAACCCAAATAAATGAACAAATATCACATGCAAAGTACAAAAAATTAAAAGTAGAGTATGAAAACAACGTTGGATGAAAATAAAAGGTAATTAATGTAATGAATAATGTTATATTTAAGTGTAAGTTTAGTAATATTGGTTGAAATTAAATGTAATTTACTAATAATAAAAAGGTTAAAGAAAAATTGTACAATAATTTTTTTTTTTCTTTTCAGAAGGCTGCCCGGGCTGTAGCCCAGATCAGCCCTCTCAAGGGTACGCCCTTGAATAGACATGAGAGAAACTTTCCTCACATAATGATCAAATGAGATATTCTACCAAAAAATATATACCAATTTAATTTTTCAACCAAAACAAGTAAAGAAGGAAGTCTATATAGGGAGAAGGGATAAGGTTTCTCACCCATGGATCAAGAAAGTATAACTAGTTGATGGCAAAAGATGGAATTCAAGAATATAAAAGCACTACAACCCAAAGAATCACAAAAAGAAGTTAAACAGATAATTATTACCTTCTCTGCATGGATCCATAGTACTGGACTGCTGTTTCTCACTCACTTCAGAGATCAAAGTACCTCAAAAGGGTCAAGGAGGAACTCAATTCTCAACAAGGTTGATCTAAAAGAATCAACCAATTACAAAGATTCTGCAGGTCTGCAATGTAAAAACCAGCATGTAAATAAGTTTATAAACTAATAAAAGGAAGCAAGAAACTTATTTCAAAATGGAAGGGATACAGTTAAATTCTAGGCATGGGCAATGATATCATTAGCTGGATCTAATATCACTTTAGAGCTGTAATATGCTTTCAAAAGCAAGAAGATTTTTTTAATTGAAAAAATGAGATCAAACCGTTTTGGATTATCAAATTCAACATCATACAAAAGATGATGCAAAAAGAATAAAAAGTGTGATGATTAATGTTATGACAACATAAAAATCTAGAAAATGTTTCAAGTTAAAAAACCTGCAATATTCAGAGATTATCCAACCCAATATTCAAAGCACTGTTAATCAATTTCTCCTCCTCTCACATTATCGATAAGAAATGATATTATTGATAAGAAAAAGATGAGTTTGTGAAGGAAAGAAAGGTTTGAATTCACAAGTTAACCATGCATTCTACTCCACTCATCAAGAACACTGAAACTTTATTCTGTTTGTAAATTGTGACATATACGTTTTCAAAATTCTGAATAAACTAATTTCAAGTGAAATAAAACATACATGATTTACAAATATACCATTCATTCATTATCTTTTATGATTTACTAATACTTCCAGTTGTGTCAATGGTTATATTAACGACTCTAGTTTGTATAACATCAGGGATTGTGAATATTGAATTTTAAGAAATTCGGGGAGGTCCACATCGATTAGCAGCTACAGAGTATATATAAAAACAGAAGAAGGGCAACAAAGAATAAACATAAACGAATTTTCTTTAAAAATGTAGAGATTGACATACCAATGATGTGATGGAATTCTTCCTCTGGATCGTAGAGGTATCTTCCATATATCTTAACATGAGGGATACACAGATGAAAAAGAAGTAGAAATGAGATTGACATACAAATGATGTGATAGCATTCTATAGAGCTCATTAATTCTTCCTCCTATCGAAATCATTTATAACGTAAATAAGGTTTGAGGAGTTAGAGATTGACATACCAATCATGTTATGGAATTTTGTACACCTCATTCATTCTGAAAACACAAGGGATCGTAGATGTATATCCAATCTATCTTAGCAGAAGGGATGTGGGAAATCTTGGACCACTCTTTTCCTTTATCTCTTTTGCATTCTTCTTTCAGCCTTGGACATTCACCAATATATAAATGCAAAAGTGAGGATGGCAGGCCCTGCTCTGAAAAGGATCTCACTTCTGGACAACTCCCAATAGCTAAGAACGAAAGTGAGGATGGTAGACCTTGCTTTGAAAAGGATTTTAAATTTGGGAAATTACGGATCACTAGAGATTTAAGTGAGGATGGCAGGGCCAGCTCTGGAAAGGATGTGAGATTTGGGCAACCAATGATGGCTAAATATTCAAGAGAGTTAAGGTTTCGAAAATCCTCACCCATTAGGCATTTCAAATTTGGGAATTTGATAATGCCGAGATGAGTTAGAGAAGGGGGAAATGTCATGTCCAATTCTTGCTGTGGAAATGACTCCGCTTCTGTAAGTCCACAAATAGTGAGAGACGTGAGAGAGGTGAGGTTGTGAAACCCCCACTCAAGCACTGCCTTATACATTTTGACATTTAACCCCTCCATCGTAAGAGATGTTAGGTTGGTGGGAAAACCTACTTCCGGAAATGACGTCATACTTGGACATTCCCTCAAATTTAAGCTTTTAAGAGAGTTGAGGCTGTGGAACCAATTGGGTAAGGCTTTTAGCTTCTTACAGTATTCAATTGCAAGTTCACTTAAATTGGTGTTGGGAGGCCCTTCTTCTCCCAAACAATCAATACTTTCACATTTATATATCTCTATTTTTCGAAGATGACTTAGATTGTGCAGGCCTTGGGGTACACTTTTAAGATTCCTACAATCCCTTACACTAATCTCTTCAAGAGACTTGTTATTATAAAAACTCGCTGCTATGGACTCTAGGTCTGGAAGAGAATCGAGGGAGAGAGTATGAAGCGTCTGTGGTAAATGACCACTAGATGATAAACACTTGAGAGATGGGCATTTTTTGACATGCAAGTATTCTAGAAGAGATGTGTTTGCATTGTTGGGGTTCTCTTCATCCACCACTGATGTACAACTTTCCTCGTTATCATTCCACAAATACTCCAATTTCTCACAATTCTCTATCTCAAGCTTTTTCAAAGATGATGGTAGTTTGCTTCTTACAATGAATATTAGAGAATTGCAATCTTCCATTTTCAAACTTCCAAGACTTGCATTTTTGTGATTCATTCCCTCGGGTAATGAAGTCAGAGCATTGCAATTTCTAATCTCAAGTTTACTCAGATTAGAAAGGAGACAAACCTCGGGAAATGAGACAAAATTCAAGCAGTTTTCAATCTGTAACTCTGTGATAGAGATGAAGCTGTGCAACCCCTGTGGTGGCTTCTGAAGAAAAGTTTCATTCAACTGCCGCAAATTCTTCAGTTTTAGATACTCTACTTCCTGAAAGTTTTGTTGCCTTAACCAATTGCCAAACTCTGAAATATCTGCAAGAGTCATAGACTTCAATGACTTAGAATCCATTGGACTATTGCATGCCAACTCTTTGCATCCATCTATTTCTAATTTGCTAAGCATCGGAAGGCTTGAGAATGAAACCTCCAACTGCTTACAATTATTAATCAAAAGTTTCTCTAACGAAGGAAGACAAACAAGTAATCTTCCAGAGAGTTTAGGACAATTCTCAACTAAAAACTGTCGAAGGCAAGGGAATGCAGTGTGATACTCACTTTCTTTCATAGGTTCCCAATGCTCCCATTCTTGCATATCCACAAAACAAAGAGTCTGTAGTGATTGAAAAGGTGTTGAACAACGCTGACCACAAATTTCCATACCTATGCTTTTCAATCCTTTCATCCCTCTGATTGTGAGATCTTTAAGCGATCCTAACATCCCAAGTGAAGGTAATACCGTGCATTTCTCACAACTGTCCAATGTTAGGCTGGTCATTTTGGAGAATGATGAATCACCTACCCAAGATGGAAATTCTAAACCACCATAAAATTTGATATTGAGCTTTTCCAGATTTGGATGAGGTCGTAGTAGTCCAAGCACTTCTTTTTCTTCTACTTCATTTCGAGTGTCATCAAATTGAGAGTTCCATTCAAGCTGTAGCACTTTTAATTTCTGTTTATCATTCAACATCATCTCTCTTGTTTCATGTAAATCAACATTGTCTAATCTTGAAATGCAATGTTCTCTAGAAAGAGATTTTAAATTCTTCAGATTTTTCAAGCCAATCCCAAAACCTTTGCCAACGATAAAATTGGACAAATATCGAAGACATTGCAACTCATTCATTCCCAATGGCATGTCATTTAAATGAACACCACTAATATCCAGATATCTTAAATTGATCAAATTCCTAATCTTGGAAGGCAACTTCTTAAGTTCAGAACAACCTTGTAATTTCAAAATTTGTAGGTGAAATAAAGAACTTGTTGATTCTGGTAAGCTTTCGATCTTCGTACCGAAAGATTAAGGAATCTTAGATGTCTCAAATCACCAATGGACTCGGGCAACTCTGTAACATAATAACCTTCTAAAGATAATATCCTCAATTTTTTAAATTTTGGTAACATATCAAGTATAACTGTCTGAGTTATGTAGTCTGAACCAAATATACTGGTTTTGAAGGATAAAGGTAAGAACGTTCTTAGACGTTGATCAATTTGTTCAAGCTCATTGAGGACTCCAAATTTACATTTTCCATCAGAATGACCACGAGCAAAAGAAAGATGACGAACCTTTTTGAAGCTTCTCAGTGGCTTGTTGGCCTCTGCCATATCCTCCAGACGGTAGCTAGTTGCTCCAGAAGCCCATTTGGCAAGATCGTGGACAAGGTCATGCATTGTATGTTTGGATTCATTAATATTTGATTGCTGAAAAAATGATCTGGATACCAGAGCAATGAAGTACTCACGACCTAAATCTTCCAATTGTTGATTTTCTTTTGCTGGTATAAGACCTTCAGCTATCCATAGATGTATGAGTTCCTCCTCTAGGAATTCATAATCCTCCAATAAAATTGCACAATGAGTAAAGCATCTCTTCAAATGAGAAGGAAGATAGTAGTAGCTTAATTTTAAGGTTGCAGGAATGTCGTTGCTTTCTTCTACTAAGTCCCACATTTTGCTGTTTAGCATTTCCAACCACTCGTCTTCTCTTTCCTGCTTGGAGCGCAGAAGGCCAGCGAGAGATTTCACTGCCAAGGGTAATCCTTTGCACTTTTCAATGACTTTTTGACGAATTAATTCAATGTCACCATATGAAGCAATTTCTCCACACTCAAATGCATGCACCTTAAACAAAGACCAACACTCATCATCTGAAAGAATATTCAATCTATGAAACTCATTGGGAGCTCCCATTGTTAATGCAACATCTTTATCACGTGTTGTCACAATTATTTTGCTCCCACCAGCTCCAGCCTTAAATGGAGACCTCAAGATTTCCCACGATCTATAATCCTTGCTCCAAACATCATCTAACACGAGCAAGAATTTTTTTCCAGATACTGCATCTTGGAGTTTCTTCTGCACCGCTTCTAACACCATCAGATCACAAGAAGAGAGAGTAATGGACTCGAGAATCGCCTTTGAAATTTTCAAAACATCAAAATCATTAGATACACAGGTCCATGCTCTTGGGTTGAAATCTTTTACTGCTTCATCATTAAAAACTTTCTGTGCAAGCGTCGTTTTACCGATTCCTCCCATGCCCACAATCGACATGACACGGAAGTTAGCATCACCGGATTCACCAGTACTTAACACCATGTCAAGTATTTTGGTTGCATCTACATCTCTCCCAAAAACAGTAGTTTCAATTGGTAGACTCGTAGTTGGTGGTCTTCGGTAAACGGGCACAGTTGATGATGTCCCTCCGGCAATCTTTTTAATCAATCCAAGGTCCTCTTTTTCTTCCCAGAGCCGATCCAACCTTCTCGATATATCATCAATCCTGGATTTCGTATCAATCCTGGATTTCATATCATCTACCTTAGCAGTACAAGACGTGATAATCCTGCCTGCATCTTCCAGTATGGAGGTGGACTGAGGTTCAACAGGCTTCAACTTGCGCTCTAATTCTTGGGTGGCAAACTCATCAAGTAGGTCATCCAAATCATAAGACAAGTCTTGGAGATCGTCCAGCCACATCTTCACAAGCTTGTCACCCGACAGTTGTTTCTCTTCTGCGTCTGCCAGAACCGCCTCGATCTTCAACAGCTTCTTGTTCAACTTCTGTAGCTCTGGTGCCAAATCAGGGATGGAAAAGAAGGACAAATGATTGGGCGCCAATCTGTCAAACAAAACCTGAAGAAAAGCAGAAAGAAACACCTCTCCCACAGGCATGGTTTCTGGATGAAAGTAAGAAAGAGTTTCTGGTTTGGTAGAAAGAAATTAATGATTCAGGTCTTCAGGATGAGAGTAAGAAAGAGCTTCTGGTTTGGTAGAAGCAGAGTAAATACTTGGATAATTACTATATAGTTGAAAAAAATTAGAGGCAAGAACTTAAACAGTGGTTTGCTATTGGCACCCATTATTTATTTAATTATATAAAATTAAAAAGTTTTATTAATTAATTAATTAATTTCCTGAATATCCTTTTTAATTACTTATTTTTTAAATTTAATACACGTCATCTTTATTTCAAAAAAAAAAAAAAAAACTACACTGCAACTCTAATCTATTTACACAGTTTCTCACATCAATCACAAGACTTGTATTTTCTTTCTATTTTATGGTGAAATCATCTTTCTGGATGTGATTTTTTATTTTTATTTTTGAAAAGAAATGTGGAGTTTTATTAGATTTACTTTGTAGAAGATTTTTTTTAAAAAAATTGCATATCTCTTGAAGTAGTTTTGATAAAATAAAATAAAAATACTGAATAATTTGAAAACTAGGGCATAAATAAATTAATAGAGGGGCACTAATAGCACCTCAAACTTAAAACCGTTGTGGCACCGCTATGAATTATGACAGCGGTCCCATTCCAGTGAGTCACTGTTGTGTCTTGCATTGTGGGTGGCACATCGGTGGTACAACGGTCGTAAGTGTGACAACGATCGTGACCTGGTGACGTGGCGTGTTATCGCAAACAATTTCAACATGGTTTAGGAAGTGGGTGGCCAACTACAACTTGAATCATAGTCAATTACCAGTGTGTGTTGAATCAGGAAATATTTATGGAAAGAGAAATAATATATTTCTAGAACTTCTTACAAGAAGAGGATTTCTACTTTACAAGAAGTCTTATCATAAACAGGAAATAATATTTATGTGGAATAAGTAATTTTTATACGTCTAGGATTAGGAATTCCTTTTGGGTGGTGGAGCAAAATTAGCAAATCTAGAGAGATCTCAAGAGAGCATTGAGTGTAATTGAGTTTTGGGTATTTTAGAGTGAGAATCATGAGTGCGTGGTTGTAATAATTTATTATATAATGGGATTTTCTCTTGTCGACCTGATGACTTGGTTTTTTCTCGATTTGGATTTCCACATAAATTTCTTGTATTGTGTGTGTTTAGATTTATTCTCTTCCTCTTAATGATTTCTTTTACTATCATTTATGTTCGATCCGGCAACATTTGTACGTAGTGATGATTTATCCATCAACACCCTCTGCAACGGAGAGCTTTAAGAGATAATGGAGTCAGTAGAGCCTGCCTTTGCTTAAGTGTTCGACTATGAGAACTTGAACAAGGAAATTTGGATTCTGCTAGCCATCCATGTCAATTGGTTTTTTCTGGCTGCTAGTTTTAAATTTTAATTACAAGACAACTTGTTCAATCATCACCAACTTCGATCAAATATAAACAATTATTATGATTTAAATTATAAATTAGTTGAATTGTTAATATAATTTAAATCTTAATTAGAATTAATTTAATTAGTCAACTCAATCAATATACAATATATACAGATCAACTTGATAATTTTTATTATTTGGCCCGCTTTGTCTCTATTGTTCAACAGCTCCCTTGACTATATACTATAGGCGCTTAATACTAAACAAATAAACAATCCAAATAACTGATTCAAATTCAACGTAAATGATTTGTCAAATGAATTGCCATTATCACACAAATCAAAAGATTATGGGCTCGAAAAATAAATGGCACTATTTAACAGGGGTGTTATGCAAATATCACCAGTTTAGTAATGTAAGTTTAAAATGCACAATTTAATATAAAGAGACGAGAATACCTCGATAAAATTAAAAAAGAGAGAAAGTTGTCGTTTTGTTAGTCTGAGAAAAGCAAGAGTGAGAAAGAAACCGACAACAACGAAACCGACGGCAAGAAAATCGACGGTGAATTGACCAGAACAGGAATACAGTAGATTTCGCAGCAATTGACAGAGGTAAGTTCAGTTTGTTTTATTTATCGATTTGTTGTTGATAACTTATCATTGCATTTTAGACTTGTTTTGTTGATTGAAATTGTAGATTAGAGTTGAGAATTGTTGTGGTTTAGGTTTGGGTTTGAAATGATGTTGAGTATATGATGAGGAAGATGAAATTCTGGGTATCGAGGATTGTTTTTTTATTATAAATAAATAAATCGAGAATATTTCAAGTGAAATCGAGGAAATTTTTTAGAAAGATTCGAGGAAATTTATCATACGATCGAGATTATTTCTCAAAGGATCGAGAACATTTTCAATGCATCGAGAATATTTTCAAAGGATCGAGAAATTGTTTCAAACGATGGAGAATATTTTTCTAACGATCGAGAATGTTTTTCAAAGGGTCGAGAATTTTCAAAATGATCGAGAAGATTTTTCAAAGGATCGAGACTATTTTCAAACGATCGAGAATTTTTTAAAACGATCGAGAATATTTTTCTAACGATCGAGAATGTTTTACAAAAGGTCGAGAAGATTTTTCAAAGAATCGAGAGGTTTTTCAAAGGATCGAGACTATTTTCAAAGGATCGAGAATTTTTTCAAACGATCGAGAATGTTTTTCAAAGGGTCGAGATTTTGTTAAATGATCGAGAATATTTTTCAAAGGATCGAGAAGTTTTTCAAAGGATCTAGAAGTTTTTCAAAGTATCGAGAATTTGTTTCAAACGATCGAGAATATTTTCTAATTTTTTTTCCAGTTTACTTATGTATTGTTTCTGTGACATTGCAGATGACGAGCATGTTGAAGGAATTGCTTAAAACTCCAGAGGGAGATTGGTTCAAGGGAAAATTGACTGGACACGAACATTTTGAAGCCCTCGCACGAATAGGCGATTCACTTAACCGGGTCCCTAAAGATTTTACTGTTGAGGATCGGCGTCGGTTCATGGCCTCCTGTTTCCGGCATTTCATGTCGATGCACCAGGAGCTGAAGTTTTCGGGTGGTGTTATTCATCAGCTGCTGTTGCGGGAGTTGGACCATGACGGACCGACATATGAGATGCGGTTCTTGTTAGGTAACCATGTGGTCAGGTTTTTAAAGGTGGAATTTAGCCTCATCACCGGATTACGTTTTGGAGTTGTACTGGACACGAGTTTATATGTTGCAGTGGAGAATGACATATATCAACGGTACTTTCCTGGACACGATGAGGTATCGTTGGATGACTTGAGGGTTGTTCATACCCGCGGAGAGTTTCAACAGGCGTACAATGCTGTGAAATTGTGCCTCATTTACATGTTGAACTGGATATTGATGGGGGTGGACGAGAGATTGAAGATTCCAGTTTGGCAGTTTCGGTTGGTAGAGGACCTCAATGTCTTCTATGCATTCCCGTGGGGTGCCCACGTCTACAGGCATTCTATCTTTTCATTCAAGCATGTATTACCGCGACGACGTGAGGAGAGACGCCATCAGTCATAGGGTGATGTTGTACATTTCGTGGTTGGGTACAACATTTACGGTCTATCACATGCCCTTTTGGTAAGAAATTTGATTTCCAACATGTACATTAAATTTCATTTCCAAAATTGTTTTGGATTATAACTGTACTTATCTTTGATGCAGATATTTGCTTTCGAGGTGATCCCCCAACTGGGCGTCGATTTCGGGACCCGAAGGGTTATAGAGCTTTCTCCTCGTATGTTGAAGTGGGAGTTGACCAAACAACTTAGAGGGAAGAAGCTGGCCAAGATTTTTAGTGCTAGGATAATTATTTAATTTGTTAATCGTTATATTACTTACTATGTTTATAATGACATTCATCTAACTAAGCTTTCAGATGTCTGCTAGAAAGGAAATTGTGTCCACAGCAGCTGAGGTGGTGGCACCGTACTTTGTAGGCCTAAGTGAGGGGGGAACCTGTATGTACAGGATGACAGGGTTCACCTTCCTACTGTCCCTGATCTGACTAGTAGTGCAGATCGTCCCGAGGAGGAGGGGGGTGGGAGGTATAGTGAGACGGAGGCTTCAGACCCAACGGGGGCAGATTTCAGTGGCATGGAAACTGGCGGATATGAGTCTTCTCCTCGGTGAGTGAGGTGTAGAAGGGTTCAGTTTACCACCCCAGGACCTGGTGCTGCTACAGGGGATTCCCGTGCAGGCGTTGGACATGATGGTGAGGTAAGTTGAGATGGTAGTTTTATTTTTATTAATAAGATCTGTTGATTGTTTTAGTACTAACAATGTTGACATGATTTCAGGCCCCATGGGAACATCAGTTCAACGAGTTACGTGAAGCCTTTCGGAAGAGTGAGGATGATCGACAACAACAACACCGGGAGTTACTGGATTTGATCCGGAAGAGCAAGCAGGATCGACAACAACAACATAGGGAGTTGCTTGCATTGATTGGGGGCTTCCAGGGCTTCATGACGCATACGTATCAGCATAGAAAGGATCCACATACCTAAGAGGCAGTTCCGAAAAGTGGGGCTCAGTCTCTCCATCCCCCTCCGATCGATCAGTAGGCTCCCCCTCCACCTCCCATCGAGCAGCAGGCTCCCCCTCACCCTCCCCCTCCGAGCGAGCAGCAGGCTCCCCCTCCACCTCCCTTCGAACAGCAGGCTCCCCCTCCCCCTCAGAGCGAGCAGCAGACTCCTCTTTCCCCTCTGAGCGAGCAGCAAACTCCCCCTCCACCGTCTACTTCGATCCATCCGCACATGGAATGAAACTCTTCATCTCAGACACCCCAGCGGGGGGAGTTCGACAGCAGAGGCGTGTACTGAAGCGCGGTTGGCATTTGCTTAGCCTGTACACAGACCCGTGCCGACCTAAGAAGGCGAAGGTAATACTTGAGGGACCTGACCATGAATTTAATCCCCACGGACTGGTGGACGGTGACCAGTTGAAGGTTTATCGAGCCTTCACGAATAACATAAACGGGGAACTGTAAGTAAATTTATTTGTTATTTAGGTGGCAGGCTTTCTTCTAATGAATTAAATAAATGTATAGCTGGTGGAACATTAATACAGACGTGATGTCGATTTGCTGGAGCCAGTTGATGTTGCATGGTTCCATCGGATGCAGACCAACTTCATGGATTTGGATGATGAGGTATGTGGGACAGGATTTTTTTTTTTAATATTTGTTTTAGATGTATAACACTCTTAACACTTTATTATGTGCATATATTCCCAGCATATGGATGCGTACCTCCATATTCTTTTGACGCGTACCTCCATATTCTTCTAAAGCGTCAACGGGCATTCCCGAATGTGTACAATCAGATGGTCAACATATTGGATACGCAGTTTTTTGTAAGTACTAAAATTAGTAATGATTACGCATGCTTGTAGATTTGTATGGAAAACATTAATAATTTTGAGATTGTGTTTCTACAGTCTTTTTTAGAGCACCAGTATAGGAAAATGATACCTCGTGATTCTCGTGGGGAGATCACCACGGTGCAGTGGAATGTTTTGAGGTCTTGGTGGAAGGATGGCGACCTTACGACAGTGCTTGGTGGTGCCCTGATTGGATTTCGTTCGTGGCACGAGGTTGACATGGTAAGTGTTACTTGGTTTACAATTACAAATATAAATATCTTTGTACATCCTAACATCTTCTATTTACGTTTACAGGTTCTGATACCATGCAACATTGGGCCCCAACATTGGCTACTGGTGACTGTCGACCTCACATGCGGGAAGATGTTCATAGTCGACCCCTGGAGACAGGAGGTCCCAGTGCATATCCGGAAGCAGCAGGTTGCCCCGTTGCACTGGTTTGTGCCCTCGATGTTGCATCAGGTCGGGTTTCATACTGCACAACCGGCGAGACTTGAGAAATTTTCCAAGATGAATAAGCCGTTCGTAGTCAGCGTGGTGTCCGAAACACGTATCCCCCAGCAGAAGAAATCGTAAGACATTTTGTAATAGTAACTTTGATATTGTGTTATTATAAACCTAATGTTTTATTAACGCTTGTTAATGTGTCCAACTACAGGGGTAACTGTGGTCCCCACATGTTGAGATTGATCGAGTACTTACTGGCGGATATAAAGGATTTCGATTGGTCGGAAGATGATATGGGGATCATTCAGGAGAAGATGGCAGTTGAGATATTTTCAAACTCCCGGCCCGTTTAGATTTATGTAGTAATTCATCTGTATATGTACCAATTCTTCTGTATATGTACCAATTCTTTTGTATAAAAATGTTTACATTTGTATATATACAAATCATATTTAAATAAAATTGCATTTAAGTTAATGAACAAGTCATACGAGTACAATTTATCACAACATCATCATGATAACGCCTCAAATCATTCCACGGTGGAGTCTCTAGTATGACACATCTGTCTGTTGTGACTAACTGTATGACAGATACTACACTTGCGTCTATATTCCTCAGGAACGACTCTGCTCGGACCTTCATTAGTCAAAACTGGGTTAGAACATCTCCTCGAATTATGCCCTGGTTGTCCACATCGTTTACAGTTCTGTGTAGTTGTTCTCTTCGAAGATGAGATATGGCGTGAAGCCCTCAGGCGGCCTACTTGTCTCCTAGAGCTTGGATTCAAAACGACTCTCTCAGCGATGTCAAATGGCACAATCTAAGTGGAAGGATGTCCAACCGTCATAATAGGAACCTAGTACGCATCAATAAGTGTTTATCGCTTGTAGTTGTCCGCACACAGGGATGTGAAATCCATGTTTCGGTCCCTATAAAAACAGTGAAAACAATGAGATTCACGTTTCAGTAATATTAACCGTAGACAAAATTGTATGATGTACCTTGCGGCAGCGAGAGCGTGATAACATGGAAGAAGGTCCATTTGGAATTTGTTGCATGTGCAGGTCTTTCGGGATAAGTCAACGGTTCACTGTTTTCCAACTCGCTTCACCGAGAATATGTTACAGTCAACTGGATTTATGGTCATAAAATTGCATTATCAATATATTTTAGGATCACAAGATGTGCTGCATCGGTCAACTGATGACGCGTGGATTTTGCAGTCCTATGACAATCGTGAAACCAACGTTGTAGCATATTCCTAATAAACTCTGCCAAAGTTAACATAGGTAGTTGTCGTGCAAATTTTAGGCATGAGTTTATGCATTATGTAGCATTTGTTGTCATCACCTTATACCTTATGTCGAGACAGTGTACACGGGACCACTTGTATGGGCCGACATCAATTATATAATCATATGAATTCGGGTGTAAGTTTTGTAACTCTTCCATGTGCCGGTTATATTGCAACTCGATGTACGCTCGGGCTTATTTGTCCAATATTGCGACAACATCCTTTCTATGATATCGCTCCTTAATATTTTCATAAAAGTGCCAACAACATATGGTATGAGTGGCATAAGGGAACACTTTAGAAATCCTACTTCAATGCTTACATGTCGATCAGAAATGAATACCAAATCATCTATATGGCCAAGGGCACCTTTCAAGCAATCCAAAAACCACTCCCATGATAGGTTGTTTTTCGAGTCACTGTACCCAAAAGCAATTGGATAAACCTGTTCATTCCCATCTTGTGCAGTTGCAACAAACATTGTGCCCCCGAATCTACCCTTTAAATGGGTACCATCAATGACAATAACTGGATGTAAACACCTCTGGAATCTTCTGAGTGAGGCACCCAACAACATGAAAAAGTAGAGGAATTTACCATTTTCATCGCACTATAAGTCAGTGATTGTTCTGGGATTTTGTTGTTACAAAACGTAACCGAATGATGACAGCAGTTGGAAGTTTTCCTCATGTGTTCCATAGGTCAGTGACAATGCATAATCAAGAGCTTGATGTGCCTTATTGTACATTATTTGGATGCCATACATTGTTTTCATATCGGTGATTATGTCCTTCGGACGCATTAGTCTATCATCCTGTTGTTGCAATCTAGGTGCAACCACTTCTCCAATTATGACTACACTAGCTTGTCGATGGCGGCGGTGAATCTCCTCCAACGGACAAGTGTTTTCATTGATAAAACTTCTTACTTGAAAGTATGTCGCTTCATCTCTCCTCACAGCTCTTAACTTCCATGTACAGTTGTCCATCAAACAAACCAGATGTAATGTTGTCTTATTCGACCTTTTCACCTTCCACTCGAAGTTGTGCCGTATTGCAAAATGCCCAACCAATCTCTTCAAATCCTTTTTAGTAGGAAAAAATTGACCTTTATATATCATGTTGGTAGGTTCATCTTCTACCAAGTTCTTGCTTCCACACATACCAAACGAGTATGATTCCGCTCCTGGAATAACCCCCGTTGTGGCATTCTCAGAATCAGCTGGAGTTACATCAGGTCGGACCTCAGATGTCTCAGCTATATCTACTATAGTGGAACTACATCTGTGTACACATCTTGCACGTCTTTCCGTTTCAAATAGTTTTTCATCTTCCTCATTGTTTGCTACATTATGTTCCAGATACAAATTTGGCTCATTAGCCACCTCATGAACTGGTAAGTTATGAGGTTCATTGTTCCGCTCATTGTTCATGTCATTGTACATCTCATTGTATTGGTGGTTGTACTGCCCAACATTCATTTCAATTTGACAACCAAAATCATCGTCCAATTGTGCTCCAACTATATCACCATGGTCGGTTACTTCCGGTGGGACACCACATAGGTTTTCCCTACCGTCAATCCCGCTTCTTTCGGTGAATAACTGGTTGCCTCGCTTGAAGATCGAAAATGTTGGGTGTTATCATGAGGAGGGATTTCTTCACCAATGACACCTCCTGCAGCCCTCTCAATTAGACTGACACATACTTGAGGGATCACCCTATCTTCCCCTAGCATAAACAAAACATCGTCGTCATTTCTTATAAATGTGCGACATATTGTCCCAGCAACGATTGATATAGATTGTAGATCAACAATATATTTGTTCACATCGTACTTCACAACGGTTTGCACGATCGACACCAGCTCTTCGTAAGTCATATTTCTGGACACATACATTCCTTGGTTATCGGAACCGAGAAACCTCTGACTTCCATCAGGTAATTATTCCCATCGACCGTTGTAAGATATGACTATTCTAACCTGATCCATTATCCTGTGAAAATCATCATCACAAACAATTATTAACAAATAAAAAAAATTACTTTTACAATTACTAAGAATTACAAAAATTTCTCAACTGTAAGGGATCGAGAACATATTCTTCGGGATCGTGCTTTTTTTTGTAAGGGGTAGAGAACATTTACAAACGGATCGAGGATTTTTGGAAAGGGATCGAGAACATTTTCTAAGTGATCGAGCTTTTTTCAAATGGATTGAGTACTTTTTATAAGGGATCGAGAACTTTTATAACGGTTCGATTCGATAACTTTTATCGAAGGATCGAGAACCTTTTTTCAAGGGATCCGGAACTTTTTCTAAGGGATCGAGAATATTTGTCAAAATATCGAGAACTTTTTATAACGGTTCGATAACTTTTATCAAGGGATCGAAAACTTTTTCTAAGGAATCGAGAATATTTCTAAAGGATAGAGAACTTTTTTAAGGGATCGTAAATATTTATCAAATTATCGAGAACTTTTTCTAAGGGATCGAGAACTTTTTAAGGGATCGAGCATTTTTTTGTCTAGCAATTTTTTTCAAATAATCGAGTTTTTTTCAAAATAAACAAAAGCTCGTTCCAATATAAATAAGCTCGATTCATCTTTAAATATTCTCGGTCACACAAGAAAAAATGTCGGATCTATTCAATGTTCATACATGTTCTTACAAAGACTGGAAACAACATATATTATCGAAGAATTGATACATTGTTAACCCACACAGAAATGAATGCAAAATATCTGAAATGCATAAAAGAAATTTAAGTGAAGATCATAAATATTTGTTACCTTCTAGTGCAGAATCTGGAGAGAGACAACTTTTTTAGAGAGATAGACAAGTTTTTCAGATAACTTTTTTGGGGACATTCTGACATCATCAGCATGTTGCCTTTTAAAAATTAAAGTTTAGGGGTAACTTGGGTAGTTCATCATAATAGATGTCTTTTAAACTTAAGTTATTAAAAGGGTGATATTATCACAACACACGTTAAAAAAGGTGACAAATCTCACAATTTCCACCAAGATTATATGGTTAATGAATAAGTCACTTTCCACATCGATTGGATTGGTTATTGAATTGTCTAGTAATAGTGATTATAGTAAGTAGCTGGTGAAGTCCACATGTTTTTGGTGTATAATTTTTTCAATGATCATGCGTATTTGTTTAAAAGGTCTAAATAAATGCGTATTTGTTTAAAAGCAAGTTGCTCGGTTACCAATTCCTTTAAAAATTAATTGTGTAATAGAGAATGGAGGATGATTGAATTGTAGATAACGATTGATGACATACATGTACATGTTATTGGCAATAAAATATTTATAATTATCACATTTTTAATTGACTTCAATTTGCACCTTTCAAAAACCAAATACCATTCTCTTTCTATCTTCTTTTTCTAGTACATATTAAGCTTTTGAATAGGTAAATGTTGTGAAAATTGTCGATAAACAAAATAATTAAGCAAAATAAAAGTAGGGCAAAGCAAAATAAAAGTAGGGCAAAGCAAAATAAATTTACGTAGTTTAGGAAAGGAAATGAAGATTGCAAAAGAGTAACTTAGAATCAACCCAAAACTCAATTACAATCATGAAAGCAAGTAGAACGACTTGTTTGTGTTTTAATTGTCCCTCCAAATTGAATCTTGCCAATCATTCACATTTGTTGAAAGAGTACGAGTATCCATGACTGGTATTTCTTTTTACTACCTATCGAGTGGTGGAGTTCACACGGTTTATCAACCAAAGTAGAGATAATGAATTACAATAAATAAAAATCATGCTAAATGTTAGCGAATAAACGTCACTATGCGGAAGCATTGCCGGATATAATACAAACAAACAATAGTAAAAGAGAAAAAATAGGAAGAGATAATAAATTCAATCACACACAATACAAGAATTTACGTGGGAATCCAAATCGGAAAATAACTACGGCCGTCAGGACGATAAGAGATTAATCCATTATGAAGAAAATTATTACAACTTCACTCAATCCACTATGAAGAAAATTGTTACAACTTCACTCAAGATTCTCTCTCTAAAAAATAACCCAACCCAATTACACCAATGCTCTCTTGAGATCTCTCTTGATTTGTTCATTTTGCTCCACCACCAATAGTCTAGCTATTATGGTCTATTTATATGGATTACTGGGAGTTTAAGATAAAAGGAAATCCTAGCAAGTGACTTCTTTCTTGGAGCCTCCCTTCTTCTTATCAACCAAAAGAGCAGAGTTATCAGAAGATTTACCTCCACTCTTTAGCCTTCATTCTTCAGAGATAAGTTTGTTCGCCACATTTCCAAAACATATGGTTGAACTCTCATGTATCAAGATTGGCTTCATGTGTGCATAGGACGGTGGAAGGGACCAGATTAGTCTTAATCAATTTTCTTCTTCATCAATCTTCACTCTAATCGACTCTAATTTAGAAACTATTCCATTGAGCACTCCCAGATGATTAAAAATTTCCGTACCTTCAATCATCTGTACATGTGAATCTACTCCTTCAGGTAGAATCGGTTTGCCACATATGGGTTTTTAATTGAATCTTGCATCCATATGCAACTCCATTTAGCCACATTAATATTCTTAACTTTGGTTTGATTTCTCTTTGGGAAATATATCATATATTGTTGCACTAGATAAACTTTTCTTTCAATGAGATTTTTGATTGATATGGTTTTTAAACTGTAAACTGATTGAGATTTTCTTTCTTTGATGTTAATGCAACTGATATTTCTATATTATCTACTACAATGTGCTTTAGTTTCACGTAAAGACTTTTAGTAGGGACCTTAGAACCAGCTTTGTAAATTTTTCGCTTCTATAGATTTTATATTTGCAAATAAAGCTTGTACTCTTACCAAATTGGTTGTGCACTTCCTTTTTCATACATGTCATGGGGTTTGAGTTTCACCTTTTTCCATTAAAATATGATGAGTTGCATTTTTGGTATGAATTTGGAGTTGAATTTTAGGGTTTGTCCATCAAACCGCAAAGTGTGCAAAAAACTCTCCCTATAAATGACAATTGTATTTTCATTCGTGGTTGTTAGGTTCTGACAATCTAGAAGTGAGAGTTGCATTTTCGGTCGAGTTGGAGTTGGCAGGGATCAAAGTTGAAAAGGGCATTGTTGAGTTGGCAGGGACCAGTGGCAAGACAACAACATAGGGTTTCAACTTATTGGGTGTTGGTGCCAATAGTACTACAAGGCTGGAGCCAGGTTTGCCAAGTGGTGTGCTGTTTGAAAATCGGTCACAACGAGCCATCAGAATTATCAATCCAGCAAAATGTACAGGGTTTGGCTCGCTACGCTATCATTTTCCAGGAGAATGGGCTGGTTCCCATTGGTGAACTAGAGATATTGACTGTTGGGAGCCATGACATAAAAACACGTGCTGCTGTGAATGATTAACATGTTCTTCTTGAAGGCACATTGCTGAAGCCTAAAATGGTCACTCCAGGCTCTGATAGCCCCAAGATAACATATATCTATATATATACTTTATAAAGCATATCAAATGCTTTGTTAAATTTGTCATAAAAGCACACTTTAACAAAAGCCTTAAAATATTGTTTTCTGAAGGTGGCACCAGAGGTGATAGCAGAGTACACTGTGGCAGCACTTCGCCGGACTGTTCCACCAATGTTGCCAGGGATTGTGTTCTTGTCCGGCGGGCAAAGCGAAGAGGAGGCAACAGTGAACCTAGATGCCATGTACAAGCTAGAGGTGTTGAAGCCATGGACACATGCATTATCATTTGGATGAGTCCTTCAACAAAGCACACTCATGACATGGGGTGGAAAAAAAGAGAATGTTGCCAAAGCTCAGGAGGCATTCCTGGCCAGGTGCAAGGCCAATTTTGAGACCACCCTCGGCAAGTACACAGGCAGTGGTGCCGGAGGATTGGCTTCAGAGAGCTTGCACGTTAAGGGTTATAAGCACTAGATGTGGTTCATGTGTCTTTACATATATATATTATAGTGGGGATTATGTTGAAATTGTTTCATGATGATGTTTTGATTTCTCATATATGCTTACTTTCGGCTGATATTTGTACCTATGATCATTTAAATGTTCCATTTCACGTCTTTTAATTTATGTTAGGATTTTCAACATTTGTCTCATAGACCTATATACAATTTGAAGATTTGGAGTGTCTATTTTGAGAAATAAAAATTACAGGTAGAATTTTACATATTCATAATCCAAATTAAAAAATATAATAATCCAATGCTCCAAAATTTGCCTACGAGTAATGATAAGTATAGAAACAATATATTTAACACTCGTATAAATTTTAGCATTGTGCTAAAGCTGTCATTACAAGCTTGTAGAATGGCTCAGTGAACAAGAAAAGCTTTTGAGAGATAGCATTCTTACGATCAACTCCATAAAGCCAGCATGGTACATACAAATTCAAACTCCTATAACTCAAACGATCGCTTTGTACATGATTGTTATTAAGCTAAATGTTGGAACAGGAAGATGATAGTCCTATCTCCGAAGCCTGGAAGCTGTTGTGTATTAGCATAGAGAAAAAACAGCTCTAAAAACCCTCAAGAGAGGGTTCATTATCTCCTTTTCTCTGCTCTCTTCATGCATACAAAAGCTGTTGCAAGGGAAATACACAACCGGACATGGGAGAACCTTTCTCGTGAAATGTAACATGGAAAGGTGACAGTTCTTACACTTGTTGGTTCTAATAGAAATCGTCATATTCATCCTAAATGAAAAGAAAGACAAATTAAGTGGAGATTATACACAAGCAAGAAGGTGATAATGAAAGAAAGCAAAAGTCTACATAAGGGGTGAAGAAAGTAGCTAGGAATGTTCAGGTTTCTCACTTGCTATTGCATTCCAACAGTTGGGAATCTTGGTAGACTCAAGATCCCAACTGAAACCTGTCACACAAAGACTTACAAGAAAAATGACAGGCAGATATTCTGAAAAAGAAAACCAACTACCAATCAATTAAAACTAATTGATCTAAACTGAGAAACAGAAGAAATCAAAGAAACAGATAAGCAATATACAATAAGGAAATCAACACACAATTATCGTGGTTCGGCCAAAATTGGGGCCTACATCCACGTTGAGCCTCTTTGGAGAGACCCTATCACTATATAAAATATTCTTACAGCCTTTACAACCCAGAAACTACACAAGAAACAGCCCTCACAAAAGGAGCCCAGAAACCACAACGAAACACACTCAACTAACGTAACCTAGAGCACAGACTAAACATGAGATTCAACCCATAAACGCTCACAAGTTACATGAATAGAATCACCACTCTCAGATCTTTCTTTTCTCCTCTATCACTCTCTCAGATTTACAACAGAAAAGCCTAAAAATCAAGATGAACACAAAGAACACATAAAAATACAGAGAAAAGCTTCAGAGAAAACAGAACGAGAAAACCCTAGAATCAGAAAAAAGTGTTTTCTCTCTCCATCACTTCCGATTTTATACCCTTTATCAGATAATGTACAACTCACACAAAGATAACCAATTAGTTGCTTCCAAGTCAGCAGGAACAATCTGATAGGCACAAAAACAACGTCGTCTGAGTAAGTGAGAAAGCAGATCGGGCTGGGAGCAATTCCGTTGGGCTTCTACGGGTTTCAACTTCCTTTTCATCATTGGACCTTGGATTGGGCTTGAAGATGGGCTACAACAACAAATTCCACCTAGTCCATCTTTACAGGAAAAACAAGACTGCAAGATCTATTTAGCAACAGAGATCCCTCCAAAGCAAAACCTGGCTCAAAACAAAACAATCAAATCAACCATAATCACCTAATTTTAGCAAATTCAAGCAATGCTTGAACTTGCTATAGGGAACCACTTTAGTCCCCATATATGCTGAATTTTCTTCAGTGGATATCTTTTCCACCTCAATAATACCTTCAGATATTTTATCTCTAATAAAATGGTATTTTACTTCTGTATGTTTAGTTCTTTCATGAAAAATGGGATTTTTACATAGATATAAAACACTTTGACTATCCGTGAAAATTACAGTTTTACCACTAAAAACTTTTATTTCTCCTAGAATACATTGAAGCCAAATAGCTTCTTTTATAGCTTCAGTTATAGCAATATATTCAATTTCAGTAGTGGACAAAGCCACTACTGGTTGTAACTGACTTTTCCAACTTACACAGCAGCCAGCAAAAGTAAAGAAATAAGAAAATGTTGATCTTCTCTTATCTCTATCACCCGCATAATCTGAATCAACATAGCCTATTAAATCTATAACATAATTTGCACAATCATAAACTAACCCTATAGAGGTAGTTGTACTAATGTATCTTAATAATCACTTCATGACATTCCAATGACCCTTACCTGGATTGGCCATATACCTGGACAATACACTAATTTATTGTGCTAAATCTGGTATAGTACTAATCATTGCATACATAATAGATCCAACAACACTAGAATAAGGTATGGATTCCGTAAATCTTTTCTCTTCAATAGATCTAGGAGATAAAGCTGTAGACAGCTGAAAACTTGAAGAAATAGGATTATTGGCATGTTTACAATTCTTCATAGAAAACCTATCTAATAGCTTTAACAAGTAACTTTCATGTTTAAGACACAAACTTAAATCTTTTCTAGTTCTAACAATTTCTATTCCTAAAATCCTTTAGCATTTCCTAAATCCTTCATGTCAAATTTTGTTTTCAATCTTTTTTTTTAAACCTTTAATCCTAGACATACTCTTACTAGCAATTAACATGTCATCAACATATAAAAGCAAATAAATTGAACTTAAAATATTTTCACTAGTGAAGTAAAAGCATGTATCAAATTTACTCTTATAAAAACCTAAGCTAGTAATGAAATTATCGAATTTCTTATTCCATTTGTATAGGGGCCGGGGCCTGTTTTAGCCCATAAAGGGATTTCTTTATAAAACAAACTTGAGAAGGTTTAGTTTTAGACTCAAAACCCTTTGGTTGAGACATAAAGATAGTTTCACCTAAATCTCCATGCAAGAATGCTATTTTAACTTCTAGTTGCTCAAGTTCTAAATCATAGAAACTAACTAAGGCAAGCATAATTCTGATAGTTTTATACTTAACTACAGGTGAAAAAATCTCATTATAGTCAATACCTTCTCTTTGAGTAAAGCCTTTAGCAACTAACCTAGCCTTATATCTAGGTGGGTCATTCTGCCCTAAACCTTCTTTTATCTTAAAAATCCATTTACAATCAATAATTTTCTGTTTTTCAGGTTTCTTTACAAGGGACCAGGTTTCATTTTTATCAAGAGATTCTATATCTTCTTTCATTGCATTAAGCCATTTCTGCCTATCTATAGAAATAACAGCCTCTTCAAAAGTCTTAGGTTCAGCTAATTCTAATTCTTGTCCAGTATATAAAGCAAAAGAAATAATATCAACATAGGCATACTTACTATTTGGCTTAATAACCCTTTTAGCTCTATCCCTAACAAGTTCATAATCAGCTAGAGATTCATTTACCTGTTGCTGTTCCTGGTTTTCTTCCACCTGATCATCAATCTCTGAATGATCAGACCTATGATCCTCAATAGAATCAGTTGGGGTTGAGTCATTATCAAGAGCAGAATTGCTAAGTTCCACCTGAACTCTATTTTCATCATTCTTAGAGGAATTTAAATCAGTTTCAATAGGGTAGTTAGTGTCCTTACAAGGCATTCTAGTTTCATCAAACACAACATCTCTACTAACGATGACTTTAAAATCCTTTTGGTCCCTAAACCAAATTCTATAACCCTTAACACCTAAAGGATAACCTAAGAAGACACCTCTTAAAAACCTAGGTTCTAATTTCCATTCCGATTGATGAGCATATACAGCACACCCAAACACCCTTAAATGTTTTAGACTAGGAGGTCTACCAGTCCATTTTTCTTCTGGTGTTTTTAAACCTATAGCAGTAGATGATGATCTATTTATTAAGTATGTGGCAGCCATAACAGCTTCACCCCAGTATTGTTTACTCAACCCAGAACTTATTAGCAGACACCTAACCTTATCTAGATAGTTCTATTCATTCTCTCAGCTATTCCATTCTGTTGGGGAGTATACCTAACTGTTTTATGTCTTTCAATGACATTATCACTGCAGAATTTATTGAATTCATTCTTACAAAACTCTAGGCCATTATCAATTCTTAGTACCTTGACTTTCTTGGAAGTCTGATTCTCAACTAACAATTTTCAAGCCTTAAAGCTCTCAAAGCTTGATCTTCAAACTTTAATAGGTATACCCAGACCTTTCTAGTGAAATCATCTATCAAAGATAGAAAATACTGATTTCCACCATTAGTTGGGACCTTTGAGAGCCCCCAAAGATCTAAGTGTACATATTGAAGGATTTCTTTTGTGTTATGTTGAGTTGTACTAAAACTCAGCCTATGTTGTTTTCCTAAGACACAGTTTTCATAAAATTCCAGATTATTAATCTTATCCCCATTGAGTAATTCTGTTTACTTAATTCATTTAGACCTCTCTCACTCATATGACCAAGTCTCTTATGCCATAAGGATGCAATGTTATTAATTTTAGTTACTACATTAGCAGTATCATTAATAACTGTTTCACCCTTTAAGACATATAGATCATTTCTCTTATCACCTTTCAAGATGTCAAGAGAGCCCCTAGATACTTTTATGATCCCTTTTTCAGCCTTGTAACAGTAACCATCCTCATCTAATATACCCAAAGAAATTAAGTTTCTTCAAAGATTAGGTACATATCTAACATTCTTAAAGACCCTAATCATTCCATCATACATTCTAATAGCTACTGTTCCTATTCCTTCAACTTGACATTGTTGATTATTACCCATCAACACACTATTACCTTTAAGTTCTTTAAATTCTGAATGCCAATCCTTTCTAGGTGTCATATGAAAAGAACAACCTGAATCTAAAATCCATTCAGACTTAATATCCTCAGTTGTTACTGCTAATACTTCACTAGGTTCAAAAGACTTAGAAGCTATAGCTGCATCACCATCATTATGAGTTTTTTCTTGATTCTTTTTCTTAAACTCGTAGCAATATTTTTTAATATGACCTTCTTTACCACAGTAGTAACATTTTCTAGTGTTATTTCTGATCTTAGACTGAGACCTATTTCGATTAGGAGTCTTACTTCTACCCTTGCCTTTGTTATTATTAGGGTTATGATTATTGTTCCCATTTCTTATAGGTTGTCTTCCCCTAACAAACAAGTTTTCACCACTATCCTTTTTCTCAATCTTAAGTTCTAGGTCTTTTGATTTTAAAGTAGAGATACACTCTTCTAAAGATAAAGAAGTCCTACTATATTTAATAGCATCCTTTACATCTTTAAAGGAATCAGGAAGATAATTAAGCGAAATTATAGCTTCATTTTCATCACTAAGTTTTTCATCATCCCCAACATTAGCAAGTTATATAGTCATTTTCTTGAATTCATCAAGATTCTGACCAAGATTCTTGCTTTGGTCCATTTTAAAACTAAAAAGTATTTCCTTAAGATAGATTTTATTAGTTAAAGACTTAGTGAGATATAGACTTTCTAATTTCTTCCACATATTATAAGCAGTAGATTGATCATTAACTTCCCTAAGAACATTATCAGACAAATTCAGGATTATAGTTCCTAAAGCCATTTCTAACATGTCATCTTTCTATTCTTTAGTTAATGAGTCAGGCAATTTATCTGGACCTTCAATAGCTCTGAGGATTTTCTGTTGGGAAAGAAGGGCTTTCACCTTTCTTCTCCAAATCCCGAAATCCCCAGTGTCATCAAACTTATCTATTTCAAATTTTATGCTCATACAAGTGAAATTAAAATTTTCAAAATTACTAAAGTCAGGGAATTTTACCTCAGATGCACCGCTAGCAGATTCACTGCTAAAGTCCTCTTCTCCAGCAGAGTCTTCTGAGTTCGAAGCCTCTACCACCGGAGGAAACTGTCCCTCGTTGTTCGCCGTTGGTTCAGTCTTCAGGCTCTGATACCATTATTGGGAATCTTGGTAGACTCAAGATCCCAACTAAAACCTGTCACACAATGACTTACAAGAAATGACGGCAAATATTCTGAAAAAGAAAACCAACTACCAATCAATTAAAACTAATTGATATATAATGAGAAACAGAAGAAATCAAAGAAACAGATAAGCAATATACAATAAGAAAATCAACACACAATTATCGTGGTTCGGTCAAAATTGGGGCCTACATCCACGTAAAGCCTCTTTGGAGAGACCCTGTCACTATATAAAATATTCTTACACCCTTTACAACCTAGAAACTACACAAGCAACAACCCTCACAAAAGGAGCCCAGAAACCACAACGAAACACACTCAACCAACGTAACCGAGAGCATAGACTAAACCTGAGATTCAACCCAGAAACGCTCACAAGTTACATCAATAGAATCACCACTCTCGGATCTTTCTTTTCTCCTTCTATCACACCAAGAACACATAAAAATAATGAGAAAACAGAACGAGAAAACCCTAGAATCGGAAAAAGTGTTTTCTCTCTCCATCGCTTCCGGTTTTATACCCTTTATCAGATAATGTACAGATCACACAAAGATAACCAATTAGTTGCTTCCAAGTCAGCAGGAAATCATGACTCAGCAACAACAATCTGATAGGCACAAAAACGACGTCGTCTGAGTAAGTGAGAAAGCAGATCGGGCTGGGAGCAATTCCGTTGGGCTTCTACGAGCTTCAACTTCCTTTTCATCATTGGGCCTTGGATTGGGCTTGAAGATGGGCTACAACAACACCAACTGTATTTTCTGCCTTAATAAGTATGGAGGAAGCTTCACTCAATTACTCAATTCTTATTGGATCCTTGCTACTGCCATGACCCTCTTATCGAACTGAGGCATGTTACAACAGGGTAAGATATATTACAACATTAAATTATCATAAGATGCTAGAAAGATCGAAAATGAAAAACAATAGCAGAACAAGATGTTCATTCATGGATGAGAATATTTGATGGTATCTTTCGGTCTTCTTACACTTATGAACAGATGAACTGCCTTGAGCTCTAAGCCGATATTTTGTTGACAAGGGATGTATCTCAAGTATCATGGGAAAATCAAGGATAATACACCAATGCATATGTTCTGTGATGAATAGCATAATAAGGAAAAATAAGATTGATTGCTTAACATTCCTATATATATAGGTATTTCACAAAAATTAAATGTACATAAGGATATATAACAATTGAAACAATTGAGAAACAATATATACACATAAGCAAATAAATGTACATGACCAGATACAACAATTAGACGCAGAAATCTATTGTCATTGAAATATATTTGTCGAAGAACATCAAATTCAAGGGCTCCGAATATACCTAACCTAAATATTGTGGTATTGTCTCAGCAAGGATCAAAGAAACTAATCATTCATTTCAAAATTACTAAATAAGCCATGGTGTCATCTTAGAAATGAATTCTAAGTTATTACCTTATTGAGGATGCCAATGGCCATTTCCCAACAAAGTCTGTACTCTTGACCAATAAAACTAGTAACCAAATTTGGTACTGAAAAAACAAAAATCAGAAACAATAGCAATAGTCACAAATTCTTCCCATTGGAAAACGAAGTATATATAAAAGCTAAAGAAGGATAACATAGAAACATACATGAAAACAAGGAATTACTGAATCTTATTCAAAAAGTTACTTATCCACGAGGCTTTAATGACTGGCACCACAGCAGCAACAGACAAGCTCGAAAAGGTTCATACCAACGATCAAGAAAGAAACATGCATGACATGATAGAAGCTTTCCTCACAGTTATCTAATGAGATATTCATCCAAAAAGAGATATTAATTTAGATATTCTCACCACGGCTCTCAAGAAAATACTTCAAGCATTTCCCAGAGGATCAAGAAAGTAGAACTAGCTGATGGTAATAGAAGGAATGATTCATACTTTGCATAACAAATTACAGAGAATTCAGATTTAATCCAAGAACAAGAAATCACTGACAACCAAAAGAATCGCAAAAAGAAGTTTCACTCACTTCTGGATCTTTAGTTACTGCCTTTCACCCACTTGATATAAGTATCTCAAAAGCTCTAGGAGGATCTCAACAAGGTTGTACCAAAAGAATCAAAATATTACAAAGATGTTGCTAGACCTGTAATGTAAAATCCCAGCATGTCAATATGTTTATAAACAAATGAAAGTAATCAAAAAACATATTTCAAAGTGAAAATAGTGCAGATAAATGTAATATGCTTTCAAAAGCAAGAAGTTCATCTATTTTTTTTATGTAAATGAGAAAGATGAAATCAAACAGTTTTGGACTATGAAATTCAGAATCTTACAGTAAGATGAAACGAATTTTGAAAGCACTAATCCTTAATCTATTGTCGTACAATTCTGGATGTCCTACATTATCTTCCAATTGGGGATCATTTTAGAATTGATTAGCAGGATTCTTCCGTCTGCAACAACAGAGTTTATATGAAAACAGAACAAGGGTAACAAAGAATAAACATAGATGAAAAAAACGAGGAATTTAGAGAAGAAGGGCAACATAAATGAAAAGAAGTAGATTTTCATTAAAAATGTAGATATGGTTTGAGGTGTTAGAGATTGACATACCAATGATGTGATCGAATTTTATACACCTCATTCATTCTTCCTCCTATAGATCATAGATGAAAAAGAAGGAAGTAGATTTGAGGTGTTAGAGATTGAGATACGAATGATGTGATAGCATTCTATAGAGCTCATTAATTCTTCCTCATATCCAAATCATTTATAATGTAAATAAGGTTTGAGGAGTTAGAGATTGACATACCAATCATGTTATGGAATTCTGTACACCTCAATCATTCTGAAAACACAAGGGATCGTAGATGTATCTGCCATCTATCTTAACACAAGGGATGTGGGAAATCTTGGACCACTTTTTTCCTTTATCTCTTTTGCATTCTTCTTTCAGCTTTCGACAATTCCAAATATCTAATTCCAAAAGTGAGGATGGCAGGCCCTGCTCTGGAATGGATCTGATTTCTGGACAATCCAAAATCTTTAAATTCGAAAGTGAGGATGGCAGGGCCAGCTCTGGAAAGGATGTGAGATTTGGGCAACCAGCGATATCTAAGCTTTCAAGAGAGCTAAGGTTTCGAAAACCCTCACCATTAGGCATTTCAAATTTGGGAAATCCAAAATGGAAAGATGAGTTAGAGAAGGGGGAAACGTCATTTCCATTTCTTGTTGTGGAAATGACTCTTCTTCCGGAAGTCCACAAATCATGAGAGACGTGAGAGAGGTGAGGTTGTGCAACCCCCACTCAAGCACTGCCTTATAGATTTTGACTTGAGGACCATCAATATCAAGAGATGTTAGGTTGGTGGGAAAACCTTGTTCCGGATACCAAGTCACATTAGGACACCCACTCAGTCTTAAGCTTTTAAGAGAGTTGAGGCTGTGGAACCAATTGGGTAAGGCTTTTAGCTTCTCACAATATTCAATTGCAAGTTCAGTTAAATTGGTGTTGGGCAGCCCTTCTTCTCCCAAACAATCAATACTTTCACATTTATATATCTCTATTTTTCGAAGATGGCTTAGACTGTGCAGGTCTTTGGGTACACTTTTAAGATTCCTACAATCCCTTACACTAATCTCTTCAAGAGACTTGTTAGTATGAAAACTCTCTGCTTTTGACTCTAGGTCTGGAAGAGAATCGAGGGTGAGAATACGAAGCGTCCGTGGTAAATGACCACTAGATGATAAGCACTTGAGAGATGAGCATTCTTTGACCTCCAAGTATTCGAGAAGAGACCTGGTTGTGTTGTTGTTGTTCCCTTCTTCCACCACCGATGTACAACTTTCCTCATTATCATCCCACAAATACTCCAATTTCTCACAATTCTCTATCTCAAGCTTTTTCAGAGATGATGGTAATTTGCCTCTTACAATAAATGTTAGAGAAATACAATCTTTCATTTTCAAACTTCCAAGACTTGCATTTGTGTGATTCATTCTCTTGGGTAATGAAGTTAGAGCATTGCAATTTCTAATATCAAGTGTACTTAGATTGATAAGGAAACAAACCTCTGGAAATGAGATAAGATTTGAGCAATTTTCAATCCGTAGCTCTGTGATAGAGATGAAGCTTTGCAACCCCTGTGGTGGCCTTAACCAATTGCCAAACTCTGAAATATCTGCAAGAGTCATAGACTTTAGTGACTTGGAATCTGTTGGACTATTGCATGCCAACCCTTTGCATCCATCTATTTCTAATTTGCAAAGCAGTGGAAGGCTTGAGAATGAAACCACCAAAAGCTTACAATTCTTAATCACAAGTTTCTCTAATGAAGGAAGACAATCAGGTAATCTTCTTGAGAGTTTAGGACAATTTACGACGGTAAGCTCTCGGAGGCAAGCGAATGCATCAACATACTCGTTTTCCTTGACAGGTTCCCAATTCTCCCATTCTGGCATATCTTCAAAACAAAGAGTCTCCAGTAATCGAAAAGGTTTCTTGCAACCCTCCCCATAAAGCTCACAACCTAGATGTTTTAAACCTTCCATCCCCTTGATTGTGAGATCTTTAAGCATGCCCAATAGACCAAGTGAAGGTAAGCTTATACATTTTTCACAGCTTTGCAATCTTAACAATGTCACCTTGGAAAATGATGAATCTCCTACCCAAGATGGAAATCTTGTGCCACCATAATATCTGATTGTAAGCTTTTCTAAATATTGATTTGGTTGTAGCATTTCAAGTACATTTTTTTCTACAACCTGCTTTCGTGAGTCATCAAATTGAAATCCCCACTCTAGCAACAACTCTTTCAAGTCCTTCATATCTCTTAGTATTAAATCTCTTGCATCACATTCAACCACATTGTCTAATCCTGAGATACACAGTTCTCCGCGAAGCATATTTAAACTTTTCAAATCTTGTAAGTTCGAACCAACTTCCTTGCCCACAATAAAATTAGACAATTTCTGTAGAGATTCCAATTCTTTCATTCCTGATGGCATTTCTTTGATTGAAATTGCGCCTTTAATATCAAGATGACGCAATTTAATCAAATATCTGAAGTTGGAAGGCAGCTTCTCAAGACGAGAACAATCTCTTAACATCAAAATCTGCAAGTTGTGTAACAGGCTTGTTGACTCGGGCAAACTTGTAATTTCCGTACCGAAAGATTTAAATACCTTAGATGTCTTAAACCTCCGACTGAATTCGGTAACTCGGTAATACAATATTTTCTTAGAGATAGTGCCCTCAATCTTTTGAGTTTTGGCACTAAATCAGAGATAATTATATCTGTTATGTAACACTGCCAATAATCCTTTTGAAATATTGGCAAGAATGTCCTTATTCTTGACCTTAAGCTCTCAACTTCATTTAAGACTTCAAATTTCTTTTTGCCCGCACAATACTTGGCAGTGTACGAAAAATAACGAACCTTATCCAACCCTCTCGGTTTCTTATCATCTCCCATTACATCTTCAACCCTTAAATCATGGATAAGATCGTGCATTGTAAATTTAGATCTATTACTACTTGATTGTTGAAAAATTGATCTTGACAACAAATCATGAAAATACTCACCCCCAAAATCTTCTGGTTGCTTATCTTTTGTTGATTGTTGGATAAGACCTTCTGCCATCCACAAAAGCACAAGTTCCTCCTCTTCAAATTCATAATCTATTGGGAAAATTGCACAATACACAAAACATCTCTTTAGATGTGACGGGAGATGGTGGTAGCTTAATTTCAAAGCCACAGGGATTTCATTTTCACCCTTTTCTAACAAATTCCAAAGATTGTTATTCAGTAGTTCCGACCACTCGTTTTTTTGCTTTGAGCGTAAGAGGCCACCGAGACTCCTTGCTGCAAGAGGCAAACCTTTGCTCATTTCTATGACTTTCTGACGAATGAATTCAATATTGTCATGTGCAGGAATATCTCCATTCTCAAAAGCATGCATAGAGAACACCAACCAGCAGTCTTCATACGGTAGAAGATCTAGTAGGTAAAATCCACTCGGTCTGATTGTTAATGCTATGTCTCGAAGGCGTGTTGTCACAATCATCCTACTTCCTCGTGCACCTGCCGTAAAGGGAGATTTTAGAGATTCCCATTCGCCATAATCCATTCTCCAAACATCATCTAACACGAGTAAGAATTTTCTGCCATTCAATTTCTCCTTCAGTTTATCCTGGGCTGTGCTTAGCTCCTTCAAATCAGAGGGAGAGCCACTGATGTACTCAATAATTGCGTTAGAGACTCTTAGAACATCATAGTCATCAGATACACACACCCAGGCTTTGAGCTCGAAAGACTGAACCATCTTATCGTTATAAACCTCTCGAGCAAGTGTTGTTTTGCCGATTCCTCCCATACCCACAATGGGTATTACACGGAAGTTGGCATCAGTTGGTTCATCGTTTAACACCATTTCTAGTATCTTTTTCTTATCTCCGTCTCTTCCGTAAATAGCAGCTTCAGTTGGAACACTTGAACTTCGCCGTCTTCGGGGTGCAGCATTTGACGATGTCCCTCCAGCATTATTATCTTTCAATCCAAGGCTTTCTCTAAGGCTACGGAGATGTTCAAATCTGCTATTGACATCTTTTATTTGGGACTCCATACCTCTATTGACCTTGATAGCTCTGGGGCTCAAATTTCTGAAACAAGAAGGAACGAACTTCCGAATCTTGCTAGTGCTAGGCTGATCATGCTGTTCCATCTTCAACTTCCTTGCAAAAGCTTCAGTTGCGAACTCATCGAGAATGTCCTCCACATCATAAGCCAAGTCTCGGAGATCGTCCAGCCACATCTCCACAGCACTGTTCTTGAACTGCTTCTCCTCTGCATCGCCGAGCACAGCCTGAATATACTTCAGAGCATCTTCCCACTTCTTGATCTTTGAATACAACCCCTCTTGACGCAGAAATCGCAGCAACTCAGGAGAAGTCAATCTCTCAAGCAAAACGGGAAGGAAAGCCGAGACAAGGAGCTCTACCACAGGCATTTTTTTTTTCTTGGTCGAAAGAAAAGATTTGAGTAAAGGATTGTCACACAAGCAAAGAAAACGATGAGAGCAAACAAGAAATTCAGAGAGACTGTACTTTTGGTTTTGTGTGAAAAGTGTGTAAATGCCAAATTGAAAATTGATAATGCAGCAGGGTGCTTTCTCTCAAAGCATGGGGGCTCGGGGCTCCATAACTAATTAATTATTCTACAATTAATTAATTAATTAAAATAAATAATTTAAGGGTTAATATTGAAAACTCTTTTACTTTGAACTACATGTATAATTATAAATATTTTTATTTTAAAAACCTTTTTAACGAATTAACAACGTTAATATTTCATTTGTGTTGACAAAGTTTAACTATTAAAAATTCTAAAATATCCATATTTAAACTTCAATCGTATGAATTGATCATTATACTTTTATAGTTTATCAAATATATTAATAAAATGATACAAAATGTATATTAATTTTCAAAGGATAAGTTATTTTGCGATCAATTTTATCACTAAAATAACAAAATTACAATAAACCAAAAGCATTGAAAATGAATATTTACTTAGATTTATATAAAAAAGATATATAAATACATATTATGGTTTATTTTAAATGCGTTTGGATTATTAGTAATTTTGTTAGTTTTAGGAATAAAATTGTTCACAAAATAATTTCTCTTTTACAAGTTATCATTCTCACATTTTGTTTCATTTTATTAATTTTTATTTGGTAAACGTATAAGAGTGTAATGGTCAATTCATACAATTGAAGCTTAAATAGAGATATTTTAGACTTTTTAAAAGTCAAACTCGATCAACACGAATGGAATACTAACATTGTCAGTCCATAGGGGGTGTTTTTAAAATAAAAGTATTTGTAACTATACATCCAATAATAGTTCAAAGGTGACGGCAGGTTTTTAATATTAACCCATAATTTAATCGTATTAATACAAATCAATAAATTAATTTAAAAAATAGTAGTTGCACATCTCCTCCTCTTAGGCTTAGTTTGGTATTGTTGTACCCTGAGAGGAATTGCTTTTGGTTTTGCTGTGGGGAGAATTGTTTTTGAATTTGTTGTGAGAAGAATCAACTGAGTGTTTGGTAAACTGATTTTTAAAAGTGTTGTGATAACCAAAAACAATTTCAATATTTTGAAAATAAATAATTTGTTTTATTTTTGACCATAAACATATTATAAAATAAATAATTTATTTTATTTTGTGTGACCATAAACATGTTGTAAAATAAATAACTAATTTGTTTTATTTTTACGTGTCCGAAACACATTATTAATTGTTTTTTATCTATTTCCATATATATTGCTTATATATCAAGAAAACTCTTTTGATTTCTTCTATTAATTTTTCTAAATTGCAAAATATGTTTCAACTATTCATGAGATTACAAAATTGAAATGTACAATAAAAGATTCCAAATAAATGCTAAAAATGACTAAACAAATTATAGTTTCTAGGAAACAATTTGCTAAAAGCTATAAAAAATAGTTTCTCAAAATTGTTGGTGGGGAAGCCAAAGTTAAGTTAAGCAGTGTGAACTTCCCTTTCCTCTTATGTTTTTGTATCTGTTTCAGCAAGTCCTAACAAAGACATTTTGAGAGACAGGTAGAAGAGAATCTTTAAAACATACATATTTTTTTTATTAATATTAATACATATTTAAATCGTGTTAATAATAATTAAAAAAAATAGTAGTTGCACATCTCTTTTTTTTATTCAGATCCTCTGATCCGATTAATTTTTCTGATTAAAATCTATATTGAATTTAAAAATAATAAAAATAAACAAATTAAAATAAATAAATCTAAACCATTAATCATATAAATATTACCATATTTATTGAGATTTGCAGATAGACAACAGCTAAGGAATCCTATTCCTCTTTTTTAGTTAAGTTAAGCGGTACACCTCTCATTCTATGTATTTTTTTTAGTACCACATGGAATATAATCTTTAAACATAGTGACTAGTCAAATGAACCCAACAAGCATGCCCTCCATCGGTTTTTACACCAATTTCAGCCATCCTAGTCACCTTCACATGCCCATTCTCACATCACAAAAAAAAAAAAAAAAAATGAAGTTTTAGTAAATAAAATGCTTAAAAAAATATATTCAAATATACAGGAATTTGTTGCTTTGATCGGTGGATCATTAAAATAACACAAAATAAAAATAAAAAATAAAAAATAATAAAAAGTGATAGTTGTTAAGTAAACGGTACTCCATCACTCCGTCATCACTCTTGGAAAAGGAAATATGAAGCATAATGACAAGCCATCCCACTTGGCACTTACTTTTCTTTCATATTAATAAATTCTACCATTACATGCTCCTCTATGCTTATTTTAATCTATTTTCATTTCATTAATATATACAATGAAGACTAACTTTTGTTGGGTTATGACTCAAATTTCATACGAGCAAATTACACACAACCTAAACTACATGAGATTTGGGTTACGATTAGGGGTGAGTGCGGTTCGGTTCGGTTCGGTTCGGTTTTAACCAAAACCGTATTGAACCATTATATTTTCGGTTTTTAAAAACTTGAATCGGTTTGAACCACATTGGACCATGAAACCGAATTGAACCGAACACCTTTATCTCGGTTAGGTTCGGTTCGGTTCGGTTCGGTTTTGGACCTATTTGGCTCATTGGGCTTTCAGATTTTGGACTGTTTTTTTTTTAACAATCAATTACATTCAAAACACATCCAAATAGACTAAATATACCACATTATTGTTTAACTAATCAAATTTAATCCAAATCAAACACAAGTACTTGCTCAATAGCTATCAGTCTACCAAATTCAGTCTATATAACTTCAATTACATAGAAATGATAGAATAATAAAAATCCAAAATGCAATCCAAAATAAAATAAGATCGCACATAAATAATTCAACATACAATTCATAATAAAATTAAACTTAAATTACAATCCATAATATAGTAAAACTTAACAAAATAATTAAAATGTCATCATGTGTTTCTTCCACTTCAAATCTTCACTTGTAAGGCTGTACAAAAGGAAAATAAATTACCTCAGAAACAAAACACATAATTATAAATAGAGGAAATGCAAAACTAAACAAGCAAATACCAAATTAAATTCTTACCATCATTTCTTCTCAATCCTCATGGCTCATCCATTGTTATACTTGTCAATCCACTTTCATGCTCTAAATGAAGATAACAAAAATGTAATTAGCTAACTTAGTAAATAGTAATATATATATTATTAAAAAAACAACAAACATGATAATTTATTATGATTACTTACCGGTTTCAACATTGGTATAATATTCTAACAACTGAATGAATGTGATATGAACCTCACCAAGAGCAGTGAGACCCGGAACCAATATATGGTAACGAAGGATCGTTTTCTAATCAAGTTTTTAAACAAGAATATTATCGGACCGCGACCCGTTACCTATAAAGAGGTAAGAACCAACGGTATCAAGAAAGTTGTAGACGCCACACTCAAGAATAAGAAAGAAGGTGAGTGATAAGTCAAGGTTTGAACGCCACAAGGTAGAACCTTGATAAGTTCACAAGTTCTATAAAGAACCAAAGAGAAAATTCTCTCAAATTTATTTATATTCCAAAATCTATTCTCAAATTACATCAATTGGTCCCTTTTATACTAAAAATATCTAAGACCTAAAAGGGAATAAATATTAGGCAATTAATGCCTTACAATCAGGAAAATAAATGCAAACAACTTTAGAAAAATAAATAAATACTAAACTAGCAACTAGTTGATTTGTTCCTTATTTGGAAAGCTGAATTTGGGAAACAAATCAGCCATTTATTTGGAAAACAAATCAACTCTTTATTTGGGGAAATAAATAAAATAAGGAATATGCTGAAATTGGCAATATGCTGAAATTGAATTCTCCTCCAACCATACGTCGCCCAAAATATAGGAAATATGTTGAAATTCGGACTCCTCAACTCAAGTCTTCGCGCAATAAGATAGATGGCCAAATTTGGACTTTTTGTGATCTGTTTTGGAGGACAGGTTCTTCATATCATCTGTAGATCTTGTCTTGGGCTTTCCGAAAACATATTATAATAGACGATCTGACTTCAGATGCTCTCTATAGAGGTCCACGAAGTTCAGCCCGGATTTGGTCTTCATGTGGGCAGAATTTGGACTTTAGCAACTCGGAATCACCCCATCATTTAATACTTCTTTGATCCTCTTGCTTCCTTTTAATTGGCCCAATTGGAATATGCAATAGTTCATTTGGTGATGCTTCTTGATTCTCATCAGAATGTATCATCATCTTTAGCATGCTCTTCTGCATCACATGATTCAGCAATAGGGAAAGATCCCAACAACCAATTTCCAGTCAAAATTAAGCCCTTAACTATTTTAGGAGTCAATGAACTCCTAAATGGATCAAGTATACGCCCTTCTGTGCTAAATGCAGACTCAGAAGCCACAGTTGAAATCGGCATTGAGAAAATGTCTCTTGCAATCATCGACAAAATAGAATTTTGACTGAACAATTCTTCCACCAAGCCAAAAGATCAAACTTATCATTCAGTTTCTCACAAGCCTCCAACAAATACAACTCTACCTCACTTTTCCCCATACTAACATCTTATTCTTGTTGTTTTTGGCCCCATAAACTATCTTCTCTAAATTTCTCTTTTTCATAAAATGTTTCAGGCACACCACTCCCAAAAGAGACACATCATCATTTGACCTTACACTCACACTACCATATTGTGTAACATAATACTGGTACAACTCCATCAACACTTCTTTCAAACTAGAAAGCATCGAATGAGATTGTGTTACACCATAAAATGCATCAAGACACCACTTCACATAACCAAATTCGTACCTTGGGTCAAGAACAACCGCAATGATCAACAAGTTGTTGGTTTTATCCAAACCCTTCCAATAGTTGTCAAATTTTTATTTCATACTCACAAGTGGATCCCTCTCAGTGCTCAAAGATGTTAATTGATTAAAAATAGTACACCAACTCTTAAAATAAATATTAGATGTCACATGCAATGAAGCACTAAAATTCAAGGTAATATCATAAAAAGTGGATAAAAAATGAATAAATACCTTGGCATTCTCCCAATCATTTAAGAGAGGTGGACCAATCCGCTTCTTCTCATTATCACTCTCCTTGAAGTAGTTGACATAGTGACCATCTTCCTCTTCTATTCGCTCAAATGCTTTTCTAAGCTTCACCGTACTTTCCAATATCAAGTAGAATTCCACCGTGTTGGAACATCTAACACCACTAAACCATTATTCCCTAACTTCTCATGCTCAATAGATCTTTTAAATCTATCTAGCCTACTAGGAGAAGATTTCACATATTTGACCGCATTGTGAATGGCTACAACAGATTCATGCAAATCCTTCAACCCATCACTCACTATTAAATTTAGGATGTGTGCACAACATCATAAATGCATGTACTTACCCCCCAAAATTGTTCCATCCTCACGCCAACTATTCAATTTTCTATTCATATTTGCATTTGCGGATGCATTATCCACGGTTATTGTGAATATTTTATCAATACCTCATTCCAGCAAAACTTTCTCAATACACCTTCCAATTGAATCCCGGGTATGATCAGTTATTTGACTAAAACTCAAGACCCTCTTTTGCAAACGCCAATCATAGTCAATAAAATGAGCCGTCACAACCATATAGTTTATATTTTGGATCGATGTTCATGTGTCTGTGGTTAGACAAACCCTTACTTGACTAGATTTAAAGTACTTCTTCAACTTCATTCTCTCTTCAACATATAAATTATACAGATCTCTAACAATCTTTCTCCTAGATGGAACATCAAATCTAGGATTCATCGTAAAACAAAACTTGCGGAATCCTCAATTCTCAACAAATCTAAAAGGCAATTCATCTAGAATTAATATCTCTGTCAATGCTCTTATACATTATTCAGCATTAAATCTATAGGTACCTAAGGTACTACCGGCACCCTCCACATTTGGTTGTTTAACCAAAAATGTTTGTTTTGAATCAGTAACGGGTGGCTGATATTTTTTACACCTTTTACGAATATGCGTATTCATGTTTGTCGTTCCATTGGAACCCGACCCACATGCATACGTATCACCACAATGTTTGCACCTAGCTCTCTTATTTCCATCTTTAGTTTGGTATTCCTCAAAATGAAACCAACAATTAGATTTTTTTTTTACCTTTCCTACCGTCTATCCGTACACCCCTTTCCACTCTTTTCTTTTGCTTTTCTTTTGCAATGGAGCTAGAATCCTCTAATTCATCATCAGATTGCGAACCTAAATTCTCCTTCGATGAATACGTTCGCGGGTCGATCTCCATCCTTTAAAATCCAAGTAAATCATAAAATTATGTATTGACATTCCAAATAAATAAAAAGGCAAGAAAACAATAAATCCGCACATGCATTGACATCTTGTATTGTCAGCTTGTATATCATAGTTACCAATACATACAATAACTATCTTACACTTAAAAATACTAAAGGTTAACAATTCGTACATGTATTTTAATATTTCATAAGCAAATTGTACTATTATACCAAATAGTAGGATTGATCAATTATTTATTAAGATATATTATTTTCCTTTGAATTAATATTTCATTTCCTATTTATTAAAATATTTTATGAATTCACTAATTACATTTGAATAATTTTTATCCATACAATTCACAAAACTAATCAAATCAAGAAGAGAGTATACTGGAACTTAAACTATTTCTTTATTAGAATTCTGAAGTTTGATAAATAATAATAAATTGATGAAGAGTGAGATTTGATTGCATCATTTTATATTATATAAATTGGACTTGATCAAAGGGAAATAAAACATCATAAAACGTCATATGTAGTAAGATATCTATACAATATATATATATATATATATATAGAGAGAGAGAGGACAGGATCCCCTATTACTCGAAAAATAATCCATATTACCCGATCAAAGCAAAAAAAATGAAAGTCTTGTCTACACCTCATCCACCAAAGATTGATATTATTCAATCAAAAAAACAAATAAACAAAACAAAAACAGAGCTGGTCAGCTGGGTCACATTATCATCTTTTTCACCAATCACCAGGCTACCAGCTCTGTTTTTATTCTCTGACACAACAAGTCATCTCCCTCACCTCTCTTGATCCAGAATCATCAACCCCAAACCTCACCAAACGGTCCAAACCCATATCATCTCCCTCAATCTCACTAGTCTATCTACCAACTGATAAATCTGGAAATCTAGAAACCAGAACCATATCTGGAAAAAAAATGGGGCAAAAAAATTAGAAGTTAAGCAAGCTCAAAGCTGATATGAGCCTGAAAGAAGTACATGAACCAGATGGCCCTTGATTTTTGTCCAAAACGAAAACCCAACCCAACACATCATTTTTTTTGGTTTCATATCGCCTGTTTTTCTTCTTCTCTTTCAATTTTTTTTTAATAAATTTTAACAGTTCGACAACTTCACAATATGTATATATAACCCCATCTCTGTTTCATAATACTAAATCACAAGCTAGAACAAACAGCAAACACCCATAAACTGATAAAAGTAAAAAATAACGAAATCGAAGCAAAATAACAGAAAGAAGAAGAAAAAAAAACCTAGACAATGGCGACTGACAAAGTGACACAGAGCAGCAGAAGCATAGAGTAGCGGAAGAGAGACGTGTGCAGCGGAGCAGAGGAAAATAGCCGGAGGTCTTGTGAGAGATGTTATGGTGGAAGACAAATGTGAGGTCGTGTGCGGCGGTATGAGAGAAAACAAAGAATGAGCGATGAGAGAAGGGAAATTAGGTTTTTGTTGTATTTAAATGTTGGTTCGTCGGGTCGGTTCAGTTTTAGAAGGGGCATAACCGAAACCGACCCATTTTCTATACGGTTCATTCAGTTCGAACTGAATTGAACCGAATTAACCCATTGAACCGAACCAAACACCATATTTTGACTCGGTTCGGGTCAATTCGGTTTAGTTCAATGAACCGTGCCCACCCCTGGTTGTGATACACAAACAACTTTTGTAGAAGTTGATATTGACCTCCTTCCGTCTTGAAGTCTACTAACTTTAATTGTTTAAAGGGTAATTTTATCATTTGATAAAATATCATTAAAAATTAAATTTTCAAGGGATATTAAGATTTTAGTCTCTTTAGTTTGTGTTTATCTGGGTTTCCACTAGTTTTTTGAATTATTAATTTTAGTCATTCTATTAGAAATTTCGTTAAAAGAAACAGACAGTCATTGTCAGGAAATAAAATGACCGAAATACCTTTAATGAAGGTTTTTGATGAAGGGCAATATGATAATTTTATATTTAATTAAATAAAAATATTAAAACAAATTAAAATTAAAAAATATAAAAAAAACTATTTAAAAATTATTATTATTAATAGTAAATTAATTAAATTTTAAAAATTGATTTGGTGGAGATCCACCGAATCCTTTTTTTTTTAAATTTAAAAAATGTTGGAATTAAAAAAAAACCATCATCATTCATCACCATCATCATCATTCATCACCATCATCGCTCTTCACCATCTCACCATCGTCGATAGATCACCGTCATGATCGATCATCCAAACACCATCATCAATCTCCAATCACCAAACCCTAACCCTCAAATCCAACCACCCAAACCCAAATCCAAACACAAACGCATCCCTAATCAAAACAAAACCAAACCAAAATCAAACCAAAATCAAACCAAAATCTCAAACCTAGAAAAAAAATCAACTTAGGAAAAAATTCAAACACATAAAATCGAAAATAAAAATCAAACATGAAAAAATCAAAAATCAAATCCAGTAACATAATCGGAGTGATTCTACTCGAAACCTAAAATCAAATACAAACACAAACCCTAAAATCAACCACCAACATCAATCTCAAACACACAAACAACTGGTTCGATCCAACCTGGAATCGAACCCAAATCTGGGTTTGACACCCCACACCAAACGACAACCACCCAGTCCACCCCCACACATTCAAACCCAGAAAACTCCCACACCCAAACTCAATTGACAACGACGAAAAAGAAGAAGAGAGAGAAAGCGATCGGTCGAGTTCATGCCGACGGTGGCTAGGGTTTGATAATGATGATGAAGAGATATTGAGATGAGAGAGAAGAGATCGTGAGAGAGATGAAAAAAAAAATATTCACAGATGGAGATGAGAGATCGTGTGAGAGAAATATTTTATTTTGTTTTGTTTTTTAATTTTTAAATTTTAATTTTAATTTTTAATATTTATTTTTTATTTATTTTGTTAGTTTAATTTGGTTTTTGTTTTGAATTATTTTTAATATTAATTATTATTATAAAATTTGAAAATTACTATTATACCCTTATTCTAGACGGATTCTAAAAGTTTTTATTAAATTTTCCATAATTCCCTTGATGACCTAACGGAAGTCAATGAAAAACTAATGGAATTGGACGGTAAGGACCAGAATAGTTATTGTCAGAGAACTAGTGGACTAAAGTTAATAATTAAAAAAATTAATAAATCAAACTCAAATTAACGTTAATTAGAGAGATTAAAATCTTAATATCTCGATTTTTAATAACGGGTATCTCCACACAAAACCCAAAAAGAATAAAAAGAAAAGGAATAAAAAAATAAAAAGATCCGAAGATCTGCAACTTGTTCCCCATTTTTCAACTTGTGCATATTTGTTTCTGTGCATAGCAACATGGAGGCAACCACGGATCCGGATTTTGTGTTGGAAAAGGTGAGCCTTATCTGCTGGTTCTTTTGTGAATGTCTCCCCCTCTGAAATCAATGGAGGGGACAGCCTCCTCCGTGCAATTATGGAGGTCAGCGTCTCTGCCTCCATAAGAAAGGCCTTCGCAGGTGGCCTCCATGTTCATATTTCCCTTTTCTTTTTTCTTTTTTCTTTTTAAGAAAACTTAATTAATAAATTATTATTTTAGTATTTTAGTATTTTCACTTACTATGACGAGTAAAATGGACTTTTTATCGATTAAATTTGATCAAACGTTAAAACTAACAGAATTTATTAATTACTGGGGAGTTGTTGTTTATGTATGTCACAACCCAAACCTCGATAGGTTGTGTATAATTTGTTCGATTAAAATAAAAAAAAAACTGTAATTTCTCTATGGTTAAGAAAATTTAATATGGTAAAAGTGAATCACTACGTGTGATATTGTCCACTAATTTTTAAATTTAAGTAAATCTAAGTGGACACTATATCACATGTAAAGATTCTCTTTACCCAATTAAAGGCTAGAATTTAAGAAGACACTACATATTATATGTAAAGATTCTCGTTTACCCGATTAATGGCGCCAGGAACATAGCATGTCTAATGTCTTCCATGGAATGAATTTTATAATGATTTATAAAAAAATAAAAAAAATTCTGATATCAATATGGATCAGTAGTCTGCAAACGACATCGAATTTTAAGTGTGTATTTGTTAAGGAGGAAAGAAAATAGGAAGCATAGAAGATTTAAAGGGATAAAAAAGACAAGGGAAAGAAAGAATATAATTTTTTTTTGAAATGTTTGGTAATCATAAAGGAAAGAAGAGACTTTTTCTTTCCCTTGTTTGGTATTGTTAAGGAAAAGACAAATGATGAAAAAAAAAATTATCAATTTTTTTATTTTAGTCTTACATTATAGTTTATATATTATATATTTTTATTTATAATAAATAAATATAATTTAAATAATATATATATCTTTTTTTTTACGGAATGACTTCAAAAATTTTAACCTATTACAATATATATATATATATATATAAATTAATACATTATATTTTATAAAGTTATTTTAAAAAATAAATTTAATGTAAATTAAAAAAAGGTAAATTTATAATTTCATTTAAACCAAAAACCCTTCGCACTTTTCTCTCCATTTTCTCCCACTTTTGGGAGGATTAAAATGAGTAGGTTCCACTCATCAATTTTTTCTCCCACTTTTCCTTTCCTTCATTTTTCTCTCCATACCAAACACACACTTCCCAATTTTCTTCTCCTTTTTCCCTCCATCATTTTCTTTCCTCTCCTTTTTCATTCCTACCAAACACACTCTAAAGGTGTTCCCACACTTCCCAATTTAATGGGTAAAATATCCAAATGCAAGTGCAAGATGCAAGCAATGGTCCTTCATTTATTTAAATTTGATAATTTTGTTGATAAAAAAATGATCAACTTGATAATTCTTACTTCATACTAAACCAACATAAATTTAAATTTATGACTTAATTTTTTTTACACCAACATCTAATCACTCATGTGCTCTTAATTTAAAAGCTATAAATACATTCCAATTCAACAATTGTGTCGACCATTGCATGAAAAAACATATTAGATTGTTGAGATGTTGAATAAATATTAAGTTGGTTTTAGTCTAACTCATTGGTATATACATTATTGACTTCATTAATTCTGACACCAAATAGCCAGATATGGTGTCTGTCACATGCTGAAATCAAGTAATACATGTGCGACTCAATTTTCAAATATCTATTTTTATAATCAAAAGTTATCTATTCTCATCTCAAGCTATGACGATTTTAGGGGAAGAGAGGGCGGGTGTGGCACCACTTTAAAAATATCTTTAACATTCTATGTATTTAATACTGATTTTTTGTAAAAAATAAATACATAAATAATTTGGCCTCCTAAATATTCTATCTTACCTTACAAACCAATTTTTCCGACTCCATCCTAGATCACCACAAGAGAAGGGTGCCCTGGTCACTATAAGGAAAGCATCTCTCCACACTTACACTGTGTAGCTTTATAGATTGATTAGACGCAGTTTTGTTTATCGGTTCATCACATTATTGAAAAATGTTTTGAAACATTAATTTCATAAATAAAAGGGTACTATAATTTATTTAAGGGATATTATTATCCCCCTAAGTTTTGAGGTGTTGGTCATTTTGCACCCTCTAGTTTTGATAATGGCCAAAAAAACACCCTGTAATTTGAATTAATAATCAAAATCCACCATACCGTTAGAATCCGTTTGTCAAATGTTAAACATTTGAAAAATCTAACAGGTAAATCGGTAACTTTACCCTAAAACATAAATAAATATAAAAATATTATAAAAAACTAACAAATAAAATTAAAAACCCTTTTCATCCCACTGATAACTCCCAATTCTACACTTTATGTAGCCCCATTTCATACCATTTTGTTTTCGTATCTCGGGTAAAGCCAAGTATTTGATGGTTAAATCTAGTTTGTGTAGATTTCTAAGCTTACAGGGGTATTATGGTAATAATAGAAGAAGTTTGTGGCAAAGCTGTAATTTTTAGAGAAATGGAGCCTAAACTGCCCTATGTACAGCGTGTGTAGGGCAAATCAATTCCAGAGACCATCCGCTCCCGACTCGTTCCATTTCCCGTGTACAAACCACGAGTTGAAGAACAAACGAAGAAGAACCGTTGTACGATCGCCCTACGTACATCGGGTGAACAACGGATTTGCTCCAGAGGATCCCAGCTTCTAACTCGCCCCCTTGTGGCTGTACAGATTTTAAGAAGAATCGATGTACACCCGCCTTACGTGCAGATTTTAAACACGTACCTAGAAACACAACGGAAAACATCCAAGTTGTAAAGAATCTTCATCCCGAATCCATAATAGAGCAATAACTTAAAAAGAACAATAGAAACAATAGAGAGTCTTCTACTCTCTCATCACCTTTCTCAGATTGCCTAATGGGAAGATGACCACTCTTAAATGAACACCCGCAATAGTACGGAGCCGTGGGAGTAATACAATGATAAATAAGATTCGTTCCACGAGGATTGATGAATTGATTACCGCAACTGATTGATTAGACTACTATTTAGACAATCAAATATTTGATGATTCAATTATACTACTAACACTAATTAACTATAAACTACTCCTTGAATGCAACTAATGGAACTTAACCAACAAGCAAACAAGACAAAGTCACACACAAGCAAGTGTTTGTATTGCTATTAGGAACTTAGGCTAAGACCTTGAATCCACCTAACCAATCATCACCAATTTATAGATACACCATTATGAATAAATTATGCAAATGTGAATGTAGACTCGTGACACCCTCTATTAGTCTCTACTCTCTCTCGAATAATAGAGACAACACTTATATACACCAATAACCTATCTCTCGATGGTTATCCGAAATACACACAAGTTCATTAAGCTTAGTGGTTCACTAAGTGAGTCCTAGAGACTAGCCTTGAGTATTTCTACCATACTAGACCTCTATCATGCTATCATGCATTTATTCGAGCACGTTGTGTGCTTCTCCTCTCGGTATATCACACACCAACCAAACACACATCAAATGCTATCTAGACACTCAATGTAAATTAAAGCATGAAATACATATATATAAACACAAGCAATATGAATAAAGTGGTGGTCTTCATTAGTAAATCATAGTAAAGGTTTCATCTTGGCCTTAGCCAAGATGAGTTTAGTTCATAATGTAAGGAATGGCTACAAAAGATGTGATTTTCATACAAGCCATAAGCAAATATAAGTGCTGAAATGAAAGAGAGAAAGATTAAGAATAACCTAAGTGTAGATGTCCTCTCTCTTGATGTAGAACCAGAGGTATTGACTGATGGGAGCCATGACATCAAAAAACGTGCTGCTGTGAGACTGAAAATGTGCTTGCAGCAGTTTAAAAGGCCTTGAATGATCAACATGTTCTTCTTGAAGGCACATTGTTGAAGCCTAACAAGGTCACTCCAGGCTCTGATAGCCCAAAGGTAACATATATACATACTGGCAATTGCATTCCAACAGTATTTTCTGCCTCAATAAGGATGGAGGAAGCCTCACTCAAATGCTCAATTCTTGCTGGATGCTTGCTACTGCCATAACCCTCACAATATTAAATTATCATAATTCATAAGATGCTAGAAAGATTGAAAATGTAAAATAACAGCAGAACAAGATGTTCATTCATACATGAGAATATTTGACGGCATCTTAACTCTAATCGGTCTTCTTACGGGTATGATCAGATGAACCACCCGAGCTCTAAGCCGGTTTTCTACTGACGAGACCCACCAATGCATCTGTTCTGTAACGAATGGCATGATAAGGAAAAATAAGATTGATTGCTTAACATTCCTATATAGGCATTTCACAAAATTTAAATGTATGTAAGGATATATAACAAATTAGCAATTGAAACAATTGAGAAACAATATATACACACAAGCAAATAAATGTACATTATCAGATACAACAATTAGAAGCTATATGTACATTACCGGATACAACAATTAGAAGCAGTGATCTGTTGTCATTTAAGCATATTTGTTGAAGAACATCAAATTCAAGGGCTCTGAGTGTACGTAACCTAAATATTGTGGCATTGTCTCAGCAAGGAGCAAAGAGACTATCATTCGTTCCAAAATTACTAAACAAGCCATGGTGTCATATTGGAAATAAATTTTAAGTTATTACCTGATTAGGCATGCCAATTGTAATTTCCCAACAAAGTCTGCACTCTTAGTAGAGATAAAACTAGTAACCAATTTTGATATTGAAAAAACAAAAATCAGCAACAATAGCAATAGTCTTGTGAAACACAAATTCTTCCCATTGAAAAACAAAAGTATATATAAAAACTAAAGAAGGATAACAAAGAAACATACATGAAAAACAAGGAATTACTAAATCTTATTCAAAAAGTTACTTACAACGAGACTTTAATGACTGGCACCGCAGCATCAGCAGACAAACTCGAAAAGGTCCATACCAAGGGTCCAAGGATGTCCTCACCACAGGACAAAGAAACAGACATGAAATGAGAGAAGCTTTCCTCACATAGTGATCCAATGATTCATATATATACTCTGCATAACAATATACAGAAAAATCAGATTCATACATATATATATACTCTGCATAACAATATACAGAAAAATCAGATTTAATTCCAGAACATATAAGCACTGACAACAAAAAGAACTGCAAAAAGAAGTTTCACTCACTTCTGGATCCTTAGTTACTGCCTTTCACTCACTTGAAGAACAACAAATCCAACCCTAATTTGAGTTTATATAAAAACAGCACAAGGGCAACAAAGAATAATTAAACATAGATGAAAAAAGGACGTTGTAGATATGGATTGAGGTGTTAGAGATTGACATACCAAAACGTGAAGGCAGATAGGAAGAGCCCTCCCATGGGCATGTGTTTTTTGTCTGTTGAAATTAGAGAATAAGGAAATGTTTTTTTTTTTTGTCTGATGCTTGTACAAACATTGTAGCCCTATCAATTTAGTACACCTCATCATCCAAATGAGACCTAGCTATGTCAATATTTATATTGAAATTGTGAATATCAAATTTCAATAAATGAAGTTGATACACGTCCACTTACATTTCACCCTGGATGCCAATAACAATCAGCCTAGAAGTCCAATTCTATAATCAAATAGCAGCTTGCTTCAATCTGCAAAAAACAAGGACAAGAAAGGATACGCATAGATGAAAAAGAAGGAAGTAGATTTGAGGGTTAGAGATTGAGATACGAATGATGTGATAGCATTCGATAGAGCTCATTAATTCTTCCTCCTATCGAAATCATTTATAATGTAAATAAGGTTTGAGGAGTTAGAGATTGACATACCGATCATGTTATCGAATTCTGTACACCTCATTCACTCTGAAAACACAAGGGATCGTAGATGTATTTCCAGTCTATCTCAACTTTAGGGATGTGGGAAATCTTGGACCACTCTTTTCCTTTATCTCTTTTGCATTCTTCTTTCAGCTTTGGACAATCCCTAATCCATAATTCCAAAAGTGAGGATGGCAGGCCCTGCTCTGGAAAGGATCTCACTTCTGGACAATCCCAAATCCATAATGTGGAAAGTGAGGATGGCAGACGTAGCTTTGAAAAGGATTTCAAATTTGGGCAATTATGGAACCACAGAGATTTAAGTGAGGATGGCAGTGCTAGCTCTGAAAAGGATGTGAGATTTGGGCAACCATCGATGTATAAATAATCAAGAGAGTTAAGGTTTGGAAAACCCTCACCCATTAAGGAAATCCAAAATTTCGAGATGATTTAGAGAAGGGGGAAACGTCATTTCCATTTCTTGTTGTGGAAATGACTCTGCTTCTGGAAGTCCCGAAATATAGAGAGATGTGACAGAGGTGAGGTTGTGCAACCCCCACTCAAGCACTTCCTTATACATTATGACATTTAAACTACGAATTGTAAGAGATGTTAGATGGGTGGGAAAACCTTCTTCCGGAAATGACGTCATACTTTGACATCCATTCAATATTAACCTTTTAAGAGAGTTGAGGCTGTGGAACCAATTGGGTAAGGCTTTTAGCTTCTCACAATTGAAAATTGTAAGTTCACTTAAATTGGTGTTGGAAAGCCCTCTTCTGTCAAACAATCAATACTTTTACAATTATTTATCTTTATTTTTTGAAGATAGCTAAGATTGTATAGGTTTTTGGGTACACTTTTAAAATTTCTACAATCCTTTACACTAATCTCTTCGAGATACTTGTTATTATGAAAACTCTCTGCTATTGACTCTAGGTCTGGAAGAGAATCAAGGAAGAGAATACGAAGCTTATGTGGTGAATGATCACCTGATGATAAGCATTTGAGAGATGGACATTTTTTGACATGCAAGTATTTGAGAAGAGATGTGTTTGTATTGTTGGGGTTCTCTTCATCCGCCACTGGTGTACAACTTTCCTCATTATCATCCCACAAATACTTCAATTTCTCACAATTCTCTATCTCAAGCTTTTTCAACGATGATCGTAGTTTGCCTCTTACAATTAATGTTAGAGAATTACAATCTTTCTTTTTCAAACTTCCAAGACATGCATTTTTGTCATTCATTCCCTTGGGTAATGGGAAATGAGACAAGATTCGAGCAATTTACAATCAATAGCTCTGTGATAGAGATGAAGCTTTGCAACCCCTGTGCTGGTTTCTCAAAAAAAAAAAAATCATTCAACTGCCACATATATATCAGCTTTAGATATTCTACTTTCAGAAAGTTTTGTTGCCTTAACCAATTGCCAAACTCTGAAATATATGCAAGAGTCGTAGACTTCAATGACTTGGAATCCATTGGACTATTACACTCCAACCCTTTGCATCCATCAATTTCTAATTCACAAAGCATTGGAAGGCTTGAGATTGAAACCTCCAACTGCTTACAATTCTTAATCACAAGTTTCTCTAACGAAGGAAGACAATCAGGTAATCTTCCAGAGAGTTTAGGACAATACTCAACCGAAAACTCTCGAAGGCAATGGAATACACTGCCATACTCACTGTCTTTGATAGGTTCCCAATGCTCCCATTCTTGTAAATTCACAAAACAAAGAGTCTGTAGTGATTGAAAAGGTGTTGAACAATGCTGACCACAAATCTCTTTACCTATGCTTTTCAATCCTTTCATCCGTCTGATTGTGAGATCTTTAAGCGATCCTAACATCCCAAGTGAAGGTAAGAGTCTGCACTCACTACAAAAAAAATTGCAATTATTAGTTACATAAAAAATGTGTCACTAAACCAATATTTGGTGACCCTCTTAATATAACGTCGTTGAAAAAATATCACCAAAGTGACATACTAATTTTATCTTTTTTGTGACGCAATTGTAGAGCTTTGGATACCTCTACGTGTTGTTGTTATAACGACATCAAATATTATCTCACTAAATATATTACACATCATTAAAAATATGTTATTAGCGAGACATATTAATATATGTAGCAATGATGCCACTAAAATTATAATTCTATTAATTACAAATGAAAAATGATTAATTTTATTAGTTTTAAATTGTTTTTACTATTAAAATTCTAATTTAACATAAATATAATATTTTTCTGAATTTAAAAAGTAAAAATAATATTTTTAATCTTTTATTCATTTTATTTTGTTAGAACCTTGATAAAATAAAATATTAATACATATTAAAAATAATTAGTATCATTATCACCAAAAAATTACAGAAATTCAAAATAAAAAAATATAAATATCATCAAAACTATGATCAATATTACTATTACATAAGAAATTAATTTCAAGGACAATTTTTAAAGTATGACAATTTATAAATATACGATAATAATTATATACACACACACATATATATATAATTGAAATTTACCTATTTATTTATATTGAAAGTACGATTTTTTTTAAAGATGGATTCATGAACAATCAAAAGTAATTATTTTTATTTTAATTGTTTGAATGATAAAAGCATTATTTTTTGAAGAAAAAAAAAACTATCACGTCTTTTAGTTGATCATTAACTGTTTTGATAACACTAATGATATATACAAGTAGTTGATAAGTATTTCAATTGCCTCCCACCACTATATCATATTTGAAGTCTTTTTGTTAACCCTAACCTTTAAACAACTTCTTTATATATAAAAAAAAACTCTAAATTACAACGGTTATGCAGATGAATATTACAGGCTATGCTTATTCTTTTCTGGTTATAATTAATGGTCTTATTCTTGGAAAACATAGGCAGACACAGACTCACATGTATGCCTTCTACTATTTCATACTTTTTAGTTGAATTTTTCATATGTTTATTTATTTATTTTATTCAACAATTTGATGTTTCTCATGATTTCCTCCATTTTTCTTTCTATCATATTTCAATTTAACACCATTTGAGATAAACTTATATTATTTTTCAATTAGTTATCTTATTTTTTTACAATTTCATATTCTCATATGAGTATCATTTTCTATTTTTGTATGCAGGTTAATTTCTGTTGGAAAATTTGTGACAAACTACCGGTTTGAGAGGGGGGTTATTTGAGTATGATCAGTTTCATGAAAATGAAAGATCAATGTATATTCGAATTCTCCTTCGTGAGAGCTTCGAAGTGGTATACTCAAACTCACAAATCGATTAATGGGTGAATGAGAAATTGAGTCTTAAAATGAGCCCATTGTGTAGGGAAAATATGCATCCCACATTGGTTGGGTAAAATACTTATATGTGGTATATAAGTAGTTGTGTGATAGTAGCTTATCAACATGTGTAAGGACACGTCCTGCGTACACGAATGCTTCTCCGGTTGAACTGTGAGAGTACAACCGAATTTTTGCTACTATGTTGAATTTAATTTTTCCTAAATCAGTTTGTTGATAAGGAAAGAATTAATTATTTTCCCTGAGTCAAACGTTTTAAATAAATGATAAGGAAAAATGAAAATTTCCATTTTTGATTAAGGAAATTAATTAAATTAAGGAAATAATTGATTTCAGTTTTGGATTCTGATACTTACTTGATCACTAAGTAATCAAAATCAATGATCAATTTTGGATTCTGATACTTACTTGATCACTAAGTGATCAGAATCAATGATCAATCAGGAATAAATCTTTTAGAAGATTATTCTTTAATTAAATTTCCTTTATCATTTAAAACGCAGTAATTAAGCAATTTTCAAATTGATCTCTTTGACTTCGGTTACATAAAAAAAAACCCCTAGTCTACACTTCTAGAATTTAAAACATTCTTGCATTCACGAAATTAGAAGTTTTTTTTTATTCTTCTCTCCTTCTCGGTTTTCTTCTTCAGTGCATGGTAAGTTCGAACCTAATTTGAGTTCGCTGAGAGTGGTTGTGTTTCGCACTTCCACTGTTGAATCGTTGTATCTTGGGAGACAATCGCTATACACATACGGTGTTATATACGGCGAAATTGTCTTAAGGACACCGTGTGAAACACGGGCCTCGATTCCCTAACGTTTTGGTTCTGTTTGTTATGTTCTGCAGATTCGAACTAGATTGTTTTAGCGTATTACAAACAACAATCTTAAGACAATTTTTCGTTCTTTAATCCATCTTTTTCTAAAACGTTTTCTACAAAAAGAACTTTCTGGTTTTGGTTTCTGGTTTAGATCGTGACAAACTTGGAACTAAAAGGATTTGTGGAAATTGGGTCTGCTTCCAGACACTGATTTAAAAAAAAATGGTGGAAATCGGGTCTAATTCTAGACACTGATTTCACGTAATAACCTGATTTAATTTTTGGAAAATCGGGTCTATTAACAGACATTGATTTGAAAATTAATTGTGATTTCAACTGGGTAATCGGGTCTCCAATACTAGACATTGATTGTGATTTTAATTGTGAAATCTAGAATCAATTATTGATTCACCGGTTTGATATTAACTGATTGATATAGGTACTATCAGATAACATATATGATATTTGTGTGATTCTAATAGTATATCGGTTGTACACACGAGTTGTGTAAATACATGATATTTTAGAGATATAGAATTGTAGTCTATATCTGAAACAACCGTTAAAATGATTATATCTTTATATAATCAAGTACAAACCAGTTTATATATATACGAGTATATATATATATATATTAAGTTCACTTATTCTCAAGTATTGACACTGGTTTTCAAATCATTTTATTGATTAATATGTATGTACTATATATATTGTTGATATATATTAACATACAATTAGATTGATTGATATATTAGTATGTTGTACCGATATGTGTGGAACTAAATAATACAAAATTTTGGTCAATCAAAAGACAGTATTATTGTTTGATATCAGTGTTAGATATCAATTGGAATAAATTGGTTCTATTATTATATAATCCTACCAAGTAGCAGCACTGTTTTATAAATATACATATTATATTTAAAGTGCTAGAATAGTGTTTGATACACTATATTTGATATATCAGTTATTGATATATTGTTGTACACGGGTGTTGATATATATTAACAAACTGATTGTGTTATATCAATATCTGAGATTGTTATATATATACACGATGTGATAGATCAATGATTTATATCATTGTATATATGTGGTTCAAAAAAAAAGATTTGGTTTTCTATGTAAGATGACTGCCAAATCAACTATGAACCTGAGCATGGCTCAAGAGAATCCGGTGGTCAACCCAATTATGGGCCAGTTGACCGACCCAATGGTTAACCCTTTTATGGGTCAAATGAATACCCAAACGGTGAATTCATTTGTGTCTCCGGTTTCTGTTATGATAAATCATATGGAGAAACAAGAGAAATTCAGTGGTATGAATTTTAAAAGATGTTGCTCTGATTGACCACATTGAATCTTGCGAGATTCTTAATTGATGAGGCTTCTAAGACCAACAGTGGTAACGAGTTGGATATGTAAGTTTAAAATGGTGGTTATTGTCAAAATCAATTATTTGAACTTCAAAATTGTAATTATCAATTTCATGATGATTTATTTCAATTATTAATTCCGGATTAATTGAAATATTAAATTTTGAATTCAAAACAAACTGATTTGACTTTAATGTTGTCAATTTTAATGAGAATTAATTTTCATATTAATTCAGTTGATATCCTCATGATACTATGGTGGATAAATCAAACATGAACTCGAGAGTTCCACTAGATACTTCAAATGATAATCCAAGTGTAGGATTAGACACTTCGGGTGTTAATTCTTTGCTTGTGAGCGAAGTGCCTATTGTATTGCCAAGTGTGGCAACATTGACTCCGACCATCAACTCATTCGTGAGAAACATGGTAGAACCAATGACGAGCCAGTGTGTGAGTCACACGAACTTTAGTGGTGGCAGCAAAATATATTGTTTGTTTGACCACATTGAACCCAGTTGGGTTCCTGACTGAAAAAGCTCTTAAACCCAATAGCGGTGAAGGGGGTGATGTTCAGGTATGGAATGTTATTGATGCATGGAACCATTCGGATTTTTATGCCGAAAAGAACGGGCTATCAGATTCGTTGTATAGTGTATATTCTTTAAAAGAAAACTAGCCAAAGAACTATTGGAGTCGTTAGATCGGAAATACAAGACTGGGGATATTGGATCCAAAAGGTTTGTTGTAGGCCGGTTTCTTGAGTACAAGATGAAGGACTTCATGACAGTTATGAGTCAAGTCCAAGAGCTTCAAGTGAGTCTGCATAAGATTCATGCCAAATGGATGACCCAAAGTGAAACCTTCTGGTGGCTAATGTCACTAAGAAGCAACCGAGGTGGTGTATGAAGCACCATGTGGTGAATTATGTGCACAACATGGAATCATACATTAAACCACTGTACCGTATCAGCAAAACGAAGTTTCTGAACATAGAGATCATTCCTTGAAAGAAATGATAAATGCAATGCTAATAAGTTCTGGATTGTCTCAGAACATGTGGGGTGAAGCTATATTACCTTTTAAATAAGGTACCCCGTAAAAAAATAGACAAGACCCCATATGAGTTGTGGAAAGGAAGAAAGTCTTCTTACAAATTATTACGAATGTGGGGGATGTCTTGCCAAAGCGGTCGTACCTATACTTAAGAGGGTGAAAATAGGTCATTTTCATTGGATATGCACATAACAGTAGTGTTTATCGATTTTTGGTGTATAAGCCTGACATCCCATATATACACAAAAACACGATAATGGAATCTAGAAATGCATTGCTTTTTGAAGATGTATTTCAATGTAAATCCAATGATGAAGCAAGTTGGTCAAAACGAACACATGTTGCAAGTTGTGAGGACCAAGAACAAGAAGTTGATGATGAACCTAGACGTAGCAAAAGAGTTGGGACAGAAAAATCTTTTGGTCCAGATTTTTTCTGACCTTTTTGCTAGAAGGTGAACCTCGAACCTTTAAAGAAGCAGTAAGCTCGTCAGAAGGACTCTTGTGGAAAGAGGCCATAAAGAGAAAAAATGATTCAATTCTCCAAAATCATACTTGGGAATTAGTAGACCTTCCCCAGGGATGTAAACCACTAGGGTTCAAATGGATTTTCAAGAGGAAAATGAAAACGGATGGATCAATTGATAAGTATAAGACCAGACTTGTAATTAAATGCTACAATCAACGAGAATGCCTAGATTACTTTGATACGTATTCTCCTGTAACGAGAATAACCTCCATTATGATAATACTTGCAATCGCAGCTTTGCGAAATCTTGAAGTACATTAAATGGATGTAGAAACAACTTTCTCATATGGAGAACTAGATGAAGAGATCTATATGGAACAACCTAAGGGTTTTCCGCTCCAGGGTAAGGAAAGAAGGTCTGTAAGTTGGTGAAGTCTTTATATGATCTAAAGCAAACACCAATGCAATGGCATGATAAATTTGACAATGTTATGATGTCAAATGGTTTTAAGATCAACAAATGTGACAAATGTTTTTAGGTCAAAGACACTGAAAATGAATATGTCAGTTTGTGTCTATACGTTGATGACATGCTAATTGTTGATAGTGATGATAAAATGATCAAATCTACCAAGGAGATGTTGAAATCAAGATTTGATAAGAAAGATATGGGATTAGCTGATGTAATGTTAGGAATGAAAATCTCAAGGACATCGAACAGACTCATTCTAAGTCAGTCACACTATGTTGACATGATTCTTGAAAAATTAAACAAAAATGATTCTGGAATATCCAGAACACTAGTAGATACAAATCTACACCTATCCAAGAATAAAGGTGAGAGCGTCTCTCAACTAGAATATTCTAGAGTGATAGGAAGTCTGATGTACTTAACAAGTTGTACTATACCAGATATAGCTAATGCAATCAGTAAATTAACTAGACATACGAGTAATCCATGAACTAATCACTGGAAATGAATAGTAAGAGTACTGAAGTACTTGTGATTCACTCATAATTATGGGCTATATTATGACAGATATCCTGCAGTCCTAGAAAGATACATTGATGTGAACTGGATATCTGATATAAAAGATTTAAAATCCACTAGTGGGTATGTATTCACACTAGGAGGTGTGGCTGTATCTTGGAAATCCTCCAAATAGAAATGTATAGTCAGATCCATAATGGAATCTAAGTTTATTGCTCTAGATAATTGTGGTGAGGAGTCTGAATGACTACGTCAATTCTTAGAGGATATTCTTAAATGGCCAAAGCTTGTGCCAGCGATTTGCATCCACTGTGATAGTCAATCGGCAATAGGAAGAGTGCAGAGCAACATGTATAATGGGAAGTCCAGACATATACGTCAAAGACATAATACCATTAGACATCTAATCTCAACTGGGGTTATCACTATTGACTATGTAAGGTCAAAAGATAACATTGCGGATCCGCTAACTAAAGTGTTAAACAGAGAACTAGTTGAAACATCATCGAGAGGAATGAGACCAAAGCCCATTAGATAAAAAGTAGATACAATGGACACCCAACCTAGTTGACTGGAGATCCCAATATCTAGGTTCAATGAGACAACCAAGTTGTAAGACTCAGTTGGATCACTGTAGGGGTTACCCTCAAGTCCATTCCTATGATGAAACAGTGATGCCCGTAGAAAAAGGTTAAACTATGTTTTTAATGATTCTTATGCGTCGAAATTCCTAGCTATGAAAATCCGAGCAGAGTAATACGGGTTACTCTTAATTAAGAAATCACCTATGTGAGAGAGAAGTGGGGCCACTTCTAAAAGAGAATAGTGAAGGGCTATATTCTCCAGAGACTTTCACAGAACTAGGCGCATGTTCATGGCCAAAACGAACATAAAAATGAGAACCAAATCGGGTCAGAAAGATACTTGTGTAAGGTGTGTGATCGTTTACACAAAACAACAGAACAGTTCAAGGATATCACATCTACTGATCAGCCAGTAAAGTAAGCACACCTCTACAAGGGAAGGTTCAAAGGGTAACACCTATCTATCCTATGCAGGTATCAACCGTTTGAACTTACCAAAAGGTCATCTCTTGTGTCTCCTAGGTCAATTTCATTCATGTGGGGGATTGTTGGAAAATTTATGACAAACTACCGGTTTGAGAGGGTTATTTGAGTATGATCAGTTTCATGAAAATGAAAGATCAATTTATATTCAAATTCTCCTTCGAGAGAGCTTCGAAGTGGTATACTCAAACTCACAAATCGATTAATGGGTGAATGAGAAATTGAGTCTCAAAATGAGCCCATTGTGTAGGGAAAATATGCATCTCACATTGGTTGGGTAAAATACTTATATGTGGTATATAAGTAGTTGTGTGATAGTAGCTTATCAACATGTGTACGGACACGCCCTGCGTACACGAATGCTGCTCCGGTTGGACTGTGAGAGTACAACCGAATTTTTGCTACTATGTTGAATTTAATTTTTCCTAAATCAGTTTGTTGATAAGGAAAGAATTAATTATTTTCCCTGAGTCAAACGTATTAAATAAATGATAAGGAAAAATGGAAATTTCCATTTTTGACTAAGGAAATAGTTGATTTCAGTTTTGGATTCTGATATTTACTTGATCACTAAGTAATCAGAATCAATGATCAATTTTGGATTCTGATACTTACTTGATCACTAAATGATCAGAATCAATGATCAATCATGAATAAATCTTTTATAAGATTATTCTTTAATTAAATTTCCTTTATCATTTAAAACGTAGTAATTAAGCAATTTTCAAATTGATCTCTTTGACTTCGGTTACATAAAAAAAAAACCCTAGTCTACACTTCTAGAACTGAAATCATTCTTGCATTCACGAAATTAGAAGTTTTTTTTTTATTCTTCTCTCCTTCTCGGTTTTCTTCTTCAGTGCATGGTAAGTTCGAACATAATTTGAGTTTGCTGAGAGTGGTTGTGCTTCGCACTTCCACTGTTGAATCGTTGTATCTTGGGAGACAATCAATATCACATACGGTGTTATATACGGTGAAATTGTCTTAAGGACACCGTGTGAAACACGAGCCTTGATTCTCTAACGTTTTGTTTCTGTTTGTTATGTTCTGCAAATTCAAACCAGATTGTTTTTGCGTGTTACAAACAACAATTTCTTGGTCCTTTTATATTTGAAGTGAGATTTTTTTTCTTTTCATTTTAATTTAATTCTGTGAATGAATTTATTTACTGTTGTTCAAATTTATGTTAATTTCTTCATTAACTACATGTTTCTGTTTGTTGATTTACAGTACTTTTATTATCTTCAATTTAATATAGATAGTATTATTATCATTTGCAAGCATTAATTTCTTAGAATTGAATTTAGTTAAAGTGATTTGTTTTGGTTTTGTCACTTTTATGATTATGATTTTATAATATACGGTATGTAAACAAGAAAGTAAGAGATATCAAATGATAAAAAAAAAATCAATTTATGTTATGTTGATTGTTGTTCTTGTTCCAAATTTGTTTATCCATTTTGCTAACTTTCTTATATTTATTTTGTATCTGTATGCAGGTCAAGATTATCAGATATTAAAATTCAATCGGTTCATCTTCTTATTTTTTTTCTTTATACTTTGATAAAATCTATATTTTTGATTTATACCTTAGAATGTAAAATTTCTTATTGATGTAAATGGATAATTTGGAATATTATTGGATATATTGTTTTTTTAGATGTAAATTCCTTCCTGATTGAGAACTTGTATTCAACTCAATCTATTGTACTCAACAAAATAATTATTATTAAATAATAATTAAAGAGAAAAGAATTAAATAATTATCAATTAAAACAAATTAATATTAATAAATAATACATTTAGTTACTCTTTTACTGTGTTGCTAAATATATATTGATAATGTGTTGCTAAATATATATTGATAATGTCACTAAAGATCACACACATACACACATATATATATATATATAATAATTAAATATTGATAATAAAAATAGAAATATTTATTAAATAATTTTACTTTACGTGACGTATTTTAAGTATCGCTAAAAGTGTTGTTTTGGTAACAAATTAAATTCTTTTGACATTTATAATGACACTATACTTGTGTAACAAAATGTTGTTTTTAGAGACAAATATCACAAAGCGTCACCTATACTAATCTGCGATATGGTTAAGGCAACGAGGTGGTGACACTTGCTTTTGTGTCGTTAAATTCCTTCGACGACATAGAGTTAAAATCTAGTGACATCTCAATGACATTGCAAAAGAGCAATTTTCTTGTAGTGACTTCTCACAACTTTCCAATGTTAGGCTGGTCATTTTGGAGAATGATGAATCACCTACCCAAGATGGAAATTCTAAGCCACCATAAAATTTGACTTTGAGCTTTTCCAGATTTGGATGAGGTCGTAGCAGGCCAAGCACTTCTTTTTCTCTTACTTCATTTCTCGTGTCATCAAATTGACAGTTCCATTCAAGCTGTAGACCTTTTAATTTCTGTTTATCATTCAATATCATCTCTCTGGTTTCATGTAAATCCACAACATTCTCTAATCTTGAAATGCATGTTTTCCGTACTGAGATTTTGAGGCCCCGTCCTGTAGCTGTTTTTCAGTCCGTTTTTATTTTTATTTTTCAAAAACGATTTCGAAAACGCGTTCGTTAACCGTTTTTCATTATATTTTCGAAAAACAAAAAAAAAAAACGAAAAACAAAATCAGTGTTAAAAGTGAAAGATTTGAAAAACAAAAAATACTCGTTTTTCGTTTTTTGTTTTTGTTTTTCATTTTGTTTTTCATTTTTTTTATTAAAAAAAATCTTAAACTATTAATTGTACTGTTATGCATTTGATATAACTAGAATAAGATGGAACAAGATTTTTAAATTACCAAAGTGCCCATCTTATATATGTATAATAATAATAATAATTATTATTATATAATATATCATATATATAAAATATTATAATATATAAATATTATATATTATAATATATAATATTTTATAATTATGTAAATATTATGAAATAATATTATATATATATATTATTATTATATAATATTATATATATATATATATATAATATCAAATATTATATATTTACATAGGATATAATGTCATATATTATGTATTATTATATATAAAAATATAAAAAAAAAATATAATAATATTTCATATATAAAAGATATAATATTTTTTAATATATAAAATAATATATATATTATTATAATATATGTAATAATATTTAATATATTATTATAATATGTATATATATATATATTATAATTATTTATTTATAATTTAAGAGTTTAGTTTTGATTAATTCATTTTTCTGATATGCTTTTTTGAATTAATTTTTGATGTGTTACTTTTGTTTAATTTAAAAATTACAATACAAAAATTATATTGGTTAATTATTTAATCAATTTGTTTATAGTTGTAATAATATTAAACAAAATACTAAAATTGATATTTCAATTTTTGATAGTTTTCAGTTAACCTACCAGACGTGTTTTTTCCATTTTCATTTTCAAAATACAACTTTCTGTATTTGCTACCAGACGCGTTTTCAGAAATCGAAAATGAAACCAAAAATACTGTTTTCATTTTCATTTTTATTTTCGAAAAACAACAATTGAAAAACGCTTACAGGAAGTGCTCTAAATTCTTCAGATTTTCCAAGCCGATTCCAAAACCTTTGCCAACGACAAAATTGGACAAATATCGAAGACATTTCAACTCATTCATTCTCAATGGCATCTCATCTAAATGAACAACTCTGATGTCCAGATATCTTAAACTGATCAAATTCCTAAACTTGGAAGGCAACTTAAGTCTAGAACATCCTTCTAATTTCAAAATTTGTAAGTGAAATAAAGAACTTGTCGATTCTGGCAAGCTTTCGATCATCGTACCGGACATATTAAGGAATCTTAGTTGTCTCAAATTGTCAAATGACTCGGGCAACTCTGTAACATAATTATAACCTTCTAAAGATAACATCCTCAATTTTTTAAATTTTGGTAACAAACCAAGTATAACTGTTTGAGTTATGTAGTTTCTACTAAATTCAGGTGGAAAGGATAACGGTAAGAACGTTCTTAGACGTTGATCAACTTGTTCCAGCTCTTTGAGGACTCCAAATTTACATTTTCCATCGGAACGACCATGAGCAAAAGAAAGATGACGAACCTTTTTGAAGCTTCCCAGTGGCTTGTTGGCCTCTGTCATATCCTCCAGATGGTAGCAAGTTGCTCCAGAAGCCCATTTGGCAAGATCGTGGACAAGGTCAGGCATTGTATGTTTGGATTCATTAATATTTGATTGTTGAAAAAATGATATGGATACCAAAGCAATGAAGTTCTCATGACCTAAATCTTCCAATTGTTGATTTTCTTTTGCTGGTATGAGACCTTCAGCCATCCATAGATGTAAGAGTTCCTCCTCTAGGAATTCATAATCCTCCAAGAAAATTGCACAATGAGCAAAGCATCTCTTCAAATGAGAAGGAAGATAGTAGTAGCTTAATTTTAAGGTTGCAGGAATGTTGTCGCTTTCTTCTACTAAGTCCCACATTTTGCTGTTTAGCATTTCCAACCACTCGTCTTCTCTTTCCAGCTTGGAGCGCAGAAGGCAAGCGAGAGTCTTCACTGCAAAGGGTAATCCCTTGCACTTTTCAATGACTTTTTGATGAATTAATTCGATATCACCGTATGAAGCAATTTCTCCACACTCAAATGCATGCACCTTAAACAAAGACCAACATTCATCATCTGACAGAATATTCAATCTATGACACTCATTGGGAGCTCCCATTGTTAATGCAACATCTTTATCGCGTGTTGTCACAATTATTTTGCTCCCACCAGCTCCAGCCTTGAATGGAGACCTCAAGATTTCCCACGATCTATAATCCTTGCTCCAGACATCATCTAACACGAGCAAGAATTTTTTTCCAGCTACTGCATCTTGGAGTTTCTTCTGCACCGCATCTAACTCCTTCAGATCACAAGAAGAGAGAGTAATGGACTCGAGAAACGCCTTTGAAATTTTCAAAATATCAAAATCATTAGATACACAGGTCCATGCTCTAGGGTTGAAATCTTTCACTGCTTCATCATTAAAAACTTTCTGTGCAAGCGTCGTTTTACCAATTTCTCCCATGCCCACAATTGATATGACACGGAAGTTAGCACCACCGGATTCACCAGTACTTAACACCATGTCAAGAATTTTGGTTGCATCTACATCTCTCCCAAAAACAGTAGTTTCAGTTGGCAGACTCGAAGTTGGTGGTCTTCGGTAAACAGGCAAAGTTAATGATGTCCCTCCGGCAATCTTTTTAATCAATCCAAGGTCCTCTTTTTCTTCCCAGAGCTGATCCAACCTTCCCGATATATCATCAATCCTGGATTTCGTATCAATCCTGAATTTCATATCATCTACCTTAGCAGTACAAGCCGTGATAATCCTGCCTGCATCTTCCAGTATGGAGGTGGACTGAGGTTCAACAGACTTCAACTTGCGCTCTAATTCTTGGGTGGCAAACTCATCAAGTAGGTCATCCAAATCATAAGCCAAGTTTTGGAGATCATCCAGCCACATCTTCACAAGCTTGTCACCCGACAGTTGTTTCTCTTCTGCATCTGCCAGAACCGCCTTGATCTTCAACAGCTTCTTGTTCAACTTCTGTAGCTCTGGTGCCAGATCAGGGATGGAAAAGAAGGACAAATGATTGGGCGCCAATCTGTCAAACAAAACCTGAAGAAAAGCAGAAAGAAACACCTCTCCCACAGGCATGGTTTCTGGATGAAAGTAAGAAAGAGTTTCTGGTTTGGTAGAAAGAAATTAAGGATTCAGGTCTTCAGGATGAGAGTAAGAAAGAGTTTCTGGTTTAGTAGAAGCAGAGTAAATACTTGGATAATTAATATGTAGTTGAAAAAACTTAGAGGCAAGAACTTAAACAGCGGTTTGCTATTGGCACCCATTTTTTTATTTAATTATACAAAATTAAAAAGTTTTATTAATTTTTTATTTATTTCCTGAATATCCTTTTTAATTACTTATTTTTCAAATTTAATACACATCATCTTTATTTTAAAAAAAAAATACACTACACCTCTAATCTCTTTACACGGTTTCTCACATCAATCATATGACTTGTTTTTTCTTTCTATTTCATGGTGAAATCATCTTTATGATGTGATTGTTTAATTTTATTTTTGAAAAGAAATGTGGAGTTTTATTAGATTTACTTTGTAGAAGATTTTTTTAAAAAAAAATTGTATATCTCCTGAAGTAATTTTGATAAAGTAAAAAAAATACTAAATAATTTAAAAACTAGGGCATAAATAAATTAATAGAGGGGTACCAATAGCACCTCTCAAACTTAAAACCGTTGTGACAGCGGTCCCATTCTAGTGAATCACTGTTGTGACTTGCGTTGTGGGTGGCACATCGGTGGTACAACGGTCGTAAGTGTGACAACCATCGTGACCTGGTGACGTGACGAGTGATCGCGGTCAATTTCAACATGGTTTAGAATGTGGGTGGCCAACTACAACTTGAATCATAGTCAATTACAAGTGTGCATTGAATCAGTAAATATTTATGGAAAGAGAAATAATATATTTCTAGAACTTCTTACCAGAAAAAGATTTCTACTTTACAAGAAGTCTTATCATAAACAGGAAATAATATTTATGTGGAATAAGTAATTTTTATACGTTTAGGAATAGGAATTCCTTTTGACTCAAACTCCCTATAATTCATATAAATAGACCATTATAGGTAGGCTATTGGGTGGTGGAGCAAAATTAGTAAATCTAGAGAGATCTCAAGAGAGCATTGGATGTAATTGGGTTTGGGGTATTTTAGAGAGAGAATCATGAGTGCGTGGTTGTAACAATTTACTATATAATTGAACTTTCTCTTGTCGTCCCGACGGTTTGGTTTTTTCCCGATTTGGGTTTCCACGTAAATTTCTTCTATTGTGTGTGTTTAGATTTATTCTCTTCCTCTTAATGATTTCTTTTACTATTATTTGTGTTTGATCCGGCCACGTTTCCACGTAGTGACAATTTATCCGCCAACATCCTCTGCCACGCAGAGCGGGCCTGAAGCAGGGCACCTGCCCAGGGCCCATGATTAGAAGGAGCCTCTAAATCCTTAGTTTTGAGTTATTATGTAGTGGCGTTTAAATAAAAAATGGTCCAAGTAAAAGTTGTTAGCTCATACAAAAATAATGGCCCAAACATTTATTATTTAAAAAGCCTAAACCTTTCTAAAACAAAAAAAAAAGCCAATGTTTTCTTCATATGAAGATCCAACATTTTTTTCAATGCTCTATTGGTTATCACTTTATCATTCTCAATTTTCATTGATCCACCCATCCAGCTTTCAGCTTTGTCTTTCTATATCGTTGTTCTTATCCTGTTAAACAATCGATATCGGATATAAGTTTATTTTACTTTTTTTTTTCAAGATTTTATTGAAAATCAAGCATAAAAAATAGGACGAAAAATAGGACGAAAAATAGGAGAAAAAATAGTTGTAGTTCTTGAAAAGTTTCGAAATTTTGTGTACAAGTAAATTTCATTGAAATTCAGATAAAAATTCATTAAAATCCATAGATTATATGACGGTACTTGTTTTATGTTAAAATGAGGGATCTCACATAAAAGACTCACTTTAGGTATATGGAAAAAACTATGAACAATGGGCCATTTTTCGGTTTTTCGCCCTGGGCCTCTAAAAGGTGAGGACCGGCACTGCTGCCACGGCAAGCTTTAAGAGATAATGGAGTCAGTAGAGCCTGCCTTTGTTTAAGTGTTCGACTATGAGAACTTGAACAAGGAAATTTGGATTCTGCTAGCCATCCATGTCAATTGGTTTGTTCTGGCTGCTAGTTTTTAAATTTTAATTACAAGACAACTTGTTCAATCATCACCAACTTCGATCAAATATAAACAATTATTAGGATATAAATTATAAATTAATTGAATTTAATATAATTTAAATCTTAATTATAATTAATTTAATTAGTCAACTCAATCAATATACAATATATACCGGTCAACTTGATAATTTTTATTATTTGGCCCGCTTTGTCTCTATTGTTTAACAACTCCCTAGACTATATACTATAGGCGCTTAATACTAAACAAATAAACAATCCAAATATTTCGTCGATTCGGTTCAGGTGGAGTCACTTAGCCTTAAATTTAAGACGGTCCCTTCAAACAATGTAAGAATCAGTTATTTGTTCTATATCACAAAACTCCACAATTATTGAAGAGCGGTGGAGTGCACATGGTTTGGAAAGGAACCAATCTGTCAACTCTAACGATAACCTTTGTTTCCTTTTTGGTGGGCAAACAAATTAAAATATATTGTCCGATCGTAACATAAGATATACGGTGCATCAAAGCTCCTCTCACTCATCCGACATTCTTTTAGATCAGCAAACGTGAGAGGTGAAGATCTAAAAACAATAAGAGTTGAAGACATTTAATTCATCCACACTTAAATAAATACGTAATACTGATGAAAAAAAAAATGTAGCAGAAATGAAATCTCTATGGGTTGGTGATTAATTGCGTATTATGTTTTGTTGTATTCAAAGACTGAGCATTTTCGAACAAGATAGAAAGCATTCAAGCAAGTTTGATGAGAAGAAGAGAACCTATATGGTTTTCATTGTATTATTACAACTTTCTTTGTTTTACTTGAATATCTGTTTTTTTTTTCTATATATATATAAATGATTCTGCCCTCACCCCCGACTTTTGGCCTATTGTTAAGACGATGAGAGGTTTTTATCGTATTGGCCATTTTTCTGTGTACTGATCTAAAGCAATTAAAGTTGATACATTGAAAAATAAATTTCAGCCTTTAATTACTAATGTCACAAAATATACTTAGTTGGCCAGTAAAAGATCAGTCCAATAAGGAATCTCAATCCTTGAAATTGAAGGCTTGGAATCTTATGAAACCGTGTGTACTCCACTTGTTTGATGGTCGAAAATTAAAGCAGGATTCAAAGAACATGCATTTTCCTTTCAACCTAACACTAATTTCCACTTACCAGACTAGACTTACTAATGAAGACAATTTTTTGGTTCTTTTTTTTTTATTTATTTGAGAGAAAAAGTAAACATTAACTAGGAAAGAAAAAAAAAACAGGAGGGGTTGGTGTCCAGCCAGATTTGCTCCTTAACGGAGGAGAAAGCCAACGAAGCTAAGTCATGTGCCAAGGAGTTCCCCGAACTGGGAATGGCTTGACACTTGCAAACATCCAAATCTAAGAATAAGGCCTTAATGAACCAATTTTTTTTTTTTTTTGGTTCATTTGGTGCTATGGTTTCATCAAATTAACTGGTTTTAATATCACAAAACTGCTTCAAATTTGACTTGATTTTAAATTGAAGAATTTATATTGAATCACCAGAGTAGATCCTGAACAATTTTAAGAAATGTTGGCACTTATAAATCTTTAAGACAAAAATAGGATTTGAATTGTGTGCATTCCACCAAAAGATGACCAGTGACCATTCAATAACTTTCAAAAACGAAATTTCTGAATTTAGCTTTAAATTTTATATTAAGATATTTTTTTGCTTCCATGCCATTAGTGCATCCGAGAGACATATCAGCAGATTCATCAAGAATAAAAAACATTGACCTTTACTGGTGGTGAGGCTTTTGATCCAGAGAACAGAGGATTCTGCTGAAAATTTTACCGAAGAGAAAACAGTGGATCCAACTGTGAACACTCGGTCTCTGGTCAGCTAAAGGTCGCAGAAAGATGCCTTCGAGTAGCGTAATCCTCATTTTCTCTGACAGAACAAGAAATCCAGAGCACAACTCAGCAACAGAAAACTGAAGCACAGTAAAGACTTCATCAAGCAGAATTGTTGATTCTTGTTCTCACAGGTTCTCCCCAGGTTAACATTCGGAGCATGATTATCGATTTGTATCCAAGGATGCTGCACATAACATACCCCAAAACCATCAGCTTATTTTGTGAACATGAGACAATAGATGGGGTGAGCAAACAAATAACCCCCGAAAAAGACTCATGATAATAACTTTAACATACATCAATAAGAGTACATATAGAGGACTTCTTGAATTGTCAACAATAAAATAATAATCCACAACTCAAGCAACTAGTTTTGGAGAAAACCTTGTTATCAACTCAAAACTGGCGGACAAACAATTCATGTACGATTTTTTACCCCATTGATGCCGCAGCAGTAGATCAATTGGCATTAGATTATATGGAGAGGTGGGATATGAGAAAAACTAAGGAAAATGGTCATTTCAATTCTACTAGTCCGGACGACGGAATCGAAATGACTTGAAATTTTGACAGCTTATGCGTTTCGGCAAAACCTTTCAAATCCGACATGCCATTTTTTAGCCGAATTCCATTGTTTAGGCCATGAAAAGACCGTTTTTGCCGTTTTAGGAAAGTTTTGTTTTTTTAATAAATCAAGTTTCCCAAGTCCGAATCGACTTCCGTCAATTCCGGGATGCTTATGATTCTTAGTAGAATTAGTTTTTACTTTAATCTCATTTTTTTTTCTTTTTTGGCTCGTTTTCTTGTTTTTCAAGGAATACGATTAGGTTTAGGTTTTATTTGCTTTAAATAAGGATATAAGCCGAAAGACTAATCAGTTTTTGATGAATAAAAATTTAGAGGTTCTCTAATTGTCTCCAATTTCGGTATTCTTTGTGAATCAACGAATTTGAAGCCTAATATTCCGGTATTCGTGAGCGAATCAACAGAATTTTAGTAGGTTGTTTATAATTGTTTATTGCAGGTTTTTCTCGAGAGAGCTTCCGCTACATCAATTTGGTATCAGAGTGTGGTTCGTTCGGGACATCAACATGCCGCCGAGAAGACGCCCACAACACCAGATCCTCGTAGAAGAAGCCATCGAAAGTGACAACATGGTGCAGTTGGAGCGACAGGTTGCACAATTAATGGAGCAGCTTGCGACGATGAGGGCCAACCAAAACCCTTTTCAGAACCTGAATCCTGAAACGGGTGGTGACAGTGATGAAGGGGAAGAAAGCAACAGAGAGGAAGAGTATCCACAACGCCGACACAGGGCGCATGTGACTGATGTTAGGGCTGATGACAAAGTTGAAGACATCAGGCGTTGGGAGTTAGGGATGCAGACAGAGATTCCAAAATTTCACGGGAGCATGCAGGCGGAGGAGTTTTTGGAGTGGATCGGAATTGTTGAAGAAATCCTAGAATTCAAGAGAGTTCCTGAGAAAGAAAAAGTGGCATTGGTGGCCACGAGACTCCGGGGTCGAGCAACAACATGATGGCAGCAACTTAAACTCAATAGGAATCGTTCGGGAAAGCCCAAGATTTCTGACTGGGAGAAGATAAAACGAAAGTTGCGTGCTGAGTTTTACCCCACAATTTTCAGAGGTTGATGTACTAGAGATTACAGAATTTGCGTCAGGCATAAGGTCTGTTGATGAATATACCACGGAGTTCTATCAATTATTGGTGCGAAACGAGATTCAAGAGACACAAGACCAGTTGGTGTCGTGCTACTGTGGCGGATTGCGAACGCAAATCCTTGACATGATTAATCTCTTTGATCCAGTAACGGTGACAGAGGCACATCAAAGAGCCTTACAATTGGAGAAGACGTTGTCTCGAAAATCTAGTAGTGGGTAGTTTTTGAATTTTGGAGGAGGTCTGAGCAGACGAAGCAGGGCAAGTAGTACCAGCGAAAATACTGGGAATCGGTCAGGTGTTAATGCTAGTGGCGGTTCAAATTATGGACAACGAAACCCAACAGATAGCGTTCCAACCCCCAGGACAACCACGGGCGGATTTCGGTGTTTCGGATGCGGAGAAACGGGTCATAGATTGTCTGAGTGTCAGAGGCCAGCCAAGAAGGTATTGTTTATTGATCCGGCAGAATTTAACTAGGAAGATGCATAAATAGGTGAAGACCCGCAATCAGTTGCGGAGGAAGTGGCGAGTGAGGAATTGGTAGATGGCGACACTGGAACAATGCTAATGTTGCGACGTATCTGTTTGGCACCGAGGACCGAAAAAGGAGATTGGCTTCGAAATAACATATTTGAGTCTACTTGTACCATTCTTGGTAAGGTGTGTCGATTTGTAATAGATGGTGGAAGTTGTGAGAATATTGTGTCAGCCGAGGTGGTGCAAAAATTAGGGGTAAAGACTGAAAAACATCCAAAACCTTATAGGCTAGCATAGCTACAAAAGGGAGGCGAGGTAACCGTGTCACAGCGGACATTAATCTCGTTTTCTATAGGATCCAACTACAAAGATCAGATGTGGTGTGACGTAGTGAATATGGACGCATGTCACCTGTTATTAGGGAGACCATGGGAATATGACAAAAGGGTTCATCATGATGGGTTCAAAAATACTTATTCTTTTGTTTTTCAGAAAACTAAGATTGTGTTACTGCCCATGAAACCTTTGGAGAAGACGAAGTCACATGGAGATAACGCCAACTTACTGTCCTATGCGAAATTCGAGTTAGAGGTAAAGAGATTGGAAACGGTGTATGTGTTGGTGGGAAAAGAGGCAAGTGCTGAATGGGAAGTTTCGAAAGCTGTAACTCCTCTCATTACGGAATTCACTGATGTATTTCTGGAAGAATTACCAAAAGGACTACCACCTCTACGTGATATTCAACATCATATAGATTTGGAGCCAGGGGCAGTGTTACCAAACAGGCCACATTACCGTATGAGTCCTACTGAGCATGAAGAATTACGGAGACAGGTTGAGGAGCTACACGCGAAGGGGCATATTCGTGAGAGTTCTAGCTCGTGTATTTTACCGCTCTTTTAATACCAAAAAAAGATGGAACCTGGAAGATGTGTGTGGATAGCCGCACAATTAACAAGATCACTGTAAGGTATCATTTTCCCATTCTGAGACTTGATGATTTGTTGGATCAGTTGAGTGGGGGACATGTGTTTACCAAACTGGACCTGAAGAGTGGGTATCATCAGATTCGGATTCGACCTTGAGATGAATGGAAGACAGCTTTTAAAACGTGAGAGTGGCTAGTCATGCCTTTTGGGTTTACGAACGCATCGAGCACCTTCATGAGAGTAATGAACCAAGCCCTTCGACCATTTATTGGTAAGTTTGTCATCGTATATTTCGATGATATCTTGATTTATAGTGCAAATCCTAAGCTGCATATTCAACATATTCGGGAAGTGTTGTGTGTTCTACGCAGAGAAAGATTTGTTGCTGCAGCCAAAAAGTGCGTTTTTATGATGCCAAAAAAAAAAATTTTTGGTTATATTATTTCTGGAGAGGGACTATAGGTGGATGAGTCCAAAATAGAGGCGGTGAGGCAGTGACCCCAACCAAAAACAATTACTGAGGTATGCAGTTTTCATGGGTTGGCATCGTTCTACCGCCGGTTCATTCCACACTTTAGTAGCATTATGGCACCTGTCACTGAATGTTTGAAGGGAGTTAAATTTCAGTGGACAACCGAAGCAGAAGAAGGTTTTCAGCAGATTAAGGAGAAATTGACAACAACCCCCATACTTGTCTTACCAGATTTTTCTCAACATTTTGAGTTGCATAGTGACGCCTCCAAAGTGGGAATCGGAGTTGTTCTAAGTCAAGCTGGGAAACCGGTGGCATATTTCAGTGAGAAATTGACAGGTTCTCGAGTTCGTTACAGCACGTACGATATAGAATTCTATGTTGTGGTCTAGGCGGTGAAACACTGGCGGTATTACCTTTTCCACCGTGAATTTATTCTGTACACTGATCATGATTCGTTGCGTCATCTCTATAGCCAAGATAAGATTTCTGCCCGACATGCTTCGTGGTCAGCCTACTTTCAACAATTTACATTTGTTCTAAAGCATAAGGCTAGAGTTACAAACCGAGTGGCTGATGCTCTGAGTCGAAGGGTCAATTTGTTAACAACGATGACTGTCCAGGTACCAGGTACCAGGTTTTGACTCTTTTCGTGAATTATTTGATTCGGACCTATATTTTTCTGAGGTGATGGTTGTTGTACGAGCGGGGGGAAATTATGAATTTGTGTTGGTAGATGGGTTTTTATTTCGAGGAAATCAACTTTGTGTTCCCGATAATAGTTTGCATCTGCAAATTATTAAGGAAATACATGGTGAGGGTCATGTGGGCAGAGATCGTACCATTCAGCTAGTCAAGGATCCTATTTTTGGCCCACAATCCGGAAGAAAGTAGAGAAGTATGTTGAAAGATGTCGGATCTGTCAATTGTCCAAGGGGAAATCAACTAATGCAGGTCTTTACATGCCATTACCCATCCCTACCCAACCATGGACGGATTTGAGTATGGATTTCGTCTTGGGATTGCCAAGAACACAGCGGGGTTTTGACTCCATCTATGTAGTTGTTGATCGGTTTTCCAAAATTGTTCACTTTATTCCGTGTAAAAAAACTATTGATGCTGTAAAGGTTGCCCAGTTGTTCTTTCGGGAGGTGTAGCGTCTTCATGGATTACCTACGTCAATTGTTTCTGACCGAGACACTCGATTCCTCAGTCACTTTTGGAGAAGCCTTTGGAGAATGGTCCATACCATGTTGGATTTTAGTAGTGCATATCACCCACAAACAGATGGGCAAACAGAAGTGGTGAACCGAGCTTTGGGAGATTTGCTGAGATGTCTGGTAGGGAATAATGTCTGATCATGGGATCTGCAACTTAGCCAAGCCGAATTTGCCCATAACCATGCTGTCAATAGGATTTCGGGATTCAGTCATTTTCAGGTGGTTTTAACTTTGGTTCCTAGCAGCCCACTTGATTTATTACCGCTGCCGAACAGAACTAGGATTCATGGAAAGACTGAAGATTTTGTTTAAGAGTTGCGTGAGGTCTATCAACAGGTGCAAGAAAATCTATCCCAAGTGGCAGAAAAATACAAGTTGGCCGCTGACAAGAAACGACGTCACTTGGAGTTTGATGTGGGCGATTTTGTTTGGGCTGTCCTCACAAAGGACAGGTTTGCTGTGAGAGATTATAATAAACTTGCTGCTAAGAAGATAGGACCACTTGAAATTGTGGAGAAAATTAATCCGAATGCTTATCGCCTGAAGCTTCCCAGCCACATTTGTACTCATGATGTGTTTAATATCAAGCATTTGATTTCTTATCGTGGCGACTCCTCTGATGACGATAATGTAGGAAATTCCAGGATGAATTTTCTCCAACCTGGGGAGAATGATGCAGCAGCAGTAGATCAATTGACATTAGATTATAGGGAGAGGTGGGATATGAGAAAAACTAAGGAAAATGGTCATTTCAATCCTACTAGTCCGGGCGACGGAATCGGAATGACTTGAAATTTTGAGAGCTGATGCGTTTCGGCAAGACCTTTCAAATTCACAAGCATTGCTTGTGTGGCATACCCTTTTTTAGCCGAATTTCATCGTTTAGGCCATGAAAAGTCCGTTTTTGCCGTTTTAGGAAATTTTCGTTTTTTTAATAAATCAAGTTTCCCAAGTCCGAATCGACTTTCGTCAATTCCGGGATGCTTAGGATTCTTAGTAGAATTAGTTTTTGCTTTAATCTCGTTTTTTCCTTTTTTGGTAATTTTTCCTTTTTTGGCTTGTTTTCTTGTTTTTCAAGGAATACGATTAGGTTTAGGTTTTATTTGCTTTAAATAATGATGTAAGCCGAAAGGCTAATCAGTTTTTGATTAATAAAAATTTAGAGTTTCTCTAATTATCTCCAATTTCGGTATTCTTTATGAATCAATGAATTTGAAGCCTAATATTCCGGTATTCGTGAGCGAATCAACGGAATTTTAGTAGGTTGTTTCTAATTGTTTATTGCAGGTTTTTCTCGAGAGAGCTTCCGCTACATCACCCATCATTGACAACAATTAAAAGATGTAGTACTGATATTAAAGTTTGGACTTTGGCACACTATGATACAAGTCATTATACTTACTATCAAGATTGAAGATGTTTTTTTTTTCAAGTACTTTGCTGTAGAATATATACCGGAGAAAGTCTGATTGAGTTTTTAAAATACCATTTGTTTTTAACAACAAAATCTTTATTAAAAAGGCCCCAAAAGAGGCCAGAAGCAACAGCAACTAAACAGCCAGGAAACAAATCTGGGCCCTCCTAAAGTCAGAGAAGCCCAGAGCCCAAAACCCCAACTACCCAAAACAAACCATGACAATGCCTTGGTAGAGATGGTAGAGCTCAGTTCAGTTTGATATCAGCTACAAATACAAGAAGGAGGCAATAGGAATTGGTTCCAACACTTATCAGTAAATAATAATTGCAAAATATAAACTTTTTTTTTTTTTGGAGCTTTTGGCTAGTAAAAGTCATAGGCTTTAAATAGCATGATCCATTCAACAAAGTAGGAGTTATAGGCTTTTGGGCCAAAAAGATTATGTGTCAATGAGTCGAATAAGTTATATAACAATTTAAAGAGTAAAAATTCATATATAATTAATTATTTAAAATGTCGAATATTAAAAAAGTAATACTAAGTATTCCAAATTTTAAACCATGCCTCGGTAGATATGGTAGAGCTTAATTCGAGTTTGATACAACAAGGAGGAGGTAATAGGAATTGGCTCCAACACTCATCCGTATACAATTGGAGGCAAAAATGGAAAAACTGACAATTGGAGGCCAACATTGTCTTTTTGGAGAAACCTACTACTCAATTTGGTGGTAAACTCGCAGTAATATATCTTTAAAAATAACTTTCTCTAGAAACCTCGGAATCGCGATCTGTAAAGTGCGTTGAAAGAAGACCTCCGGGGCTTTTCGAAAAGTGGTTATGGGCGATGTTGTTCGATCGGAGGAGAGAGATATGACCTTCCGAAGTTGGGGTGTTTGCACAAGCTATTCTAAATTCTGTCATTTAACCTCAAAAACTCTTCAATTAAGCTCAAATACCTTACGTAGGGAACATGTACCTATACAAGGCTCACAAACACATCAAATACCAAAATATACTCGAAAACAATAACAAAAGCTAGAAAATGGGGACCTCAAAAGGTATATAAATTGCTCCGATCATATGCATGATTGGGATTAGGAGTAGAGTAATTTAATGTAGGAGTATATTAATTTAGCTTTCCATGATTGCTTGTATGTTAATGGATGACCAAAATGCCATGTATAGATGATTTGAGTGATTAAGGATTTTTCCCCCAAAGAGTGGGAAAGGTTATTTCATGCATTTAGGTGCTAAATTGGCTTTGGTTCATTTCCTAGCACTTAATGGGTCCTTTTAGGACACAATTACCCTTCCTTGGCCGGATTGAGTAGTGAATTGGTTTAGGGATAATTCTCAAATCAAGAGGATAGACCCTTAATTCATATTGAATTTACTTAATGTCTTAGCAATTGCATTGATGCACATTAGTGTTAGGTGATCATATTTTCCATTCGTATTCATCCATCTTAGGGAGTCTAGAGAGATTAGAAGAGAGCTCTCTCTTGTTGAGGAGGTTGTGCATTCATGAGATTGGAGAACGCCACAGTCGTCTAGTGGTGAGGACATCTCAGATTGATACCCGAGAAGACCCGGTGTTCGATTCCCGGTTACGGATAAGGGGTCTCCTTTCTATCTATTTTGTATTTCTTTCCTTGTAGCTTTGTCTCTTTTCTGATGTGTACTTTCATTCATTAGGAATTTGATATAAACCTAGTATTGTTGTCTAATTCGTTGCATATGCTTGTTATTGGTTGAGTGGCCCTTCGAAATGCTTAAAGCCTTGAGTGGTTAGCCACCCCTTCATTGAACCTAGGTTGTGTGTGATGGACCGAGAGGTGAAGCACTCAACGTGCATTTAGTAGATTGGCTACTACGTGTAAAGTCTGTGCGCGGTTTGGCACGTTTTTTCGCTACATGTGTCTCATTGTTCTTACTAAACCGAGTGCAGTTCGGTCAACTTTCGAGAGATAGGTTGTTGGTGCATTTCGGTATAGTCGATTGTCCCTAGATTGAGGGCAATTGGCGAGGATTAAGTGAGCACGACATTCATCCTTGACTATGCATGTTGTATGAAATTGTGTGATTGCTATGGTGGAGTCATTTGCTTAGTGTAACCATTTACATTCCATATCACTCCATTATATCCTATCATTGAACATATTGTTTATTTCTGTATTAGATTAGTTTAGCATTTACTTTTTAACATATTCTTTCGCATACACAACACACGAGTTCGCTCGGAGTGTTGTAATAATAGCTATAACTAGAAACGATCGGTGAATCCCACCTCCTTGTGGAACGATCCTTGCTTGCCGCTGTGCTAGTCTCTGTGACTCGCACGCTTGCGAAGCCGAACTTAAATGTTCATATTTGACGGCACTACAACGACGTATCCGCCATTGCTCCAAAATCCAGGTTTATTTGTCATCAATCATTGAACAAATTGTTTTTTTTTTCTATTACTAATCACTTGCTTTAATTGAAATCCACTAGTGTGGGTAATTAATTACCGTTAAGAATGTTACAATTCTCTTGCTTTCTTGAATTTCGATTGACATAAAATCAATGGAGAAGCGAAACAGTGGTACACTTGAATCTAGGACCTCAATTGAAGGATGCAAAGTGAATTGAATAATTATCAACTATGATTCATTTATCCACAATTTTATTATATATATATATGGATTTTTAATTGAATATTGCATCCATATGCAATTCCATTTTACCACATTAATATTCTTGACTTTGGTTTGATTTCTCTTTGGGAAATATATCATATATTGTTGCACTATATAAACTTTTCTTTCAATGAGATTTTTTATTGATATGGTTGTTAGACTGTAAACTGATTGAGATTTTCTTTCTTTGATGCTAATGCAACAGATATTTCTATATTATCTACTACAATGTGCTTTAGTTTCCAGTAAAGACTTTTAGCTAGGACCTTAGAACCAACTTTGTAAATTTTTCGCTTTTATAGATTTTATATTTGCAAATAAAGCTTGTACTATTACCAAATTGGTTGTGCGCTTCCTTTTTCATACGTGTCATAGGGTTTGAGTTTCACTTTTTTCCATTAAAATGTGATGAGTTGCATTTTTGGTCTGAATTTGGAGTTGCATTTTAGGGCATGTCCATCAAATCGCAAAGTGTGTAGCAAACTCTCCCCGTAGATGACAGTTGCATTTTCATTCGTGCTTGTTAAGTTCAGACAATCTAGAAGTGAGAGTTGCATTTTCGGTCGAGTTGGAGTTGGCAGGGATCAAAGTTGACAAGGGCACTATTGAGTTGGCAGGAACCAATGGCGAGACCACATCATAGGGTTTCGACTTATTGGGTGCCCGGTGCCAACAGTACTACAAGGCTGGAGCCAGGTTTGCCAAGTGGCCCGCTGTTATAAAAATAGGTCCCAACAAGCCATTCGAATTGTCAATCCAGCAAAATGCACATGGCTCGCTACACTATCATTCACCAGAAGAATGATCTGGTTCCCGTTGGTGCACGACACAAAAAAATGTGCTGCTGTGACTGAAACTGTGCTTGCAGCAGTTTACAAGACATTGAATGATCAATATGTTCTTCTTGAAGGCACATTGTTGAAGCCTAACATGGTCACTCCATACTCTGATAGCCCTAAGGTAACATATATATACTTTATAAAGCATATCAAATGCTTTGTTAAATTTCTCTTCAGAGCACAGTTTTAACAAAAGCCTTGAAATATTGTTTTCTGAAGGTGGCACCAGAGGTGATGGCAGAGTACACTGTGACAGCACTTCGCCAGACTGTTCCACCAGTGTTGCCAGGGATTGTGTTCTTGTCCGGCGGCCAAAGCAAAGAGGAGGCAACGGTGAACCTAGACGCCATGAACAAGCTAGAGGTGTTAAAGCCATGGACACATGCTTTCTCATTTGGACGAACCCTTCAACAAAGCACACTCATGACATGGGGTGGAAAGAAGGAGAGTGTTGCCAAAGCTCAGAAGGCATTCCTGGCCAGGTGCAAGGCCAATTCTGAGGCTACCCTCAGCAAGTACACAGGAGGTGGTGCCAGAGGATTGGCTTCGAAGAGCTTGTACGTTAAGGGTTACAAGTACTATATGTGGTTCATGTGTCTTTACATATATTGGAGTGGGGATTATGTGAAAATTGTTTCATGATGATGTTTTAATTTCTCTCATATGCTTACGTTTGACTGATATTTTATCGATATTTGTTCATATGATCATTTAAGTGTTCCATTTCACGTATTTTAATTTTTATTAGGATTTTCAACATTTGTCTGACAGTTTATAGACCTATATACCATTTGAAGTGTCTATTTTAAGAAATAAAAACTATTGGTAGAATTTTACATATTCATAATCCAAATTAAAAAATATATTAATCCAACGATCCAAAATTTGCCTACGAGTATGATAGGTATACAAACAAGACATTTAACATTCGTATGAATTTTAACATTGTGCTAAAGCTGTCATACAAGCTTGTAGTATGGCCTAATGAACAAGAAAAGCATTTGAGGGATAACATTCTTATGCTCAACTCCATAAAGCCAACATGGTACAAACAAATTTAAATTCCTAGAACTCAAATGATTGCTTTGTACATTATTTTCATTAAGCTTCATCAAGATAGAACATAAACCTTGGCAACTAAAATGTTGGGACCGGAAGATGATAGTCCTATCTCCGAAGCCTGGGAGCTGTTGTGTATTAGCACAGAGAAAAAACACAACTCTAAAAGCTCTCAGCGGAGGGTTCATTATCTCCTTGTCTTTGCTCTCTTCATGCATACAAAAGCTGTTGCAGGAAAGGAAATACACAACACCTTTCTCGTGAAGTGTAACATGGAATGGTGACAGATCTTGTACTTGTTGGTTCTTGTTGGGATTCTTTGCTGTAAATTAGGTGTAATTAGCTGTATAATTGTTTTCCTTATTTAGAATAGATTAGGCAAGATTTTCTCCTTTAAAAATAGGAAAGAAGTCCTAATGTATAGGTCTCTAATTGTATATAAATATATGTTCCGATGGAATAAAAAAAAATTAGGACATTCAAACCTAATATTTCACATGGTATCAGAGCAACCCTAGACACCTCATGTCAATCCCACAGCCGTTCTAGGTCAACTCTCCATCTACTGCTTTTTCCGGCAGCATTCTACACTGCTTATTCTGGCAGTATTCATCGGCCATCCTAGCCTTTACCTAATGCTCAGTAACAACTTCAAATACCAGACATGACAAACACCAAAGAATCTTCAATTGAAACTCCAAAATCATCATCCTCAAACGTCGAAACTGTTATGTTCAACAACAATGGGGGAGACCTGACAAACTACTCATCCACACTAATCACCATCTACAAATTGAATGGCCGGAACTATATCCAATGGTCTCAATCCTTCATGTTTCATGTCCTCAGCAAGGAGAAAGAAGATTATCTCACTGGACATATCACCAAACTAGACGAAAAAGACGATGGCTATCGGATCTAGAAGAAAGATAATAGTCAGGTTATGTCTTGGCTACACATATGAGAAAATTTTCTCCAATATGAAACTGCTGCAAAAATCTGGGAGGCTACAAAAGACACTTATTCTCCAAAAGACACTTATTCTCCAAAAGACACTTATTCTCATAAAGACAACACCCCCGAACTGGTGACAATTAAGGGTTTTTTGCACGATCTCCGACAAGGTGATTTATCTGTGACCGAGTATTACAACAAACTCCATCAAAGCTGGCAGCAACTTGATGCTTTTGAAAAATATTCCTGGGATACTACCAATGATCTCAAACTATACAAGAAGATCATAGAGAATAAGCGGGTTTACAAATTTTGTTTGGGCTTGAATTCAAGTCTTGATGCAGTAAAAGGAAGGATATTTAGCACAAAACCACTACCAAGCTTACGTGAAGCTTTCTCTGAGGTACGAAGGGAAGAGAGTAGACGTCATTTGATACTGGGGATAGAAAAATCAGCTGCTACTGGTGAGTCATCAGCCTTGGCTGTCCGAAACCTGCAGCAACCACGAAAATGGGGAAGGCCATGGTGTGAACATTGTCGCTGCCCTGGTCATACCAAAAAAACCTGCTGAAAACTCCATGGAAAACCTGCTGATTGGAAGCCAAAGATAGCAGCAGAGAAGGAAATTCGAGGCAACATGGATGGTAGTTCAGAGCAACTTGCAAATTTTAGCAAAGAGGAACTTGATGGACTGAGAAGGCTACTGCAATCATAGCAAAATCCACTAATTGTTGGGTCAGGTTCCATAGCTTAAAAATGCAATTTTCCTAAGGCATTGACTGTGAAACAAGAGCATTATAAGCCCTGGATTGTAGACTCCGGTGCTTCTGATCACATGACAGGAGATAGGCGAGTTTTCCACACATATTCTCCTTGTAATGAAGCTCTCACGGTTAGAATTGCAGATGGTTCTTTGGTAAAAGTTGTGGTATCCTGAGACATAACACTCAAATTTGTTCTATATGTTCCTAATATAGACTGCAACTTACTCTCTATAAATAAAATTACCCAAGATCTTAACTGTATAGCTAATTTTTCTCCTAATGTCTACGAATTTCAGGATGTGACTTCGGGGAGAATGATTGGCTGTGCTAGGAGTCATGCTGGGCTCTATCATCTTGAGGCTCAACCGGATTCTGTGAGACAATCTCATCTAGGAGTGAGTGCACCTATATCTTATCAAACTAATTCTTGTGAGTCTGTTAGTGAGTTGAAAAGTGAGAGTGAGAGTGAGTGAGAGATCGGTCATGGTATGGCATTACAGGTTAGGCCACCCAAGTTTTATGTACTTATCCAAACTTTTTCCAAGTTTATTCAGAAATAAAAGTGCTAGTTCTTTTCAATGTGAAATTTGTCAATTTGCAAAACACTCTCGCATTTCATACCCAATTCAGTCATACAAAGCATCAAAACCTTTTTCTATGATCCACAATGATGTTTGGGGCCCATCTCAAGTTCCAAATGTCACAGGAGCTCGGTGGTTTATCTCTTTCATAGATGATCACACACGACTCACATGGATTTTTCTCATGAAAAATAAATCAGAAGTTCCTCAAATTTTTAAGAATTTCAAAACAATGATTAAAAATCAATTTCAAACTTCCATTCAAATACTTAGAACTGACAATGGAAGAGAGTTTTTTAATTCTAACCTTGGCTCATATCTATCAACTGAGGGAATCATACATCAGAGTTCCTATGTAGATACCCCCTCAGCAAAATGGGATAGCTGAGAGAAAGAATAGACACCTTCTAGACTGTCAGGTCTCTGTTATTTTCATCCAATGTTCCAAAACGTTTTTGGGGTGAGACTGTACTTACAGCAGCATACCTAATCAATCGACTTCCATCCAAAATATTAGATTTTTCAACTCCAAATCAAGTATTTTTACAACACTTTCCTCAAAGTCAGTTGATTTCCACTCTTCCTCTAAGAATATTTGGGTGTACTGTGTTTGTGCATATCCATCAAAAACAACGAACCAAGCTTGACACTCGATCCACCAAATGTATCTTTGTAGGGTACTCTCCCAACCAAAAGGGTTACAAATGTTTCTGTCCTGACAACCAAAAGTTTTATCACACCATGGATGTCACCTTTTTTGAAACAAAAACTTATTACCCCAAAACTGATATTCAGGGGGAGAGTTCTAATCAGAGTCAACCACAAGAATATCAGTTTTTCTTGGATAGCATAGATTACACACCTTAAATTAAACCGGAAACACCTGAAATTACACCGAAAATAACTTAAATTGCACCTTCTTCAAGTGTCCAAAGTGAACCTAAACCAAAACCAACTAATTCTGAATATCCCGAGATAATTGTCTATCACAGGAAAAGGAAAACACGGAAAGAATCAGAGACTCTAGCAGATTCATAGCTACTGCCAATATCTGAACATAAGGTAAAAATCACTACATCTAACTTACAGACTGTGGAGGAAAATTTTACAGGTACTAATTTAAGTGATCATGATAATTCCGATGAGAACCTACCGATTGTACTCAGGAAATGAGTGAGAGAATGCAGAAGTAATCCATTGTACCCTATTGGCAATTATGTGAATTATGAGGGACTATCTTCATCTTACCAAGCATTCACCAGAAAAATCACTTCTATCTACATTCCTAATTCAATCCAAGAAGCCACGGCTATCCCAGAATGGAAGAAGGCAGTCAATGAAGAAGTTAGTGCTCTGGTGAAGAATGATACTTGAAAAATTACCGATATGCCTCATGGAAAGAATGTGATCGGGTGCAAGTGGATCTTCACCGTAAAAACAAAGGTAGATGGTAGTATTGAGAGATACAATGCTCAGTTGGTAGCTAAGGGACTTACTCAATCATATGGCATAGATTATGAGGAGACCTTTGCTCCGGTTGCAAAACTCAACACTATTCGAATACTCCTCTCTCTTGCAGCAAATTTGGATTGGCCCCTCCATCAACTATATGTTAAGAATGCGTTCTTGAATAGGAATCTAGAAGAGGGGGTCTATATGGACATTCCCCAAGGACTACAGAACTCATCAAACATCAACAAAGTGTGTCGACTAAAGAAGTCACTTTATGGTTTCAAACAATCACCCTGAACTTGGTTTGAGAGATTTACCATAGTTATGAAGAGTAATGGGTATATACAGGGACAATCTGATCATACAATATTTGTAAAACATTCTTTAGAATGACTGATTTCTGTGTTGATTGTCTATGTTGATGATATTGTTCTAATAGGGGATTATTCTGTGGAGTTTCCAAGAGTCAAAGAATTTCTGACTAGAGAATTTGAGATCAAGGACCTAGGTAAACTCACATACTTCTTGGGAATGGAAGTGGCTAGGTCTAAGCAAGGCATTACAGTTTTTCAAAGAAAGTATGTACTGGATCTTCTTAAAGAAACATGTATGCTTGGGTGTAAGCCTGTAGAGACACCTATGGACTACACTACCAAACTTTGTTCAAATAAAGACAGTGCTCCAGTAGAAAATGGAAGATATCAGAGACTTGTAGGGAACTTGATATATCTCTCACATACTAGGCCTGACATAGCATTCTCAGTAAGTGTTGTTAGTCAGTTCATGAACAACCCTACTGAAGAACACATGACAGCGGTGTACAGAATCTTAAGATACTTGAAAATGACTCCAGAAAAAGGACTGTTATTCAGAAAGAACTCAAGTAGGAAAGTGGAATTGTATTCCGATACAGACTAGGCAGGCTTAATCACAGATAGACGTTCCACTTCTAGTTATTGTTCCTATGTTTGGGGAAATCTGACAATACGGAGAAGTAAAAAACAAGATGTTGTAGCTAGAAATAGTGCAGAAACGGAATTTCGAGCTATGGCTTATGGTATTTGTGAAGGAATTTTAGTGAAAAGAGTATTAGCCGAATTGAAGATACCTTCTGAGGGAACAATTCAGCTACTATATGATAGTCAATCTGCCATCAGTATTGCTAAAAATCCAGTTCATCATGACAGGACCAAACATGTGGAAATAGATCGACATTTCATCAAAGAAAAGATAGAAGAGAAAGTAATCAAGCATGTTTACATTTTTTCTAATCTACAAACTGCTGATATTCTAACTAAAGCACTTCCAATAGCACATTTTGAAGATCTTAGTTGCAAACTGGGTATGCTAAATATTTACAACCCAGATAGGGAGTGTTGGGATTCTTTACTGTAAATTAGGTATAATTAGCTATATAATTGTTTTCCTTATTTAGAATAGATTACGCAAGATTTTCTCCTTTAAAAATAGAAAAGAAGTCCTAATGTCTAGGTCTACAATTGTATATAAATATATGTTCTGATGCAATAAAAAAAAATTAGATCATTCAAACCTAATATTTCACAGTTCTAATAGAAATCGTGAGATTCATCCTAAATGAAATAAGAGACAAATTAAGTGGATATTATACACAAGAAAGAAGGTGATAGTGCTAGAAAGAAATCACAAGTCTACATAAGGGATGAAGAAAATAGCTAGGTTGCTCATCGCAGCAGATAACATGCTCAGGTTTCTCATTTGGTATTGCAATCCAACTGTATTTTCTGCCTCGATAAGGATGGAGGAAGCTTCACTCAAATGCTCAATTCTTGTTGGATCCTTGCTACTGCCATGACCCCCTTATCGAACTGAGGCATGATACAACAAGGTAAGATGTATTACAACATTAAATTATCATAAGATGCTAGAAAGATCAAAAATGAAAAACAATAGCAGAACACAACATGTACAAATACGCAAATAAATGTACATTACAAGTTACAACAATTAGAAGCAGAAATCTATTGTCATTGAAATTTATTTGTTGGAAGAACATCAAATTCAAGGGCTCCGAATGTACCTAACCTAAATATTGTGGTCTTGTCTAAGTAAGAAACAAAGAAACTAATCATTCATTTCAAAATTACTAAATAGGCTATGTGTCATCTTATAAATGAATTCTAAGTTATTACCTTAATGAGGAAGCCAATGGCCATTTCCCAACAAAGTCTGTACTCTTGACCAATAAAACTAGTAACCATATTTGGTACTAAAAAAACAAAAATCAGCAATAATAGCAATAGTCACAAATTCTTCCTATTGAAAAACGAAGTATATATAAAAGCTAAAGAAGGATAACAAAGAAACATACATGAAAAACAAGGAATTACTAAATCTTATTCAAAAAGTTACTTATACACTGACTGGCACCACAGCAGCAACAGACAAGTTCGAAAAGGTCCATACCAACGGTCCAAGGATGTCCTGCCCACAGGACAAAGAAACAGACATGACATGATAGAAGCTTTCCTCACAGTTATCCAATGAGATATTCTTCCAAAAAGATATATGAATTTAGATATTCTCACCACAGTTCTCAAGAAAATACTTCAAGCATATCCCAAAGGATCAAGAAAGTAGAATTAGCTGATGGCAATAGAAGGAATGATTCATACATATGCTCTGCATAACAAATTACAGAGAATTCAGATTTAATCCAAGAACATGAAATCACTGGCAACCAAAAGAAACGCAGAAAGAAGTTTCACTCACTTTTGGATCCTTAGTTACTGCCTTTCACTCACTTGATATAAGTATCTCAAACGCTCAAGGAGGATCTCAACAAGGTTCAAATAATTACAAAGATGCTGTTATACCTGTAATGTAAAATCCCAACATGTCAAAATGTTTATAAACAAATAAAAGTAATCAAAAAACATATTTCAAAGTGAAAAATAGTGTAGATAAATGAAATATGCTTTCAAAAGCGAGAAGTTTATCTATTTTTTTATGTAAATGAAAAAGATGAAATCAAACAAATTTTGGACTATGAATTTCAACATCTTACAGTAAGATGAAACGAATTTTGAAAGCACTAATCCTTAATCTATTGACGTACAATACTGGATGTCCTACATTTTCTTCCAATTGGGGATCATTTTAGAATTGAATAGCAGGATGTTTCCATCTGCAACAACAGAGTTTATATAAAAACATAAGAAGGGCAACAAAGAATAACACATAGATGAAAAAAACGATGAAGTTAGAGATTGACATACCAAAACGTGAAGGCAGATAGGAAGAGCCCTCCCACGGACATTTTTTTTTGTCAGTTAAAATTAGAGAATAAGGAAATGTTTTTTTGGTCTGATGCTTGTAGAAACATTGCAGCCTGGCCAATTTAGTCCACCCCATCATCCAAAAGAGACCTAGCTGTTTCAATGTTTATATTGTTAACTAACTGAAATTGTGAACATCAAATTTCAAAAAAAGAAATTTACCTTTCTCCCTCAATGCCAATAACACTAAGCCTGCTTTAGAGTCCAATTCTATAATTGAATAGCAGCTGGCTTCAATCTGCAAAACCACTCCATATATAAATACAGAAGAAGGGCAACATAAATGGAAAAGAAGGAAGTAGATTTTCATTAAAAATGTAGATATGGTTCGAGGTGTTAGAGATTGACATACCAATGACGTGATCGAATTCTATACACCTCATTCATTCTTCCTCCTATAGATTCGTAGATGCAGAAGAAGAAAGTAGATTTGAGGTGTTAGAGATTGAGATACGAATGATGTGAAATCATTCATTCTATAGAGCTCATTAATTCATCCTCCTATCGAAATCATTTATAATGTAAATAAGGTTTGAGAAGTTAGAGATTGACATACCAATCATGTTATGGAATTCTGTACACCTCATTCACTCTGATTCCTCTGATTCCTCTGATATGTTCTGAAAACACAAGGGATCGTAGATGAATCTGTTATCTATCTCAACTTTAGGGATGTGGGAAATCTTGGACCACTCTTTTCCTTTATCTCTTTTGCATTCTTCTTTCAGCTTTGGACATCTCCAAATGTCTAATTCCAAAAGTGATGATGGCAGGCCCTGCTCTGGAAAGGATCTTACCTCTCGACAATTATATATAACTAAACTCGAGAGTGAGGATGGCAGACCAAGCTTTGAAAAGGATTTCAACTTTGGGCAAAAAGAGATCGACAGAAATTTAATTGAGGATGGCAGCTCTGGAAAGGATGTGAGGTTTGGGCAATCATAGATGTCTAAGCTTCCTAGAGAGTTAAGGTTTCGAAAACTCTCACCCGTTAGGCATTTCAAATTTGGGAATGAACAAATGTCGAGATGAGTTAGAGAAGGTGGAAACGTCATTTCCATTTCTTGTTGTGGAAATGACTCTGCTTCTGGAAGTCCACGAATATAGAGAGAGGTGAGAGAGGTGAGGTTGTGCAAGCCCCACTCAAGCACTGCCTTATACATTTTGACATTTAAACCACGAATATCAAGAGATGTTAGGTCGGTGGGGAAACCTTCTTCCGGAAATGACGTCATACTTGGACATCCACTCAATGTTAAACTTTTAAGAGAGTTGAGGCCATGGAACCAATTGGGCGAGGCTTGTAGCTTCTTACAATATTCAATTGCTAGTTCACTTAAATTGGTGTTGGGAGGCCCTTCTCCCAAACAATCAATACTTTCACATTTATATATCTCTATTTTTCGAAGATGGTTTAGTCTGTGCAGACCTTCGGGTACACTTTTAAGATTCCTACAATCTCTTACACTAATCTCTTTAAGAGACTTGTTATTATGAAAACTCTCTGCTATTGACTTTAGGTCTGGAAGAGAATCGAGGGAGAGAGTACAAAGCGTCTGTGGTAAATGATCGGTAGATGATAAGCACTTGAGAGATGGGCATTTTTTGACATGCAAGTATTCGAGAAGAGATGTGTTTGTATTGTTGGGGTTCTCTTCATCCACCATTGATGTACAACTTTCCTCGTTATCATCCCACAAATAATCCAATTTCTCACAATTCTCTATCTCAAGCTTTTTCAGAGATGATGGTAGTTTTCCTTTTAGGATGAATGTTAGAGAATTACAATCTTTCATTTTCAAACTTCCAAGACTTGCATTTTTGTGATTCATTCCCTTAGGTAATGAAGTTAGAGCATTGCAATTTCTAATCTCAAGTTTACTAAGATTAGAAAGGAAACAAACCTCAGGAAATGACACAAGATTCAAACAATTTTCAATCAATAGCTCTGTCAAAGAAATGAAGCTTTGCAACCCCTGCAGTGGCTTCTCAAGGAAAGTTTCATTCAACTGCCATATATTTATGAGCTGCTCACAACCAATAATCTTAAGTTTTAGACATTCAACCTTCATAAAGTTCTCTTGCCTTAACCAATTACCAAATTCTGAAATATTTTCAAGAGTCATAGACTTCATTATCTTGAAATCCGTTGGACTACTGCTTGTCATCTCTTTGCAACCATCTATTTCTAATTCGCAAAGCATTGGAAGGCTTGAGAATGAAACTACCAACTGCTCACAATTCTTAATCACAAGTTTCTCCAATGATGGAAGACGATCAGGCAATCTTCTAGAAAGTTTGGGACAATGTACGATGGAAAGCTTACGAAGGCAAGGGAATGTACCAACATGCTCATTTTCTTTGATGGGTTCCCAATGCTCCAACTCCTGCAAATCTCCCAAATAAAAAGTCTCCAATGATTGAAAAGGCTTTAAGCAGCCTACACCATAAATCTCGGAACCAAGAATCTTTAATTTCTTCATCCCGGTGATTGTAAGACCTTTAAGAGAGCTCAATAGCCCAAAAGAAGGCAAGGATGTGCAGTTCTCACACCTTTCCAATCTTAAGACCGTCATTTTGGAAAATGATGGATCTCTTACCCAAGGAGGAAATCTTGTGCCACCATAACATGTGATTGTGAGTTTTTGTAAATTTTGATGAGGTCGTAGCATTTCAAGTACATTTTCTTCTGCAACCTCATTACGTGAGTCATCAAATTCTGATTCCCATTCTAGCGACAACTCTTTTAAATCCTTCTTACCCCTCAATACTAGATCTCTTGGATCATAATCAATCACATTATTTAATCTTGAAATACAAAGTTCTCCATGAAGAAATTCCAAACTCTTCAAATCTTTTAAAGTAGAACCAATATTCTTGCCCACCATAAAATCAGACAAAGTTTGAAGAGATTTCAACTCTTTCAATCCCATTGGCATCTCTACAATTGATCTAGCACCTCTAATATCAAGATGACGAAGATTAATCAAGTTTCTAAAGTTGGATGGCAACTTCTTAAGATATTTACAACTTGTTAACAGCAAAATCTGCAGGTTGTATAAAGAGGTTGTTGACTCAGGTAAACTTCTAATCTCAGTATCAGCAAGATTTATATACCTTAAATGTTTCAAGCCACCGATTGAATTTGGTAGCTCAACAATATGATATGTTCTTAGAGATAGTGCCCTCAATGTTTTCAGTTTTGGCAACATGTCAAAAAGAATCATATTTGTTATGTAATTCTCACAAGACACATATTCACAGCTTATCGGCCAGAACGTCCTTATTCTTGCACTTAAGCTCACTGCTTTGCGGAAGACTTCAAATTTACTTTTGCCATCACATTACGGTATAAGAAAAATGACGAACCTTTTCCAACTCTCTTGGTTTCTTGTTGGCACCCACTTCATTGTCCAACCTTAAACTTATTTCTCCAAAAGCCCATTGAGCCAGATCATGGACAAGATCGTGCAATACAAACTTAGAGCTATTCCTATTTGATTGTTGAAAAAGTGACCTTGAAAAAAGATCATTAACATACTCAGCACCAAAATCTTCTGGTTGCTTTCTATCTGTTGACTGTTGAAGAAGACCTTCCGCCATCCATAGAAGCACAAGTTCCTTTTCTTGAAATTCATAATCTTTTGGGAAAATTGCACAGTAAGCAAAACATCTCTTTAGATGTGAAGGGAGATGATGGTAGCTTAATTTCAAAGCTGTAGGGATCTCATTTCCATCCTCTTCCAACAATTCCCAGATTTTGCTATTCAATATTTCCAACCACTCGTCCTCTGTTTGCTTTGAGCGTAGAAGGCCACCAAGAGTCTTTGCTGCTAAGGGCAATCCTTTGCTCTTTTCAACAACTTTTTGACGAATTAATTTGATATTACGATCTGTCAGAATATCTCTATTCTCAAAAGCATGCATAGAGAATACCAACCAGCAGTCTTCATTTGGTAGAAGCTTTAGTTCATAATATCCACCGGGGCTCATTTTGAATGCTACTTCTCGAAGGCGTGTTGTCACAATTATCCTGCTTCCCAATGCACCAGCCATGAAAGGGGACTTCAAAGTTTCCCATTTGCTATAGTCCTTGCTCCAAACATCATCTAGCACCAGTAAGAATTTCCTTCCAGCTACTTCTTGTTTTAGTTTAATCTGCACCACATTTAGTTCCTTCAAGTCGCAGGAAGAGCCCGTGACGGACTCGAGAATCGCCTTTGAGATTCTTAGAACATCAAAATCGTCGGATATGCAAACCCAGGCTTTGACCTCAAAAGATTCAACAGCCATATCATTGTAGACCTCTCGAGCAAGCGTTGTTTTACCGACTCCCCCCATTCCCACAACGGGTATTACACGGAAGTTGGCATCACTTTGTTCATTCTTCAACACCATTTCAAGTATTTTCTCCTTATCTGCATCTCTTCCGTGCACAACAGGTTCACTTGGCACACTTGTAGTCGGCGGTCTCTGTGGCACAGCATTTGATGAAGTCCCTCCAGTAATCTCTTTCAATCCAAGGACGTCTCTGAGTTTACAGAGCTCTTCCAATCGACTAGTAACATTTTTTATCTCTGACCGCATACAAATGTTGAACTTAATAGCTCTAGGACTCCAATTATTGAAACGAGCAGGGAGGAGGTTTAGTACCTTGCTAGTGCTCTTCAAATTCCTTGCACAAGCCTCGGTAGCAAACTTATCAAGTATGTCCTCTGCATCATAAGCCAAGTCTTGGAGTTTATCCAGCCACTTCTTCACAGCCCTGTCCTTCAACTGCTTGTCCTCTGCATCCCCGAGCACCGCCTGAATCATCTCCAAAGTTTCTTCCCACTTTTTAATCTTCGAATATAACCCTTCTTGATGAAGAAATCCCAGCAACTCAGGAGAAGTCAATCGGTCAAACAAGACCTGAAGGAAGGCAGAGAGAAAGAGCTCTCCCACAGGCATGGTGTTGGTTTTGTTGGTCGAAAGAAAAGATTTGAGTAAAGGATTGTCACGCACAAGAAAAGAAAACGATGACAGCAAACAAGGAAATCATAGACTCTTTTTTTTGGGTTTGTATGGAAAGAGTGTAAATTTCCAACTGAAAAATGATAATCAAGGAGACTGATTTCTATCAAACCGTGTAGGCTCCATCACCACCATTCTACAATTAATTAATAACTTAATTTATAAATTTAATATTTAGCTAAAAGAGAATCTTTGCATGTGATATAGTGTCCACGTAAATGAAGCCAGGAACATAGCTGTCTTCCATGGAATGACTTTTATAATTATTTAAAAAAAAAAATCAATCTAACACCGATATGGATCGGATCAGATTAGTAGTCTGCAAATGGCATCAATTGTTACGAGCACCGCCCTAACCGAAATACAGGAGAGAAGTTACGCTTTCTAATCTAATAGATAAATAAACTGCTTATAAATATCCAAATATACATGCATTTGCTGCCTTTATCGATGGATGATTAAGAAAAAAAAATGCAAAGTGCAAGATGCAAGCAATGGTCCTTAATTTATTTAAATTTGATAATTCTGTTGATAAAAAAAAATGATCTAACTTAATAATTCTTATAGGTTCATACTAAATCAATATAAATTTAAATTTATGATTTAATTTGTTTTAACTTCAACATCCAATCAATCATGTACTCTTAATATAAGAGTGATAAATGCATTTCAATTCAACAATCGTATCAACCATCACATGAAGAGCCTATTAGATTGTTGAGATATTTAATCAAACAATTAAATTGATTTAATCTGACTCATTGGTATATATATATATATATTATTGACTTCATTATGATATCAAATAATTAGATATAGAGTCTATCACTTATTGAAATGAAATAATACATGTGTATCTATTTTCATAATCATAAACCAGCTATAAACAATTTAGGAGAATAAAGGGCTGGTGTGCCCACTTTAAAAAAATAATAATTTAAAGTATCTTTTAAAAAACTATCTATTTAGTATTGAATTTTTGTAAAAAGTAAAATAAAAAATTTGGGGGTTAATTGGACAAATATACCCTGAGTTTATCCCTTCTCACAAGATTTCAGGAAGATGCTTAAAATTAACATAAACATACCCTGTTGTTAACTCTCCACCGTCAATTCTCACGGTTCAATGGCATTAAAGTATGAATGTACACAAATGCCCCTATTAATTCTCCAAGTGATGTGACCTGACATGAACAAGATATTAATTTAATATAATTCACATTTCCATGCCATATTAACCCCTATTAATTTGGACTGTTCACAGTTGGTTTTGGTCTGCAAGGACGGCAAATGCAGCTCGAACTCTGCCAGTGGTTTTATGGTGAATAAACTTATAAACCCCACAACATATAATGTATATTTAATACCTAGAAATATCGTTAACCACAACAATTCACTTTATATATTGAGTTTTTTTTTTTTTACCTTAAACCAATAAACTCCGCAGTTTATAATGAGTGTATAAAGATATAGATAAGGTAAACCGTCACATCTGTTAGGTTCGATAATTTACCTTTTTAATATATATATATATTATATAATGTGTCTATAAGTGTATTTAATACACTGAACATGCCAAAAAAACAATTACAACATTTTTTTTTTCTAAAAAAATAGCCATCAAGTTTGTTTTTTAAAATTCTTACCAAAAATTCATTATTTTTTTAATGGAAAGAAAATTCTGGGTAAGAATTTCCAAAATTATTTTAAAAGAAAATATATCTTACCCAGAATTTTTCAACAGAAAAAAAAAACTTACACAAACAGTTATTACAAATACAATTAAGAGCTTGTTTGGTTGGGTTTTTAAAAAACATCTATCGGTAAAATATTTGTTTATAGTAGATCTATTATAAATAGAGTTTTTTAAAAAATATATATGATTGTTTGGTAGGTAGACTTTTTTTAAAAAAAAATATCCATTTAGAGAGTTAGCTCCCCATAAACTTTTAATCATTAGAGATTTAAACTCTATTAGCATCTACCCAATTAAAAATAGATATTCTTAAAAAATCAACTAAAATTTAAAAAAATTCAAATAAACATTTATAATCTTTTTAAACCGGTAGAAAGCTCAACCAACCGAGCATCAAATAAATTGACAAAACAACACATTTTGTATGACATGTATATCTTGATTATCTTCTTCGTCGTCCATTGTGTTCTTTGTCTTATGGGATAAGATTCACGGGAGCTTTATTTAATTGTTTATAAGTTAATAGGAATATAGGTGACAGGGTAAGTGTGAAGGATCGGTTTGGCACCAGAAATGGTGCTTCCAAGTTCAGAAGATTCAAGATGAACAATGTGAACTCCATGTTTGAGATTATTTTTTTTCATATCTTGAAAGTTGAAACAAATGTTTGAGATGACTTCTCTGGCTACATTTCCAAAATTTATTATTTTTAATTTAAAATGTTTAGGTACATCGCTACATCCCTTTTTATTTATTAATTTCTATCACTTCAACTGAAAAAGACGAAACTACCCTTATGATATTAAGTAGGTACGGTGTGGTGTTAACGGTGGGGTATGTTTGTGTCAATATCATACATCTTTCTGAAATTTTACGAGAAAGGGTAAACAGCAATTAACCCAAAATTTAGCCTCCTAAATATTATATTTTACTATATTAGCCTTACTAACCAATTTTTCTTGTCTCGTCCTAGATCACTACGGGTGCGTTTGGTACGTGGGACGGGACGGGACAGGACGGGATAACTTTTTGTTGTATCACGTTTGGTGCGCCATTAACATGGGACGGGACGGGACGGGACACCTCACACCCTAGGCCAAACTTGTCACATGCATGGAACAAGTCTGGAAAAGACATTTTTACCCTCAAATGTTTTAAAATTTACAAAATTATCAACAATAAAAAAAATACCCTTTGTCTCTCTCTCTCGCTCGTCTCTTTGTCAAACCCAAATGTTCTCAACTCAAATGTTCTCAAACCCACATCATCAGCTCGATCGTCTCTCTCTCCCGTTCGTCTCTCTGTCAAACCCACCGGCTGCAGATCCATCTTCGTCAGTGTCCCACGAGCTCGCCGTCGTCAGTGTCTGCTGAAGCCATCAAAACCACCGGCTGTAGATCCATCTTCGTCGTTGTCACACAAGGTCGCCGTCGTCAGTGTCTGCTGAAGCCATCAAACCCACCGGCTGTAGATCTATCTTCGTCGTTGTCACACGAGGTCGCCGTCGTCAGTGCCTGCTGAAGCCAAGTTAGGGTTTATTGTGTCGAGAGGAATTTCTTTTAATTGAGAGAGGTAACATACTAACCTTTGTAATTGTTATTACTAATCCAGTTATCAATAATTAGGATTTCTTATTGAGTCAAAATTAATGGTCGGTTGAGTACTGACTGGATTCTGATTCAACTCGCATCTCTCTTTCTCTCTTCCCTTTTTCATTGCAGGTATTTCAATTTTCGAAGAGCTGTGGGAGAGCAAAGTTTAGGTACGACACTATATGATTTTCAAACCAGCTACCGATTGAGTTTTTTTTTCTGCTTTTGTTAATTTCTCTGGTGACCGTAATCCATATGGTTTTCTCTAGTGAGTCAACTCAGTTGAATATATTGAGTTGTACTGGGTGAAGCTTTTTCTTGCTTTAGTTGCTTCAAGTTGCAAATTAATAGATGTGAATGATTTATTGTTTACTTAAGCTCTCTGTGTTTGAATTTTCATGAAAGTGAGATTGATCATATTTTTCTTATTTTGTTCATCTCTGTTGGGATTCATGTTGAAGTGGATCAAAGTGGTTTGCAATATAATTCTATTGCCTACTGTTATATTATTCCATTCATTCGAAGTTGTAGAGGGAATGTTTTGTTAGCCTTTTGCTATCCTAGCTAGTTTGTCAATGTGAATTTTAATTATAGATATGTTGAATTTTAATTTCATGAAATGGCTGCTAATAGAGATTCTCTAATAAACAAATTTATAACTCGTAGGTGTTTGAATTTAAGGTTCATTCAACGTAGATGTTGTGATCTATTGAATTTAAGTCTATCTATATTCTATGGATTTAATTTTTAACCTTTAGTCGTAGTTTATGTTCAAATTTTAAGTGATAACATTTTAAGTGTATTTTTTTTGTTAGAGTATATCTTGAATTTAAGTGTTTGTTTAACTTCCAGTGGATGTTATAATTCAAGTCCAAACCCAAAATTCAATTATATGTTAAAAATTTTATATTAACTATTTAGTGGGTTGGCAATTCTTTTTAATTGAAACTGGTCGAGACGGGTTGAGTAGCCCAAACAGGTATCAGGTATAGGGCATCCCCATCCACCATGTTGCCATCCTTAATGTGATGCAGTGGAGAGCATCAGAATTGCCAAAACTAATGTTGTTATAATCTTATTGTCAATAATGGCTTTCTTCCTTTTTGGATCAAGGCCTTTGAATGTGATGGATAATTTATACTATTTTAGATGATGTTTGTTTCATGTATTCTATAAACGTTCAACCATTACTCTTTATTATACTTTTTTCTATTTTCTTTTTAAGCTTTGTATTACTGGTGTAAATTGTATTACTCAGCCTGAGCCACGTTTATGGTATTGTATACAATTATGATCGATGTATTAAAATGCATATATATATTATTCTTTTAGTTAATCACTCTTTTAGACTAAGTGTGGGAAGTTGTATTGTGCTTAGATATTAGGTACTTTATTATGTAATTAGCGACTATTTTATTTGTTTAAAATTATGACACTCCTTGTATTGTTGAATTAGCTTTATTTGTTTGAATATGAGAGAATGCGTGTGTATATATATATATATTCTTCTTTAAGTTAATCACTCTTGTAGACTAAGTGTGGGAAGTTGTATTGTGCTTAGATATTAGGTACTTTATTATATAATTAACGACTATTTTATTTATTTAAAATTATGACACTCCTTGTATTGTTGAATTAGCTTTATTTGTTTGAATATGAGAGAATGCGTATATATATATATATATATATATATATATATATATATATATTCTTCTTTTAGTTAATCACTCTTTTAGACTAAGTGTGGGAAGTTGTATTGTGCTTAGATATTAGGTACTTTATTATGTAATTAGCGACTATTTTATTTGTTTAAAATTATGACACTCCTTGTATTGTTGAATTAGCTTTATTTGTTTGAATATGAGAGAATGCGTATATATATATATTCTTCTTTTAGTTAATCACTCTTTTAGACTAAGTGTGGGAAGTTGTATTGTGCTTAGATAATAGATACTTTATTATGTAATTAGCGACTATTTTATTTGTTTAAAATTATGACACTCCTTGTATTGTTGAATTAGCTTTATTTGTTTGAATATGAGAGAATGCGTATATATATAAAATTATAACACTATATTAGGTACTTTATTATGACACTCATTGTATTGTTGAATTAGCTTTCGCATGATATATGGATTAATTTGACTGAATATATGTTTGTTTTTTTTATTTGTGAAATATGAAGGTATGGATGAACGTGAGAATCACTTGATTTTACTCATTAAAGCGTGGAGGCTTTACGTACATATGATGATGTGTTTTGCTGCATTACATGCTTATTTGTTTGAATATGAGAGAATGCGATCAGAAAGGAGAAATTTTGGTCAAAGGACATTTTATAGGCTTCAAATTAGGTCAACAGAAATACAACGTATTACACGTGTAAGTGATACTAACTGTATATGGGAGTTGCGAATGAATAGAAATGCCTTTGCAATGTTGTGTGAGTTGCTAAAAACTCGTGGTGGGTTGTTAGATGATGGTAATGTCACCATAGAGGAGCAAGTTGCAACTTTTGTAAACATATTAGCACACCACACCAAAAATAGAAGTGCTCAAGTTAGATTTTATAGGTCCGGTGAAACAATTAGTCGGTATGTCCACAGAGTTTTGCGTGCTTTGTTACGTTTGGAAAACGTGTTATTTGTCAAACCAACTCCCGTCCCAGATGATTGTACGGACTCAAGGTGGAGATGGTTTAAGGTAACCATTGTAACATTATCATTATATACATGACATAATAATTTATATTATCCAACAAAAACATAAGTTCTGTTTTGCTTTTAGGGTTGCCTAAGAGCATTAGATGGAACATACATAGAAGTGACTGTACCTGAATCCGATAAACCAAGGTATCGAACAAGAAAAGGACATATTGCAACCAATGTATTAGGTGTATGCACTTGTGAATTGAAGTTCGTATATGTCTTATCTGGTTGGGAGGGATTAGCTACCGATTCTAGAGTTCTTCGGGATGCAATTACTAGACATAATGGATTGAAGATCCCATTTGGTAAGATAATAATTATTATAGATACTATTTTAAATTACAACAATTTACTCAACTTATTTACTCCAGTGACAACTAATATATGTAGTTATTATAGGTAATTATTATTTAGCCGATGCGGGGTATACCAAAGGTCAAGGTTTTCTTGCACCATACAGAGGTACTAGGTATCATTTACAGGAATGGGAAAACTTTGATCGTGCACCTAGGAATCACGAGGAATATTTTAATATGAAGCACTCACAAGCTAGGAACATTATTGAGAGGTGTTTTGGTCTTTTGAAGAAACGTTGGGCTATACTACGCAGCCCTTCGTTCTACCCAATTAGATTTCAAGAGCGAATGATCATAGCTTGTGCTTTGCTGCATAATTTCATTAGGATGTATATGGATGTTGATCCTGAGGAATACACACCAATCACACTTGATGAGCTTCCTATTGTGGAAGACATACTAGATGTGTTAGAATCTATTGATGTCAATGAAGCAAGCGATGAATGGAGTCAATGGAGAGATGATCTAGCCGGAGAGATGTTTGACACTTGGATGTCTAGGAGAACTTGAGAGATTTATGTTATTTTTTTCAATATTGTTGTATTTGAGATATTTATGTTTTTTTCCAGTATTGTTAAACTTGAAAGACTTATATCTTTTTTTTGTTATTTTTGAACATTTCTATTGTTTATTGAATTTGTGTTGTTGTTGTTGTTATTCTTTTTATTTGATCTATGCATTTGTTTTTGTTTATGGTATAAACTTTATTAAATGACAGGAAAATTCAATATGTTTGATAGACGTAATTGGACACCTGAAGAAGAAGATGTAATGATAACAATCCTTGAAGGGATTGTTGCTGATGGTGGTAGATGTGATACTGGTAGCTTTAGGCCTGGTACATATGAGCTTGTCGCTTCAAAGATGCGTGAAAAAATTGAAAATATTACCATCACAGGAAAACATGTGCAAAACAAAATGAAACGACTGAAAGATAAATATTCAGCAGCCTATGATATGCTCAACATGAGTGGGTTTGGTTGGAATGACACTAACAAATGTGTTACTGTTAGTCCTGAAATCTTAGAGGAATATTTGAAGGTTAGTGGTTATATTAATTCTCTTTATATATGTAATCGATTAATAGTTTTATTGTTATAACATATATGTAATAGTTTCAATGTCCTAATATATATTTGTTTGTTTTGATAGAAACATCCGAATAAGAATTATACGGCTAATAGGCCATTCCCACACTATGAACGACTGGTAACAGTGTTTGGGAAAGATCGAGCAACAGGGAATATGGTTGAATCCGCAGCAGATGCTTTGGATAACATGGGACTGGAAACTGAAGAGTCGGGCACAGCTGGTTTCACTCAGCCTTCCACAACTCCCTCAAATGTGGCATCTGCTTCCTCTGACCCAAATACAGGAGAAACATCAAAGCGGAAGAGAAAAAGGAATGTCAGTTCAACAACAGAAGAAATCACCAAGGTCTTTGAAAAAAGCATGGAAAGAGCATCTGCGGATATTGCTAAGTTGATTGAGGCAATTACGGGAGGGGATGCAATGACCCGTTTAGGTGTTGAGCTAGAGGGTATGGGTCTTGATCGTATGCAAGTGATACGGGTTGCTATGTATTTTGGAAATAAGCCAAACCAGTTACGTATTTGGAATTGGCTTGAATGACTCTTACAAGCCGGATTTCGTGAAGGCAATTCTAGAGGAGTGAACATGTTTGATATTGTAAACATGTTTGAAACTTATGTTTTGTTGGAATTGTGAACATATTTGAAACATGTTTGAAACATGTTTAAAACTTATATTTTGTTGGAATTGTGAACATGTTTGTGTTATTGAATTTTGTTATTAGGTTCGTGAACAAATATATTACATTAACTTTTTTGTTGGATCATGTTATTAAGTATTATCCGTAATTTACTATTATGTGAAAAGAAAATATGTGTGGTTGAATAAGTAAAACTTATAAAATATATTTTCCTTTTCTATTATTCACAATTACGAGCATGTAAAATTGAATAATAATTGTAATTAAAAAAATTGAGGAAATAATATTATTAATTGATATTATTATTAAAAAAATGAGGGAATGACCATAATATTATTATTATTATTTGAAAAAATATTCACATGTCTTCCAAAAAATTATTAATTAAACTATTTTTTAATTACAATATTATTATTTTTATGAAATATGATATGTAAAAAATATTTTATTTAAAAAAAAATTGACTTGTCTTGTCTCAAATATGATATATAAAAATATTTATCACTATTATGTGCTAACAAATATTTGATAGGACAAGAAGGACAAGAATGACAAGAAGGACATTCTGGTCATTTGAACCTCTTGTCCCGTCATGTCCCAGTCAAACCAAACATACAACAGTACAGTTGTCAAACACAATATAGAACAGTCTGTCGCGTCCTGTCCCGTCCCGTCCCGTCCCGTCCTATCCCACTTTGTCATGTCCCATGTCTGTGCCAAACGCACACTACAAGGGAGGGTTGTCCGAATCACTGTACAGGATGTCTCCGCACTTGCACTTTGTAGCTTTGTTGATCGGTTAGAAGCAGTTTTGTTTATTGATTCATCGGCATTCAATTATTGAAAAATGTTTTGAAACATTAATTTCATAAATAAAAAGGTACTATAATTTATGTAATTCTGTTATCTTCTTTTTTGTATGTAATCAAAACACATATGCTGTTTATAAAAGAGCGGGGCTATTGAACTTAACTCACCCCATAAATGCTTTTTATATATTTTTCAAAAAAAAAAAAAAAAAAAACTTCTCTCTCCTTCTTCTCTTTATATATCGAAATGATTTTATAACGGTCATATCGAAATTAAAATAAAGTCTAAGAATCCCTTAAGAGTGACTCACCCTCCTTAATATATATATATAAAATAAATTATTTACCTTTTTTCCACCACTTCTTGTACTCTCATCCGGGACCCTTCATTGTATTTTTTTTTTCATTCTTGTTGTTTATCATCTAGGAAAGATAAAAATTTAAAATTTAAAATTTATTTGATCATATTGTGTTCATTAGAGAGCAAAAAAGAAAAAAAAAATAGTGCCAATGAAAAGAAAAAAAAAATACAAGTAACTTCTAACTTACTTTTAAATAATAATTGTTTTGAAATACATGATGATATTGGTTCCAATAATGTTACTTTATTCACATTATAGTTTAATAATGAAAGTTGTATACAATAAAATAAGTAAATAAAATTAGAGTTTAAAGCATTTTAAAAAAAGAGCAATTACCAAATTGATTATCGACTTTTTTAAAAAAAAATCAGAATTATCGATAACTTTTATAAAAGTAATTAAATTGTTCCCTAACTTGTATAGACGTACCAAATTGGTCCTAACCTTACAAAAATACCAAATGGGTCATTTTGATTGTTAATATTGACTTTTTGACTTTAATTGAAGTTTTGAAATTACTTTAATACCCTTAATTATACTTGATACATGTAATTTTATACAAAAAAATATTAGATTAAAAAAAAAAAAAAAGGTTTCCAGTGGAGGTCCCCTGATCGGGGACCGGGAGGCCTCCTCCAGATCCAGATCGTGGGAGACCTCCATGATCTGGGTTTCCAGTCTAAACTCTAAAGAATGGCAGAAAAATCGAGTCTGACAAGATCATGGACCATAAATGTACACTTCCACTCCTGTGCTCTAACCATATTTTATTTGATGGATTCGTACGGGACTATATTTCTTCCCGTCTCTGCAACTTAATTTCTCTTTTCTATTCTTTGTATTATTATCAGCTCATGATGATCATAATCCACCTTTTAATCAATTATCTGCAAATTAAATAATTAGATAGGTAGTACAAGTGTTTATGGTGCTTTGATCTTATCATAGGTTCATCATCTGTTTGTTTTTTCTGTTGGTTATTTGTTGTCTGTGGAAAGCCAGTTTCTAGAGAGAGAACGGTATTGTATGGTGGATATCTAAGTTTTTCCTTTCATATCATAAATGGCAACATATTTTCATGTGAACTCATTAGAAATCCAAAGAGCTGATCATGGGATGCAATCCTCTGTTTCATGAACCCAAATATTATTATTATTAGATTTTATAAATATTTTTTTATTAGAAAATGATTTTAGTTTTTATTTTGTTTACACATTGTAAAAAGACTAACATACCTGGTTGTCACGGGCTGTAAGCTTACAAGTCCAGGAGTCCAACAAAGACCCTTACTCTGCCTAGCTTTTCGAAGATTCTAGAGACCTCTTTACAATTCCAACATTGGTCAAGCTTTGGAAGTCTCTAGCAACTCAACCATGTTTACACCATTCTTGTACTTATCTAGATATGTGTAGAATAATCTAGAACCTTATAAAGGCATGTAAATACATGTAGAGTATTCTAGTTAGGTGTAGAATATTCTGAAGACTTAATCTCTACTATTAGGCTAGATTAGTTTAGAACATTTCTTAAGGAGGTGGCTCATCTATAAATAGCCAACCCCTCTCATTTGTAAACCATCATAGAATTCTTTCATTAATACAACTCTTCCTTTGAGAGTATTTGTGAGCATTCTAGCGATCCAGAGCATCGTGTTCTTCCTTCGTAAATCCCACTGATCCTGTCTTTGGGCCCCTCATTTCAACCCTCTCCCGACTCTCCCCACTCTAAATCGCTTATGCATCTTCACACTCGGCAACGTTCGTCCAAGAACTTACCCGAGTGTCCCTCTTACAGGCTTACTTAGCAACGTTCCCACAGAAGTTTCTAAGTGCCGCACGGGTGTGCCTAGTTGAAATCTCACCCCGTGACAAGTGGTATCAGAGCAGGTCGGTTCAAAGCAGCAGGGTTCAGAGCTTGTTATTAGGCAATCACAGCTAGCACGAGTAATGCACTCCGATAGCGAAGTTGCCACCATAGAGCAATCACATCTAGCACGAGCCACACCCTCTAATAGCGAAGTTGCTTGATTCGAAATCCAAACGCTTGGTCATGGCGACCAATGCTCCCATAACAAGCAAAGCAAGCCCAAGGCATTCTCCATCCAGGTGGAATCCCTGTCCGAGCCATACAGGATGCCGTCTGCAACACGACTCAATGAGACACCCAGCTCTCCCTCCTCTCCACAGGACATAACGCCCATGGACGTTCGAAATAGCAGGAATCGTGCAAACCATAGGAGGAGATCGAAGGCACTGAGAGAAGGCACACGAGATGCTGGATCACCTTCAAAGCCAAACAAGCTCACTTGCACCGAGCCAAGGATGAAACCCGCCGTAAAGCTTGATGAGTCACCCAGTTCTCCCACTTCTCCATATAACCACCCGACCGTAGGCGTTCGAAAGAGCAAGAAGTGCGCAAGCCATAGGAAGCGATCGAAGGCACCCGAGATGCTGGATCACCTTCGAAACCTAGCCAGCCCATTTGCGTCGAGCTAAGGATGTGAGACTCGAATTCGGTCCCTCAAGGGAGGCTTCCTAAGCCGAAGACCTTCCGTACGAATGACCTAACTTGAGGCCAACTCCAACATACTCAGCGCCCACGAAACGAGGACGTTGCGAACTTAGGTGAGGGAGGATGTCACAGGATGTAAGCTTACAAGCCCATGAGTCCAACAAAGGCTCTTACTCTGCCCAGCTCCTCAAAGATTCTAGAGACCTCTCCACAATTCCAACATTTGTCAAGTTTCTGGAAGTCTCTAGCAACTCAACCATCTTTACACCATTCTTGTACTTATCTAGATAGGTGTAGAATAATCTAGAATCTTGTAAAGGCATATAAATACATATAGAGTATTCTAGTTAGGTGTAGAATATTCTGGAGACTTAATCTCTACTATTATGCTAGATTAGTCTAGAACATTCCTTAAGGAGGTGGCCCACCTATAAATAGCCAACCCTCTCATTTGTAAACCATCCAAGAATTATTTCATTAATACAACTCTTCCTTTGAGAGTATTTGTGGGCATTCTAGCGATCCAGAGCATCGTGCTCTTCCTTCGTAAGTCCCACCGATCCCATGTCTCCGGGCTCCCCATTTCAACCCTCTCCCGACTCTCTCCACTCTAAATCGCTTCCGTATCTTCACACTCGGCAACGTTCGTCCAAGAACTTACCCGAGTGTCCCTCTTACAGGCTTACTTAGCAACGTTCCCACAGAAGTTTCCTAAGTGCCGCACGGGTGTGCCTAGTTGAAATCTCACCCCGTGACATAGTGGTGTAAATATGGACCAAATTTTTACAGGTCGGTCCGTTTGGCCTGCGATTCTAAATTTTTACAGGCCGTCCGTTTGGCCTATGAAGAATTGTAGGCCGTGACTGGCACGATCCATCAAGGAGGCAAATCAGACCAAAGCCCGGTACTTACGTGGGCCGCGGGTTGGGCTGTGGAGATTAGGTCCGGCAGACAGGCCCACCACGGCACAGCACGCCTGGCCGGCTTGCTAAACCGACTGGTTGGCACGCCAAGCCTGCCTGGCAGACCGTTACTCCGGTCCGGCTGTTTCGACCGTTTTTTTTTATAAAAAAATCCCCTCCAACGTTGAATTTTGAATTATGGCTGTTTGAGCAAAAAAAAATTACAAAAATCTCCCCTGAAGTCTTTTAATTTATGTTTTGACACACAGTTCAACTTTTTCTATAAATACTTCCATCTATTTAAGTTTTCAACAATCTATATGCTGATGAGCTTTCCGGTAGTGGTCAGGGCCAGAACTAGGTTATACTTTTATATGTGTATTTACTTGTAAGTTGTAATACAATTGCACTATTTTTCTCTTACCAAGTTTTGATCCCACTGGTTTTTTGGGTAAGGTTTTTAATGAGACAATCATGTAAATATGTAATACTGAATTATATAAGTGAAAAATAAATAAAAAATTATTCATTTCATATTTTCGTAATAACATCTTTTTTTTGTATTACTTTATCTTTATTCATCTGTGGAATTATCATGAATATTAAATCTATGATCTACCAAACTAATTCAATTGGAATTGATTATTATTTTTCATATTAATTATTTCAGAAGATAAACAAATAAATTTGAAAATTACATTAAAATAATTGAATTGTTAAATTGATATTTTGTAATTTTTTGTGTAATTTTGTGTATTTTCCGTAAATCCTAAACCCTAAACCCAAAATCCAAGAAAAGTTAATTTTAAAAAATTGGATTCGAAAATGAAAATGGACCGGCCCATGGACCACAAGCGGACCAGGCTTGCCTACACGGCCCGCCTAAGGCAGGCCACTATGCCTTGTCGTGCCCCTGTTTTAGAAAACAGGTCGCACTAGGCCTAACCCATTTTCGAAAACAGGCCACGACGGGTCGTGCCAAATTGCACCATTAAACATACCCCCATAAACTGTTAAGTTTGACTGATGGAAAGTTAACAGAGGGATTTCTTGGTACGTCAATTAAAGTTTGAGTCAGTTTGGTCAATTTTATAAATGTTACAAACAATTTGAATTTTTTTTTTAAAAAAAGTCAATGACTAATTTGGTAATCACCTAAAAAAAACTTTATTTAGATAAACACATTATTCGTGAATGAGATTGTGAGGTTTTATTATAATTTAATTTGATCATATTGTAATAAACGAAATGAAGGGAAAGAAAATTGTAACAAGGGGTGCTGGATGTGTATTATTGTGTATACGAGAGAAGTTTTTTTTTTTTTTTTAATTTAAAGAGAACATTTATAGGCTGAGTTAAGTTAGAAAGAAAATTAAAAAGTGCAATTTAGGATATAAATCAAATAATTTTTTAAATTTTAAAAATTAAGATATTATTAAATCATTAGTGGGTTACACCACTCTTATAAAATTATGCACGTCACCTCATTATAATATGGTCTGTGGAGTTGTTAAACACAGGTGAGTCGGTGTCGGCCATATAATAAAATTTATCTAGTTGATTGCTATATACAGTAGCGATATTAAGATTTTAATCTCTCTAGTTTATGTTTATTTAGATTTGGTTTATTAATTTTTTTAATTACTAATTTTAATTATTCTGTTAGATTTTCTGTTAAATAAGAAGGAATGGAGTTGTCAGACTGTGTAATAACCATTTTACCCCTACTTTGTCTTACACGAAGGGTAATATAGTAATTTTTTTATTAAACTAAATAATAATAATTAAAAAACAATAACAAATTAAATTTAAAATAAAAATATATTAAAAAAAATATTAAATCTTCACCGACCATTAACATTCAACCCTTAACCCTCCATCTTCGTCATCATTAACAACCTTCAAACCAAAAAAACTTCAATCAATTTTTTTTTTTTATAAAACTCATAATCATCACCATCTATCATCACCATCATCGATAATCAATAAATTCTATAAAAAAAAAATTACAAAACAAATCAACTCATCACCAACATCTGATGATTCCGATCCTCACCGGTCACACAAATCACCAACACCCTTACCATCAACCATCACCACCAATCAACCCATAACCACCATCTCAACCCACACAATCACCATCACCAATAAAATTTAATATATATTAAAATAATTTTAAAAAACACAAATTAAAATTAATATTAAAATATAAAAGCATTCTCTCCCTCTCTCTCGTGTAAATCATCACAAAACCTAATAACAAATTTCCTCCATCTCTCTTGTTCATCATCAACATTGACGGCGTCGGGAGCGAGGACGACCGGAAGCAGCGTTGAAGACGACGACGATGATTGGAAACGCGACGACGACGACCAGATCTCTCCCTCTTCTTCTTTTTTTCTCGGCTTCAGGGTGGTTGCCAATGGGTGGCTGATGGTGGTGGTGGCCTGGTGAGATCGATCGATCGATCTAGAGAGAGATGAGATGAGATCCAAGTCTTTTGATTTTTGATAACTGATTTTCAATCGATCGATCAAGTTTTTTTTTAATCAGTCTGGTTTTTGATTTTTGATTTTTGATTTTTGATGATTGATTCAAACAAACGAACGGTGGTGTTTGAGGATTTTTTAATCCAGGTCTTTTGATTGTTGATGGTGGTGTTTGAGGATTTTTATTTTTTATTTTTTATTTTTTATTTTTTATTTTTTATTTTTTTAAAGAAAAACGAACGGTGGTCAGATGAAGAAGAAGAAGAGAGTTGAATGGAGGTTCTGGGTTCGGTGGGTTTTGGGTTCAACTTTTGTTGTTGATGATGAATGGTTGGTGATGGTAGATGATGAGTTTTTTTTTCCGATGATGAGGAGTTTTTTTTTACTGGGTTGAACGATTTTTCAGGGTTGAATGTTAATGTTGATGATGAATGAATTTTTCTGGATTTTTCTGGGTTCGGTTGATGATGTTGATGATTGATGATAATAAAAATGTTTTATTTAATATATTTTTAATAAAAATAAGTACTTAATTTAATAATATTTATTTGATTTTTAAAATTAATTTAGAAATTACTATTATACCCTTCTTCCAGACGATTTCTATAAGCTTTTACCAAATTGCCCATAATGCTCATGTTGACCTAACGAAAGTCAACCAAAAACTAACGGAATTAGACGGTAGGGATTGAAATTGGTATTGTCAGAGAACTAATGGACTAAAGTTAGTAATTCAAAAAACTAGTGGACCAAACCCAGATAAACGCAAACTAGAGAGATTAAAATCTTAATATTCCTATATTGTATATTGATTTATTGATTAAGTTTACTAATTAAATTAGGATATATTAATAATCAAATTAATTTATAATTTAAATCATAATCATTGTTTTTTCAAGTGAAGTCGGTGAACATGGAACAAATTGCCTTGAAATTAAAATTTAAAAACCAGCCGCCAGATTTTAAAAATGACGATGTTTGTCCTTTTGTTTCAATCTTCGTCATCCTTTGACCATTGAAAACATTACAAGCTCAGTTTATAAAATTATACACCAAAGCTTGTGGGCTCCCCAAGTTTACTACAATGACCGTCCTTGGAGTAGTTAAACATTTTTTTAATCAAAAGCTCTCTTTAGATGGTTTTCAGCCACCATAGATCATCTAGTTATAGGTTTTTTTTTTGTTTTTTTTAACAATATCTATTAATTCATCAAGTATTTTTTATAAAAAATTTACTATTTATAGGATTCGAACTGCTGACCTGAGAGTCATTTATTCAAGTTTTAAACTCGTTGATCTATCAGCTGAAGTACATCTTTGTTGAGTAGTTATGTGGGAGAGTAAGGGGTCGTTTGTTTTTTTGTCTGAAAACTGAATAGTTCTGAATTTTTCTGAAGATTGAATGAGGATTGAAATCTGAATCTGAATGACATGTTTTTTATTCTCACATCCGAATATACTGTTAATATGTTTGTTTTTCTAAATTAAAATTGTCTGAAAATAACTAATTTTACATATATACACATACTAATTAAAAGAAACAATTTAACATGCACCATTTTTTATAAGATTTTTTATGTTATTTGGTAAACAAAATTCAATTTAACAAAACAATATTTTTATCAAAGAATATAATTTTACATGTTCTGTAAACAAAGTTCAAGTTTAATTTATTATTAAAAAAGAGAGTTTAAGTTCAATATGCACCGTATGAAAAAAAAAGTTATTGATTTTTTTTTAAATTGGTTCTTGAATTATATATATATATATATATATATATATATATATATATATGTATGTATGTATAATTATTCTATAACATCTTCAAGCCATAAAATTGAATCAATCCGGTAGATAAATATATTGAGTACTAGATGAATAATTAGATTAAAAAAAATTATACAAAGTTTTATCTTGATAGGAGCTAAAGAAATTCAATTGTTCAATCCCATGTAAAGAGTTCAAGTTATTGTTAAAAAAAAAAAGAACTCAAGTTCAATATGAACCGGAAGTAACAAAAAAAAATTGATTTTTTTTTGAAATAGATTCTTGAATTATATATATATAATTATTCTATAGCATCTTCAAATCATAAAATCGAATCAATACCGTAGATAAATTTATTAAGTACTAGATGAATAGTTAGATAAAAAATATATACATAGTTCTTACCAGGATTTTATAGGAGCTAAAGAAATTCAATTGTTCAATCTATGAAAAATTTAGTATAAAGAAGTGATTAGAGTTTTTTTCCCTTTCTAGTTAAAAGTCAAGATTTCTTATTTTTTATTTCAAGTTGTTTTTTTATATTTTTAAGTTGTTTGACCACTTTAAAAAACAAACAAAACAACTTAATGAGTTCAATTCAGATCCATTAAATTTTAAGTTAAAAAAACATACGACCATTAAGTCTTTTTTTTTTTAAATATAACTTTTAAATAATTTATCTTTATAGACTATTGGATTGAAATCTAATGACTACAAATTAATCCAACATAGTACCTATAAGGTAGCTGAACCCAATTCTAGAATAGCTTTTTAATATTAAAAAAACTATTCTATGTTATTTCTATAAACTTCTTTTACGTTTTTTTAAATATAAAACAATGAATTGTTTCGATTATTCTCCATGAGATTTAAATAATTCACCATGCATATATCCATTTTATTACAAATGGATCTGTATCCTCTGATCAGATTAACTTTTCTCATCTCCCTAATCTATCGACATGTATTTATATAACAAATTATAGAGTTGATTATTTTTATGGGTATATTGCAACGAAGCACCTTAACATTTAATGAAAATGCAACAAAACTGTACTTTTGTCAAAATTACAAGAAGATACCCTTAACTAATATGTTGACCATTACAGATAACAGATATCAAAGTGTCATAAGGGTAATATAATCATTTTATCCTTGAAAATAGAATATCCGGTTCACAATTTTTTTAAAGAAAAAATTAAGAAGAGAAAGATTAAATAACAAAAATCATCAAATTTTCTAATTCGTCAACATGGATTAAAGAAACTAAATTAGTTTAAACTAAATTAAAGAAATTAAATTAAAGTGAAAAATTAGAATTGTTTTTGAGAAATCTTGATTCTTGAACGCGGATCTCTTCTTTAACCCTCATGAACCGTTTTTATTTTTCTTATCCAATCATCATTAATTTTTAAAACAAATAAAACATTTTTTTTTCTTTTTTTAGCAGATATGTGCATCTTCTTCTTCTTCAATTTTCTTCTCAATCATTTTTTATTCTTCCCCGATCATCATCATCATCAATTTAAAGAACACAAAATTAAAAACGCATCAATTTAAAGAACAGAAATAATAAATAAATTTTATTTTTAGGTAGATCTGGACATCTTCTTCAATTTTATTTTCACTCATAAAGATTTTTTTTTAACCCAGACCTCCATTTTTCTTCTTCCAACCATCATCAACGTTTCTTTCTTTTCAATCGCATCCTCAACAACATCTACCTCATTCTCAAACAAAAACTCGAAATCTCCATTGGAGATCTCTACCCACCAAATCAACAAAAATTCTCAAACAAAAACACAAATCTCCATTATTGGAGACCTCACCACCACTACCGCTTCCCTCCACGCCATTCGCTGCTGACACTACCTTCTCTCTATCTCCGCTGCTACATGTTCTCCCCTCCACGACAAGTTTTGATCTTGGAGATCGGGTTTGGATGTGTTTTCTGTTTTTTTATCCTCCATTAGATATATCCAGATCTTTTTATTTTTTTATTTTTTCAAAATAAATTTGTTTGATTTTTTAAAAATATTTAATGGCGTGGAAGTTTTCCAATAGACACTGAGAAGTTGTTTTATTGCATTTAGGGGTAATTTAGACATTTACTATTATTGACTTGTCAACCGTTAATTCTGATAGTTAAATGGTTAGTCAATGGTACTTTATTGTAATTTTAATAAAAGTACAGTCTCATTGCACTTTCATCAAATGTTGGGGTATATTATTGCAGTTTTCCCTATTTTCTATTTGTATTAATATTAAGAAATATTTTATAATATTAGTTCAGACAAAATCCCATCAAAGGTGGATCTCGGCTTTTAGGCCTTAAAGATAGGGTGATTGAATGTTGTGCTTAAGTTATATATATAATTTGTTCAGTTGACATTCAAGATTTTTTTTCTTAAGTGACAATACAAGAAAATTATTCAGCCAATTCTCTATTGTTTTTTCTTCAACCCTATTTCAGTTTCTTAAGAGACATGACTATTTTAAAAATAAAATTAATTTCTTCAAAAAAAAAAAGTTTATTAATTAACGAGAATGGTCAAATGAAGCCGAGACTATGGCACGTCCTCCATTGTTTACACCTTTTTTAACCTTCACAAGTCCATTATCATATCAATATATCATTGAATCTTTTTAATGAAGCTTTGGTAAATGAATTGCTTATAAAATATCCAAATATATCTGCTTTGCCGTTTTGATCGATGGATCATTATTAAAAAAAAAAAAATACAAGTGGAAACTGCAAGTAATGGTCCATCACTTGGGAGTTGTTAACTAATTAGCATTTATCACAAAAGCCATTATGATAAAAATAAAATGATCAACTTGATAATTGGTATATATTATTGACTTGATTAATTTTAATTATATATCATTAATAACTCAATTTTATTATTGATTAGAATTTTTTTAGAGCTAATTGCACTCTCTTTGGGATAGTTTATTCAAGAAGATCTTTTATGAATAGATCTTTTACAAGTATATCTTTTAATAGAAAGATATTGATCGTTTAGTTGTCAATTAGAAAAAGTTTTTTTAATTAGTAAAATTACCAAAATATTCAAAAACTATTTTAAATGATAAGATTATATTAGACTTTTTAGTGTTAATAAAAAAGGTCAAAAATATATACTTGGAAAAACTACAACATTTTTATTCATCTAAAAGCTCTACTGGGTGACAACCAAACAACACAATATTTTTTAAGAAGGTTTTTTTTTTTAATTAAAAAAACTCTTTTAACCGGTAGATAAACTCTTCCAAACGGACATTAAAACCTTCCTGAGTTTTGCTCTATTACATCTAGAAACAACTTTATTATTAATTAATACTCAAAGCCTTTCACGTTAGTGAACGGAAATCAGACTTAACCATTGACCGTATATTAACAGTTAAATGTTTAAAATACCTGTGACATTATTTAACAATGATTATTTAAGTTTATAACATTAGGAAAAGACAATAATAATAATATTTTATTTATAATAAGCAGTAAAAACTTAATTGGTTAGAAAACTTTCTTTTAGAAGACAAACAAAATAATATTTTAATGGAATATGATGGATATATACGGTCCAACTCTCTACTTTTATAATCGGGAGAGATCTATTCCTACCGTAAGAAATGATCTTCTCACACTTTAAAGTTTTGTTTATGTATTCATCACATAATTAAAAAAGGTTTTGACATGTCAATCTTAGAATAAAAGGGTACTATAATTTATTATTATTATTATTTTTTCTTTATTTTAACCATATATTCAAAAGCTTAATGTGTAAAAAAAAAGAAAAAGATATTGGTTTGAATGGTTGCAAATTGTTTGATAATTATAAACATTTTTTGTGAACCCAATAACATGTATGTGGGTATGTCGTCATCAATCCTTTATCTCAGTTATCTGCAATTCAACCATCATCCATGCTTTAATCAATGTCATTCTGTCACACAATTTTTTTTTTTTTTTTTAAGAAGTTGGCAATTGAACGACTTGCTTTTAAACAAATATTCAATTAAACTCTTTGCTGATCATTCAATTAAGATGAAAACATTTACAATCCATGTTTATAAAATAAAAAATCAAAATCATGTGGATTCCACTCGTTTATGGAGTTGATAAACACTCGTGATAAAGCTACCCTATCAGGTTTCCTTGGCCTTGGCCTTGGGCTGATTTTGCATGTGATGGATCTCAAGTAGTCTTTTATATGGCTTACGAAATGTGATGGACATGCAAGTGGGGTGTGTTTGGAAATATTGCCCGGGCCTAAACTTTTCGGCCTAAGATCATTTCCAACCTTAGCACCAATCTTCATTTTAGTGTACGAATCCTCTCCAACCCAGTACCAATCTTCATGCTACATAGCCTCCAAAGGAAAACCAGCGCTAGAAGTAGTGAGATTGCGTTACTTTACTGGTTGTTTTGTAATTTTTTTAGTCCCGCAAATTTATAGAATTTACTGTTGGAACCCCGTTCACCGGTCACGCAGCGGAACTAGGTTTTAAAATATTTATATACAGATCATAATCTGTATCTGGGACCAGTGAACTTGGGATCATAATTATTATTCGAAACTAATACATACAATATGTAAACACAGGAAATTGTAATCAATAAAATCAGAAGAAGAAAATCTTACCAACGTTTGGAGGCTCCTTCACTTTACGATATGCTCCTGTCTAAACCAATCTTACCAACGTTTGGAGACTTTTTCACTTTACAATGTGCTTATGTCTGAACCACTCGATCTTCCTTCCTATCTCCCGGGACTAGTAACTGCGTGTGGACGCGTCACGGTATCAGGAACTTGAATGGAGGATATAGAGAGAATTGAAGAAACTCTTTCTTCTATGTGTTTCAAAAACACACAAAACATGAAACAATATATATATTACGCTGCTTGTATATTACGCTGCTTGCTTACAAATATATCTATATATATTATGCTGCTTGCTTACAAACAAATATATATTACTGCTTACTTCACAATATATATATATATATATATATATATATATATATTAAGTATTTGCATCGTATGCAAATTCTTCTTTTGACTATTGTTTCATGTACATACCAAATTGCATCCAATGCAATCTCTTGTGTTATTAATTGATATATCTTTTAATTATCCTTTTCAAATATATCTAATATATTAAAAGTGATAATAAATATTTTAAATTTAAACTTAAATTCAAATACTTAGATAAATGATTTAGTAAAAACAAAATAATCCTATTATTTTATCTTCACCTAAATCCATATATCAACTAACACCCTCCAATTAATAGTTAATTAATAATTCATAATTATCAATATAATTAAATAATCTAATTATTTAATTAATTTAACTATTAACATTCATTACTTAAATAATCTCATTATTCAATTAATTCCCGAATATATACGTGTCACTTTTGTAACACAATTAATTGGACAATCCAATTAATTAACCGTGAACCTTGTTACCTAAATCAATCGGGCTAGCAAGGGGACCTAATGGACCCACAATATTTTGAGCTCCAATAATCTTCGGAATCATTAAGTAAACTCTTTAACTAATATTCCTTGATTATTAACTCCGGTGTTATTCCACTCAAAACCCGAAGCTGCACTCTATCAATTGTAGACGCTTTTATACAAACCGATACAACTCGGTGTCCATTGATATATCTATTACACATGGTGTGATCCTCCACAGTAGTTCATAGTTAGAGCTAGGTCATAATGTCTGTTATACCCCTCTAATTACATATATCCTTTAAGTACTGTTGATTCTATAATGAACAATAAATCCTATTTCCTTACGGAATTAGGAGAGTGCTCATATTGTCCAAGCCTCGAATCAACCCTTAAGGGAACTACCATATACTTCTCACAAAAAGGAGTGGATTCCACTATTGTGTACAAACCTTTCCAGCCATAAGCCAAACCGTAATCCTAACATACAGAGCATACTGATCGGGAATATCATCCGACCTCACTCATCGTATATCAAAGACCACGATCTAACCTGAAGGGGTCGATAAGATACTCAGGATTAAGATCACCCACATATAGCCATCGTTAGTTGATATATATGAATCTCATCGGTAAACGGATCTTGGTGAGAGATTCATATAGATCATTGCCCAGTCCTATATGATCACATCATACAAGGTGCCTCCATTCCCATATCTCATATGAATGATTCAGGATAGAATCATCGTACATTACGGAATGTACCGTAGCTATAGATTAACCATAAATAAAGTACCCAGCTTTATTTGCTATCTATGGACTCTTTAGATTGCACGACTCTTACTGTATCCATCCGTATATGACACTCATATACACAGTTCGAGATTACATCCGATAATCTTGGATGTTAAATATATACACAAGTTATAAAATAAACAACACAACAAGAATGAATTGAATTTTTTCTTTTATTTATTTCATAAATCCATTTACAAATTACATATTTAGGGCATAAACCCCAACAATCTCCCACTTGCACTAAAGCATGTGAGGCATGTCTCGTAACCCTAGACCATCTAGGTGACCCGAAAACACTTTAGCCGGTAAAGTATTTGTAAATGGATCAACATGATTGTCTTGTGAGGCTATCTTTGTGACGATCACATCTTCTCTATGCATTATCTCTTTAGTGAGATGATACTTTATCTCTATATGCTTCCCTCTTTTGTGGCTTCTTGGTGTTTTAGAATTAGCAACATCACCACTGTTATCACAATAAAGTGTGATGAGCTTATCCAGATCTGGAACAACTTCCAGATCACTCAAGAACTTATGGAGCCAAACAGTTTCTTAGCAGCTTCACAAGCGACTACATATTCAACTTCCATAGTGGAGTCAGCAATGCAAGATTGCTTGATACTTCTCCACACAATGGCTCCACCATTTAGGGTAAATACTGACCCATACGTGGATTTCCTAAAATTCTTGTCTGACTGAAAATCAGAATCCGTGTATCCTAAAGGGATCAAATCCTGCCCAGAATACACTAGCATATAGTCTCTCATTCTCCGAAGATACTTGAGAATTGTCTTGACAACAACCCAATGATCCAATTCTGGGTTGGACTGGTATCTGCTGATTACTCCTACTGCATAACAGATGTCCGGTCTCGTGCATAACATAGCATACATGAGACTACCTACTGTCGATGCATAGGGTACATATCTCATATCCTCAACATCTTGAGGTGTCTTAGGACACTGTTCCTTAGGCAAGTGAACTCCATGCCTAGAAGGTAAATTACCTTTCTTAGAGTTTTGCATCGAAAATCGTATAAGAATCTTGTCGATATATAATGCCTGAGACAGTGCTATGAGTTTATTCTTACGATCCCTTATAAGTTGGATCCCTTATAAGTTGGATCCCTAGAACATAATTCGCCTCCCCCAAATCTTTCATTTAGAATTGGCTAGCCAGCCAACCCTTTGCATTAGACAACACTCCCACATCATTCCCAATGAGTAGGATATCATCTACGTATAGGACCACGAAAACTACTTTCTTATCAATGATGCGCTTGTAAACACAAGATTCATCGACGTTCTGCTTGAAGCCAAAGGTTTTGATTACATCATCAAACCTAATGTTTCAAGATCTAGATGCTTGTTTAAGTCCATAGATGGATCTTTGCAGCTTGCAAACCTTTTGCTCTTGATCTGGAGACATTAATCCCTCTGGTTGTATCATATAAATGCTATCGTCAAGATTGTCATTCAAGAATGTAGTCTTGAAGTCCATTTGCCAAATTTCATAATCGAAATAGGCAGCAATGGATAAGAGAATCCTAATAGACTTAAACATGGCTATTGGCCAGAAGGTGTCTTCATAATCGACCCCCTCTTTCTGGATATAACCCTTGGCCACTAGCCTTGCCTTGAAGGTCTCTACCTTCCCGCCTACTCCTCTCTTTCTCTTATAGATCTACTTACAGTCTATGGGTTTTACCCCATCTGATAAGTCTATAAGATCCCAGATTGAGTTAGAGTAAATGGACTCCATCTCGAGATTTATGGCTTTAAGTCATTCCTCTTTATCAGGATCTTCCATTGCACTCTTAAATGTTAATGGATCATCCACACTATCAGTAGAGACAACACCTTGTCCCTCACCTATACCTAAATAGTGTTCAGGTTGTCTCACAACCCTCTCACTATGTCTAGGTGGCAGTGTATCCTGATCAGGAACCATTTAACTCTCAGATGTTTGTGGATCAACAACTATTGTTGATGAATTACTAGTCTCACCAGGCTCTAACTCATTTAATACAATCTTGGAACGAGGTTTATGGTCACTAATATAAATGTCCTCAAGAAACGTTGCATTTGTCGATACAAATACTTTGTTGTCTTCAAGACTATTGATTAACACTGAAAAGTGTATGTTTACTAAGGGATAATATCATCATTTTACACTTCCAATATGATTAATTCCCCAATTTAGATATAATTTTGTTCGTTCGCTTAAATAAATGTGTTGTGTAGTAATCAGTGTATTTTTCTTTGTATTTCAGAGGTAATTCGATCAATTCAGAATTATGGAGAAGTCAGATGGCAAAACAAACATCGTTTTCAAGTTTAGAACGTCAAAAACCTTAGGGAGACCACAAAGGACATTTTTATATTTTTGACTATTCATTGTTCACTGTTTACAGTTGACTTTTAATATTCACTATTCACTTCACGGATATGTTACTGTTCACTGTAACTATTCACTATTCACTATTCACTATTCACTATTCACTTCACGGATGGGTTACTGTTTATTGATGATGTAGCGAAATCTGGACACTCTATTCTAAATTCATCCGATGGTCAATTTTCATTCGTATTTTGTATAAATAGGGAGCCTCTCCCCCTTAATTTTCATATTTTGAATCCAAATATGATATTAGATTTGTGAAATTCTCTATCTTTTATTCTCAAATTCTCAGTTTAAATAAAATAGCTATTTTCTAGTTAAATTATGTCTGGCTAATTTTTTATAGCTGGGGCCAAAGGTGATACTGTTGGTATGGAAAATATGATCCAATTTGGTAAGTTTATTATTTTTATGCTTTCTCCCATCTGATCTTGTGGAGTTTTTGACTCACTGTAGATAGACAGATATTGTCTAGCACAGTGAGTATTTATCATAGAGTGGTTTATCTCCTCTGATTTTTGTGAAGTTTTTGACTCACTGTAGACAGACAGATATTGTCGAGCACAATGAGTACTTTTACCCATATTTATCAGAGAGTGGTTTATCCCCTATAATCTTTATGGAGTTTTGACTCACCGTAGACAGACAGATATTGTCTAGCACAGTTAGTACTTTTACCCACATCTATTAGAGAGTGGTCAGTGGAGTGGAATACCATCCCATTAATCTGGACTAAATATTAATAATTGGATCATATTCAAATTACCAATAGTGGATCTCTTAGTCCCAGTATTAATTTTATTTGATTTACATTTTATAACAAGCTTAGTAATTAATTTAGATAATTAATATAGATAATTAATTCTACAAGGACAAGTGAACAACCTCCATGTGGTTCGACCCGGTCTTACCGGTTAATTTATTACTATGACACTCTTATACTTAGTAGTATGAACACTTCGTGTCAACTATAGAAGTGTCCACCTCTGGTCTCCTTGGAGTATCCTACAAACAAGCGGACAACAGAATTGGAGTCTAGCTTTCTAGTTCTGTTCTTCAGCACGTGTGTTGGACACCCCCATATGCGAAAATATCGCAAACTAGTTTTACGACCATTCCACGACTCTAAAGGAGTCTTCGGAACAGATTTGGATGACATTACATTCAAAATGTATACCGCTGTTTGTAACGCATATCCCCAAAAGGAATTTGGTAATGATGAGAAACTAATCATAGATCTCACCATTTTCATCAGGGTTCTATTTCTCCTATTCGTTACACCATTTTGCTAAGGTGTACCGGGAGCTGTGAGTTGGGAAACTATCCCATGCTCAACCATGAAGTTTTCAAACTCTTGGTCAATGTACTCACCTCTACGATCCGATCATAGTAACTTGATAGTCCTACCTAATTGATTCTCAACTTCAGCTCGGATTTTTTTTGAATATTTCAAATGTTTTCTACTTCCGTTGCATTAGGTAGACGTATCCGTATCTTGAGTAGTCATCTATAAAGGTGACATAATACTCATAACCTCCCCTAGCTTTAACATTCATCGGTCCACATACATCTGTATGTATAAGCTCTAGCGGTTCCTTAGCTATAAGTCCTTTTCCAGTAAAAGGTCTCTTAATCATTTTAACTTCCAAACAAGATTCACAGATAGGTAAAGTGCCAACTTTTAACTCACTTAAAGGTCTGATTTTTACTAGTCTATCTATCCGGTCAAGGTTGATATAACCAAGCCTTAGATGCCAGAGATACGTGTCATTATCTGGAGAAATCTTATATCGTTTAGTTTTTGATTTTTCAACCTTAAACATTTCGGTGTAGAGCAGTGTAGTATATATTAACGGTCTTAACACATACAAATTGTTTTCATTAATTATTGAACAAATATTCAGACCATTCTTTCCAATAATAACAGACTTATTATTAAAAGAAACAGAATATTTTTGTTCTAACAACTTAGAAACGGAAATCAAATTCCGTGTAAATCTAGTAATATAAAATACATTGTCCAACAATATATAATTATTACAAAAACGTAATCTAATTATGCCCACTGCTTGTACCGACACGACATCCTCTGACCACACACGTATTAAGAAGGCTTGCTCTTCTAGCTGTGTCAAAGAATCAATCCATTGTAAAGAAGAACAAACATGTTTAGTGGCCCCCGAATGAACTATCCAGGGTGAAGAATCATCTTTCACTAAACACGACTCAAGAACAAGTAAATCATATTTACTTTTCTTGGACTTCTTCTTGCTTTGAGCTTTCTTAGGTTTGGGCTTACCCTTCACTTTCCCAATAGACCTCTTTCTCTTATTATTATTAAAGTAGGAAGATGGTTCGGCAATATTTTCCTCACTGGTCTTACCCTTGGACTCAAAGGTAGTGAGTTCATTGAGCAACTGTGTAAGATTGAACCTTAACTTGTTCATCTCGTAGTTACTCTTAAACTGATCAAAACTCTTCGAAAGAGTCGTCAGTATGATGCTCACTTGACTGGGTTCGTCAATGGCCCCGTCATTGACTTCTGCCTTGTTGAAGTAGGACATCATGCTTAGGACATGTTCCCGAACAGACGTACCTTTCTTCATACTAGCGAGCATAGTAGAACGAACAACTTTGTGTCGCTTTTGCTCTGAGGGCTACCCGAACATAGCTTGTAATGACTCTATGATTTAGAATGATGAAGTCATTGCTTATTGTTTGTGACAAACAAGTCCGTCATATAAACCAATAGATATGTTTGGGCCTTCTCATCAGATGAAACCCATCGCTCATATGCCTCATGAATAGTTCGTGTGGCATTAGTAGCAGGCATTGGAGGACATTCCTCCGTAAGCACAAACTTGAGGTCTTTGGTGACCAATATTGCATTAATGTTAGTTTTCACTTAGTGTAGTTATCACCAGTTAATTTGTCATTTGCAAGAATTTGAAGTAATGCAGAAGATATTATTGCTGAAATAAATAAAACATTCATTCAATCATTTATTTAAAACAAGTGCTAGTGCTTTGGCATAAATTTAAACATGATGCATGAACATGTTTAACAAACTAGAACTACCCTAAAACTAGTTACTATACCACGACAATCCAACATACCACAAAGAAGTGCCGCCTTAGGGTCAGTCAAGTCTTTGCATGTTAGACCGAGACATTCTCAATCAAATGATATTCTAGAATAACTCTTATTCCATATCATTCAACCATCGTTCATTTAGTCAGGTTTTTAATTAACAAACTTAATCAAAACCTTCGTGAGTGTAACCCACAATTTCAGATCTCACGAGCTTAACTCAAGAATTGCCGCCTTAGGGTCGGTCAATCCCAAAATACCCTAAAAAATCCTATATGTTAGGAAGTCAACATTGGTATTGACCTTTGTGGAAACCCTCCTTAGGGAGGACGAAAACAAATCAGTCATGAGGCTCCACTCGGATCTCACGGTGTTGAACTAATGATGGAGACCGCGGGATATATATGTCATATATCCCTCTCCCACTCACTATTTTAAAATTAGGGTTTTCTATTAACCGTTAATCCACCTAGATTCTACAGGATTAAACGACTAACTTTAATCAAGTTATCTAGCGCATTAACTAATTAGAAACAAATTCTAATTAACTAATAAATTATTAATGATTTTTAACAATTAAAAATCTAATCTATTAGTGAATAATATAAGCTTTTGTAAACTATTTACTAATGTCAGATTATTATATTAGTGTTTACCAAGTTTTGACTATTAAAACTCTAACACTTTATTCGGTTCATTTATTATTAGGTAATTAATCATATTAATCCTAATTACAATAAATTATCCTATTAATCTAACTTATTAAACTCTTTAATAACTAGATTAATATTAATGAGAATTACCAAGTTTTCTAATCATTAAAAACTAATCTCATTATTCATAGCCAATTATGTATATTACACATTTTAATCACATTAAAAAAAATACATAGAATATCAGGCTATGATACATGTATGATATATAAAATATATTTGTGAATGCACATCTAATCTAAATGACATACGTATGCATGGCAATGCTTTTATCATCACATAATATAAAGCATACATGAATTGACTGAGTACTGTGGATTATTTAACCGAAAAAAAATAAGAATCTAAAATTATAAAAAAATTCCCAAGGCATTACTTGATCTTCTTGTAATTTCCGAATCTTCCAAACTCTTCAGGTCACTCCGATTCATCTCATGAATCATTCTTCACGATTTTTCCAGGTCTTTAATATAAGTTACATTTTTTTACAATACAATAACAGTAAAAAAAATATAAATAAAAAAAATAATACAACCCATAAACCCTAAATCCACAGTACCATATAATTAACGATCAATCATGTTTTTGTAAATTAAAAAAAAAAATACATACAAAAACAACATACAATCAATTTAAATCGTGTCTACACAATCATACATACAGGAGCATCAAAAATAATTTCCTGTTCCGAAAATAAAATTGGCTCTGATACCAATTGTTGGAACCCCGTTCACCAGTCACGCAACGGAACTAGGTTTTAAATTTTTTATATACAGATCATAATCTGTATATGGGACCAGTGAACTTGGGATCATAATTATTATTCGAAACTAATACATACAATATGTAAACACATGAAATTGTAATCAATAAAATCAGAAGAAGAAAATCTTACCAACATTTGGATGCTCCTTCACTTTACGATATGCTCCTGTCTGAACCAATCTTACCAACGTTTGGAGACTCCTTCACTTTACGATGTGCTTCTGTCTGAACCACTCAATCTTCCTTGCTATCTCTCGGGACTGGTAACTATGTGTGGGCGCGTCACGGTCTCAGGAACTTGAATGAGGGATGTAGAGAGAATTGAACAAACTCTTTCTTCTATGTGTTTCAAAAACACACAAAACATGAAACAATATATATATCTATATCACGCCATGGTCTTTTTCACAAATATATAGAAAGATATCTCGCATGCTCTTTTTCACAATATATATATATATATAAAAATTATTCTTTTGACTATTGTTTCATGTACACACCAATTTGCATCCAATGCAATCTCTTGTATTATTAATTGATATATATCTTTTAATTATCCTTTTCAAATATATCTAATATATTAAAAGTGATAATAAGTATTTTAAATTTAAACTTAAATTCAAATACTTAGATAAATGATTTAGTAAAAATAAAATAATCCTATTATTTTATCTTCACCTAAATCCATAAATCAACTAACACCCTCCAATTAATAGTTAATTAATAATTCATAATTATCAATATAATTAAATAATATAATTATTTAATTAATTTAACTATTAACATTAATTAATTAAATAATCTCATTATTTAATTAATTCCCGAATATATACGTGTCACTTTTGTAACACAATTAATTGGACAATCAAATTAATTAACCGTGACCCTTGTTACCTAAATCAATCGGGCTAGTAAGGGGACCTAATGGACCCACAATATTTTGAGCTCCAATAATCTTCGGAATCATTAATTAAACTCTTTAATTAATATTCCTTGATTATTAACTCTGGTGTTATTCCACTCAAAACTCGAAGCTGCACTCTCTCAACTGTAGACGCTTTTACACAGACCGATACAATTCGGTGTCCATTGATATAGCTATTACACATGATGTGATCCTTCACAGTAGTTCATAGTTAGAGCTAGGTCATAATGTCCGTTATACCATTCTAATTACATATATCCTTTAAGTACCGTTGATTCTATAATGAACAATAAATCCTATTTCCTTACGGAATTAGGAGAGCGCTCATATTGTCTAAGCTCCGAATCAACCCTTAAGGGAACTACCATTTACTTATCACAAGAAGGAGTGGATTCCACTATTGTGTACAAACCTTCCCAGCCACAAGCTAAACCATAATCCCAACATACGGAGCATATTGATCGGGAACATCATCCGACCTTACTCATGGTATATCAAAGACCACGATCTAACCTGAAGGAGTCGATAAGACACTCAGGATTAAGATCACCCACATATGGCCATCGTTAGTTGATATATATGAATCTCATCGGTAAACGGATCTTGGTGAGAGATTCATATAGATCACGGCCCAGTCCTATATGATCACATCATACAAGGTGTCTCCATTCCCATATATCATATGAATGATTCAGGATAGAATCATCGTACATTACGGAATGGACTCTTTAGATTACACGTCTCTTACTGTATCTATGCGTATATGACACTCATATACACAGTTCGAGATTACATCCGGCAATCTTGGATGTTAAATATATGCACAAGTTATAAAATAAACAACACAACAAAAATGAATTGAAATTTTCCTTTTATTTATGTCATAAATCTATTTACAAATTATATCCTTAGGGCATACCCCAACATTTACAATTTCAACAACTTTCTTTAATTCAATTACGATATGATCCCTTATTTTAAAAAGTTGTTTACTTACAGTTTTGCCCTGTTGTATAAAATTTATTACAATTGTATCCTTGTAATTATCTAATGCTTTTGGTTAATATATATTTGTTTTAATTGAATATTTTTTATATTATTATTTATAATAAACTAAAATGAAGTATTTAATACAAACATTACTCAATGTCATTAATAATTAAAAAAACACTAAATTTAAAACAAAACAGATCAAACAACAAAAATATTAATAAAAATATTACATGATATCGATGCAGCTATTGAGGATTATATGGAAGCACCAACACCAGAAGTTGAGAGGACGATAAATGAAAATGTCCGATTTCAAGAATTCCTAACTCGACATTGACAAATCAAGGATAAAAAAGCTTACATTGCAGTCCGAAATGCATTAAATTATCATTTGTGGGATGAATATACTAATTCGAGAAATTAAATGACGATATGTACTTTTTATTCCTTTTATGAAATGTAATGTTGAAGTTCAATTAATAATAAATGTACTATTTTAGTTAATTAAATTTAATTTCTTAATTTACTAATCTATTAATTCTGAATTTATCGTAATATTATTTTAATTGAGGATGAAATGCTAATTGTTGAGAAACAATAAAAAAGTAAATATTTAGGGAATAATCTTTTTACAGTAAGATTTAGTGCAATGGGTTGGAGATGGTGGGGTGGTAGTTGCTGTATTTTACTTTAAAGTTGCAACAAAATGATGCAATGGGTTGGAGATTGCCTAATGAATTGATGCAGATCATGTTGGTTTTTGAAGAAGGAATTAAGTAAATATTTATAACTGGGGAAGCAAATATATATATATATCGCAATTTCAGAGCAGTTGCTATATGGAGCACAATAAGCTAAGTGAAATATACCAAGTACCACTGCTGTTCAATAATATAAGTTAAAATTCATGACTTTGCATAATTTTATTTCTAGTTCAAGTTGTATCCCAACAAATTTTTTAATAAACCTTTCATAGAATTTAATATAAAAACTATTATCTGCACAAATTTAGACAAAAACCCTCACACCCATTAGGCATTTCAAATTTGGGAAACTGTAAATGTTGAGATGAATTAGAGAAGGGGGAAATGTCATTTCCATATCTTGTTGTGGAAATGACTCTTCTTCTGGGTGTCCACAAATCTGGAGAGACGTGTGAGTTGTGAGGTTATGCAACCCCCACTCAACCCCATCTTCTGGTGTTGGGAAACTGTAAGACTTTTAGATTCTTACGATATTTATTTGTATGTCCATTTAAATTGGTGTTGGGAAACCCTTCTTCTGCCAAACAATCAATACTTTCTCAATGTAATATATGTATGCCCTTGGGTATGCTTTTAAGAGCCTTGTTATCATGAAAACAGATTACCATTGACTTTAATTGTGGAACAGACCGAAGGGAATACAAAGTGTTTCCGGTAAATTAATGATAAGCACTTGAGAGATTGGCATTGTTTGACCTCCAAGTATTCCAGAAGAGATGTGCTTTTGTTGTTGTTGTTCTCTCCGTCCACCATTGATGTACAACTTTTCTCTGTATCATCCCACAAATACTCGAATTTCTCACAACTCTCTATGGCGAACAAATGAAAACAGAGTAATTGTCTGGAAATGACTTGCGCGCATTGGTTATCCGGACTTTTTTTAATAAATAGAGTCAAGCCTGAATTACATCATAAGGATCATGAAGCATCCCAACTAAGTTGGTACCTAACAAGATCTTAAATTATATACACGTATTCTATAAATTAAGCTGACCATTATTATTACTGAAAAAAGAAAAAAAAAACACAAATGATCCGGAACAAAAGAAAAACAATACAATCGCGATCAAGAAAAACAAAAAACAGACAAGGGAGAAAAATCCTTGTAGTTGATTTGTTTTTCTAAATAGTTTCTTTATTCATCTAAATTTGAAAACCTGAAACTTGCTCCAAAACTAAAATATGGCAGACATCACATGGTTTGGTGAAGATAACGTGTGTTAACTCAAGCCATGCAAGAGTCAACTCGGTGAGTTGCCAAAATCTTCTGAGTCAACATCATCTGAATCATATGTAAGCGTTATATATATGAATATAATTTGATCTCGTATTGTATGTATAAGTATGAATAAACGTGTACCTGTAAGCGTAACGGAAAACATTCAATTCGTAGTAACTTAATCCCGAATCCATAATAGCGCAATAACCTGAAAATAAAACAAGAAAAATAATTAAAATAATTAAAACAATAGAGAGTCTTCTACTCTTTTCTCACCTTCCTCAGATTGTCTAATGGGAAGACAATTCTATAATACGTTCATTGTAAGTGAGAGTAGGGACCCCCTATATATAGTATAATTTTCTAGAATCCTAACCCATAAAGGATTCTCAAAACGCTAATAGGATGACTAGTCCTAATAAGAATATTAGGCCCACACATATATAATAGCCCATACCATATCCTACATATATTTAATGTAGCTAAGGTGTACCGTGCCCAACAAATATTGATCACATTAATAACGGGCCTTATCCCGTCAACTCTCACTTACTTAAACATTCCAATCAATTCGGGTTTCATAAACTCAAAATATAATATCATATGTTGATCACAATTTTTTATAAAAATCTTACATTCACCCACTTGAGCTAAATAGACATTATTATTTTAAATTTAAAATTTATTTTAGAAAACGACTCTCCGAATTGACAAACAATTATATGTGGCCACAAATAATGTTTAAGAGAGTAACACCTTCCTTCCCCTTAGTCCAATAGAACCTTAAGCATCCAACTATATAGATCATTACATCTTTAGTCAACATAAGATCATATGTAATCAAAATACCTTTAGCTCTACCTATCTGGGTAAAATGGTATGTATTTGTGGTATGGAAATTATATGCAGATGTGATCATCATATCTATTTCCATATAGGTCCAACTTCGCATAATACGAAGCAGCTTAAGACGAGAAACTTAATGTCTTAAGCATCTTACACTCATTTGCCAAACATTTTGACTATGAGTTAAACCTCTCTTAAGACGGGCAAAACTTTATGTCTTAAGTAATATTCACTCATCAGTGGAAACTTTATACCTTATGAGTGAATTGCCCCGTCAAAGCTAAGCTTTAAGATTTATTGCCATAACCAACCATCCATGTGCACACAATAACAAATATGACAAACATCTTAACATGCATATACAGTATATTCTCGAGAATATGAAACAAACATGCATAGAATACATGCAGTTAATCTAATTAAAGACAACTCCCAATAACCAAACACATAAAAGATTTCAATCCAATGTAGGATACAACATGATCCACAAAACCTCCGGAGTCAAATATCTTGGTTAGTGTATCGAGAGTTATTTTACATGTGGCTATTAGAAACTCGCAACTCTTGAATCTACTATCACCATAATATCCATATGGTTAAACCTCCGAGATCTCTTAACATATTTAGAGAAAATAAATGCAATGAAATTATCACAATCTACCTTAAAAATATGATTTCATAATCAAAATTCTTTAGAGTTGCAATATATAAAGCCACATATTTCATTATACATACATACATGTGAGCATGAAACAATTAACCTCTACAAATACTATGAAACCTCATTTTTTTATCACTATCTATTGATACATGCCAAAGTGGTTTGAAATCCGTAAAGTCTACTAATGTAATAATAAAATTAATACATATATATTAAGCTTACATCAAACTATCATTTGCGAATATATACATGATATTTTCTTATGAAAACACTCCAATTTACTTGAGAAATAAAAAACTTATGTAAGTTTTTCACTTTTACCAATAGGTGCCTCAAACAAGTAAATTTATAATCATACTAACCCTTTAAGTGCTCTATTAATATATTTTCTCAATAGCAATATCAAAATGTGTTTGTTTGAGATTTTCCACCTCGAAATACTAGAGATAAAATTCTTAATGTCACATAAATGATAAAATAGAGCACATAGAAAATAAACTTACTCCCACTGACCCTCGGTTATGTCTAAAGGCATAATAAAACTTTTAACTAAGTCATAAAATGCCAATACTTATTAAACTAAACACCATTGTCTGGAAACTTGATTAACTATGTCAACGAAGTTTTCAAGTATGTAAATTTAATACTAATTTTCAAGTAAAACCTACATAACTTTCAACATTTAAGCTGAAAATAATATTACTTCGAAAAATCATTTTCAACTAATAAGTTTATAACTATTTGACAACTAAGTCAAAACCTTAACTCCAATGACATCCAAAATTACAATTCAACAAACATGACATTTATTCAACATAAATATCACAAGCATACAATTTCTTCCTTAAACCAAGTCTTCGAAATTATCCCCCCCCCCCCCTAAGAATGTATAATGCATAGACAAAATTATTCTCAAAAATAAAACAGAACATGCTCTATGAACTATTATCAATAGTTTTTAACTTTTGCAGTCCTATCCTTATATTTTATGAAATAACTTTTAATTCAATTAATCAAAAGACTTAAAACCGATAATTTAAAAATAATTAAAATGTCCTTCGAATCAATTATCTTCATTCTACTTTTAGTCATGCAAATAAAAAGAATTATATCTAAACTATAAGAATGATCATCAATCTAATTCTAAAACTTAAAAGTAGAATTTAGAATACGAGAAGAGTTTGAAGACCCATAAAGATTATTATTTACAAAATCACCATATAACTCACTAGGTGAAATCATAGCAAGAATCTATTATTTTAAATACGCTTCAAGATATTAATTCTCAATCTTATTATGAAAATTGTACTACGCATTACAGGATCAAAATCGGAAATATCATCCAATAAAACGTTTAGAGGTTAAAGATAATCTAAATATTACCATGAATTCATATGAATTATAATAAAACCTCTAAACTATTTGGTCCTTATTAAATACTGAGTTCCTTGGAAGAATTTATAATATAAAATGTATCACAAGAAATAACCCACTAAGAGCTTAATTGATAATCAATCAAATATTTAAAAACAGAAATTATGGGGTATATTTTCTTGCGATAGCAAATTATTTTATGTCATCAGTATTTTACTTGACTTGCTATGTTGAATTGTCAAAATTTTCAGACTACTTCTTATGATGTTTATACCCTATCAACTTTATCAAAATAACAAGCAAAGACGTAACTCCATAGTAGATTAATCTTCATCTATTTATAAGGCACTAGACCTCAACAAACTTTCGACAGTGGGTTCACTAAACTTTATTTATCCTTTAATCCTCCTAAGGTAAAAATCAATTGGAGCGTCTTATCTAATCCACCAAAAAGGTCCATGAACCAATATCTTAATGACATGTATTTAAAAATAATAGAGGTGTTTAAAAACGAATTAAATCACACTATATTCATGCTCACACCGATTTCCATAATCATTATAAATAATGATTTAACCTTCATAGAAATCCAACATAACATCATGATCTGTCTTTTGGACAAAGACCATAATTCACGTGTTAAAACTTTCCTATAAGTGATTAACCTCTTGGGAGATGAACATCACTCTTTACTCTTCAATGCTCATAAAATTTACATAAGTGATGACTCTCTTAGACAGATGATTAACACATGTATAGTTTTACCTTAATGCAAACCTTAATAATTGATAATCCAACGAATATTATGTAATCTTAACGACTAGTTCACTACGTGGATACATAGCCATCCAACTCCATAAATATTCCAAACAAAATTGATTATATAATTTTAACAAACGATCATTATAAAATCTTTAATAGTCTGTCCACTACATAGAAACATAACCATCAAACTTTATAATAATTTCTAATATAATCAATTAATGTTCTCAATGAAATAAACAAATTATAATGAAATATTAATAGTTAATATACTACGTAGAAACGTAATCATCTAATTCCATAATAATTTCATAGGTTATACATTTATAAAACATGAACTACAAATCCAATATCATTACATCTAACATAAATTTATATATTTCTCTTAATCAATCCGACACGATCACACATAATTTTTATTTCAAAATTATGCAAAATGATGAGAAATATATAAAATTATGCAAAATGATGAGAAATATATAACCTTCTTAAATTTATATTGAGTAGATATTATTTGTGAACATATAGAATATGTAGGCATCATTAAGTGTTGGGCACTTTCATTCAATTAAATGAAAATACATTAGAGGCAACTTCCAAAATTTCTAACATTTATATCACATTATATAAATAAATACCTCAAGATGATGAACCTCATACGGAGAAGAACATAACCCACCACATGTGTCTAACATTCACAACATATCGTATAAGTGAATACCTCGAGATAATGTACCTCCTACGGAGAAGAACATCACTCATCACATGCATATAATTCCATCATTGCAGTTCTATAGGTGAATACCTCAAGATGATGAACCTCCTACGGAAAAGAACATAACCTATCACATGTGATAACCCTCTTACGGAGATGATTAACACATGCATTTCCATCTTTACGGTTCAAATTTAATAATTGATAACCAACGAACATCTCAAAATCTTAATGATTAGTCACTATGTGAAACATAATCATCCAATTCACGAGAATATTCTATCAATTATTAAAACTTACCAAATTAATAATCGTTAGCCAACTATATTCTCAAAAACGAAATGACTAGTCACTACGTGAAACATAATCACTCAATTCACGAGAATATTAAAAATAGATTATTAATTTTAACCTCATCAATAATCGATAACCGATGAATTTATCAAAATCTTAATGATTAGTCACTACGTGAAACATAATCATCCGATTCATGATAAAATTATATCAATTATTGAATTAAAATCATTAATAATTGATAACCGACGAATTTCTCAAAATCTTAATGATTAGTCACTACGTGAAACATAATCATTCGATTCATGAGAAAATTCTATCAATTATTGAATTAAAATCATTAATAATTGATAACCGACGAATTTCTCAAAATCTTAATGATTAGTCACAACGTGAAACATAATCATCTGATTCATGAAAAAATTATATCAATTATTAATTTTAAACAAACTAATAATTATTATGAAAACTAAATGATTAGTCACGACGTGGAATATAATCATTCGAAATCATAATAATCATTTATGAACTGCAATTAATTTCCATAAAAAAATTTGGAAAATTTTAAAATTGCCTCATGATTTTAGTATATTTAAATTTGACCCTATACTTATCATAATATTAAATTGGGCCAATTTTTTTTTAAAATTATAAATTTACCCCGACACATACCCAATTACATATGGACATATTAATGTTTTAATTAATTCAAACAGGCCCAAGAGAATTACCTAACAATCCAATATTCTATCTATTTTTTTTTTAAAAAGAACCTAGGAAAATTTCAAAAAGGTCCAAAACTTTATCTAATTCTCTAAAGTTGACCCACAATCGAAACAAACCAGAAAACCCTAGTCTTCATGCCGTCGACCGTTCTTGCTCCAAAGACCACCAAAACGGTGGCAACGACAGCGGCAAGCTGCCCGGAACGATTCCATATCATGAGATCCGTAAATGTTTACGGATCGAATCAGTCCAAGAGAGATCCGAACGGCGACCCACGCTGTCGTTCAAACTTCAGCGGATCCCTTGAACCACGACGGCCCTTGCTGTCACCAGAAAATCCACGATGGCCACAACAGACCCATGCCATTGGACCCGAATCATTCGATCCGTGAGAAAACGTGGATCTTCAAGACCCGAGATAGACCCGTATTCGCACGGGTCTCTTGGTCGACAGTGATACATGCCGTCGCCGTGAAGACGTCGATCAAATCGACCTGAGACTTGCGGGTCTGGTGCTTCCTGACCATCGACCCAAGTAACCCCAGATTATGAGTGATTTGAAAAGGTCACGAGTCTAAATATGGGTTAATCTGATGCAACAACGACCAGCCTTCAATATCGGTTTGGCACAACCAGGATCTTAGCACTTGTTAAACAAATCCACATATGTGATAACACACAATCTCTTACCACATCAGATCAAAGCAATCACAAAATAAAACATAAATTTTAATTATTATTTTGTTGCCAACACGTCTGATCTTTGATATAATAACATGCCGTACACATCCTAGAAGGCTAGAATGCAAACATAATTAATTAGGGCAACGATAATTAATCCAATCCATCTTGTGTGTATAAAAGGAACACATATATACAATATCAAGATCATTCAACCTATGCAACAATACGAACGGCTCTGATACCACTGTAAGCATTATATATATGAATATAATTCGATCTCGTATTGTATATATAAATATTAATAAACGGGTACCTGAAAGTGCAACGAAAAACATTCAATTCGTAGCGACTTAATCCTGAATCCATAATAGCGCAATGACTTGAAAATAAAACGAGAAAAATAATTAAAACAATAGAGAGTCTTCTACTTTCTTCTCACCTTCCTCAGATTGTCTAATGGGAAGACAATTCTGTAATACGTTCATCATGAGTTAGAGTAGGGACCCCCTATATATAGTATAACTTCCTAGAATCATAACCCATAAAGGATTCTCAAAACCATAATAGGATGGTTAGTCATAATAGGAATACTAGGCCCACACATATACAATAGCCCATACTATATCCTACATATATTTAATGTAGCTAAGGTGTACCGAACCCAACAAATATTGATCACATTAATAACGGACTTTATCCGGTCAACTCTCATTTATTTAAACATCCCAATCAATTCGGTTTTCATAAACTCAAAATAAAATATCATATGTTGCTCACAATTTTTAATAAAAACCTTACATCATATTCTTGATTCATTTCATCACAATGATTTCTCTCCCAAAATCATTGTACTGCACTCATTAATCGACATCTTTGAAGATCTCTTCAGGTTTTCGTTTCCTATTTATTTGTCATTCTCTGTCCGAAAGTGTTCTGTTTTTATTTTCAACAAAAAGTAATAATAAAATCGAAACAATAACAAGTGAATTTATCGACTATTAATTCAACAGAAATTATTATTTAAGTCTTCAAACCATCCGAAAATAGCGTTTCTTTTTCTACAAATATTTCTTCTTATACTAACTGTTCCAACTGTTTTTCTGCCACAATGAGAACAGATGAAGCTTCACTCAAATGCTCTGGATCATCTAATCAATTACATTTTTAATTAAATTTGATTAGGATTTGAGCGGATTAATGGACTGCTATTTCACACAAAATAATTTTACCGGAAAGACCCTGTGTTAGACTTGGCATATTAACACAATATAATGAAAAATCAGGAAAAAAAAATCCAAGCTTGGAACAAATTATAATAATCAATAGTTATAAAATCTTTTCAAATTCTTATGAATTCATATTAGCAGAGAATATTTGTTTCTTCATATAAAATTCCATACTTGATAGTTACTGTGTAATCTGTCAAATTTCCTTATGACCAAACCAATCTACATGGCTAGTAGAATCCAAATTTCCCTGTTCAAGTTCTCATTGCCTAATGAAGGCAGGCTCTACGGAATCATTTATCTCCGAAAGCTCACTGCTGAGGGTCCATTATCTCCCTCCCTGTCTTAGATCTTCACATCAAATCTGTTGCGGGAATGAAAACAAACAACCAGGAAACCGTTCTTGCAATTAATGTAACATGAAACAGGGATGGTGTTTGTGGTTATAGGATTTTATGGAAATCGTGGGAATCATCCTAAACAAGAAGAGAGACAAATTAAGTAAACGTTTTACACAAGATAGAAGGCAATGATGCTAGAAAGAAAAAAAAGAAAAAAATTCTACATAGGGGGAGAAGAAATTAGGTTTCTCACCACGGCAGAGCAAATTTTATACTATATGACGTGCTATTGCATCCTTATGTGTGTATCAACTATTCCAACTTGAGATGCATAGTTGGGAATGAGGATGGATATAGACTTGTCGTCGGATCCGGTTCTAAAAAAAAACTGATTTGTTTGAACCGGACGGTTCCAACAAATCAGGAACTGGAACCGGAATTGCTACAGTGTACGATTTTGATTCTGGTTCTGGTTCTGGTTCCGAACCTTCAAAAACGGTTCGGTTTCGGTTTCGGTTTTCGGTGGTTCGGTTCACCGGTTCGAACTGAGCCGCCGACATATCTAGATGGATATAGATCCTCTCATCTCCATCCCCAGGTCTCAAACCCTTAACCCCTCCCCATTTCCCCATTTGGGGAAAATAGGGATATGGAATTTTGTGTTGGTATATCTATCTCCAACCTCAGTTTCCCGTTTTCTTCCTTTTTTTCCATTATTCTCCGTTTCTCTCATTCCCCCATTTGACTAAAAATTACAAATTAACTAAAAAAATATTCCATTACAAATACAAACTAAAATCCGATAGTGGCTTAGAGTATTACAAATACCGAAATATATAATAAAATCATCCAACTCACCCAATTCAATAATAGTTTTTTAATATATACATATATGTATGTATAAATGTTTTGGGGGAAATGGGGATGGGGGGACCTCCCCATTTTCCCATTTCAATTTGGGAATGAAAATCATCACCATTCTCACCCTATTCCCCATTCCCTATTTTCTATTTTTTTCCAAAAAAAAATCTCCAAATGGGGATAGAGACGTGGGAATTTGGGAATCCGAAGGAAAATGTGCATCTCTAATGCCAACCATTACTTGTTTGATTATCATATGATACTGCCATGAACAGAGTACTCTGTCTTGGGCTTACTCTTGCGAAAGAGATCTATCTCTGGGAGGTTCGTTTGCTCAATTTTGATTGGTTTTCGGATCTCTGGCAGGTTGCACGACAAATCCAAGCCTAATTTGTAAAAGAAGTGATGATGTTTGATTTTATTGGTATTTGCATGTATGCCAACCTATGTTATGCTCAGTAGCATAACAAATATTTGGAACAGGAGCCCAACCCAGCAGTTATCTTCCGACTGATGAACACCCGGTCTCTGGTCAGCTAGAGGCAGCAGAAAGATGCATTCGAGTAGCATAATCCACAGTTTCTCGGAAAAAAAATAAGAAATCCACAGCTCAACTCAGCAACAAAGGTCAACATTCATGATTATCGATTTGTGTACAAGGATGCTCTGCACATAACACACCCCAAAACCATTTCCTTGTTCAGTGAACATGAGACAATAGATGGTAAACAAAAAATAACCCAAAAAAGACAGTGATGATAATAACTTTAACATGCACGGATCCAGAATAGTACATACCGAGGACTTCTTGAATTGTCAGCAACAGAATAATAATTCATAACTCAACTCAGCAAATGAAAACTGAAGCAGAATAAAGCCCCCAGAGCCGGAAGTCTAAAGCAGGCATAGTCGTCATGAGCAGATAAAACACTATGCAACTAGTTGTGAAGAAAACCTTGCTATCTGCTTAAAGCTGGAGGAACAAACAATTCATGTAAGCTTTTTTACCCCATCATTGACAACATTTAAAAAATGTAGTACTGATATTAAAGTTTTGACATCAGCACGCTATGATACAAGTCATTATACTTACTGTCAAGATTATAGTTGCAGCATCTGTTTTACTAGCTGGACAAAATGTCACTGGAGATTGTAGTCCTCCTCATAGTTCTGAAACAAAACTATGACCAAAATTGCAGTGATTTAGTCTCCATTAAAAGGAGGTCATAGAAGCACCTTCTAAGATTTTATGTACAAAAATAACAATCACCTCAAGTCAGCTAGCTAGCTGTAGTAGAAGTTGTAGGCTTTAAATAGCATGATCCATTCAACGAGTAGGAGTTATTGGTTTTTGGGCCAAAAAGATTATGTGTCAATGTGCCCACATAAGTTATTTAACAATTTTAATGGTAAAAATTCATATATAATTCATTATTTAGAATGTCGGATATTAAATATCGTGCTAAAGAAAATACTGTCAATTAATTTAATTAATTGTTAAATAATAAGATTTTTTTTCTTTTAACAAAATCAATAAAATTCATTGTTAAAAAAATTGCTATGAAAACTTTATAATTCTTAAAAAAGAGTTAAAAGTTTGACAATTTTAACAATACAGATCTTTTTTCAGTAGCAGAACAAATATTTGTAACAGGAGCCTTAAAACAATGGTAAGTGTTCGATGAAAGTCTTCACTGAAGACTAGAGATAGAAACAAGGAACAGCGACTGAAAACAGAGACTAGAAGCAGAGGTTATTAGAACTCCGTTAATTGAGTCTTCTTGAAGATTTTTCTCTATTATTGGATAACGATTTTTCTGTCACTGAATATATACACGCGATTGCAATACAAAGATCACGCCTTTTACATGCTACATAGATTTGACGAGATTCTCAACAACTATTGCCACATCAACACAATCAGGTACTAACAGAAGTTAACTAATCCTCTTAACTAACAACTAACTACAAACGTCTGTTATCTTGTAACCCGGAAGTTATCTTCCAACTGATGAACACTTGGTCTCTGGTCGAGGCAGCAGAAAGATTCCTTCGAGTAGCATAATCCTCAGTTTCTCTGATAGATCAACTCAACAGCGGAAAACTGAAGCAGAATAAAGCCCCCAGAAGTCCATAGCAGGTATATTCATCATGAGCAGATAAAACATTAAGCAACTAGTTTTGGAGTACTGATATTAAAGTTTGGACATTGGCACGCCATGATACAAGTCATTATACTTACTATCAAGACCGGAGATGTTTTTTTCGAGTACTATGCTCTAGAATATATATTGAAGAAAGTCCGGTTGAGTTCGTAAAATATTCTAGATCGATCAAACACATTTGAACCATGCCTTGGTAGAGATTGTAGAGCTTTAGTTCGAGTTTGATATCAACTGCGTACAAATACAAGGAGGAGGTAATAGGAATTGGTTCCAACACTTCGGTATGTAATAATTGCAAAATATAACCATTATTATCTTGAGCTTCGAATTTTTATTTATTTTTTTATTTTTTGTAGAAAATAACTCTGTATAAAAGCTTTTGGCTAGTACTATTTCTAAAATTACAATCAAATCAGAAATCATAGAAATTTAGTCCATTACTGGGAATCTTTTCTCGACTTTATTGTTTTTTAAAATTTCAGGAAAGCATTGCATTAAGTGGATACTTGAAATGGTGATGGCATGATGGCATGATAATGGTTGAGGCCTATATCAATCGTAGCAAACAATTTTAGGTTCTTGTCATTATAAAGTATGATGAATTTGTAAAAAGATAACAAGCAAATAATTGTTGTAATCATCTTTTAAAGTAATTGTAAATGAAATGACCTCTTTTAAGATAAAATATACGTCCAATGCTAATTGATATTAGCATCTCATTTCTCATATTGGCCAATCATGATACAGCTCATCTTGCAAGCATAGACTAATCTGCAACTGAAGAAAACAGTTACAGATTCAGCATGAGCTGAAGCAAATGCATACAGTAAAACAGGCCTAAGACAAAAAGACATGCATAATCAGCTATCTGTAGTAGAAGTTATAGGCTTTAAATAGCATGATCTATTCAACAGATTGATAGAGTAGGAGTTATAGGCTTTTAGGCCAAAAAGATTATGTGTCAATGAGCCCAAATAAGTTATATAACAATTTTAATAGTAAAAATTGAAAATTCATATATAATTAATTATTTGAAATGTCGGCTCTATATTAAATACCATAATAAAAAAAATTACTGTCAATTAATATAATTACTTATTAAATAAATTAAATGAGAAAAATAAAAATTAACAAAATCAATAAAATTAATTGTTAGAAAACTTTATATTTCTTAAAAAAGAGTTAAAAGTTCTTCAATTGTAACAATAAAAATCATAAAAATAAAAAAATGAGGACCAAATTATTAAATTCTAAATTGAATTGACACCAAAATTTATATTCCAATTTTAATACTAAAAATCATATATAATTAAATATCAATTAATGAATTAGAATGTGGGGATATTAAATATTGTACTAAAAGAAATACTGTCAGTTAACAAAATTAATTATTAAATAAATTAAATAAGAAAAAAAAAATTAACAAAAAAAAATAATCAATTGTTAAAAAAATTGCTATGAAAACTTAGTATTTCTTAATTGTGGTTGGTCGAATGATAGTTGATATGGATCGGATAGGATTCGTATTAGGCAAAAGCAACTTGGACCAGCCTGTCAAATCGGTTCGGATATGTAGAACCTGCAAAAAAGATGGAAACAAGAGAAAATAATGCAAATAATAGATTAGATGAAATGGGGGTTGGAGATAGTGTACGAGCCTTAGGTAAGCTTGGACTGAGCTGTAAATGGGTAGATGATCGGATTAAGGTTTAGTGAACAAATTCTGGTAACCAGAGTTACTATTTTGGTAGAGTTTTGGCCAACAATAGTGTGGGTAATGCAGAGAAAAATCATAGAGCCCTTTCAATCAATGAAGGGTTCTATTTATAAGACCCTTTTGAATCGATCCCGAGGATTATTGGAGATAGTGGAAGATATTATTCCCGAAATCTTGACCAGATTTTGTGGGACGAAGAATCTTCAATTCTTTCAAATACTGCTTATGTTATCAGATAACAGTTGCGTAGAATACCAAGTCAAGTACTACGCTAATAAAACGATTCGTATCGACCCGGATCCTTGGGCTTGGGCCAAATCTCACATAACTACCGGTGTACCTATGTTTTGGGCTTTGACGCCACTTTTGGCTACTACATTAACAAAAGATTTAAAAGTTGCTATGCCAATTAATTGGATTTTATTTCATTCCGTAGAGTACAAAAGTTAGGAGTAAGAATGTCGGAGGTGGAATTGGTGGAGAGTTTGCTCTCGCCCACCAACAACGATTTGTGAAGACAATGATCCATTGCTGCTACTTCTTCGAAGATAGAAATACGATTTTTTTTTTCTCTTCAACGCCTCTACCAATATGAGCAACCTGTCGGTGAAGCAGCCTCTTCCATCGATCTTGCGATGAAATGCATTTTTTCATGACTGCAAGCTCGGATTCTGCAAGCATAGCGAAACGGCTCACTGCAAAAGCAAAAGCAACTCGATTGCTCCAAAATCCAGGTTTATTTGTCATCAATCTTTTAACAAATTGTTGAATTACTGAAATTGAAGGGTTTTTCTATTACTAATTACTTGGTTTAATTGAAATCCACTAGTGTGGGTAATTATTTGCAGTTAAAAATGTTACAATTCTCTTGCTTTCTTGAATTTCGATTGGCATAAATCAATGGAGAAACGAAACAATGGTGCACTTGAATCAAGTACCTCAGTTGAAGGATGCAAAGTGAATTGAATAATTATCAACTTTAATTCATTTCAGATTATTAATCCATTTTCATCACTTGGATGCTATCATGTGTATTTCTTTTATTTGTTGTTTTAACTGTGAACATTCATACCATAGTTTTATATTATATATGGGTTTTTTAATTGAATCTTGCATCCATATGCAATTCCATTTTACCACATTAATAATCTTGACTTTGGTTTGATTCTCTTTCGGTTGGTTTATTTTATGAGTTTAGTGTGACTTGCCTTGGAAATATATCATATATTGTTGCACTAGATAAACTTTTCTTTCAATGAGGTTTTTTATTGATATGGTTGTTAAACTATAAACCGATTGAGATTTTCGTTCTTTGATGTTAATGCAGCCGATATTTGTATATTATCTAGTACAATGTGCTTTATTTTTCAGTAAAGACTTTTAGCCAGGACCTTAGAACCAGCTTCGCTTCTATAGATTTTATATTTACAAATAATACTTATACTCTTACCAAAATGGTTGTGCACTTCCTTTTTTATACATATCATAGGGTTTGAGTTTCTTCTTTTTTCCATTGAAGTGTGATGAGTCTATAAGTGAGTTGCATTTTACAGTTTGTCCATTAAATCCTTTTTCGGTCGTACTTGTTAGGTTCTGAAAGTCTATAAGTGAGTTGCATTTTTGGCCGAGTTAAAGTTGACAGGGATCAAAGTCGACAAGGGCACTGTTGAGTTGGCAGGAACCAATGGCGAGACCACGACATAGGGTTTCGATTCATTACCCCAGTGCCAACAGTACTACAAGGCTGGAGCCAGGTTTGCCAAGTGGTGCGCTGTTATGAAAATCGGTCCCAACGAACCATCCGAATTGTCAACCAAGCAAAATGTACAGGGATTGACTCGCTACACTATCATTTGCCAGGAGAATGGGCTATTACCCACTGTTGAACCTGAGGTATTGACTGATGGGAGCCATGACATCAAAAAATGTGCTGCTGTGACTGAAACTGTGCTTGCAGCAGTTTACAAGTCATTGAATGATCAACATGTCTTCTTGAAGGCACTTTGATCAAGCCTAACACGGTCACTCCAGGCTCTGGTAGCCCAAAGGTAACATATATATATTTAGAAGTTACACAATTAATTAGGCTTCATTAAATTTTTTGTCTTCATGAGGTTATAGCAGAGTACACGGTGACAGCACTTCGCCGGACCGTTCCACCAGCGGTTCCAGGGATCTTGTTCTTGTCCGGCAGGCAAAGCAAAGAGGAGGCAATGGTGAACCTAGACGCTATGAAAAAGCCAGAGGTGTTGAAGCCTTGGACACTCACATTCACATTTGGACGAGCCATTCAACAAAGCACTCAAGACATGGGGTGGAAAGAGAGAGAATGTTGCCAAAGCTCAGGAGGCATTCTTGGCCAAGTTCAAGGCCAATTCTGAGGCCACCCTCGGCAAGTACACAGGCAGTGGTGCCGGAGGATTGGCTTCGGAAAGTTTGTACGTTATGGGTTACAAGTACTAGATGTGATTCATGTGTCTTTACATATATATAAATATATATTGGGGTGGGAACTATATGAAAATTGTTTCATGTTGATGTTTTAATTTCTCTCTTATATGCTTACTTTTGGCTGAAATTTTACCAATATTTGTTCATATGATCGTTTAAGTGTTCGATTTTACTCCTTGCATTACATGTTTTGATTTTCAACATTTCTCTGGCAGTGTATGGACCTATATGTAATTTGAAGTTTTGAAGTGTCTATTTTGAGAAACGTAAATCACAATTAAAATTTTATATATTCGGAATCCAAATTTAAAATATATAATAATTCATTTGAAGCTTAGATGATCCAAAATTTGCCTATGGGTAAAGATAGAAGCTCCAAATTATGATAAATGTACTTAAGGTATACAAACAATACCTTTAACACTTTCATATAAATTTTATCTTTGTGCTAGAGCTGTCAATACAAGCTTGTAGTATGGCCTAATGAACAAAAAAGGCTATTGAGAGAGAATTATTATGATCAACTCCATAAAACCAACATAGTAATACAAATTCAAACTCTTAGAACTCAACCGATCGCTTTGTTCGTGATTGCCATTAAGCTTCATCAAGATAGAACATAAACATACACTTGACATTTAAAATGTAGGGACTGGCAGATGATAGTCCTATCTGCGAAGCCCGGAAGCTTTTGTGTATTAGCATACAGAAAAAACACAGATCTGAAAGCCCTCAGCGAAGGGTTCATTATTTCCTTGTCTTTGCTCTCTTCATGCATACAAAAGCTGTTGTAGTAAGTGGGAAATACACAACCAAACATGGGAGAACGTTTCTCGTGAAGTGTAACATGGAGTTCTTGTACTTGTTAGTTATTATAGAAATTGTCAAATTCATCCTAAATAAAAAGAAAGAGACAAATTAAGTGGATATTATAAACAAGAAAGAAGGTGATAATGCTAGAAAAAAAAAGCAAAAGTCTACATAAGGGGAGAAGTATGTAGCCAGGTTGCTCACCACGGCAAAGAAATTTTCAGGTTTCTCACTTGCTATTGCATTCCAATTGTATTTTCTACCTCAATAAGAATGGAGGAAGCTTCACTCAAATGCTCAATTCTTGTTGGATCCTTGCTACTGCCATGGCCGGACTGAGGCATGAAAAACAACATGACAAGATATACTAAAACATTAAATTATCATAAGACGCTATAAAGATCGAAAATGTAAAAGAATAGCAGGACAAGATGTTCATTCATACATGAGAATATTTGACCGCATCTTTACTCTCATCGGTCTTCTTACGGGTATGATCAGATGAACTACCTTGAGCTCTAAACCGGTTTTCTGTTGACGAGGGCTTTGCATATCAGGTATCATGGTAATTGGTAAAACCAAGGATGATACACCAATGCATTTGTTCTGTAACGAATAGCATGATAAGGAAAACTAAGATTTATTGCTGAGCATTCCTATATAGGAATTTCACAAAAATTAAATGTACATAAGGATATATAACAATTTTAACAATTGAGAAACAATATATACACCCAAGCAAATAAATGAAAATTACCTGCAGATACAACAAGTAGAAGCAGAAATTGTCATTGAAGCATATTTTTTGAAAAACATCAAATTCAAGGGCTTTGAGTGTACCTAACCTAAATATTGTGGTATTGTCTCAACAAGAAGCAAAGAAACTAATCATTCATTTCAAAATTTGTAAACAAGCCATGGTGTCATCTTAGAAATGAATTCTAAGTTATTATATTATCGGGGATGCCAATGGCAATTTCCCAACAAAGTCTGCACTCTTAACCAATAAAACTAGTAACCAATGTTGGTACTAAAAAAAAACAAACTCAACAACAATAGCAATATTCTTGTGAAACACAAATTCTTTCCATTGAAATACATGAGTATATATAAAAACTAAAGAAGGATAACAAAGAAACATACATGAAAAATAAGGAATCACTAAATCTTATTCAAAAAGTTACTTATACACGAGGCTTTAATGACATGCATTGCAGCATCAACAGACAAGCTCGAAAAGGTCCATACCAAGGGTCCAAGGATGTCCTCACCACAGGACAAAGAAACAGACATGACATGAGACTATGAGAGAAGCTTTCCTCACATAGTGATCCAATGAGATATTCTTTCAAAAAGATATATGAATTTAGAATTCTCTCCACAGCACAAAAAAAAATACTTCAAGCATATCCCAATGGATCAAGAAAGTAGAACTACCTGATGGAAACAGAAGGAATATTCATATATATACTCTGCATAATATACAAGAAAATCAGATTTAATCCAAGAACATGAAATCACTGACAACCAAAAGAATCACAAAAAGAAGTTTCATTCATTTCTGGATCCTTAGTTACTGTATTTCACTCACTTGATATAAGTATCTCAAAAGGTCAAGGAGGATCTCAAGTTTCAACAAGGTTGTATAAAAAGATCAAATAATTGCAAAATGTTGCCAGATCTGTAATGTAAATATGTTTATGAACAAATAAAGTAAGCAAAAAACATATTTCAAAATGAAAATAGTGCAGATAAATGTAATATGCTTTCAAAAGCAAGAAGTTTGTTGATTCTTTTATTTAGATGAAAAAGAAGAAATTCAACATCTTACAGTAAGATGAAACGAATTTTGAAAGCACTCATCCTTAATCAATTGACATACAATTCTGGATGTCCTACATTTTCTTCCAATTGGGGATCATTTTATAATTGAATATCAAGATGCTTCCGTTTGCAACAACGGAGTTTATATAAAAATAAAACAAGAGCAACAAAGAATAAATATAGATGAAAAAACGAGAAAGTTAGAGATTGACATACCAAAACGTGAAGGCAGATAGGAAGAGGCCTTCCACGGGCATGTTTTTTTTTATTTTTTTTTGTCTGATGCTTGTACAAACATTGCAGCCTGATCAATTTAGTCCACCCCATCATCTGAAAGATACCTAGCTGTGCCAATGTTTATGTTATTAACTAACTGAAATTGTGAACATCAAATTTCAATAAATGAAGTTTACCTTTCTCCCTCAATGCCAATAACAATAAGCCTACTTAATGTCTAATTCTATAATCAAATAGCAGCTTGCTTCAACCTGCAAAACCACTCTATATATAAATACAGTAGAAGGGAAACATAAACGCAAAAGAAGGAAGTAAATTTTCTTTAAAAATGTAGATATGGTTTGAGGTGTTAGAGATTGACATACCAATGATGTGATCGAATTCTATACACCTAACTCATTCTTCCTCCTATAGATAGTAGATGAAAAAGAAGGAAGTAGATTTGAGATTGACATACGAATGATGTGATAGCATTCTATAGAGCTCATTAATTCTTCCTCATATCGAAATCATTTATAATGTAAATAAGGTTTGAGGAGTTAGAGATTGACATACCAATCATGTTATGGAATTCTGTGCACCTCATTAATTCTGAAAACACAAGGGATGGTAGATGTATCTGTCATCTATCTCAACACAAGGGATGTGGGAAATCTTGGACCACTCTTTTCCTTTATCTCTTTTACATTCTTCTTTCAGCTTTGGACAATCAGAAATCCATAATTGCAAAAGTGAGGATGGCAGGCCCTGCTCTGGAAAGGATCTGACTTTTGGACAATGCACAATCGATAATCTCGAAAGTGAGGATGGCAGACCTAGCTTTGGAAAGGATTTGAAATTCCGGCATCGAACGATGTACAGAGATTTAATTGAGGATGGCAGGGCTGGAAAGGATGTGAGATTTGGGTAACCATCGATCCATAAATAATCAAGAGAGTTAAGGTTTCGAAAATCCTCACCCATTAGGCATTTCGAATTTGGGAAATTGTAAATGTCGAGCCGAGTTAGAGAAGTGGGAAACGTCATTTCCAATTCTGGAAGTCCCCAGATATAGAGAGACCTAAGAGAGGTGAGGTTGTGCAACCCCCACTCAAGCACTGCCTTATACATTTTGACATCTAAACCCTCAATTTCAAGAGATGTTAGGTTAGCGGGAAAACCTTCTTCCGGAAATGAAATCATACTTTGACATCCTCTCAACCTTAAGCTTTTAAGAGAGTTGAGGTTGTGGAACCAATTGGGTAAGGCTTTTAGCTTCTCACAATATTCAATTGCAAGATCACTTAAATTGGTTTTGGGAGACCATTCTTCTCCCAAACAATCAATACTTTGACATTTATAAATCTCTATTTTTCGAAGATGGCTTAGACAGTGTAGGCCTTTGAGTACACTTTTAAGATTCTTACAATCCCTTACACTAATCTCTTCGAGAGATTTGTTATTATGAAAACTCTCTGCTATTGACTCTAAGTCTGGAAGAGAATCGAGGGAAAGAGTACGAAGCATATGTGGTAAATGACCACTAGATGATAAGCACTTAAGAGATGTGCATTTTTTGACATGCAGGTATTCGAGAAGAGATGTGTTTGTATTGTTGGGGTTCTCTTCATCCGCCACTGATGTACAACTTTCCTCAATATCATCCCACAAATACTCCAATTTCTCACAATTCTCTACCTCAAGCTTTTTCAGAGATGACGGTAGTTTGCCTCTTACAATGAATGTTAGAGAATTACAATCTTTCATTTTCAAACTTCCAAGACATGCATTTTTGTCATTCATTCCCTTGGGTAATGAAGTTAGAGCATCACAATTTCTAATCTCAAGTTTACTCAGATTAGAAGGGAAACAACCCTTGGGAAATGAGACAAGATTCGAGCAATTTTCAATCAATAGCTCTGTGATAGAGCTGAAGCTTTGCAATATTCCCTGTGCTGGTTTCTCAAAAAAAGTTTCATTCAACTGCCACAAATATTTCAGTTTTAGATATACTACTTTCAGAAAGTTTTGTTGCCTTAACCAATTGCCAAACTCTGAAATATCTGCAAGAGTCATAGACTTCAATGACTTGGAATCCATTGGACTATTGCATGCCAACTCTTTGCATCCATCTATTTCTAATTGGCTAAGCATTGGAAGGCTTGAGAATGAAACCTCTAACTGCTTACAATTCTTGATCGCAAGTTTCTCTAACGAAGGAAGACAGTCAGGTAATCTTCCAGTGAGTTTAGGACAATACGCAACCGAAAACTCTCGAAGGCAAGGGAATGCACTGCCATACTCACTTGCTTTGATGGGTTCCCAATGCTCCCATTCTTGTAAATTCACAAAACAAAGAGTCTGTAGTGATTGAAAAGGTGTTGAACAATGCTGACCACAAATCTCCTTACCTATGCTTTTCAATTCTTTCATCTGTCTGATTGTAAGACCTTTAAGCGATCCTAACATCCCAAGTGAAGGTAAAACTGTGCATTTCTCACAACTGTCCAATGTTAGGCTGGTCATTTTGGAGAATGATGAATCACCTACCCAAGATGGAAATTCTAAGCCACCATAAAATTCAATTTTGAGCTTTTCCAGATTTGGATGAGGTTGTAGCAGGCGAAGCACTTCTTTTTCTTTCACTTCATTTCGTGTGTCATCAAATTGAGAGTTCCATTGAAGCTGTAGCACTTTTAGTTTCTGTTTATCATTCAATATCATCTCTCTTGTTTCATGTAAATCAACCACATTCTCTAATCTTGAAATGCAATGTTCTCCACGAAGAGATTTTAACAACTTCAGATTTTTCAAGCCAATTCCAAAACCTTTCCCCATTACAAAATTGGACAAATACTGAAGACATTTAATTTCATTCATTCCTAATGGCATTTCATCTAAATGAACACCTCTAATATCCAGATATCTTAAATTGATCAAATTCCTAGTCTTGGAAGGCAACTTCTTAAGTCTAGAACAACCTCTTAATTTCAAAATTTGTAAGTTAAGTAAAGAACTTGTTGATTCTGGCAAGCTTATGATCCAATTATAGGAAAGATTAAGGAATCTTAGATGTCTCAAATCACCAAACGACTCAGGCAACTCTGTAACATAATAACCTTCTAAAGATAACATCCTCAATTTTTTAAATTTTGGTAGCAGATCAAGTATAACTGTTTGAGTTATGTAGCTACCAAGTTTAAAAACGGATAACGGTAAGAACGTTCTTAGATGTTGATCAACCTGTTTAACTTCTTTGAGGATTTCAAATTTACATTTTCCATCAACACCACGAGCAAAAGAAAGATGACGAACCTTTTCGAAGCTTCTCAGTGGCTTAATGACCTCCGCCATATCCTCCAAATGGTAACAAGTTCCTGCTGAAGCCCATTTGGCAAGATCGTGGACAAGGTCATGCATTGTATATTCATTAATATTTGATTGTTGAAAAAATGATCTGGATAACAGAGCAATGAAGTACTCATGACCTAAATCTTCCAATTGCGAATTTTCTTTTGACGGTTGAATAAGACCTTCCGCCATCCATAGATGTACGAGTTCCTCCTCTAGGAATTCATAATCCTCCAAGAAAATTGCACAGTGAGCAAAGCATCTCTTCAAATGAGAAGGAAGATAGTAGTAGCTTAATTTTAAGGTTGCAGGAATGTCGTCGCTTTCTTCTACTAAGTCCCACATTTTGCTGTTTAGCATTTCCAACCACTCGTCTTCTCTTTCCTGCTTGGAGCGCAGAAGGCCAGCGAGAGTTTTCACTGCTAAGGGTAATCCGTTGCACTTTTCAATGACTTTTTGACGAATTAATTCGATATCACCGTATGAAGCAATTTCTCCACACTCAAATGCATGCGCCTTAAACAAAGACCAACATTCTTCATCTGAAAGAATTTTCAATATATGACTCTCTTTGGGAGCTCCCATTGTTAATGCAACATCTTTATCACGCGTTGTCACAATTATTTTGCTCCCATCAGCTCCAGCCTTGAATGGAGACCTCAAGACTTCCCACGATCTATAATCTTTGCTCCAAACATCATCTAAGACGAGCAAGAATTTTTTTCCAGCTACTGCTTCTTGGAGTTTCTTCTGCACCGCGTCTAACTCCTTCAGATCACAAGAAGAGAGAGTAATGGACTCGAGAATCGCCTTTGAAATTTTCAAAACATCAAAATCATTAGATACACAGGTCCATGCTCTAGGGTTGAAATCTTTCACTGCTTCATCATTAAAAACTTTCTGTGCAAGCGTCGTTTTACCGATTCCTCCCATGCCCACAATCGATATGACACGGAAGTTAGCACCACCGGATTCACCAGTACTTAACACCATGTCAAGTATTTTGGTTGCATCTACATCTCTCCCAAAAACAGTAGTTTCAGTTGGCAGACTCGAAGTTGGTGGTCTTCGGTAAACAGGCAAAGTTAATGATGTCCCTCCGGCAATATTTTTAATCAATCCAAGGTCCTCTTTTTCTTCCCAGAGCCGATCCAACCTTCCCGATATATCATCAATCCTGGATTTTGTATCAATCCTGGATTTCATATCATCTACCTTAGCAGTACAAGACGTGATAATCCTGCCTGCATCTTCCAGTATGGAGGTGGACTGAGGTTCAACAGGCTTCAACTTGCGCTCTAATTCTTGGGTGGCAAACTCATCAAGTAGGTCATCCAAATCATAAGCCAAGTCTTGGAGATCATTCAGCCACATCTTCACAAGCTTGTCACCCGACAGTTGTTTCTCTTCTGCGTCTGCCAGAACCGCCTCGATCTTCAACAGCTTCTTGTTCAACTTCTGTAGCTCTGGTGCCAGATCAGGGATGGAAAAGAAGGACAAATGATTGGGCGCCAATCTGTCAAACAAAACCTGAAGAAAAGCAGAAAGAAACACCTCTCCCACAGGCATGGTTTCTGGATGAAAGTAAGAAAGAGTTTCTGGTTTGGTAGAAAGAAATTAAGGATTCAGGTCTTCAGAATGAGAGTAAGAAAGAGCTTCTGGTTTAGTAGAAGCAGAGTAAATACTTGGATAATTAATATGTAGTTGAAAAAAATTAGAGGCAAGAACTTAAACAGCGGTTTGCTATTGGCACCCATTTTTTATTTAATTATATAAAATTAAAAAGTTTTATTAATTTATTTATTTATTTCCTGAATATCATTTTTAATTACTTATTTTTCAAATTTAATACACATCATCTTTATTTCAAAAAAAATAAAATTATAATAAAAATACACTACACCTCTGATCTCTTTACACAGTTTTTCACATCAATCACGACTTGTTTTTTCTTTCTATTTTATGGTGAAATAATCTTTCTGTGATTTTTTATTTTTATTTTTGAAAAGAAATGAAGAGTTTTATTAGATTTACTTTGTAGAAGATTTTTTTTTTAAATTGTATATTTCTTGAAGTAATTTTGATAAAGTAAAAAAAAATACTAAATAATTTAAAAACTAGAGCATAAATAAATTAATAGAGGGGTACCAATAGCACCTCTCACACTTAAAACCGTTGTGAATTATGACAGCGGTCCCATTCTAGTGAGTCACTGCTGTGACTTGCGTTGTGGGTGACACATCGGTGGTACAACGGTTGTGACCTGGTGACGTGGCACGTGATCGCGGTCAATTTCAACATGGTTTAGGATGTGGGTGGCCAACTACAAATTGAATCATAGTCAATTACAAGTGTGTTGAATCAGAAAATATTTATGGAAAGAGAAATAATATATTTCTAGAACTTCTTACCATAAGAGGATTTCTACTTTACAAGAAGTCTTATCATAAACAGGAAGTAGTATTTATGTGGAATAAGTAATTTTTATACGTTTAAGAGTAGAAATTCCTTTTGACTCAAACTCCCTATAATTCATATAAATAGACAATTATATGTAGGCTATTGGGTGGTGGAGCAAAATTAGCAAATCTAGAGAGAACTCAAGAGAGCATTGGGTGTAATTGGGTTTGAGTTATTTTAGAGAGAGAATCATGAGTGTGTGGATGTAACAATTTACTATATAATGAAACTTTCTCTTGTCGTCCCGACGGCTTGGTTTTTTCCCGATTTGGGTTTCCACGTAAATTTCTTGTATTGTGTGTGTTTAGATTTATTCTCTTCCTTTTAATGATTTCTTTTACTATTATTTGTGTTCGATCCGGCAACGTTTCCACGTAATGACGATTTATCCGCCAACACCCTCTGCCACACAGAGTGATCACTCCTAAATGAGCACCCGCAATAGTACAGAACCTTGGGAGTAGTACAATGATAAATAAGATTCGTTCCACGAGAATTGATGAATTGATTACCACAATTGATTGATTAAACTACTATTTAGATAATCAAATATTTGATGATTCAATTATACTACTAACACGAATTAACTATAAACTACTCCTAGAATGCAACTAATGAAACTTAACCAACAAGCAAACAAGACAAAGTCATACACAAGCAAGTGTTTGTATTGCTATTAGGAACTTAGGCTAAGACCATGAATCCACATAACCAATCATCACCAATTTATAGACACACAATTATGAATAAATAATGCAAATGTGAATGTAGACTCGTGACACCCTCTATCAGTCTCTACTCTCTCTCGAGTAATAGAGACAACACTTATATGCACCAATAACCTATTTCTCGATGGTCATTCGAAATACACACAAGTTCATTAAGCTTAGTGGTTCACTAAGTGAGTCATAGAGACTAGCCTTGAGTATTTCTACCTTACTAGACCTCTATCATGCATTTCATCAAGCACATTGTGTGCTTCTCCTCTCGGTACATCACACACCAACCAAATACACATCAAATGCTAGCTAGACACTCAATGTAAATTAAAGCATGAAATACATATTTATAAACACAAGAAATATGAATAAAGTGGTGGTCTTCATTAGTAAATCATAGTAAATGTTTCATCTTGACCTTAGCCAAGATGAGTTTAGTTCATAATGTAAGAAATGGCTACACAAGATATGATTTTTATACAAGCCATAAGCAAATATAAGTGCTAAAATGAAAGAGAGATTGATTAAGAATAAACTAGGTGTAAATGTCCTCTCTCTTGGTTGGTGGAATATGCTTGACTTGCTCCTTCTCTTGATGCTCCCCTCTTGCTCCAAGATTGTGTTTTTGTAGTGGAAAATGATGGGATTGTTGGGTATTTAGTGTTTGGTAGAGTGGATTTGAAGTTTGGATGATGAATTAGAGGTTTGATGAAGTGATTTGGTGAAGGAATTAAGTGGAAGGTAAGGGATTTAGGTGAAAGGTAGTGTTTTTGGGGTTTTGGATTGTGAAGGGAGGATTTGGAGCTTAGGGTCGTGCAAGAGGTCTCTAGAATAGCTCAAGAAGGGGTATTTATATGTTTAGGAATGAGGCACGAAACCCTAGAAGTTCTGCTGAGTTGTACTGTTGCGCTGGTCGAGTGGCGCCTCACCAGTGCAACACCACTGATCTTGTGCGCTGGTGAGGGTTGCGCTGGTCGAGTGGCGCCTCACCAGCGCAAGCCTTGGCCTATGACTTCGGTTTTTCCGTTTTGGCCACAACTTTTCTCAAATTTACACTATTACTCTAGGATTGCTAAAGAAACCTGCACAAACTTAATACACCATTAAATACTCGATTTTTACTCAGAAACGAGTGCAATTGACAGGATATGGAGGTTACATCGAGTGTAGAAATGAGAGTTATCACAGAATGGGCCCTGAAGCAGGGCACCAGGGGCACCTGCCCAGGGCCCATGATTAAAAGGGGCCTCTAAATCCTTAGTTTTGAGTTGTTATGTAGTGGGGTTTAAATAAAAAATGGTACAAGTAAAAGTTTTTAGCTCATACAAAAATAATGGCCCAAACATTTATTATTTGAAAAGCCTAAACATTTCTAAAACAAAAAAAAAAGCCAATGTTTTCTTCATATGAAGATCCAACATTTTTTTCAATGCCCTATTAGTTATCACTTTATCGTTCTCAATTTTCATTGATCCACCCATCCAGCTTTCAGCTTTGTTTTTCTATATCGTTGTTCTTATCATGTTCAGTCCATTTACATCTCTATTCAATATATATATATATATATATATATATATGCTCCAATTATTATTTTTACACAATCGATATCGGATATAAGTTTATTTTACTTTTTTTACAAGATTTTATTGAAAATCAGGCATCAAAAATAGGACAAAAAATAGGAGAAAAAATAGTTGTAGTTCTTGAAAAGTTTCAAAATTTTGTTTATAAGTAAATTTCATTAAAATTTAGATAAAAATTCATTAAAATCCATAGATTATATGACGGTACTTGTTTTATGTTAAAATGAGGGATCTCACGTAAAAGACTCACTTTAGGTAAATGGAAAAAACTATAAACAAATGGTCATTTTTCGGTTTTTCACCCCGGGCCTCTAAAAGGTGAGGACCGGCGAGATAATGGAGTCAGTAGAGCCTGCCTTTGTTTAAGTGTTCGACTATGAGAACTTGAACAAGGAAATTTGGATTCTGCTAGCCATCCATGTCAATTGGTTTGTTCTGGCTGCTAGTTTTTACATTTTAATTACAAGACAACTTGTTCAATCATCACCAACTTCGATCAAATATAAACAATTATTATGATTTAAATTATAAATTAATTGAATTTAATATAATTTAAATCTTAATTAGTCAACTCAATCAATATACAATATATACCGGTCAACTTGATAATTTTTATTATTTGGCCCGCTTTGTCTCAATTGTTTAACAACTCCCTAGACTATATACTATAGGCGCTTAATAATAAACAAATAAACGATCCAAATAATTGATTCAAATTCAACGTAAATGACATGTCAAATGAGTTGTCATTACCACACAAATCAAAAGATTATATGGTTAATGAATAAGTCACTTTCCACATCATTTGGATTGGTTATTGGATTGTCTCGTAATAGTGATTATAGTAAGTAGCTGGTGAAGTCCAAATGTTTTTGGTGTATAATTTTTTCAATGATCATGCGTATTTGTTTAAAAGGTCTAAATATATGCGTATTTGTTTAAAAGCAAGTTGCTCGATTACCAACTCCTTTAAAAATTATTGTGTAATAGAGAATGGAGGATGATTGAATTGTAGATAACGATTGATGACTTACATGTACATGTTATTGGGTTCAATAAAATATTTATAATTATCACATTTTTAATTGACTTCAATTTGCACCCCTTCAAAAACCAAATACCATTCTCTTTCTATCTTCTTTCTTTAGTACATATTAAGCTTTTGAATAGGTAGAAAATTGTCGATAAACAAAATAATTAAGCAAAATAAAAATAGGGTAGAACAAGAGAAATTTACGTAGTTTAGAAAAGGAAATGAAGATTACAAAAGAGTAACTTAGAATCAACCCAAAACTCTATTACAATCATGAAAGCAAGTAGAAAGGCTAGTTTGTGTTTTAATTGTTTGTTTTGATGCCTCCAATTTGAATCTTGCCAATCATTCACATTTGTTGAAAGAGTATGAGTATCAATGACTGGTATTTCTTTTTACTTCCTATAGAGTGGTGGAGTTCACATGGTTTATCAACCAACGTAGAGGTGATGAATTACAATAAATAAAAATCATGCTAAATGTTAGTGACAAACGTCACTATACGGAAGCATTGCCGGATATAATACAAACAAACAATAGTAAAAGAGAAAAAATAGGAAGAGATAATAAATTCAATCACACACAATGACGTAGTGAAAACGTAAAAGAACTAGACCGACGTCTAAGTTCTATTGAAACTAGAATCCACTAGAAAGAAAATAAGAAATAAGTCTGAATTTTATTGAATGATAAGTTGATTGAGCATTTCGGCTTACAAGACTATTTAAAATGAAAAACCTTAACCCGAATCCTTGTTGGACAAGAAACGGGATTACATATTAAAAGCTGCCTAAAATAGCGAAAACTGTCAAAAATAGCAAAATCACAAAAGTTGTGGAATTAAAATATACTAACGACCATAAACAAGCCGGTATTAACGGTAGGTGATTCTGGCTTGTCAAAGTCAACTTATGACTAAAAGGCAATTTCTCAAAAAGGAAATAATTGGGATTTCGGGGCCTAAATGAATTTGGCTGAAAAAGGTCGTGCCTCAACACTGAAGGTGTTGATTTCAGAATATCTCGTTGATTCTCTTCAATTAAAGTCATTTATTCTTGGATTTAGGATGGTCCTACAAAGCCATGTAGGATTCACCCACTTGTTCTACATCACACAATACAAGAATTTACACGGAAATCCAAATCGGGAAATAACCACGGCCGTCAGGACGATAAGAGATTAATCCACTATGAAGAAAATTGTTACAATTTCACTCAATCCACTATGAAGAAAATTGTTACAACTTCACTTAAGATTCTCTCTCTAAAAAATAATCCAACCCAATTACACCAATGCTCTCTTGAGATCTCTCTTGATTTGTTAATTTTGCTCCACCACCAATAGCCTAGCTATTATGGTCTATTTATATGAATTACAGGGAGTTTAAGATGAAAGGAAATCCTAGCATGTGACTTCTTTCTTGGAGTCTCCCTTCTTCTAATCAACCAAAAGAGCAGAGTTATCAGAAGATTTACCTCCACTCTTTTGCCTTCATTCCTCAGAGATAAGTTTGTTTGACACATTTCCAAAACATATGGTTGAACTCTCATGCATCAAGATTAGCTTCATGTGCGCATAGGACGGTGGAAGGGACCAGATTAGTCTTAATCATCTGTCTTCTTCATCAATCTTCACTATAATCGACTTTAATTCAGAAACTATTCCATTGAGCACTCCCAGATGATCAAAAATTTCCATACCTTCAATCAAGATGCACATGTGAAACTACTCATTCAGGTAGAATCGGTTTCAAACGAACTTTACTTGATACAATTCTTCAAGCCTTTCCCAAAGTTCTTTCGCTGAATATGTTCCTTGAATATTTGCAAGAGCAATCTTGACTAAGCTCAATCGTATCACACTTGCAGCCCTCTCGTCCAAATCCTCCCAGTCATCATCGCTCATCACAGGTTTTTCAGAATTGGTACCAGTCGTTTCTTTATTAGAATCTCCAAAGCCTTCAGGGTTCGCAAGAGTTGACTTGTCATTCAACGTCTTGTGTAAACTATATTGGATTAGCAAATCTTTGACTTGAACTTGCCACAAGCCAAAGTTATTTTTTCCATTGAACTTCTCGACTTTGAATCCCATCATCTTTGCCATAACAGTTTGTTAATACCACTATCAAGCAACCGAATCTCTGATACCAATTGTTAGCGAACAAACATCACTATACGGAAGCGTTGCCGGATAGAACACAAACAAACAATAGCAAAAGAGAAAAATAGGAAGAGATAATAAATACAATCACACACAACACAGGAATTTACGTGGAAACCCAAATCGGAAAAAAAACCATGGCTGTTAGGACGACAAGAGATCAACCCAATATGAAGAAAATTGTTACAACTTCACTCAAGGTTCTCTCTCTAAAAAATGTCCCAAATCCAATTACACCCAATGATCTCTTGAGATCTCTCTTGATTTGCTAATTTTGCTCCACCACCAATAGCCTAGCTATTGTGATCTATTTATATGAATCACAGGGAGTTTAAGATAACAAGAAATCATATTCCTATACATGCAGGGGGTTTCTGTCTCATGCTCCGTTAGTTAACATCGATATCGGTAAATCCGTACTCTGATACCAATTGATGCAGTAGAAAACACAAAGGAATAAGACCGACGTTTGTATTCCATATTTTATTGGAATTCACCAGAAATAAAGAGAAGTAATTTTGAAATTTTATTGAATCCAAAGCTAATGTGTCTTTCGACTTACAATGCTATTTAAAGTGATTAAACTTTAACCCGAATCCTTGTTGGACAAGAAACGATATTACATAGTAAAAGTTACAAAAAATGTCAAAAGCTGCCAAAAATAACAAAATCACGAAGTTGAGGGATTAAATGTTACTAACGACCCTAAACAAACCAGAATTGACGGCAGACGGTTTTGACTTGTTAAAGTCAACTTATGACCAAAAGAAAAGTTTCCTAAAATAACAAAAACTGCAATTTCGGGGTCTAAACGATGGAATTTATCTGAAAAATGATGTTCCTCACCGCCAAAGGGTGTGACTTGAAAAGATTTCGTCGATTCCTTTCAGGTGAAGTCACTTAGCCTTAAATTTAGGACGGTCCCTCAAAGCAATGTAAGAATCAGTTATTTGTTCTATATCACAAAACTCCACAATTATTGAAGAGCGGTGTAGTCCACATGGTTTGGAAAGGAACCAATCTATCAACTCAAACGATAACTTTTTGTTTACTTTTTGGTGGCAAACAAATTAAAATATATTGTCCGATCGTAACAGAAGATATATGGTGCATCAAAGCTCCTCTCACTCATTCGACATTCTTTTAGATCTGCAAACGTGAGAGGTGAAGATCTAAAAATAATAAGAGTTGAAGACATTTAATTCATCCACACTTAAATAAATACTCAATACTGATGAAAAAAGAAAATGTAACAGAAATGAAATCTCTATGGGTTGGTGATTAATTGCGTATTATGTTTTGTTGTATTCAAAGACTGAGCATTTTCGAACAAGATAGAAAGCATTCAAGCAAGTTTGATGAGAAGAAGAGAACCTATATGGTTTTCATTGTATTATTACAACTTTCTTTGTTTTACTTGAATATCTGTTTTTTTTTTCTATTTATATATATATAAATGATTCTAACCTCACCCCCGACTTTTAGCCTATTATTAAGACGATGACAGATTTTTATCATATTAGCCATTTTTCCGTGTGTACCGATCTAAAGCAATTAAAGTTGATACATTGAGAAATAAATTTCAGCCTTTAATTACTAATGTCACAAAATCTACTTAGTTGGCCAGTAAAAGATCAGTCCGATAAGGAATCTCAATCCTTGAAATTGAAGGCTTGGAATCTTATGAAACCGTGTGTACTCCACTTGTTTGATGGTCGAAAATTAAAGCAGGATTCAAAGAACATGCATTTTCCTTTCAACCTAACACTAATTTCCACTTACCAGACTAGACTTACTAACGAAGACAATTTTTTGGTTCTTTTTTTTTATTTGAGAGAAAAAGTAAACATTAACTAGCAAAGAAAAAAAAAAGCAGGAGGGGCTGGTGTCCAGCCAGATTTGCTCCTTAATGGAGGAGAAGGCCAACGAAGCTAAGTCATGTGCCAAGGAGTTCCCCGATCTGGGAATGGCTTGACACTTGCAAACATCCAAATCTAAGAATGAGGCCTTAATGAACCAATTTTATTTATTTTTTGGTTCATTTGGTGCTTTGGTTTCATCAAATTAACTGGTTTTAATATCACAAAACTGCTTCAAATTTGACTTGATTTTAAATTGTAGAATTTATATTGAATCACAAGAGTAGATCCTGAAAATTTTAAGAAATGTTGGCACTTATAAATCTTTAAGACAAAAATAGGATTTGAATTGTGTGCATTCCACTAAAAGATGACCGGTGACCATTCAATAACTTTCAAAAACGAAATTGGGTTTTATTGAAAACTAATCTTTTGGAAGGCTCAAGTTAATAACTGACCTATTTTTAAAAAACTTGCAAAACTAACTCTTTTTTTATGTATAAACACTACTGTACCCTTACTTACTTTTTTTTTTTTTTTCATTTCACTTATCCTACCCATTCTATACCTATTATCCCCTTCCTCTTATTTCCACCTCTCTCCACCACAACACCCCATCTTCATTTCTCTCCCATTCTTCTCTCCGATTTTTTTTTCTTTCTCTTCCTTAATTTTGTATTTTATTTATTATTTACATTCTCCACCATTGAGGAACTTCAAAATATTCATCCACCATAAAGGTTCTTTATATCCAAGCTTTGAGGTGAGTTTTGTTTTGAATTTTTTTACTTGAATCTCGGATTTGTGTAATTTTTGTTGCGTTTGTGTAATTTTTGTTGTGGAAATAGTTTATATTTACATAATAAAGCATGAGTCTTATGTGTATTTGATGTTGTTGTGATCAATTTATAGTTTAAACATAAATCTAATTTTTTTTTAATCTCTTATTCACTTTCCTTTGTGCATTAAGGTTGCTACTTTTTGTTAAAATAGCTTTCATCAATATAATAGAGCATGAGTCTTGGTTGAATTTGATGTTGGTGTGATCATTTTTAATTTTATTCATAAATTTAAAGTTTTGTTGTTGTTTGAATAATTTTTTTAGTTTAATTTGTGCATTAGGGTTGTTTATTTTTGTCAAAATAGTTGATATTAATGTAATAGAGCATGGGTGTTGTGTGAATTTGATAATGGTATAGTTAGTTTTCCATTTTTGGATTGAATCCTTACAATTGGTAGTATTTTTTTAAAAAAGTGTCCAGCCCAGTTTTTCCAACGCAGTTAGGAATTCCTAACTGCGTTGCGAATTCCCAACACCGTTAGGAATTCCCAACTGCGTTAGAAATTCCCAACTGCGTTAGGAATTCCCAACTACGTAAGATATTCACAACTGCTTTAGGTATTCCCAACTGTGTTTGGAATTCCCAACTCTGTTTGAATTTTCTAACTGTGTTGGGAATTCCCAACACTGTTAGGAAAAACTGTACAGGACAATAAAATGCAATATTTTAGAGTTCCTCAATGGTAGAGAATATAAATAATAACTAAACTACAATATTTTGATATTGTTGTGATCAATTTATAGTTTAAACATAAATCTAAAGTTTTTTTTTCCTTTTTTAATCTCTCATTTACTGAACACCTTTGTGCATTAGGGTTGCTAAATTTGCTAAAATAGCATTCATCAATATAATAGAGCATGAGTTTTGGTTGAATTTGATGTTGGTGTGATTAATTTTAATTTTATACATAAATTTAAAGATTTTTTCTTGTTTGAATAAGTGTTTTAGTTTAATTTATGCATTAGAGTTGTTTATTTTTGTCAAAATAGTTGATATGAATGTAATAGAGCAAGGGTATTGTGTGAATTTGATGTTTGTGTGGTTAATTTTTCATTATTGGATTGAATCTTTACAATTGGTAGCATTTTTTTGAAAAAGTGTTCATCCCAGTTTTCCTAGCGCTGTTGAAATTAGTAACTATTTTTAAAATTGTATCTATCAATTTTTATCTAATAATGTTATGTGTTTATTTATAGGTACCTGGAAGACATGATAATGTTAGAAGTGTTTTATGTTGGAAGACATGGTGTAGTGATTTTGTCTATGTTTGCTTGAAATTTTGTATAATGTTGATAGTATTGGATTGTATGGATACAACATTAAAAAAATACAATTCATCTTACTGAACAACTTTCAATAGTCTTCCATCTTTCTTCAACCTTCAATTGTAGTTAACTTTTTCTGAGATTATGTTAGGGCTTTTCAAACAGATTAGGAATTTGAAACATGAGATCTTTTGGTGACCTTTTGATCGATTTGAAAAAATTACATGTTAAAAGTACACGTTGATCAATTGTTGTATAATGCAAATATTATTTAAAATTAGAAGTATATTCTTGTCAAATTGCCAGTTACATTTGTAACACTTTGGCATATGCATGCAAAAATAGTTCATGGCACAATTTGTTACATTGAAATCCAATCATCAAATTAATTCCTACGACCGCTTGTTACATTATAATCCAGTTTTTCTAAACATTGAAATAATTCCTACCACTATCCTAACAATTGTAATCTAATTTGCCAATTACATTAAAAGAATTCTTGCCACAATTAGTTACAATTGTGCCTCCGTCAACTTTTCTTTATTAGCAACCGTTGACGAAGTGCTATAAATCTTCGTCGGGAAATGTTTTGGAACCTTGACTAACAAATCAACCTCTTCTCCCATTGTATTTTCCTAAAATGTAACAAAACAACATTTAAAAATGCAAATCATCTTACTGAACACTTTTCAGCAGTCGAGAGACACATCTTTATCTCATATTCGATTCAATGTTGATAGTCAAAAATTAAAAAATGTTTATTTGTGTGTAAATACTACTATACCCTTACTTACTTTTTTTTTCATTTCACTTATCCTACCCATTCTATACCTTATATCCCCTTCCTCTTATTTCCATCTCTCTCCACCACAACACCCCATCTAATTGAATTCGCAACATTATTTGCAAGAAAATTCCTAACCTCGTTTGATTACGTCACATCTTGAAGACCTAACATAACAAGTATAATAACATTCAGAATAATTCCACCACTACAACACTTGCCTGAAGACCTAAATATTGTCACCTACACAACCACAACAACAACCACTACAACCATAATAATCAAATTGAGAATTTCAAACTACACAACCACTACAAGACCCAAACATTGTCCTCACCATATACCACACACAACCATAACAATCAGATTGAAAAAACACCAACCATAGAGTATCGATTACTCATAATATTCATATATCAAATTAAGCTTATGTCAAACAAAAATACAATTGAATTGAATTAAGCTTATTCATATACCATTCACCTTTACAAACAAAAATACAAAAATTTAACAACCAATCAGTCGACTTCAAGCTTCTATCCATCAAGTGAATTGAATCAAAGCAGAAATAATAAGCAATTTTTTTGTAGGAAGAAAATAATAAATATCTTACCAAGACAAACAAAGAATGATAGGGTATGAATTCCTAACGTTGTCGAGAATTCCTGACTTTATTGGAAATTCCCAACACAGTTGGGAACTCCCAACGCTGTTGGGAACTCCCAACACCCAACGCTGTTAGGAATTTCTAACGGAGTTGGAAATTCCCAACATCGTTAGAAATTTCAAACTGAGTTTAATTTCAAAAGCACCTACTTAGTAGGCTGCATACTAACTTCATTACTCGAACAATGAACCCAACAATTACCACACAAAGTCTAGAGTCACAATTTGCATATGCCGACCTCTATCTAAAGTATATAACAAAAGTCATGGCAACATATTTCATAGATGCAAGAATCAAACGTAAAACACCAAACACCTATTGTAAACACCAAACACCTATTACACGAACTAGGAACTCAACAAAACCGAAAACTAAAACTCTATAGTCACAAATTGCTTATGTTGGCCTCTATGGAGAATGAAAACACAATTCAATTCACAACAACATCATGACAACACAATTCAATTCATAACAACACAGCCACAGTAGCAAAAAGACCCCAAACACCACAAAACGAAACCTACAAAGCAAAACCAAAACAAATACAAAAAAGCCAAAACAAAAGCACAAAGCAACGACCAAGACAACCATTACCTTCAATCGTCAACTGCAACCTTCTGTCACCGTCGTCGTCTTCAACCTTCAGCTCTAGACACCTAGTATTAAGAAAGGTTACAAATTTCAGATTAATAAGTAAAATCATAATTCTATAACAATAAGACATAATAACCACACTTAGACAGCCTGCTTGACCTGCAAAAGGAAAATTGCATACCTCTTTAATCATCTGGAATTGTTTCCGTGAATGGATAACGATTAGCTCCATATCATCTGTAATCATCAGAAATTGCATCAAATATTTTTAGAATATTTTTTTTTTGCTCTTTCACAAGACTAAAAGACAACAAAGACATTCTTCTCAACCTGTAATGTATATACTCAATAATTTTCTAAGATAAATATGTAAATATATCAACTGACATTAAATAATTGCTTTTTCAGAAACAAAAAATAAATATACTGATAAGCAATGAAAACAAATAGATCACACCCTACAGAATGTATAGGGGCAACCTAATTGAAGGACAAAAAGAGCACTCATGTATACACAAACACACACACGGTTACATGCCACCAACAATTTGAGATCAACAAGGGAATTGAGAAATCATTACATGTAATCATTAAAACTCTACATCGTCAAACTTAAATGTATATGAAAAGCTAACCCAAAAACAAGCATATGAAAACTTGAATTACAATTTATAATCAATCTCACCATGAATTAAAATAAAATAAATTAGTAGGGTTCTAATCAAATTATGAATTTTAAAACTACAAAAATTGAAGTATTCACCTTAAACACCACAAAACAAAAATTCATCTTCAAAAACAATAATTCAAAGATTCAAGAAGGATTCACCTTGACGATGTGTTCAACCTTCAAAACCCAAACGGAATCGTCAATTTCAACCTTCCATTGCAAACCCAGTCGTCCTCTTCAGCCTTCGGTCGATGAGTTCAGCCTTCAGTTCAGCCTTCACCTTCACAGACGCCGTCGTCCTCTTCAGCCTTCACTGACACCATCGTCTTGAACCAGAAAGTCGTGTTGGTGTCGTCTTCAAACTTCAGTGGCGCCGGCGTCGTCTTCAAGCTTCAGAAGCGCCGTCACCGTCTTCATAACCCAGTGGCGCCGTCGTGTTGATGAGACAAAAAGAGAGTTTTTCTGAGAGAGATTTGGTGAAATTTGAAAGAAATTAGGGATTTTAGAATTTGGGTGAGGTTTGGTCGATTAGAAGAGAAAAAGATGGATTTTGGGTGTTTTGGTTGGAATGTAATTTTTATATTTTAAAAGGGTAATATTGTCTCAATTGAGTTAGTATTGCAAGTTTTTCAAAAAGATGTCGGTTGTTAACTTGAGGCTCCTAAAAGGGTTAGTTTTCAATAAAACCCAACGAAATTTCTGAATTTAGCTTTAAATTTTATATTAAGATATTTTTTTGCTTCCATGCCATTAGTGCATCCGAGAGACATCAGCAGATTCATCAAGAATAAAAAACATTGACCTTTACTGGTGGTGAGGCTTTTGATCCAGAGAACAGAAGATTCTGCTGAAAATTTTACCGAAGAGAAAACAGTGGATCCAACTGTGAACACTCGGTCTCTGGTCAGCTAGAGGTCGCAGAAAGATGCCTTCGAGTAGCGTAATCCTCATTTTCTCTGACAGAACAAGAAATCCAGAGCACAACTCAGCAACAGAAAACTGAAGCACAGTAAAGACTTCATCAAGCAGAATTGTTGATCTTGTTCTCACATGTTCTCCTAGTCATTTCAATTCTACTAGTCCGGACGACGGAATCGAAATGACTTGAAATTTTGACAGCTTATGCGTTTCGGCAAAACCTTTCAAATCCGACATACCATTTTTTAGCCGAATTCCATTGTTTAGGCCATGAAAAGACCGTTTTTGCCGTTTTAGGAAAGTTTCGTTTTTTTAATAAATCAAGTTTCCCAAGTCCGAATCGACTTCCGTCAATTCCTGGATGCTTATGATTCTTAGTAGAATTAGTTTTTACTTTAATCTCATTTTTTTTCTTTTTTGGCTCGTTTTCTTGTTTTTCAAGGAATACGATTAGGTTTAGGTTTTATTTGCTTTAAATAAGGATATAAGCCGAAAGACTAATCAGTTTTTGATGAATAAAAATTTAGAGGTTCTCTAATTGTCTCCAATTTCGGTATTCTTTGTGAATCAACGAATTTGAAGCCTAATATTCCGGTATTCGTGAGCGAATCAACAGAATTTTAGTAGGTTGTTTCTAATTGTTTATTGCAGGTTTTTCTCGAGAGAGCTTCCGCTACATCAATTTGGTATCAGAGTGTGGTTCGTTCGTTCGTTCAAATTTGACTTGATTTTAAATTGTAGAATTTATATTGAATCACAAGAGTAGATCCTGAAAATTTTAAGAAATGTTGGCACTTATAAATCTTTAAGACAAAAATAGGATTTGAATTGTGTGCATTCCACCAAAAGATGACCAGTGACCATTCAATAACTTTCAAAAACGAAATTTCTGAATTTAGCTTTAAATTTTATATTAAGATATTTTTTTGCTTCCATGCCATTAGTGCATCCGAGAGACATATCAGCAGATTCATCAAGAATAAAAAACATTGACCTTTACTGGTGGTGAGGCTTTTGATCCAGAGAACAGAGGATTCTGCTGAAAATTTTACCGAAGAGAAAACAGTGGATCCAACTGTGAACACTCGGTCTCTGGTCAGCTAGAGGTCGCAGAAAGATGCCTTCGAGTAGCGTAATCCTCATTTTCTCTGACAGAACAAGAAATCCAGAGCACAACTCAGCAACAGAAAACTGAAGCACAGTAAAGACTTCATCAAGCAGAATTGTTGATCTTGTTCTCACATGTTCTCCCAAGGTTAACATTCGGAGCATGATTATCGATTTGTATCCAAGGATGCTCTGCACATAACATACCCCAAAACCATCAGCTTATTTTGTGAACATGAGACAATAGATGGGGTGAGCAAACAAATAACCCCCGAAAAAGACTCATTATAATAACTTTAACATACATCAATAAGAGTAAATATAGAGGACTTCTTGAATTGTCAACAATAAAATAATAATTCACAACTCAACTCAGCAAATGAAAACTGAAGCAGAATAAATCCCCCGGAAGTCCATAGCAGGCATATATTCATCATGAACAGATAAAACACTAAGCAACTAGTTTTGGAGAAAAACCTTACCATCTGCTCAAAGTTGGTGGACAAACAATTCATGTACGATTTTTTACCCCATCAATGACAGCATTGAAAACTGATAATAAAGTTTGGACATTGGCACACTATGATACAAGTCCTTATACTTACTATCAAGATTGAAGATGTTTTTTCGGAGTACTATGCTCTAGAATATATGTTTGAGAAAGTCTGATTGAGTTTGTAAAATATTCTAGATTGGCCAAACCCATTGTTTTTTAACAAAAAAAAACTTTATTAAAAAAGCCCCAAAAGAGGCCAGAAGCAACAGCAACTAAACAGCCAGGAAATAAACACGGGCCCTCCAAAAGTCAGAAAAGCGCAAAGCCCAAAACCCAAACTACCCAAAAGGAACTAGACAAACCAAGGGGTTGTATTGGATTGAGATTTTATGGATTTGTAAGATTTTACGGACAAGATTTTCAAGATTGTGAAGGAGTTTTTAGACTTTAATTATAAACTATTAAGATTTTGTAGATTTTATTTCAAGACTTTTTAAACTTTTTTAAATATGAGCTATATAAATTTACTAGCTAATACACATGCATAAGTTGAGAAAACCAACGAATTCTTTGTACCGGTGTATTGCTCACTCTTGTAAATTCACTATCATCTTCTAAAAATGAAAAAGATCAACCCAAATACTCTAAATTCTACAATGAATATTTTAAAATATTGAAAATAACTCGGGTTATTATTCAGACTATACTTGTAGCGATTGAACTCATCATCGGGTCCGGACAAATCTTTAACCAACTATTATTAGATTAAAAAAAAACTATAGGTATATACACCCAGTGAATTTTTTATTTACTATATTGTTATATTGAATGAAGGTTTATCAAGAGATAGTTACTGAAATGCTCTACAAGATGCTCTACAAGAAATTGTCAGTCTCAACCTACATCACTTTACTCTTCTGCAGTTACATTTGAGGCTTCTTCTAGACCAACTAACATTCACATGACAACGGAGAAACTCAAACTATACAATATTTACTTTAATTAAATAATTTTACCCTTCTAAGTAATTTTAATCAAGATTAAGGGTATATATGTTTTACAAAAAGCTCAACAAATAAATAATTTTTTTGGGTGGCAAGATCAACAGCATCCATATGAAAATATCAAGTGGTTGATAAAATATTTGATTTCTGTTAAATCGCTCTTCTTTCTTAAAATGCAAACATTTACATAAGAGCTCATCGAGTTTAAAAAATGGGCTCTTGTACACTTCTCTCGGCTGGAAGTTGGAGTAGCTCACAAATCTCTTCATAAACCTGAATGTATTCATCAAAATAATCAGACCCAAACTATCAGGAAAAAAATGTTGTTCATACTAATCATAAGCAATTAGTTATCATATCAAAAGTTCATTCAAAACTCTCACAAATAATATTTGAGCAATCAAGGGAACTTATGATTAAAAGACATCAAAACAAATGAGAGATATATAGGAGCAAAAAACAGCTTTGAATTAGAAAACGTAGTGAGTAGAATCTGGTCATAGCATTATTTGATAGATAAAACAAAAATGTTTATTTGCCGGCCAATATAATCAAAGACAGACAATTGAAGATGCTTCAAATAGCCGGCCAGTTATAAGAAATTCGTTTATTTATAAAATATTATTAAGAATTTGTTTTTTAGGATCCAATCAAATCCATTAAAAAACACACACACACACACACACAAATCATCTTTTATACTGACTCGCAAAAAAAAATTGAGTGATTTGAGATGAAGATCTGATGGGGGGTATAAAAATTGAGAATATGAAATGATTTGAGAGCGTGAAAAGTTTGGAAAGTCTTATGGAAGATGGCAAGACAATTTTGGAGTCTTGGTATGTATAATTATCACCAAAAAGTCTAGATAATCTATTTTGTTATGAAATCCTTCAAATTTTAATCTCAATCCAATACCACTAGAAATAATTTCTACCTCTTAAAAATCTGGATCCAAAACCACAAGACATTATGGACTTTTTAAAAAAATCTTAAAAATCTTAATCGAATACCACCAGACTTATCTAACTTATTAAAGTTTCAATCCAGTACCACCAGACTTTTTATTTCCTCAAAGTGTGCATTAATGTCTCAATCCAATACACCTGAAAGACAATGCCTGATGATAGAGCTCAATTCAGTTTGACATCAGCTACAAATACAACATGGAGGCAATATGAATTGGTTCCAACACTTGTCCATAAATAATAATTGCAAAATAGAAACAATTCTTAAAATTACTATCAAATCAGAAAAAAAAATGTAGATAATAACTATGTATGAAAGTTTTTGGCTACTACTATTTCTAAAATCACAATCAAATCCGAAATCATAGAAATTTAGTCCATTACTGAGAACCTCTTCATGACAATATCGTTTCTTTAAATTTCAAGAAAGCATTGCATTAAATGGATACTTGAAATGGTGATGGCATGATAATGGTTGAGGCCTATACCAATCATAGCTAACAATTTTAGGTTCTAATCACTATAAAGTATGATGAATTTGTAAAAAAAATAACAAATAAATAATTGTTGTATTCATCTTCTTAAGTAATTGTAAATGAAATTACCTCTTTTAAGATAAAATATACGTCCAATGCTAATTGATATTAGCATCTCATTTCTCATATTCAGTTACAATTAATATGCTCGGATAAAAATTCTTTGGTAGCACTACAAAGAAAAGTGTCATTTTTAGGGATGGACGTGGAGCCCATTGGGGCGGGGAGGGTCCCACCACCACCCCCATTCCTAAAATCTTCCCCCACCCCCGCCCCCAAACCTCATTTGGGGGAAGTGGGGATGGGGGTGTTTGGGCCCCTACCCCTGTCCCCCATTTCCTTTATTTCCTTCATTTTCAATCCTAAATTTTTCAATTTGAAATCCGAAATTTAGAATTCGAGATTCGAATTTCAATCATGCGAATCGTTCGATGCACATAATTTCGATATCCAATTCTATAAATAATCTAAAATATATAATTGATTTAATTTAATAAGAAATTAATACAAATAACTATAGTAATATAGCTTTACGCATAAATAAATATGGAAAAATGAGGAAAATGGATAGCAAGTAAATGAGTAATAGAGTTAAAGTTATTATTATTTTTTTAAAATAAAAGTAAAAATATATTAATATATAGGGGGAAATGGGGAAATTGGGGCTCCACCCCCACCCCTATTAAAAGAAATGGGGGAATGGGGGAATGAGGGTGGGGGTAGGTTCCCCTACCCCCACCCCCACCCCCATTTATATTTTAGAGGTAAAATTTGCCCTCACCCCCACCCCCACCCCCATTTGGGGGTAAAATTTGCTCCCAAATGGGGGTGGGGCCCCATTTGGAAAATACCCATCCCTAGTCATTTTCGAGGGCTAAATATGGTAGGAAAATGTTTAAAAAAGTCTTCGAAAATGTGTATTTCTGACGGGACAATATCGTTGATCTCCATAAAAAATGATATCATGGTAAATAATCTTTTTTTGACGAGATGTCAGAAATACAACATATCCGTTGACTCTGAACGGCTAGAGATAAAGTAACTATGTCATTGAAAAAAGGTTTTGGAAACTAAATTAGGAGATCATTTCTAAGGGAGCTGGTGGTCAGAAATAATATATATATTACCAAGGAGCATTGCGAAATAATGTTTTCTTAACGAAATATATGGTTAGGAATAATGTATTTCCAAGGGACATAACGATCAATAATAATGTTTTTCTAGTGAATATTGCAGTCAGAATTAATGTATTTCTAAGAAGTGAAACAATCAGAAATATTTTATTTTCGATTAGTCCCAAAATCAGAAATAATGGTTTGAAAAAAATGTATTTCCAAGAACCATAACGGTTGCAAATAATCTATTTCCAATGACCATAACAGCCGAAACTATAATATTTATGAAATACACCACAGTCAAAAATACCATATTTCCCATCAGCCCCACAATAAAAAATAATGTACGTATGTTACTCTTTGCCATCAAAATAAAAAACTGCACAATATTACAATCGATGATGTAGTTTGCTTCTTACAATGAATGTTAGAGAATTGCAATCTTCCATTTTCAAACTTCCAAGACTTGCATTTTTGTGATTCATTCCCTCGGGTAATGAAGTCAGAGCATTGTAATTTCTAATCTCAAGTTTACTCAGATTAGAAAGGAGTCAAACCTCCGGAAATGAGACAAAATTCGAGCAGTTTTCAATCTGTAACTCTGTGATAGAGATGAAGCTGTGCAACCCCTGTGGTGGCTTATGAAGAAAAGTTTCATTCAACTGCCGCAAATTCTTCAGTTTTAGATACTCTACTTCCTGAAAGTTTTGTTGCCTTAACCAATTGCCAAACTCTGAAATATCTGCAAGAGTCAGAGACTTCAATGACTTGGAATCCATTGGACTATTGCATGCCAACTCTTTGCAGTTTGCATCCATCTATTTATAATTTGCTAAGCACCGGAAGGCTTAAGAATGACACCTCCAACTGCTTACAATTATTAATCAAAAGTTTCTCTAACGAAGGAAGACAAACAAGTAATCTTCCAGAGAGTTTAGGACAATTCTCAACTGAAAACTGTCTAAGGCAAGGGAATGCACTGTGATACTCACTTTCTTTGATAGGTTCCCAATGCACCCATTCTTGCATATCCACAAAACAAAGAGTCTGTAGTGATTGAAAAGGTGTTGAACAACGCTGACCACAAATTTCCATACCTATGCTTTTCAATCCTATCATCCCTCTGATTGTGAGATCTTTAAGCGATCCTAACATCCCAAGTGAAGGTAAAACTGTGCATTTCTCATAACTGTCCAATGTTAGGCTGGTCGTTTTGGAGAATGATGAATCACCTACCCAAGATGGAAATTCTAAGCCACCATAAAATTTGATTTTGAGCTATTCCAGATTTGGATGAGGTCGTTGTAGGCCAAGCACCTCTTTTGCTTCTACTTCATTTCGCGTGTCATCAAATTGAGAGTTCCATTCAAGCTGTAGCACTTTTAATTTCTGTTTATCATTCAATATCATCTCTCTTGTTTCATGTAAATCAACATTCTCTAATCTTGAAATGCAATGTTCTCCACAAAGAGATTTTAACAAGTTCAAATTTTTCAATCCAATTCCAAAACCTTTCCCCACGACAAAATTTGACAAATACAGAAGACATTTAATTGTTGTCGAGAAGAAATTGCACATACACAAATCTAAACACAAAATAGAAAGCAATGATAAAAGAAGACACACAAGAATTTTACGTGGTTCATCAATTTACCTACGTCCACGGAGCGCACCGCACTCAATCCACTATAACTCAGAGTTGATTACAATCTCTCTGTCTCTCTTTCAGTCTCTCTACAATTGCTCTCTCTCTAGCAATTTTTGTTACACACTACGCACTATTTTTCTGCACTATTCTTCTCACATTTTTAGGTACAAATAATTATGGTATTTATATGAGAGCACTAGGGTTAGTTAAATCCCAATTGGAATCTATTTCCTATTCCAATTATTTGTGCACGCAGGATTTCCTTATTTTTTTTCTCGCGAAACCAGTCACTACCGCAGTCTGGACCGCTGTGTGGGCACATGCCTGCGCCGCGGTCCACAACGTGTAACACGCATGTGGAACTCCGCTCCACAGACCGCGGTGTGTGCACCTTGTCTACGCCGCGGTATGCAGAGCATGTCACCTCTGTGATTCTTCACAGTGTGTGCCGCGGTCTGGGCCATTGCCTCCGCCGCGGTCGCCGCCACGCCACCTACCATAATTGTTTTCTTCACTTGTTTCTGGCTTCACATAACCCAGCAATCTCCCACTTGAAGATTGAAACTCAATAGGTGTTCTCCATCCTTCCTTGATGACTTAGTGGATAAATAACGGTGCACTCATTCCCCATGTTTTTACTCTTGAAGACCCACTGAAGTTGCGCACAACTCCAGTTTTTCAGTAGTGACTGGCTTAGTTAACATGTCAGCCGGATTCTTAGTTCCTGGAATCTTCACTAGCTTCAACACTCCTTCTTCAATTAACGATCGAATTAAGTGGTAGCGCAGGTCTATATGCTTGGTCCTAGAATGGAACGCTGAATTCTTGGCCAAGTGTATTGCACTTTGACTGTCACTATGCAACACATTCATCACCTGATCGAATCCCAACTCGGCTAGCAACCCTTGTAACCATATCAGCTCTTTGGTTGCTTCTGTCACAACCACATACTCAGCTTCTGTTGTAGAGATTGTCACTATCTTCTGTAATTGGGACACCCAACTAACTGCAGTACTTGCCATTGTAAACACATATTTGGTGGTACTTCTTCTATGATCCACTTCTCCGGTAAAATCTGAATGCACATAACCTTCCAGCTTGAGTTCATCTCTCTTGAAGGTTAGACACTTCTCTGTCGTACCCTGCAGGTATCTTAGGATCCATTTCACGGCCTCCCAGTGAGGCTTGCCCGGATTGGACATGTAGCGGCTCACAACTCCCACTGCTTGGGAAATGTCAGGTCTTGTGTAAGTCATGACATACATTAAAATTTCAATGGCTGAAGCGTAAGGAACTCTAGCCATGAAATCCTTCTCTTCTTCCATCTTCGGACTCTGATCCTTAGACAACTTGAAGTGACTAGCTAAAGGTGTTCTTACTGGTTTAGCATTTCCCATGCTGAATCTCTGTAACACCTTCTGAACGTACTCTGCTTGTGAAAGCTTTAATGTACCTTCATGTTCATTTCTGCTAATTCTCATTCCAATAATTTGCTTTGCTGGACCTAAATCCTTCATCTCGAATTCACTCGAAAGTTGCTTCTTCAAATTATTTATCTCTTCTAAATCTGCACCAGCTACTAACATGTCATCAACATAAAGTAGCAATATTATAAAGGTGGACTTAACCTTTTTGAAGTAGCGGCAGTGGTCAGCATTGCATCTTAAGTAGCCATTCCCTTGCATGAATCCATCGAACATTTTGTACCACTGTCGGGGAGCTTGTTTTAAACCATACAAGCTCTTTGTCAACTTGCATACCAACTCTTCCTTGCCATCTTCCGTAAACCCCTCTGGTTGCTTCATGTATATCTCCTCCTCCAAATCTCCATGAAAAAGGCAGTATTCATATCTAACTGCTCCAGATATAACCCTTTTGCTGTGACAATACTTAACACTAACCGGATCGTAGTTAGTTTAACAACATGACAAAAATTTTCAGAGTAGTCGATACCTTCAATTTGTTAGAAACCTTTGTCTACGAGTCATGCCTTGTATGTCTTGGAACCGTCATGTTCCTCCTTGATCTGATACACCCACTTATTATGTAGGGCTTTCTTTCATTCAGGAAACTTGGTTAACTCCCAAGTTTGGTTAGATGCCAACGACTCCATCTCATCCTTCATTGCAAGCTCCCACTTACTCGCATCTTCTCCCTGACAAGCTTCATTATAGAACTCAGGTTCTTCCGCATCTGTCAGCAGCCTGTAGTGCAAGTATTTCCTATTTGGTATAGGAGTTCGAGTTGATCTTCTCAATGTATTTTGGACCTGTGTTATTGGAACATCTCTAGGTGGGATTGGTTCTTGTACCTGGAACTGCACACCTTGCTTTTCATCATTCTGTTTGATGTGTTCCATGATCTCTCTATCCTGTACATCATTCGGTCCAAAAAACTCTAGCTCTTTCGGCTCAGACATCTGTGTGTTCCTGTCTTTGTATATGACCATTTCGTTGAAGACAACGTATCTACTTCAAATCATCTTACGGTTTTGGTCATCCCACAGCTTGTAACCAAAGTCATTCTCTCCATAGCCCACCAAAGTACACTTTACTGGCTTGGCGTCTAGCTTACTCCGCGCATGATCACCTACATGTACATAAGAGACACACCTAAACACTTTAAGGTGAGAAAGTTTTACCTCTTTCCCAGTCCAGATCTCTTCTGGTATAGCGAGGTCCAAAGGCTTTGATGGTTCTCTACTGATCAAATATGTTGTTGTACTGACTGCTTCTGCCCAGAACTGTTTTGGCAACCCTGAGTGTAGCCTCATACTTCTGGCTTTCTCAGTCAATGTTCTGTTCATCCGTTCTGCTATGCCATTCTACTGTGGGGTTCCAGGAACCGTCCTACTTAGCTTTATTCTATTCTGGTAGCAAAACCTCTCGAACTCATTGTCTTCATATTCTCCACCATTGTCTGAATACAGCTTTTTGATCTTCAAACCTGTCTCATTCTCAACCCTGGCTTTCCATCTTTTGAAAGCATCAAATACCTCAGACTTGTATTTTAGAAAGTAAACCCATACCTTTCTGGAATGGTCATTGATGAAAGTGACGAAGTACAGTTTACCTTCGATTGATGAGACTGAAGCTGGACCCCAAACATCGGTGTGCTAGTTCCAGCTTCTCTTTTACCGGTGTTCTTTCGATCCTATTGAAGCTCACTCGCTTCTGTTTTCCTAGAATGCAACTCTCACATAAATCAACCTCAATTGATTTTAAATCTGGCAACTTACCTTTTGAATGCAGACACTTCAACCCTTGAGAACTCATGTGTCCAAATCTCTGATGCCACAAGTTCAGATCGTCTTTGCTTTCCGCCATAGCGACTGAACCACACCCATCCGTGGTTGTGTAAAGCGACCCATTCTTACTTCCTCGGGCGATTGTCATTGCATCTTTCGAAATCTTCCACTTATCACTTGTGAAAGTCGTCACAAAACCATCTGACGCCAGTTGCCCAATGGAGATCAAATTCTTCCTTAAGTCCGGTATATATCTCACATTGTCGAGCTTCCAAACTGACCCTTGCATTTGAATCTTCACATCTCCCTTCCTGGTAATGTCGCATGCTTGATCGTCACCAAGATACACTTTACCCATATTTCCGGAGACGTAGTTCTCGAGCAATTCCCTGTGAGGTGTAGCATGGAATTACGCTCCAGAATCCAAGACCCAGGACTCCGTCTTGCTTTCCAACGAGCAGATAAGGCATTCATCTGACTCCTCCGATACACAATTCGCAATGCTCTTTCCCTTATCTTTCTTCTCAGATCTACACTCATACGATAGATGGTATTTCTTACCATAATTCCAGCATTCAGCATTCATTTTGCTTCGTTGATGGTTTCCCGAATAGTTAGCCTGATTTCTTGATTTGGACTTACCTCTAGACTTTGATCTTCCCCGTTGACTTTTGTTTTGATTTCTGCCTCTGCCTTCTTTACGTTCCAAACTCAATGCTGAAGATGTAGATGCCCCTAATCCCTCTTCACGCATCTTGATCTCTTCAGTCATGATCATGTTTATAATCTGCTGAAGATTCAACTTTTCTTTCCCTAACGAGTTGACAATCGACTGGCATGTCGTTTTCCAACTTTTTGGCATTTGAGTGAGTAGAAACGCAGCCATAAACTCCTCATCAAACCCCATAGATAAAGAACACAACTCGTCCTTTACTTCATTGAACTGGTTCAGAAAATCTTTAAAGTTCTGACTCTCCACCATCTTCAAGGTTGATAACTTCTTGACAAGAAGGACTTTCCTTACCGTAGAAGGCTGTTCGTATAGTTATGATAGGGTATCCATTAGATCTTTGGTTGTTTATTGATCCTTTACGTTGAAGGCGACCTGCTTCGTCAAACTGAGACGAATTGCTCCCAATACTTTCCTGTCCAGGAGTTCAAATTCATCATCATCTATGTTCTTCGGTTTTCGTTTCTTTTCCCAATCTTTATCGGTCATATCCTTTGGTCTCTCTTTTATCGGCCAATGCAGATCCTTCTGGTACAGATAATCTTCTATCTGTATCTTTCAGATGCTAAAATTCAAACTATTGAATTTCTCAATCTTGTAAGTTTCCTTCTCTGACTCCATCTCCACGACGAAATCGATGACCTCAAGAGAACCTAGATTTGTGTCAATAATATGTCCCAATCCGGAGCTCTGATACCAATTGTTGTCGAGAAGAAATTGTACACACACAAATCTAAACACAAAATAGAAAGCAATAATTAAAGAAGACACAAAAGAATTTTAAGTGGTTCAGCAATTTGCTTATGTTCACGGAGCGCACCGCACTCATTCCATTATATTTCAGAGTTGATTACAATCTCTCTATCTCTCTTTCAGTCTCTCTACAATTGCTCTCTCTCTCTAGCAATTTTTTTTACACATTATGCACTATTTTTTTTCACTATTCTTCTCACATTTTTAGGTACAAATAACGGTGGTATTTATATGAGAGCACTAGGGTTAGTCAAATCCCAATTGGAATCTATTTCCTATTCCAATTACTTATGCATGCGGGATTTCCTTTTTTTTCTCACGAAACCCGTCACTACCGCGGTCTGGACCGCTATGTGGGCACATGTCTGCGCCGCGGTCCACAATGTGTAACACGCCTTTGGAACTCCGCTCCATAGACCACGGTGTGTGCACCTTGTCTGCGCCGCGGTATGCACAGCATGTCACCTCTGTGATTCTTCGCTGTGTGTGCCGCGGTCTGGGCCATTGCCTCCGCCACGGTCACCGCGATGCCACCTGCCAGAATTGTTTTCTTCACTTGTTTCTGGCTTCACATAACCCAACATTAATCTCATTCATTCCTAATGGCATTTCATCTAAATGAATACCTCTAATACCCAGATATCTTAAATTGATCAAATTCCTAGTCTTGGAAGGCAACTTCTTAAGTCTAGAACAACCTTCCAATTTCAAAAATTGTAAGTTAAGTAAAGAACTTGTTGATTCTGGAAAGCTTTTGATCATCGTACCGGAAAGATTAAGGAATCTTAGATGTCTCAAATATCCAAATGACTCGGGCAACTCTGTAACATAATAACCTTCTAAAGATAACATCCTCAATTTTTTAAATTTTGGTAACATATCAAGTATAACTGTCTGAGTTATGTAGCCTGAACCAAATATACTGGTTTTGAAGAATAAAGGCAATAACGTTCTTAGACGTCGATCAATTTGTTCAAGCTCATTGAGGACTCCAAATTTACATTTTCCATCAGAATGACCACGAGCAAAAGAAAGATGACGAACCTTTTTGAAGCTTCTCAGTGGCTTGTTGGCCTCTGCCATATCCTCCATACGGTAGCTAGTTGCTCCATAAGCCCATTTGGCAAGATCGTGGACAAGGTCATGCATTGTATGTTTGGATTCATTAATATTTGATTGCTGAAAAAATGATCTGGATACCAGAGCAATGAAGTACTCACGACCTAAATCTTCCAATTGTTGATTTTCTTTTGCTGGTATAAGACCTTCAGCTATCCATAGATGTATGAGTTCTCCTCTAGGAATTCATAATCCTCCAATAAAATTGCACAATGAGCAAAGCATCTCTTCAAATGAGAAGGAAGATAGTAGTAGCTTAATTTTAAGGTTGCAGGAATGTCGTTGCTTTCTTCTACTAAGTCCCACATTTTGCTGTTTAGCATTTCCAACCACCCATCTTCTCTTTCCTGCTTGGAGCGCAGAAGGCCAGCGAGAGTCTTCACTGCCAAGGGTAATCCTTAGCACTTTTCAATGATTTTTTGACGAATTAATTCGATATCACCATATGAAGGAATTTCTCCACACTCAAATGCATGCACCTTAAACAAAGACCAACACTCATCATCTGAAAGAATATTCAATCTATGAAACTCATTGGGAGCTCCCATTGTTAATGCAACATCTTTATCACGTGTTGTCACAAATTTTTTGCTCCCACCAGCTCCAGACTTAAATGGAGACCTCAAGATTTCCCATGATCTATAATCCTTGCTCCAAACATCATCTAACACGAGCAAGAATTTTTTTCCAGGTACTGCTTCTTGGAGTTTCTTCTGCACCACTTCTAACACCATCAGATCACAAGAAGAGAGAGTAATGGACTCGAGAATCGCCTTTGAAATTTTCAAAACATCAAAATCATTAGATACACAGGTCCATGCTCTTGGGTTGAAATCCGTTACTGTTTCATCATTAAAAACTTTCTGTGCAAGCGTCGTTTTACAGATTCCTCCCATGCCCACAATCGATATGACACGGAAGTTAGCATCATCGGATTCACCAGTACTTAACACCATGTCAAGTATTTTGGTTGCATCTACATCTCTCCCAAAAACAGTAGTTCCAATTGGCAGACTCATAGTTGGTGGTCTTCGTTAAACGGGCACAGTTGATGATGTCCCTCCGGCAATCTTTTTAATCAATCCAAGGTCCTCTTTTTCTTCCCAGAGCCGATCCAACCTTCCCGATATATCATCAATCCTGGATTTCATATCATCAACCTTAGCAGTACAAGACATGATAATCCTGCCTGCATCTTCCAGTATGGAGGTGGACTGAGGTTCAGCAGGCTTCAACTTGCGTTCTAATTCTTGGGTGGCAAACTCATCAAGTAAGTCATCCAAATCATAAGCCAAGTCTTGGATAATTAAAAGCATAACTTCCATTTATTTCATAAAATAAGATACAATACATAAGGGATCCATTTACTTCATAAAATATTGTACAACACATAAGGGAAGGATCCCGACAAGTTTATTTTACATTTTAGCCAATAGGATGGCTTATGCACTCTCGACAAAGAGAAAAAACAACAATTTTTAAATGCGTCCAAACACACGTTAGAACGTTTATTTATAAACTATTACGAGATTCTTGATCATTAAACATCGAAGAGCTGAAGAACCTGCCAATGAATTACATTTTTAATTAGAATGTTAAACAACTTGTGAACTTGTGAAAGAAAACTAAAATGACATGACCTCTCGAGTCGGGTCATAATTTTAATTGCATACCTTGTTTAAGGAGACGGCTTCACGTAGACACCTATTGCATCTATGTAAAGACCTGCACGCCCAAAGAAACCAACAACTTCCCCAAATTCTATAGGAATTCCAAAAGCATCGCCAGTTGTCAGACCATAAGGTCCGTACACGGTCTTATTAGTCTGGAAAGTTAGAGATTCAATCACGACATGACCACCAAAATATTTCGTGGTCCCGCTTATAGAGGTTATATGTTCTTCTGGTCTATTAATGGAAATCTACACATAAAATCATTTAAATAAAAATACAAAAAAAAAAAAAAATCTTTATAAAACATGAAAAGTACTATATACTTACCAGACTATTTGCACCACCTGAACCGCCATGTGTACCAGACTCAATTTGTCCAGTTTTACGATTAAGGCTTTTGATAAAGAGATGATCAACGACCTCCCCATGACCGATTTGTATGTCTGTAATGGAACTATCTGCACCTGGGTTAAAGTCCCAACCGGCCCCTCCTGCACCACCCCATGGCCCTAGCTTAATGGTTCCCTGCAGCAAAAATTTATAAAATTATAATATAAATAATTGAAGAATTTATGATATATACAATCCAAGTTAAAACAGACGGAAAAACAAGTACGAGCCTGGTTTGCCATTTGCTGAATATCAAACACTTTGTAAAGTTGCTGCGGCTGATCGATTTGAATGGTAGAGTTTGCTTTTTCTTGTATGGTATTTATAGCCACCAAGTCAATATGCATTGCACGGCTATTGCCTAGTCAACATGCATTGCTGTCTTCTCAAGCAGAGTAAATACTTGGATAATTAAAATATAGCTGCAAAAAAATTAGAGGCAAAAACTAATTATTATTTTATTTATTTATTTCCTGAATATCTTTTTATTTACTTATTTTTTAAATTTAATACACTCCATCTTTATTTATTTTTTTTAAAAAAACACTATACATCTCTTATATCTGAATACGGTTTCTTTTTATATAGAAGAATATTTTTAAAAAAAAAGTTATATATCACTTTAAATAATTTTGACAAAGGAAAAAAAAACTAAATAATTTAAAAAGTAGAACATAGATCGGTAGAGTGGTACTAGTAGCACCTCTCAAACTTAAAATACTATTCAAATGAGTGGAAAATTCTAAAAGGATTCAAAAAATTAATGGCACATTTTAGGGGGCTTTGTGAAAATATCACCATATTAATAAATCATGTTTAAAAAGCATCATTTAAAGTGTGGTGACGAAAATACTCATGTCATCACTGTCGTTGTGAAGAATGAGAGAAAAAGTAAAGAAACAAAAAGTGAATCGACGACTTCTTTTTCACGGCGACGGTACCGGAACTTGGAAACCAGTGTCATCTGGAGAGTTGAACAGAATGAAAATGGGTTAGGTTAGTGCTTTGTATTTGTTGAAAATTATCGAGGAAGATGAAATAGAGCTTTTATTTGCATTTAAGTTTTTGTTTTTCGAGGTTCTGACATGTTGTCGAGCTTTTATACAGAAGTTTCGAGTTTTTGTATAAAATCTCGGAACTTTTATAAAATCTCGGAGCTTTTATAAAATCTCGGAGCTTTTAAAAGCTCTGAGCTTTTGTACAAAAGCTCGAAGCTTTTATACAAAAGCTCAGAGCTTTAAGATAAAAACTCGGTTCGAGCTTTTATAAAGACTCAGGGCTTTAAGATAAAAACTCGATTCGAGCTTTTATAAAAGCTCCGAGCTTTTATAAAGAAGCTCCGAGCTTTTATAAAACCTTCGAGCTTTTATAAAATTCGGATCGAGCTTTTGTATACTCGGATCGAGCTTTTATATAAAAGCTTGAAGCTTTTATAAAAGCTCAGATCAAGCTTTTGTACAAAAGCTCAGATCAAGCTTTTGTACAAAAGCTCAGATCAAGCTTTTGTACAAAAGCTCGACCGAGCTTTTATAAAAGCTCCGAGATTTTATAAAGAAACTCCAGGTTTTATACAAAAGCTCCGAGCTTTTACATAAGCTCCGAGCTTTTACATAAGCTCCGAGCTTTTACATAAACTCCGAGCTTTTGTATAAAAGCTCCGAGCTTTTATATTTCAGATTCTTTTGTAATTACATTTTCAGATTCTTTTGTAATTACATTTTCAGATTCTTTTGTAAGTACTTACGGATCGAGCTCGACCCCCGAATGCGTCTGTGTACCCCCATTGATAATGTTATGATGTTTGATCTCCATTGGAGGTCTGTTAAACAGACCTCTATGAAGAAGATGAAAGAATTAAATGTTCGAAAATTTTAAAGTAAGAGCTGATTGAAGTACAAAAACAACTTTTAAGGGTATTTTGGACAGTTCACCATAATAGGTGCTTTTTAAACTTAAGTTATTAAACTGGTGATATCATCACAACACAAGAAAAAAAAGTGATAATCCTCACTATTTCCATAATTCTAAAATACCCTCTTCAGATTTTTATAAAAAAAGTTTTTGGGCAAAAATGTCTTTTTCATCTCATATAAGCTGGCAACAACATCTACTCAATAACATAATATTAAAATAAATAAAGATGAGACAACACAAGAATTAAAAAAAAGAAAAAAGAAAGAAAGAAAGAAAGTCTATAGAACCTAAAGGAAGGCATGCTAGGCTACAAATAGTAAGTGCAGAAGTCTTGAACAGTTCATCGCAGTGTAGGAGTAACAATACAGGGCTCACAGAGTCTTTTGGGTGTAGTAGAATTTTGGGTTTTGTGAATGATTCTAAGTTACTCTTTTATAATTTACATTGATCATAGTAAATTTTCTTTCATCTACACATGTGGAAGTAGGCTTTACCCTGAACTACATAAATTTCTTTTGTTCTGTTCTTCTTTTATTTTGCTTAACTATTTTATGTATCCACAATTTTCATAACATTTACCTATTCAAAAGTGTAATATGTACAAAAAAAAAAAAAGAATAGTACTTGGCTTTTGAAAGGGTGAAAATTGAAGTAAATTAAAATTTTGAGAAGGGCAAATTGCACTAACTTGCTTGCCCTGATTATGATTATATGTATAATTGTATTAAAACCAATGATCTTTACATAATAACATAAATATACCTTTGATCTGTTGACTAACGGTTGACCACCGTTAGTCAACATGTCAGTTTTGCCCTTTCCCATGCCTTTGTATTCGTAAGGAGAAATTACACTAACTTATCCCGATTATATGAATAATTACACTAGAACACGTGAAAATATCAAAATAACACACACATACCCTCTGATACGTTGACTAACGTTGACCACCGTTAGTTAATCACAAATGAGAAAAATTATCGCTTTTGCCCTTATAGAAATAATACTTAATTATATAAAATTAGTTAATTAATTAAAAATAAAAATATTAGAAAATATAATATATATATATATAAAGGTATTGTTGTGGATGTTTAGGAGGTTGATGATGTTAATTATTATTATTATTTATTTATTTATTATGGTGATGATAATTTTTTAAATTAATAGTTATTTTTATTTTAATTAGTTGTTTAGTTTTAAATTTTAATTAATATAAAATTCTTGAAGCTGCCACGTCTGCTTTAAATATAAAAGTATATTTAAAGCAGACGTGGTTGCTTCAAGAATTTTATATTAATTAAAACTTAAAAATACACAACTTATTAAAAGGAAAATAAATGTTAATTTAAAAAATTATCATAATCATCAAAAATAAATAATAACAATAATAATAATAATAATAATAATAATAAACATCCTCATCCTCCCAAACATCCACAACAATACCTTTTTTATATATTACATTTTCTAATATTTTTATTTTTAATTAATTAATTGATTTTATATTATTAAGTATTATTTATATAATGGTAAAATCGACAATTCTTCTCATTTGTAATTAACTAACCGTTGTCAACGTCAGTCAACGGATCAGAGGGTATGTTTGTGTTATTTTGATATTTTCACGGGTTCTAGTACAATTATACATATAATCGGAATAAATTAGTATAATTTACCCTTTTCATAATTATAAATATTTTATTGAACCCAATAACATTTTTCATGTATGTCATCAATTGTTATCTACAATTCAATCATCCTCCATGCTCTATCTCACAATTAATTTTTAATGAAGTTGGTAATCGAGCAACTTGCTTTTAAACAATACGCAATTATTTAGACCTTTTAAACAAATACGCATGCATGATCATTGAAAAAATTATACACCAAAACCACATGGACTCTGTCGGCTACTTACTATAATCATTAATACTAGACAATCCAAAAAATTAATCTAAAAATCAATCCAAATGATATAAAAAATGACTTATTCATTACGTCATTTTTTATTTGTGTGGCAATAACAACTCATTTGACACGTTATTTAGGTTGAATTTTGGGTCAATTATTTGGATGGTATAGTATTAAGCTCCTATAATTATAGTCTATGGAATTGTTAAACACTTGAGAGTTGAGACAAAGGCGGCCAAATAATAAAAATTAACAAGTTGATAAGTATATATTGTATACTGATTGAGTTGACTAATTAAATTAATTCTAATTAAGATTTTAATTATATTAACAATTCAATTAATTTATAATTTAAATCATAATAATTGTTTACATTTGAAGTGAAGTTGGCGAATGATCGTGTCAAACTGGACTTGTTGACTCTCGCAATAGCACGAGGTCGGAATAATAGTATAGTGACAATGTAGGGATCGTTCTCATAAGGAAAAATGATATGATTACTGGAATTCAAAGACTTGTCAACTATTTGAACAATCTAAAACATGAGTTGTCAAGAATTGCAATAAAGTAAACTAACTCAAACACAAACTAAATTATATAACTTAACACTTATAGAAATGTATGGAAAACATATTAGAACTCGAATCCGCTTTAACCCTTCTAATAGCACACTTCGACTTCTTTGACTCCTAATTCGTGTGTGTACATGCTATAGATTCGTATTCCCTAAATAAATCTCTAACCTCTCTCGATGTATTAGAAATCGTACATATACATACCTGGAATCTTTCTCAAGCAATCCGGACAATATGTATAGACCCATTAAGCACTTAGAATACAATTTGAACCTTATACGCTAGCCTAGTGGTTCTAGCACTTTCCAGTCAAGCATAATGAATATTTATCTAAGCAATGTCAAATACATCTCTTCTCGGTACTTAGCATCCAACCATAGATCGATTACAAAATGATCAATTAAGTAAAAGCCTTAAGCATTCAAAACATCCATATAGCTTCACAAGCACAAAACTAGAGAAATCAAAGAGTCTATCACATATGAATCAAGGGTTAAGCATCGTCTTGTACTAACATAAGAATAATTAGCTCATTCTATACAAAAATAAACATAGATGAGCTAACATCAATACAAATCATGAATCAATATAAAGAAACAAGAGAAGAGAAGAGTTGAAGAGATAAAACTAAATTGTAACTTCAATCTCTTGTAGCTTAAGCTTCCCTAGCTTCCTTGGATCAACCAAACCTTACCCTAGCTTATCAAACTTTGAAGAACTCGGTCCAGAAATGAAGAGAGAACCCCCAAAATTGTCCAAGAGCAAAGCTGGTCTGGTGTGTTTCTTAATTCTCATATCTCTTTTCTCTCTCCTCTCTCACTTCACTTTATAGGCAGCAAAAAGCCCCCCACTTGTGTAAGAGGGTTTCAAAGACACCCTCTCATCCTCTAGGAACATCCCCCCTCAATGTTTAATCAGAGATAAGAGAAGGGGTCCCACAATAAAGCCACTCATCTGTTCACGAAACAGAGCATTCAAGTTCTGCCATAATGTGCGGTTCACTTCGACACATCATACCGCACATCAGTTTAATTTTGGTTGCTGGAATCTTGCACGGTACGTGATGCGGTTCGCGCTTCCTTCTTGTGCGGTTCGCGTACCGCACTTGAAGCCTTGTATAATTTCTCTGCCAACTCGCGCGGTACGTGATGAGGTTCGTTTCGACGCCGCGTACCGCACCTATTCTACTGAGCTCATGCGCGGTACGAAGTGCGGTTCCCTTCGACGCCTCGTACCGCACCTATTCTACTGCCCTCCTGCGCGGTACGAAGTGCGATTCACTTCGACGCCGCGTACCACACTTCCTTCTAGTGAAACTGATGTCCTGTTGTGCGGTACGAAGTGCGGTACGCGCGTACCGCACTTCTCATTCTTTACTGACTTAAAACCTTCTTTTCACTCCGAAAGCTCTCGGTTTCACACAAGGATAACTCCTGACTATAAAGGACCTGTTTAAGCACTTAGAACATCAAAAAAATGGAGTTTACAAAGAAAACGAGAGTAAAACTATACAAAATGACGGGTACGTAAAGCATGAAAAACGAGCTTATCAACGAAGATTGAACAAGTTGCCTTGTAATTAAAATTTGAAAACTAGCAGCCAGAATAAACCAATTGACATGGATGGCTAGAAGAATCCAAATTTCCTTGTTCAAGTTCTTAGAGTCAAACAAAGGCAGGCTCTACTGAGTCCTTTATCTCTAAAAGCTCAACGCGGCAGAGGGTCCATTTTGGCATTATCCCTCTGTCTTTGATCTCTTCACACCAAGGCTATTGCTGGAAGGAAAACACACAGCCAGGTAAAGAACCTTCTCTGCAAAATGTAACATGAGACGGTGATGGTTTTTGTCGTTTTCAATTCTTATAGAATCCATGGGATCCATTCTAAACGAGAAGAGAGACAAATCAAGTAAACATTCTATACAAGAAAGAAGTAATGATGCCAGAAAGAAAAAAGAGGTCTACATAAGTGTACACATGTACACAAGAAAATAAATGTACATTTTTGTATACAACAATTAGCGGAGGCAGAATTGTGTTGTCATTGAAGCATTTTTTGCAGACGAACGTGAAATTCAAGGACCGCAAGAGTATTTAACGTAAATATTTTGGCATCGTCCCAACAAGGAGTAAGGAAACTAATCATTGATTCCAGAATTATTAAACAAGTCACAATTTTATCTTATAAATAAATTCTAAGTTATTACCTGATGAGGCATACCAATGGCAATATCCCACGAGAGCGTTGGCTGCAAATCACAAAGGCAAAACTAGTAACCAATTTTGGCAGTGAAAAATAAAAAATCAGCAACAATATAGATAGTGTAAGGCTATGTATGGGATTATTTTGCTTTAGAAAAAATCTGCTTATAGCTTAATTCCATAAATAATCAATTTTGGAAAAAAAATTGTTAAGCGATTGGTAAACTAAATTTTAAATGTGCTTAATTTTTAAAAGGATGGAATATGTATTGAACAAAATTAATAAAATAGACATCACTAACAATATAAATTTAAAGCATATAAAAAGAAATAAATAAGAAATTTAAACAGAAAAAAAAAATATAACTGGGTTAACTCGCTAAAAAACCCGTGCTAACTCAATCTTTTTACATTTGAAATTCAGCAATTGAGTCAACTGACTCAAAAACCTGAGTCAACTCGTTGATTCTCTTTGCTTGAAATGTACAACCATCGTCGACAACTACAACCTCTACTTCCTCCGCTGCTAAATCTAATCCAAAAGCTCCATGAAGAAGAGAACGCATACCTGAAGTCAAACCCAAGTGCCAAGTTGGCACCACCGCCACGACCACATCCAAATCTCTAACCAACGAGTTAAACATCAACAAACTTGAGGCTTTTCGTGATTGCGATGGATTTGGTCGTTCACTTCATCCTACGGTGTCGATGTCGCCGGTGAAATCAAGTTAACCTCTTGCCCTTTCATTGGCAATAATGGTGGCTTCAAGTTTTTTTTTTTTTATTAAAATTGATATTCTCTTCTATTTTAAAATTTAATATTACAGGAATAAAGTTTAAAAAAAAAAACTTCTAAATTAGAGGAAATTGTTATAAATAACCACAACTATTATGGAAATTTTGTTTTTAACCACATACGAAAATTTATTTGTTAATAGCCATTTTTTTGATAAATTACTTGAATGTCCCCATATAAAACCATCCCCAAACATTCTCTCTCTCATTTCTCTTTTTTTTTTTGTCTTTCCTTTCCCCTCTCTCTCCCCGATCTCTCTCTCCCGTCGGCGGTGTGCCGACGAACCGTCGTCGACATCCTTGCGAAGGTCGGTGAACTTTGCAATTTCCTAGTCGTGATTTTAAGTTTCAAGTTCCTAGTCGTGATTTCAAGTTTCAAGTTCCTAGTCGTGATTTCATGTTTGCTTTCAAATTTTAAAGAAAAAATCAAATATAAAAGTATTTTTGTAATTTATGGACATATACTGAATTTTTTTAAAAAAAATTGCTATTAACAAATAAAATTTCAAAAGTGGTTATAAACAAAAGTTTAATGTTTCTCATAGCTATTTTTTATTTTCTCTCTCTGAATTATAGTTTTTTTTTAATACAATTATTTAACGTGATAGTATTATTGTTTTTCTATTTAAATAGTGATGGTATTATTGACATTGCACAATAATAATATAGTTTCTGTTTCAAAAAGCAACTCCCACCAAACTTCTCAAAAACTGCATATTGAAGGAACAAATAGGAAAATAATTCATTTTTGGAAAGTTTACCAAACACTCTTTTACTGAAAACTTATTTTTCAAGTAAAAACAATCTCAAACATAACCTAAGGTCCAGTCCAATAATTTTACCCGATCCCAAGAGGTGCTCCAATTTTGTTTCCTGATAAGTGATAACTATAAAGTTTTAACAAGAGGTGCTCCAATTTTGTTTCTAGATAAGTGATAACTATAAAGTTTTAATAAATAAAAATGTTAAAAAAAAAACACAGCAGGCCAGTGAAACAATTAGAAAACGAAAACAGAGTGTGTGATCAATGAAGATAAAAAAAATTAGAAAACAGAAACAGAGTCTAGATAGCAGAGATTGAACGTCGAAGCTTGAGAGTGGGTGATACAGAAATAAGAGAGAATAAAAGAAAGAAGAGAGCCCGAGAGCTTGAGAGAGGGAAAGACTAGAAAAGCTAGGAGAGAGAGAGAAACAAAGATGTTATGGAAAGAAAAAGAGATGTGAAAGAGAAACCCAGAGATATGGAGACAAAGCAGAAATTGAAGATGAAAAGAATCAGAGAAGCCATAGAGAGATAATACAAGATGAGAAGAAGAAAAACAGTGCAGTATACTAGATGTTCAGACAAGTGTTTTAATTATAAAGTTGGAATACCGTAGAATTATTAGATTACCCAATAAATTCTTAATTGATAAAATAAAATAAAAATTGGGACCAAAATATTAAATTCTAAAGCAAATTGACACCAAAAGTTATATTCCAATTTTAATACTAAAAATTGTATATAATTAAATATCAATTAATTAATTAGAATATCGGATTTTAAATGTTAGATCACTCTAAATGCTATTACAAGCATCTAAGTAATACCAACACACTTACTGACATTTATTTGATGCGATCAATGCCTGCTCCACTTTCTTATTATTTGCTTCACTTTCTTGAATCAAATGCAATCTCTGCTCCACTTTCTTGATTTATATGAACATAATATTAACATTTCTAAGCATATTAATTAGAATTTGAAACTTAAACATCTCTGTCTCTGTGCTAGAACAGAGCAAGTCACAAGTTCCAAGAACAGCTTCTATAATTTGAAGTAATTACTAGAAACCTACCTCAAGTTTGCCACTTGACAGTCAAAAACAACTTTATCAACAATTGTCACCCACCTCCCCTACTGTTGGAGTTTGATCAAATTTGACCGTTAACTTTGATATTTCAAAAGGTAATATCGTCTTTTTACATTTCTTTATATTTTAATAAAATCATAAATCAAGAAAAAAAAAAACAAGCAGATGGATCCGAAGAAGTGCTCGATGCGCATAAGAATCTGATTCAAGACCCAATCTCTCAATTCAATAATTAAACAAAAATTAGTTACTGATTAATGGAAATAATTCATTATTTTAGTTCTGGAGGAATTGAAAGATTTTTTGCAATGGAGAATGGCGCTTTGGAACCCCAGCCGTGGAGCTTGAGGACTGTTTTATACTAGCATAAAGAAAAACCCAATCCCAAAAAGTTCAACTAGGAGGGTCCATTATTTCCTTGCCATTGCTTTCTTCAGCTCCTCGTATGAAGGTTGTTGCTGGAAGGGAAATAATCGACCGAGCATGGAGAACCTTCCTCACGATCGAAGTGTAACATGGAAAGGTGATGATTCTTATTTGTTTGTTCTTATCGTTGGATTCATCCTAAATGAAGCGAGAGACAAATTAAGTAGACATTCCACACAAGAAAGAAGGTAACAATGCTCGGAAAAAAAAAAACAGAACTCTACATAATGGGAGAAGAAGGTTGCTCCTATAGGAACAGAGCATTATGTACTGAGCTACCAATTGCAAAACAAAGATGCAAAAAAGATCGAAAATGTACAACAACAGTAGGGAGATGCTCAATTTACACATGAGGAATGTCAACAAAAATCTTAACTTTGATCGTTCTTCTTAAGGGTATGACCAAATGAGCTACCTTGAGCTTTAAGACAGTTTTGTGCTGATGAGGCCAATGCTTCAAATTCCTAAATACACATCTCACAAAGGTTGCATTATAGCAGCAAGACAATATGAATTGTAACAACCGAGAAACAATTGCAAATAAATGTACATTACCAGAGACAATAATTAGAAGCACAAAATGTTTGTTGTCATAGACGCATATTTGCATAAGAAGCTCCAAATCCAAATCCACAAGAGTACCTAGCCTAAATATTGCGGTATCGTCCCAATAAGGAGCAAAGAAACTAATCATTAATCCCTGAAATACTAAACAAGCCATCATAAATGAATTCTAAGTTTTAACCTGACTAGGCATGCCAATGGCAGTATCCCAATGCGTTTAGACTGCACTCTTAGAAATAAACTAGGAACCCATTTTTGCACTGACAAAACAAAAATCAGCAGCAATATACTGATAGTCTTGTTAAACACAAATGATTTAGGAATATCATACATTAAAGTTTTAACTATAAATGCAAGGTTGAAAATGTTTATCTGAAATTGAGGAAGAACGCGCCAAATAAATGAACGGTTTTAAATAAAAATTTGATGTATCTGCTAACACGTGCAGCCACATTTTAGTTCTCTCTTCACCAATAAGATTAACCAATTGTCTATAAGAAACCTAAATGAATCAATTGTAATATGAAGTACGAAGTGCGTTTTGACAAAGCAATGAAAAACAATAGTTTTCTAGAAAATGGTTCCCCGATCACTCTCAGATGATCCTCCTTTTATATTGATATCACATTATATACAATTTCATTTACAACTATGCAATCCCACTCATTGAGCAATTATATTACAATTGATGAGTCAATCCCATAAAATAATACAATTGACTATATTCAATGGCTAAGATTATGACAGGAAATTAATCCTACAGTTGCTACAATTTTGCCAACTAATTATCCTTGACACCCCCCCTCAAATTGATGCTAGTGATCAACAAGCATCAATTTGCTAACTAAGAATTGGTGACGTGTCCTTGTCAATGGTTTTGTAAAACTGTCTGTCGTTTGAAGCTCAGTTGATACATGAGGTAGAATAATAGCTTGCTCAACAAAGGCTTCTCGACTATATGTTTGGTCCGTTCATGAAAAACGGGATTTGTTGTAATCTATATAGCGCTTGTATTATCAACATGAAGAGATGCAGGATTGGTTTGAGTAAAACCAAGTTCCGAGAGAAGGCGACGAAGCCAAACGATTTCAGAACAAGCAGACAACATGGCTTTATATTCGGCTTCTGTAGAAGACTTGGAGACCCTTTCTTGTTTCTTGCATTTCCATGAGATAAGAGCATCATCGTGGTACATACACCAACCCGTTGTAGATTTACAAGAATCCGGACATCCAATCCAATCAGTCACTGTAAGAGTGCAAAGTTAGAGATGAACCAACCTTGTAAAACAACCCACGAGTAGAGGTGCCAAGCAAATAAAGAATGATCCGCTTAACAACTGCTAAATGTAAATGTCGAGGCTCATGTATAAATTGGCTCATCAAATTAACAGCATAAGAAATATCTGGTCGAGTAATTGTCAAATAAACCAAACTTCCAACCAATTTTCTATATGTTGTAGGACAAGATAACAATTCTCCATCATCTTTGGAATATTTGACATTGATTCCAAAGGAGTATCAACAGATGATGAATTTTCAAGACAAGCTAAAGAAATCAAATCTTTAGTGTACTTATGTTGATTCACAAATATACCATCAGCTAATCGGTGCACTTCAAGGCCAAGAAAATATGTTAAATGTCCAAGGTCCTTCATGTGAAAAGAAGAATGCAACTAAGCTTGAAGTTTTTGAATCCCAACTTTGTCACTTCCAGTAATAATAATGGCATTTACATAGACTAGAAGAATGGTGATACCTTTTTCAGATCGATGTAGAAACATAGAAAGATCATTGGTGCTTTGAATAAAGCCAATTTGATAAAGAGTCTTGCCAAATTTTTCAAACCATGCCCGCGGAGCTTGTTTCAACCCATATAAAGAACGTCGAAGATGACAAACATGAGATGGCAAACAAGTTGTGATCCCAGGCGGAAGTTTCATATATACATCTTCTTCAAGATCACCATGTAAAAATGTATTTTTCACGTCCATTTGGAATAGAAGTAGTGATTGAGAGGCGGCAATAGCAATCAATGTACGAACTATAGTCATTTTGGAAACTGGAGCAAATGTCTTCTAATAATTGATTCCATATTCTTGTCAATTTCCAAGAGCAACCAAACGAGCTTTGTATCGGTCCAATGAGCCATAAGATTTAATTTTAACGGAGTAAACCAATTTACACCCTATTGGTTTGCACTCCATCTGGACAAGGAACAACATCCCATGTGTGATTTTCCCCTAATGCTACTAATTCTTCATTCATGGCATATTGCCAATGTGGATGTTGTTTGGCCTGTGAAAAAAAAGTAGGAATAGAAACAGATTGTAATGTAGACACAAGAGACAAGCGATCAGGTGGTTTTACCATTCGAGTGGATCGTCTAAGAAGTGGAGGCTCTTGATCAAGGTCAACAGAAGGTGCTTCTTGTGGAGGATCAGGAGCATGAGAATTTTCTTGGTCAGGACCCTCTATTTCTTGACTACTGATTTGACCTCTTCGTTGATAAACTAACCCAGGTTTAAATTTTATAAAATTAGAGTTTATAGCCTCATTGTAGTTGTTAGCATCATTGAAGCTGTTACCATCAAAATCATAAAGATAAGATAATGAAGTTGGCTGATTAGGGACATAAGTATTTGGAAAAAAATATTGATTCTCAATGAAGACAACATTACGAGAGATATGAATGCGATGAGCAATTGGATCATAACAAAGAAAACCTTTTCGATCTAGTGCATACCCAAGAAATGCACATCTAGCAAATTGTGCAGTAAGCTTATTTCTATCTGATGGAGGAAGATGGACATAAGAAATACACCCAAAAATACGAAGTTGATTATAATCAGGATGGATTTTGTATAATCAAAAATATGGAGACTCATTTTGAAGGTTAGGAGTGGGCAATCTATTGATTAAATGGACTGTTGTTGACATAGCTTCCACCCAAAAATAAGAAGGTACAGACGCATAGAGTAGTAGTGTTCGAGCTATATCTAAAATATGACGATTTTTACGCTCGGCTACTCCATTTTGTTGGGGAGTAACTGGACAAGACTTTTGAGAAATGATTCCCTCATCTTGGAGAAAATTTTGGAATGCAACAGCTGTGTATTCACCCCTAGAATCAAATCGTAAAATTTTAATAGAAGTTGAGAATTGATTTTTTACATAAGCTAGAAATCGTTTAAAGGCATCAAAATCCCTAGATTTAGCATGCAAAAAATAAATCCAAGTATGGCGACTATAATCATCGATGAATGTAACAAAATATTTTTGGCGAGAGAATGATGGAAAAGGAGACACACCCCAAACGTTTGTATGAATCAGGTCAAAACAATTTTTGCTTTTATTATGACTAATTGGAAATGGGAGAGTTTTGCTTTTCCCCAACTTACAACTATCACAACTAAAAGATATAGAATCATCATTTGAAAATAAACTAAAATTTGAAAGATACAATAATGTTTTGGCATTGGGATGACCCAAGCGTTTATGCCATATTTTGGATGAAGAAATAGATGTGAAAGATAAAAATGAAAACAAGTTTTTATTCCTGGGATAGTTCGACAAGCTAAGAGAAAACAACCTTCCACATTTAGGTCCCTTCCCGATCACTTTCCCCGACTCCTGAGCCTGCACAACACAACCAGATTTGGAAAAAGAAACATTACAATTTTCATCAACAAGTTGACCAACAGAAATAAGATTGGAAGTCAAATCTGATGCATGGAAAACATTTGTTAAAGGTAAAGTATGTGGAATATAACCAATAGATTTGATCGGAATTGTTTCGCCATTAGCTATACGAATTTGCAAATTTCCCACATATGGCTTTACATTAGCAAGAGGAGCTAAAGAAGAAGTCATGTGATTGGAGGCCGTAGAATCAATATACCAAAGAGAAGATGAGACATTTTTACCTGTAAGTCCAAAAGCAGAGAATGCAGATTGAATCATTTGTTGTACCATCTCAGGAGTGAGATTATTAGACCCATGTTCAGATGGAATGGTTATTGGAGTAACTGTTGAGCTGACAGCATTAAATGCTTGGGATGTTCAATTCTGCGGTCGGCATCGACAATCAGAAATTAGATGTCCAGGTTTCTTGCGATAGTTTCAGAACTTCTTCTTGCACTAATTTGCTATATGTCCATATTCATTACATCTGTAACATTGGACTTTGCTTATATCTCTTGCTTTTGCTTGAGTTGCAAAGGCCACATCTAACGGATTAGAGCCTCCATTTGTCTGTTCAATCACATTTTAAGTAGTGCACCATTGTTCTTAACGTTGTTCTTCACACAAGAGTTCAGTAAAGCATATGTCAAGAGATGAACAAGGATTCCTAACCATTAAATTTGCACGGATAGGTTCAAAATCGCATCTCAGCTTCATAAGAAAACGATCCCTCTGAGAAATTTCTTACACCTATTGCAATGCAGATAACCCTTCACTGAGCACATTAGCATAAATCAATTCTTTATATTCACTCCACAAATTCATGAACCCTGAATAATAATCCTGCATAGTCATATTCCCTTAAGAATATTCAGATATCTCAACTTCAAGTTGGAATCGTCTCGCTGAATTTTCTTGTTGATAAACTTTCTTAAGATATTCTCACATATCCTTAGCACAAGCATGTGGTTGTAGATTAAGAATAATATGAAAATCTACAGAGCTTAAAATCCAATTAATGACCTTAGCATCATTTGATTCCCACTTAGCAATTTGACTACTATCATTTCCTTTCTCTGGCTTAGGAATTGATCCATCTATATAACCCCAAAGTTCTTTCTCTTTCACAAACATACGAAATTGAAACTCCCAAGAAAAATAATTTTTCCCATTGAAATCAACAGGCAAAATTTCTGATTTCTTTGACATTTGAGAAAATAAACTCAAACTATATTCAAAGAAAAAAAAAATCAACAAATGCCTAAAATATATCTCCACTACTCTACCAAGAATGCCCAGTGGAAATATCAGCTTTCGAATAACCGAGAGAATACTGCTCTTGTAGCAATTCAATTCACTCAAAAAAATGTTTTGTCAAATGAAGCTCTGATACCATGACAAAGCAATAAAAAACAATAATTTTCTGGAAAATGGTTCCCCAATCACTCTCGGATGATCCTCCTTTTATATTGCTATAACATTATATACAATTTCATTTATAACTATGCAATCCCACTCATTGAGCAATTACATTACAATTGATGAGTCAATCCCATAAAATAATACGATTGACTATATTCAATGGCTAAGATTATGACAGGAAATTAATCCTACAATTGCTACAATTTTGTCAACTAATTATCCTTGACGCGTTTAATATGTATGATATCAGAAACAACAAATATCAAGAAATTTTACTGTTAAAGTTCACATGTTTCGTCCATCGCCTTTCGCTCATATTGTATGAAGAATCGGTTGACTTCAAGAATATAAATAGGGTTTTATTGAAAACTAACCATTTTGGGAGGCTGAAGTTAACATCTGACCTATTTTTGAAAAACTTGCAAAACTAACTCAATTGAGACAATATTACCCTTTTAAAATATAAAAATTACATTCCAACCAAAATCCCTCTTCTCTTCTCTTCTCTTCTAATCGACCAACCCTCACCCAAATTTTAAAATCCCTAATTTCTTTCAAATTTCACCAAATCTCTTTCAAAAAAAACTCTCTTTGTCTGACATCAACATGACGGGCCACTGGGTTGTGGAGCTTGAAGACGACAACGGCGCTTGAAGAAGATGCCGGCGTGACTATCTGGTTCAAGACGACAACGTCAGTGAAGGCTGAAGAGGGAGGCGACGTCAGCAAAGGCTGAAGAGGACAACGACGTCAGTGAAGGCTGAAGGCTGAAGGCTGAACTTGTCGACTGAAGACTGAAGAGGATGACTGGGTTTGCGACGGAAGGTTGAAATCGACGATTTCGTTTGGGTTTTGAAGGTTGAACACGTCGTGAAGGTGAATCCCTCTTGAATCTTTGAATTATTGTTTTTGAAGATGAATTTTTGTGGTGTTGAAGGTGAATGCTTCAATTTTTGTAGTTTTAAAAATCATAATATGATTAGAACCCTATTTTTTTTTAATCTCTTCTGCTTCTTTGCTTTTGTATTTAACTTTATTGTTATTTTCATAATCTTTTATAGGATTTATGATATTAATGTACATCTTTGAAACTTATCTGGATTTTCGGCAACATACTGCCCACAAATTGTCAAGACTTGTGAGTCATTGCTTTTGATTTTTGTGATTCTTTTTTGATGTTATTTTATCACAATCTAATATTTCTTATGGCTGCAGTAATCTGGAAACTCTCTGGTTCTAGTTGGGCTTGATGCAGAAAATAAAACACTGCACACCCTGGCATTTTTGGGTGGTGTTATATTATGGTCACAGGTCATAGGTGTGTACTCTGGTATCTTCTGTAAAACCTGTAAGATTAATAGGTTTTTGTTCTTGCTATAGACTATGCAAATCCATGATAGCCGTCTGTAGTATGCCCCCTAGGTACATAACATGTTTAGCTTTTAAAATACTTTCAGATAATTTTATGTGTTTTCACATTCTAATTAGGTGCAACTGTATCATCTATGAATTGACTGTGCACAGTTCCTACAGATTATCGTTCGTATAATCGATCTGTAGAATATGTGTATCAATTATTTCAAACTAACTTGAATTTGATAATATTGTGGACATGATGAAATGAAAGTATGAAGCTTGCTACATAAATATAAGAATGGAAATTATTAAAGGATATCTGTTGGATTTCCCCAATCCTTGAAATTTTAGTGGTTCTGAATGGTTATTAACGAATGCATTGGCAGGCCGTGGTTCTCTTTGAAGCATATTTGAATCCCTAACTTATTAAAAGGATGTTGCTTTTGAAATCTCAAATGGTCATCTTATTATTATGTAGTTATGCCTTATGGTGGACAAACATCATTAAAATTAAATTTGTTAAATTTCATGACGGTCATGTTGGTAATGCTTTAATTTTTCTTTGCTTTCTTTTTCTTAATGAGCTAATTGATCTTGAAATTGAACATACTTGGGTTTATAAATTTTTGTAGTTTCATGGAGGTAGGTGATCAAAAACAGAATTTTACATTGTTTTTCTTTTCAAAATGGTGATCAAAAGCGTATATTTCATTATCTCTAGACCTTGAGAAAGCATAAAACAATTAGGGAGATTATAAAACCTTTGAAGAAAATCCTCTGTGCAGTTACTCAAATCTGGTTTGTATCCCTCATCATCATCAAATGATGAGAAATGGGTATCTTGAACTGTAATAGTACTTGAATTAGGAGACTGTTGTTGATCATGACCACCACTAATTGAAAGGAGAGTTTTTTGGTGTATAAAAACAGATTCCAGATGTTATTCCGACTGCATGTCGCGCACCTGCTGATGTTAGGATTCGCTTTGCTTGTGTCACCAACTTCAGGTAAGCATTTTTATTTGAATTTATATTGCATTCTGTAACTTTATTATTAACTTCAAAAAAGTGTCTTTCAGTCTATCTACATCCTATATAAAAAGTGACTTCATTTATACGGAATATGTCATGGTTGCTGCGAATAATCATCGTTCAATAGTTTGGCAGGTGGATTTCTGTGTTGATAATTTCTTGAAGGAGTCATGTTCTCTAACAGTCCAACTGTTTTAGAATGGTAGTAATACCTCGAATTTAGTGGTATTGTTGAATTTGAATTCACTTATCATTTAAACTGTATGAATTAGTTTAATTATTGATGTTAAAAAATTCTTAATTATATTATTTGATATTTTTGTTATTTTATGATATGGTTTAAAATATGAAATGAATTAGGGGACTTGATTTGTCTGATGAGAAATACAAGAAGGGTTTTGCTTGTTTTCCATCGTCTTTACTTTCGGATTTGGTTTGACCCTTGATGGTTCTACGAAGCTATTAACTTCATTGCATGCACACATAAAATTAATTAGGGATAAGTTCTGGTTACTTAGATGCGGTCATTCATTTGTATAAAAACTGTAGTTACAAACCCAAAAATGGTTTGTTTTTCTTTTCAAAATGGTGTATCAAAATTGTATAAAAAGTGAAGTTAGGAATTCAGTTGTATAGATATTGAATTTAGAAACCCAACCGTACTTTGTCTTTCTTTTCAAATTGGAGTATCAAAATCGTATATTTCAGTTTCATGGAACTGAAATGGGTTTGTTTGTGAGATTTGTTTGGTAAATAGTGAAAGATGTGTTAATTGGATTTGAGTTGCTATGGGCTTTTTTGTTATGTTTTCACAGGAATAATTGGAAGCTATGAAGGTTGAATTGGTACATTGTTTTTCTTTTCAAAATGGTGTATCATAATGTTCCATGTTTTGGTAAATAGTGAAAGAAATGTCTTCAGCAGTTGTTCACTTAATTAATAATTTGTATGTGAGTTGTTTGTTGCAGTAGTGTAGAAACTAAATAAATTTATTGTTTGGAAGAGTTATAACTGGAAACACACCAAAAGAAATTTGATTTTTTACGACATTGATTCCGGTTGGTGTAATCAAGCAAATATAGACATGAAATCTGCTCATGAATTATTCTGGTTGGTGAAATTATTCTGAATGTTATTGTACTTGTTGGTGTAATCAAGCAATTGTAGACCTGGAATCTGAATGTTTGGTAGTTTGGAATTATTCTTAATTGCAGCTAGGAATTATGGTTTTCATTTGCAATTTGGAATGCTTAACTATGTTTGGAGTGCCTAGCATCATTTGAAATTCCAAACAAAGTTTGGAACTTCTAACAGAGTTTAGAATTTCAAACAAGGTTACAAAATCCAAACGCTGTGAGGAATTCCTAACAGCGTTAGGAATGGAGTTTGGAATTCCAAATAAGGTTAGGAAATCTAAACGTTAGGAATGGAGTTTGGAATTCTAAATGAGGTTAGGAAATCTAAACGTTGTTAGGAATTCCTAACAGTGTTGGGAATTCCTAACAGCATTGAGAAATTCTCAACGTTGTTAGGAATTCCTAACAGTGTTGGAATTTCCTAACCTCGTTTGGAATTCCAAACAAGTGTAATAAAAAAGTTATGCTCTAATCAAACGAGGTTAGAAATTTTCTTGCAAATTTAGTTAGATGATTTGAATTTTGTTTTAACGGTTTTATGTTATATTTCAGGAAAATTGAATGGGAGAAGAGGTTGATTTGTTAGAAAAGGTTTCAGAACATTTGATACATGGTGAATCCATTGACTCGGTCTAAGCCGATAAAGTCAAGTATTTCAGAACATACTTATGTTTAAATCTTTGACGATCTAAAATAGTCTTGTGAAAAAATATTGTAGTGTAGGTTTTAAAACAACATTATCTCTCTTGATATCTATTATTTTTGTATTCTGTTAGGCCATGTTGTGAATTTTGTATGCATATGCCATGTGATGAATGTAACAAATTGTTGTAGGAATATTTCAATTTAAATGGCTAATTAGATTAAAGCGTTATCAATATAGTATTGGCAATGGTTGCAGAATTCAATATATTTCATTGTAAGTGGCAGGAATATATTCAATCCAGTGGTAATGAATATATGTAGATGTTGTATCCAGATTTTGACCGTCACAAACTGCAGATTTTTGTTTTTTTTTCCAATGTAACAAACTGATGTCTAATATATCAAGTAACCAAAGGTTGTATTTAGACATGAAAAAATCTATTTTGGTTATTTTTCTTAAAAACCGTAGATTTGTTTTTCTTTTTTTCTTAAAAACTATTTAGAATTGCAAGTAACTATTTAGACAACTATTACAACAACGTCTATCAAATTCGTTAACATTATACACAAAAATGTACTAGTTAACAATACATAACACTGTCAACATTACACAACTTCCATCAAATCCGTTAACATTACACAAAATGTACTAAACAAATGTAATAATGTACCAAACAACATATTGTGCCATGAAAATACTTCATTTTGATGGAGAACTCGTTAGGATTGACATTAACAAGACCAGATCTGATGTCTTCTAACGATTCATATGAGGTTTCCCTTGAAACTGAAATTAATCTTGACTTTCCAGATTGATACTTGAACTTCCCACCACTTTCACTCCATTTCCCATCGTATAAAACAACGAACCGAACTTTATCCATGAAACCTTTCAAATGAATAAGAAATTCATGATTAAATTCCAAAACAAATATTGTATACTCATGGTATCGTGAATTTATAAAACATTCTAAATACAAACTAAGTTAAAATCTTGATGCCACTAGAATTCCTAACTGTGTTGGGAATTCCTAACAGTGTTGGGAATTCCCAACGCAGTTAGGAAATCCAAACTGAGTTGGGAATACCTAACGCAGTTGGGAATTCCCAACGTAGTTAGGAATTCCCAACTGCGTTGGGAAAACTGGGCTGGACATTTTTTTAAAAAAATGCAACCAAAATAAGGATTCAATCCAATAATGGAAAATTAACCACACCAACATCAAATTCACACAACACTCATGCTCTATTACATTAATATCAACTATTTTAATAAAAATAAGCAACCCTAGTGCACAAATTAAACTAAAAAAGTTATTCAAACAATAAAAAATCTTAAAATTTATGAATAAAATTAAAATTAATTACACCAACATCAAATTCAACCAAGACCCATGCTCTATTATATTAATGAAAACTATTTTAACAAAAATTAGTAACCTTAATGCATAAAGGAAAGTGAATAAGAGATTTAAAAAAAATACTTTAGATTTATGTTTAAACTATAAATTGATCACAACTACATCAAATACACAAAAGACCTATGCTTTATTATGTAAATATAAACTATTTCCACAACAAAATTTACACAAATACAAAAAAAAAATTACACAAATCCGAGATTCAAGTCAAAAAATTCAATACAAAACTCACATCAAAGCTTGAATATAAAGAACCCTTGTGGTGGATGAATATTTTGGAGTTCCTTATTGGTGGAGAATGCAAATAATAACTAAAATACAAAACTAAGGAAGAGAAAAGAAAAAGTCGGTGAGAAGAATGGGAGAGAAATGAAGATGGGGTGTTGTGGTGGAGAAAGGTGGAAATAAGAGGACGGGGATATAAGGTATAGAATGGGTAGGATAAGTGAAATGAAAAAAAAAAAGAGTAAGTAAGGGTATAATAGTATTTACATACAAAAAAAGAGTTAGTTTTGCAAGTTTTTTAAAAAGAGGTTAATTATTAACTTCAACCTCCCAAATAGGTTAGTTTTAATAAAACCCATATAAATACGTACCTTATTTTCAATTATGCGCACACCACAACCAATAAGCATAAATTTTGAAGTCCGATTAGGGCAGTCCATCAATGGTTTCCCACCAAAAAACAAATGTATAAATTTCCTCTTTATCACCCCACAAATACTCCAGCTCCTCACAACTTCTTATCTCAAGGCTTTTTAGAGATGATGTTAAAGAACCATCTCAAGTGACAAATCGTGATAGTCAACCCAATGGTCAAGCACAAGCTCATACAGTCAACCAACAACAAATATCAGCAGAGTTTGCTACAATGCTAGTCTTCCCAGTTAGCTCACATCATTCCACAAGTCAAAGCAAGCAAGCTCCAATCATGATGATCAAACGGCGATCATCATCATTAACCCAACAAAGCTCCTGATAGAAAGAAGAAGTGTTTCGGCGGGAAATTTTGTTTCTGTTATAACTGAATTGCCACGAGTCATTACTCTGAGTGCTTAGCTTTTCTTCAATGAATGTTAGAGAATTACAATCTTCCATTTTCAAACTGTCAAGACATGCATTTTTGTGATTCATTCCCTTAGGTAATGAAGTTAGAGGATTGCAATCTATAATCTCAAGTTTACTCGGATTGAAAAGGAAACAAATCTCGGGAAATGAGAAAAGATTGAGCAATCTTTGATCCGTAGCTCTATGATAGAGATGAAGATATGAAACTTTTGTGGTGGCTTCTCAAGAAAAGTTTTATTCAATTAACACAACTTTATGAGCTGCTCACTACCAATAATCTTAAGTTTTAGAGTAATTTAGACATTTAAACTTCAGAAAGTTCCCTTGCCTTAACAAATTACCAAAATCTGAAATATCTTCAAGAGTCATAGATTTCATTGACTTGAAATCCATTGGACAAAGGCATTGAAAGTCTATAGAATGAAAACTACCAACTGCTCAAACAAATCACCTAACTTCTGATCCCACCGTTGATATACAATCATTGCATAAATTGAAACTTCTGATATTATTACTCGAGCATAGTTTTGTCTGGGATCATCTGATTACCTAAATTATCTTCATGTTCTGTATGATCCATAGCTGACCCAAAAATATTAATTATACATCAATGGGACAATTCAATGGATATATGATTATGACTGATCGAAAAAGACATAAAAGTTAAAAGAGAAAGTAACAATATTGTGGGAAAATTGGGATTCACCATTTCAATATGTGACAAGAATCTAACTCACCAGCTTAAAAAACAATTTAGAACTGGACCCAAACAATGGGATTGAATTCCTTTTAAATGCAATTACTTTAAAATAATATTAAATAGATTATCCGAAGTGCAATTTGTCATAACTTGAAAAATATTTAAAAATAATATTAAACCGTTTATCTCATGTGTTAATAACCATAAATTAATTTATAAAAACTGGGGAAAGTTAAGGCCTTTGGCGAAAAAACTGGGGAAAAGAGAGGGTTGTCTTTGAATTCTAACTTCTTGAAGGGGGATTCTGTTATGAGAGATGTTGGTGGTGGGTCGGTTATTAGAGATGTTTGTTGAGGCTGAGGTAGGACCTGAAGGCCCATCTAATATCAATATTATGAAGATTGCATCAGGCTCTGGTAAAGGCAACATCCAAAAAGGAAAGAGGGGCTTGGGCCGTGATTCTAATACCAACGAGAAGATCATCAAAGCTGCTGAGTTTTCTATGGTGGAGCTGCCAATTACCTTCAACAGCTCTAAGACGAGGAAAGTTAGAGCTTCTTGTCTTGCTGCTAGGAGTCATGGAACGAAGACAAGAAGTTCAGAGTTTAATTTGCCATGGATCCTTGAAGAGCAGATTATCATGGTCATAGACTCATAGATATGGAGTTCAGCTTTGGATTTTGATTTCTATGATAAGGAAGATGAGGATGGCTGATGTCTTTGCTAAAGCAATGTCAAGAGCGAAGGGTTTTGCACAGATGAAGGCGAAGGAAAAGTGATCTGATTTTGTTGGTGTTTTTTGATGGTGTTTTACTTCCGGTGGCTGCTTTTGTTGGTGTTTGTCTAAGTTTTGGGCTTCAGATTGATATTGCAGTTTCCAGCTTTCTCTTTTCTTGGTTGGTGGGGCTTGTTGGGTCAGTGTTTGGGCTTTAGGCTTTGGATCTGTTTTCTCCGGGTTTTGATCGTGTTTTTTGCTGGTCTTTACTTCCAGTGGCTGCTTTTGTTGGTGTTTGTCTAGGTTTTGGGCTTCAGTTAGTTCTTGCAGTTTCCAGCTTTCTCTTTTCTTTGTTTGTGGGGCTTGTTGGGGTTGTGTTTGGGCTTTAGGCTTTGGACTTCGTCTGCTTTTGTTTGGAGTTGCTGGGTTCTTGTGACAGTCTTGGGCTTTTGTCTCCCTCTGGTATGCTTGTTGATTGTTGGTGGGCTTTTTTGGTCTGTTTGGGCCTGCCGGTTCCATGTTTTTGTATCCTTTTAGGCCTTTGGTCCCTATAAATAAATTCTTGCCATGCAATATATATATATATATGCCATAGAGAACAAGCCAAGCTTCAAAGATCATCCAGCCAGATTTGCTCCTTAACGGAGGAGAAGGCCAACGAAGCTAAGTTATGAGCCAAGGAGTTCCCCCACCTGGGATTGGCTTGACACTTACAAACTCCCAAATCTAACAATAAGGCCTTAATGAACCAAAAAAAAAATTGGTTCATTTGGTGCTTTGGTTTCATCAAATTAACTGGTTTTAATATCACAAAACTGCTTCAAAATTGACTTGATCTTAAATTGTAGAATTTATATTGAATCATCGGAGTAGATCCTGAACAATTTTAAGAAATGTTGGCACTTATAAATCTTTAAGACAAAAATGGGATTTGAATTGTGTGCATTCCACTAAAAGATGACCAATGACCATTCAAAAGCTTTCAAAAACAAAATTTAAGAATTTAGGTTTAAATTTTATATTAAGATATTTTTTACTTCCATTCCATTAATGCATCTGAGAGAAATATCAGCAGATTCATAGAGAATAAAAAACTTTGACCTTTACTGGTGGTGAGGCTTTTGATCTAGAGAAAACAGAGGATAAATAATAATTGTAAAATAGAAACATTTTTATCTCAAGCTTTTGGCTAGTTTTATTTCTAAAATTACAAACAAATCACAATTTATAGAAATTTAGTACATTAGTGGGAATCTTTTCATGACATTATTGTTTCTTTAAATTTCAAGAAAGTATTGCATTAAGTGGATACTTGATATGGTGATGGCATGATAATGGTTGAGGTTTATATCAATTGTAGCAACAGTTTTAGGTCCTTGTCACTATAAAGTAAGATGAATTTGTAAAAAAAGAGAATAAGCAAATAATTGCTGTCATAATCTTCTTAAGTAATTGCAAATAAAATTACCTCTTTTAAGATAAAATATAAATCCAATACTAATTGATATTAGCGTCTCATTTCTCATATTGGCCAATCATTATACAGCTCATCTTGCAAGCATAGACTAATCTGCAACTGAAGAAAAACAGTTACAGATTCAGCATCAGCTGAAGCAAATGCATAAACAGGCTTAAGACAAAAAGACAAATGCATAATCAGCTATCCATAGCAGAAGTTACAGCCTTTAAATAGCATGATCCATTCAACAGACTGACAGAGTAGGAGTTATAGATTTTTGGGCCAAAAAGATTATGTGTCAATGAGCCCAAATAAGTTATATAACAATTTTAATAGTAAAAATTCATATATTATTAATTATTTAGAAAACTTTATATTTCTTAAAAAAGAGTTAAAAGTTCGAAATAACAATACAAATCATTAAAAAAAATGGGGACCGAACTATTAAATTCTAAATTGAATTGACACCAAAATTTATATTCCGATTTTAATACTAAAAATTATATATAATTAAATATCAATTAATGAATTAAAATGCCGGATTTTAAATATTGTACTAAAAAAATTCTGTTGGTTAACAAATTGTGGTTGGAAATACTAAACAACAAATTGTGGGATTTGTCAGAAAAGGATGACAATCAGATCCCTATAGCCGTAAAATTAAGTTATCATCATCTTTCTTCTCATCTTAAGAGATGTTTTACGTATTGTGCAATTTTCCCGAAATATTATGATTTCGAAGGTAAGAACTTGTGTTTTTGTGGATGGCACAAGGTCTTATCCCGCCATCAACAAGAAATGAGCAACCATAAGAGTTAGGGTGTGGGTATATTAAAGATTTTTTGGCAAGGTCATTGTTTCAACGTCCAAGTAGCAATTATAATAGTTCTAAAGTAGCAATGCATGATCTCTTCCACGATCTGGCTCAATGGACCCAATTAGTTATGTAGGGGTAACCTATCGATCTTTGAAATATTGGCAAGAATGTCCCTTCCCTTTTCTTCAAATCCTCAGCTTTATTGAATACTGTAATTTTTCATTGACCACGTACCAATCAGACGTGTAAGAAAAATGACGAACCTTTTTCAACTCTCTCCGTTGCATAGTGGCAGCTGATTCACCGTGAGTCAGTTGCCACTATGCAACGCGGTGAATCAGTTGCCACTATGTAACGGAGAGAGTTGAAAAAGGTTCGTCGTTTTTCTTACACATCTGATTGGTACGTGGTCAAAGAAAAATTCCAGTCTTCAATGAAGCTGAGGATTTGAAGGCAAGGGTAAGGACATTCTTGCCAATATTTCAAAGATTGATAGGTTACCCCTACATAACTAATTGGGTCCATTGAGCCAGATCGTGGAAGAGATCATACATTGCTACTTTAGAACTATTATAATTGCTACTTGGACGTTGAAACATTGGCCTTGCCAAAAAATCTTTAATATACCCACACCCTAACTCTTCTGGTTGCTCATTTCTTGTTAATGACAGGATAAGACCTTGTTTTATCCACAAAAACACAAGTCCCTACCTTTGAAATCATAATCTTTCTGGAAAATTGCACAATAAGCAAAACATCTCTTAAGATGAGAAGGAAGAAGATGATGATAACTTAAGTTTAAGGTTGCAGGGATCTGATTGTCATCCTTTTCTGACAAATCCCACATTTTTCTGTTTAGTATTTCCATCCACTCATCTACTTTCCTCGAGCGTAAAAAACCTTAAAGAGTCTTTGTTGCCAGGGGCAAGCCTGCACTCTTTTCGATAACTCTTTGTTGGATTGATTCTATATTACGATGTGTGGGAATAATTCCATTCTCAAATGCACACATTGAAAACACCAACCAGCAATCTTCACCATGTAGGAGATCTAGTCGGTGAAATCCACTAGGTCTCATTTTTAATGCAACATCTTCAAGGTGTGTTGTAGCAATTATCCTACTTCTCGGTGCACATGCTACGAAGGGGTATTGTAGGATCTCCCATTTACCGTAATCCTTGCTCCAAATGTCATCTAACACAAGAAGGAATTTTTTCCCCATTACTTCCTTCTTCAATTGATCTTGGACAGTGGTTAAATCATTCAGACCGGAAGAAGAGGCAGAAATATTTTCAAGAATTGATTTTGAGATTCTTGTAATATCAAAGTCACCATCGGATACGCACACCCATCCTTTGACTTCGAAAGATTCAACCTTCGAATCATTGAACACCTCTCGAGCAAGTGTTGTTTTGCCTACTCATCCCATACCCACAATGGGTATTACAAGGAAGTTTGCATCGGTTGGTTCATTCTTCAACACCATTTCGAGTATTTTCGCCTTATCTGCGTCTCTTCCGTAAACAGCACGTTCCGTTGGATGACTTGAAGTTGGTGTCCTCTGGAGCGCAGCATCCAGTGATGTTCTTCCAGTGATCACTTTCAGTCCAAGGTCTCCTCTAAGTTTGCAGAGTTAGTCGAATTGGCTAGTGACATCTTCTACACTAGACTTCATACGACTGCTGAACTTAATAGCTCCAGGACTCCAATTGCTGAAACAGGCAGGGATGAGCTTCCTAAACGTGGTAGCTTGCTGTTGTTCCAACTTCAACTTCCTTGCAAAAGCCTCAGTAGCAAACTCATCGAGTATGTCCTCCACGTCATAAGCCAAGTCTTGGAGATTATCCAATCACTTCTTCACAGCAGTGTTCGTCAGTTGCTTGTCCTCTGCATCGCCGAGAAATCCCTGAACCATCTCCAAAGTTTCTTTCCACTTGTTGATCTTCGAATATAACGCTTCTTGACGAAGGAATCACAGCAATTCAGGAGAAATCAATCGGTCAAACAAGACCTGAAGGAAGGCAGAGAGAAAGAGATCTCCAACAGGCATGGTTTTGGTTTTTGGTTTGTCTGGTGAAAACAACTCAACAATAAGTAAAGGATTATCACAAAGTGCGGAAAAAAAAAAAAGAGAGATTGAGCAAAAGAGTGCAATATCAGTGGAAGATTGAACAATATCAAAAATCAAAAGTTAATTCCATTCTGAGAGTACACGCAAGGCATCAAATCCGACAAAGCACAAAGTGTACAGACACATCTGAAGAAAAGCTAGCATACAATTCAATTTTACTTTTCTTCAGTTTTAAAATTCTGCCATGACACTTTCAAAAAAGAAAAGAAAAAATGCAAAGAGTGCTCTGTCTTTAAAGATTATGATTCCCAAGAAAGAAAAAAAAAAATTGATCTTCGTACAACTATGTGGACTCCACCGGTGCACAAGAGATGATAAAATGCCTAAATTAATTATTTGAGACAGTGTTAATATTATTCGAATGCAATTTTCTGTTGTAACTTAATTCCTAATTTTAAAGTAAAGAATTGTCGAACAATTTCGTGAGCAAAACTTTATTCCTGAATTATGATTTCATTCTAGAGCTTTCTTGTTGCTTACCATTCTGAGAGCAGAAGCAAGGAATCAACATCAATAAAGAAAATAGCATATCTTTTGATTTTAAAAAAAGAAAAAAAAGAGAGGAGATTCTACTGTCCACCAACTTACTTTTGTTGGAACTATTCGAGTGTCCAAAGAGTCTATGGTTACTAACACGTATCAGAGTCTAATTGTCTAAAGAGTCTTGAGTTGGTCTTGCTAGTAAATAAATATGTTATCGTGCTTAAATACAATTGTGTTACGATGCTCAAGATGTTCAAGTACTATTGTTGTACAATTTTCTATTTGTTAAAATTTTAGGTGTGATGGTTACTAAGAAGAACAATGAGTAATTTTTCATGATATTATAAAGTCTTGATTAAACATGATTACAAAGGCTGCATTAATTAATTACAATTTCTTGCTTCTGCTTCTGTGTTTTTGTTAATTTCTTGGCAATAAAAAGTTCGGAACAGTAATCACTTCACAAGTTCCCGAGACTTTTCTCTCTTTTACTTTGTGACACATAAATGTATCATTATTGTCAAGGTATGATCCGGTTAAAAATGGCATTTACTAATTCTCTTTCGAAGGCATAAGTAAGCACAAAGGCGGTAACCAAACCCCATAGCCATTAAAACCCATACTTCTTGCAAATCCACCACTCAGGTTCACCATGTCAAAGGTGTTCTATATTAAAACTTTGATAAAAGTGTTAAAAGAAATAACATAGATTTGAAGAAATTATATTGACTCCATTAATGGAGGATTTCTTAGAAAATGTTATTGAAAGTACAGATTAATACAAGGATCTTGTATTTATATCTGATGGGCATACTAAATGCATTTCCATAATCTAAGGAAACACTAACCTAGTTAGTTACCAACAGACAACTAACTTTCTAGACTTAACCAACTTTACTGTTAATTAACCGTTGTCATCTTCCTCAGTTAGTTCCCAGACTATTGATCATGATGTGATCAGCTGATGATTGATGAAGGTGACTGCATATAGAGGAGGTACACGAGTTGTGTTGCTCTGGTGCATGGTGGTGGTCTAATACTCATCATGCTCGTCGGTAGCTTATTTGAGCGGCTAGAATAATTCGGAAAGAAGGTAACGATTGCTAGAAAGAAAGAAAGAAGTCTACATAAGGAAGAAGAAATCAGGTTTCAAGTATCTCACGAGCTATTGCATTCTTACGTGTGCATCAATACACATAGAGGAAGCTTCACTGAAATCCTCATTTCTTGTTTGATCATCTTATAATACTGCCATGAACGTCTTATCGGAACAGATTGCCCTGTCTGCCATGAACCGCTTATCAGAATAGAGAATAGAGTACTCTGTCTTGGGCTTCCAATTGCTAACGAGAGTAATCCCCAGGACCAAGTAGCCATAAAATAACTATATACTACAGCAATAAAATATCATAAGACACTAAAATGATTGAAAATGTAAAACAACAATAGGGAAAGATGTTCATTCATACATGAGGACTCGAATCATAATTTTGATAGTCTTTATTCTTAAGCCAGTTTTGCACTGGTTAGGGTTGCATCAAACTGAGGATGATAGACCAATGCACACTTTAAGGAAAAATAAGATTGATTGCTTCAGATTTTTATTTAGGCAGTTCCCATATATTGCATTGCAGCAATGAAGACAACATGAATTGAGAAACAAAGTACAGGAGTTTCTAAAAAAAAAAGTTTGAATTCTTGAACAATTTCAAATCACACATTCTACTCATCTTGATAACAACACACAAACTTGATTCCATTAGTAAACTAGGACACATACATTTCAAAAATATGAATAAACTTTCCAATTTCATTGAAGTGAAACATACATGATTTACTAATATACCATTCGTAATTGCACTAATATTGCAGCCTCATTTTAGTCCCATCCCATTGTACAAATCATCTGAAATAATCGCAGCTGTGTTAACATTGGTAATGTTAACTAACAAACTATAGTTTTGTTACTTTTGTAGAACATAAAATATTGTGAATATCAAATTTTGATAAATAAAGTTCACATACTTCCAGTTACCTTTCATGCCAATGACAATAGCCTCCTATTAAGTCCACAATACACGTTGATAAAAAAAAAAAAAAAAAAAAAAAAGCGTATATGTAAAAACTAAGGACAACAAATAATACACATTGATGAAAAAGAAGGAATAATATGTTATGAGAGAAAATAAATGATACTTAATATTAGATTTTCTAAATGATTTTTTTTTTTATGATCGTGTCATTATGTCATTTAGGAGTTGTATGAGATAAATGAAGGTCATTTAGGAGTTGTATGAGATAAATGAAGGAAAGATGAGTGTGAAAATGTTTTAACTGCCACATTGTGGCCCTAGCCCTGGAGATTGAGGGACTGTTTTATACTAGCAGAGAGAAAAACACAAGCCCTAGAAGCCCAACTAGGAGGGTCCCTTATATGATATATCCTTGCCTTTGGTCTCTTCCACTCCTCGTACATACAAAGGTTGTTGCTGGAAGGGAAATAATTGACCGAGCATGGAGAACCTTCCTTACGATCAAAGTGTAACATGGAAAGGTGATGATTCTTATTTATTTGTTCTTATTGTTGGATCATCCTAAATGAAACGAGAGACAAATTACGTAGACATTTCACACAAGAAAGAAGGTAACAATGCTCCTATAGGAACAGAGCATTCTGTACTGGGCCACCAAATGCGGAACAAAGATGCTATGCTAAAAAGATTGAAAATGTACAATAGTACGGAGATGCTCAATTTATACATGAGGATTGTCTACAAAAATCTTAACTCCGATTGGTCAGATTTCATTGACTTGAAATCCATTGGACAATGGCATTGAAAATCTTGAGAATAAAAACTACCAACTGCTCAAACCAATCACCTAACTTCTGATCCCACCATTGATATTATTACTCGAGGTTGTCTGGGATCATCTAATTACTTATATTATCTCAGATTCTCTAATATCAAGGTGACGCAATTTGGTCAAATATCTGAAGTTGGAAGGCAATTTGGCAAGACGAAAACAATTTCTTAACATCAAAATCTGCAAATTGTATAACAAGGCTGTTGACTCAGGCAAACTTCTAATCTGAGTGAGAAAGATTTAGGTACCTTAGATGTTTCAAACCTCAGATTTGATATGATCTTAGAGAAAGTACCCTCAATCGTTTGAGTTTGGCAATAAATTGGAAGGGACCCAATTAGTTATCTAGCAGAAAGGTATCCATCTTTGAAATATCGGCAAGAATGTTCTTACCCTTGCTTTCAAATCCTCAGCTTCATGGAAGACTGCAAATTTTTCTTTGACCACGAACTGATCTTTGGAACATTGACCTTGCCAATAAATCTTTAATATACCCACACCCTAACTCTTCCAGCTACTCGTTCTTGTTGATGGTTGGATAAGACCTTGTGCCATTCACAAAAACACAAGTTCCTACTCTTCGAAATCATAATGTGTGGGATGCACTCTTTAGTATTTCAATCCACTCATCTACTTTTTTAGAGCGTAAAAAATCTCTGAGAGTCTTTGCTGCCTGGGGCAAGCCTACACTCTTTTTGATAACTTTTTGTTTGATTGATTCTATATTACGATGTGTGGGAATAACTCCATTCTCAAATGCACACATTGAAAACACCAACCAGCAATCTTCACCATGTAGGAGATCTAATCGGTGAAATCCGCTAGGTCTAAGTTTTAATGCAACATCTTCAAGACGTGTTGTGACAGTTATCCTACTTCCCGATGCACCTGCTACGAAGGGGGATTGTAGGATCTCCCATTTACTATAGGCTATGCTCCAAATGTCGTCCAACACAAGTAGGAATTTGTTCCCCATTACTTCCTTCTTCAATTGATCTTGGACAGTGGATAAATCTTTCAGACCGGAAGAAGAGGAAGTAATACTTTCAAGAATTGACTTTGAGATTGTAGTAACATCAAACTTTTTTTTTTTGCTTGTAGTTGTAGGTACAAGTCATGGAGATCCAATCCGGGTTACACAAGGCGTTTATTGAATATAAAAAAAATTTGAACGCTCGAAGTCTCTGGTGGTGGTGTGGGGATTATCCGGCAAAGCACTCCCCGTTCTAGTAGCAAGTCTTTCATTAGGTATGTGATGCAAGGACGGAAGGTCTTTCACAGGATTGGGTGATGTAAGGACATGTTTATCCTTTTGTCAGTTTTCCCCACTGGCCATGGAAGAGGATATGTTGTTGCTAGTGGTCCATAATTGTGCACAAAGCAGTGGTCAGATTGTGATCTAAGGTGTGTGGTGGACAAGGATGTCGATGCTGACGAACTCCCTGGTAATCTGACGTGAGGAGTTGCACCATAATTTCAGAAGGTTATTTTTGACATGGTGCCGGAACAACGAACACAAAGCAAAAGGAAGGAAGAAAGAAAAAATCTTAGGATGATTCGTTTCTAAGTGGTTATACCTTGTGGTGGGGTATGTTGATTCTTGGTGATGAGAATCGTGGCTGTGGACAAACATCTTGAGAATTCAAGCCAAAGGGAAGAATTGTTAGGTTTTGGCTCGTATTCTCAAGTGAACCCAATGTGAACCAAACAAGACTCAATTGATGTGGTACTTCCAGGAGACGTGGGATAACGTTTGGAAGTTGAAGATGGTATTTGAGGGAAGTTTGAAGACAAAGAAGAACTGAAGAAATGAAATCCGGTGGGTTCCGTGGCGTAGACCGCGGTGCAGACAAGGGCCTAGACCGTGGCACGGAGAGCCGTCGTGGACAGCGGCGGAGGCAAAGGCATGTACCGCGACAAAGAGAGCGGTGGTTGACAGTGGTTTTTCACGGTATAGGAAGCGGGGTGCACACCGCGACCTAGACCATGAAAACAGCGTATTTTACCCAAATAGGAATGTTGTGCGGGAAAATAGGAAAGTGTTTTCTTCTGGAAGTTCTTGTGCTAATCAGAAAAGGAAAGAGTTTATCTTTATAAAAAATAGGAAAGTCCTGTAACAAGAAGACTTGTCATAAATAGGAAATATTATTTATGTGGAACAAGTAATTCTTGTACGTTTAGGAGTAGGATTTTCTCTTATGTTAAACTCCCTGTAATTAGTATAAATAGACCTTGTATCTAGGTTATTTTGTGTGGAGAAAAAAAAAAGAACACCATGTAACATCAGAGAGTAATGGAGAGATCCGAGTGAGAGAACCCGTAGGAATATCCGGGGAGGGATCTAAGGGAATATCAGTGGATCAAGTAAAAGATCCGTGGGTGATATTCAGAGGAGACCTAGGGGATATTGTGGGGTTCTTGGTAAGGATCTTGGGAGCGTGGTTTGGGGTTTGGGTGTGAGAGAGAATCTTGAAATATATCGTTGTAACAGTTTATCATATAGTGGAGTTTTCTCTGTCATCCTGACGGCCCGTGGTTTTTTACTCGATTTGGGTTTTTCAAGTAAATCTTGTGTTGTGATTGGTTTATTTTCTCTCATCTATTTTTCTGCTATTGATGTTATTAATTGCTATGAGTTATGGGCATATATTAGGCACGACGATTCTGCGATCATCTGTTCCAGGAAAATTCTCTAACAGTTTTGATGCCTCCAATTTGAATCTTGCCAATCACTCACATTTGTTAAAAGAGTATGAGTATCAATTACTGGTATTTCTTTTTACTACCTATAGAGTGGCGGAGTTCACATGATTTATTAACCAACGTAGAGATGATGAATTACAATAAATAAAAATCATGGTAAATGTTAGTGAACAAACGTTATTATGCGGAAGCATTGCCGGATATAATACAAACAAACAATAGTAAAAGAGAAAAAATAGGAAGAGATAATAAATTCAATCACACACAATGACGTAGTGAAAACGTAAAAGAACTAGACTGACGTCTAAGTTCTATTGAAACTAGAATCCACTAGAAAGAAAAAAAGAAACAAGTCTGAAATTTATTGATTAATAAGTTGATTGAGCCTTTCAGCTTACAAGGCTATTTAAAATGAAAAGCCTTAACTCGAATCCTTGTTGGACAAGAAACGGGATTACATATTAAAAGCTGCCTAAAATAGCGAAAACTGCCAAAAATAGCGAAATAACAAAAGTTGTGGAATTAAAATATACTAACGATCATAAACAAGCCGAAATTAACGATAGGCGATTCTTGCTTGTCAAAGTCAACTTATGACTAAAAGGCAATTTCCCAAAAAAGAAATAATTGAGATTTCGGGACCTAAATTATGGAATTTGGCCAAAAAAATGTCTTGCCTCAACTCTGAAGGTGTTGATTTCAGAATATCTCGTCGATTCCCTTCAATTAAAGTCATTTATTCTTGGATTTAGGATGGTCCTACAAAGCCATGTAGGATTCAACCACTTGTTCTACATCACACAATACAAGAATTTACGTGGAAATCCAAATCGAGAAATAACCACGGCCTTCAGGACGATAAGAGATTAATCCACTATGAAGAAAATTGTTACAATTTCACTCAATCCACTATGAAGAAAATTGTTACAACCTCACTTAAGATTCTCTCTCTAAAAAATAATCCAACCCAATTACACCAATGCTCTTTTGAGATCTCTCTTGATTTGTTAATTTTGCTCCACCACCAATAGCCTAGCTATTATGTCCTATTTATATGAATTACAGGGAATTTAAGATAAAAGGAAATCCTAGCAAGTGACTTCTTTCTTGTAGTCTCCCTTCTTCCAATCAACCAAAAGAACAGAGTTATCAAAAGATTTACCTCCACTCTTTTGCCTTCATTCCTCAGAGATAAGTTTGTTCGACACATTTCCAAAACATATGGTTGAACTCTCATGCATCAAGATTGGCTTTATATGCGCTTAGGACGGTGGAAGGGACCAGATTAGTCTTAATCACCTGTCTTCTTCATCAATCCTCACTCTAATAGACTTTAATTCGGAAACTATTCCATTGAACACTCCCAGATGATTAAAAATTTACATACCTTCAATCATCTGCACATGTGAAATCACTCATTCAGGTAGAATCGGTTTCAAACGAACTTTGCTTGATACAATTCTTCAAGCCTTTCCCAAAGTTTCACTGAATATGTTCCTTGAATATTTGCAAGAGCAATCTTGACTGAGCTCAATAGTATCACACTTGCATCCCTTTCGTCCAAATCCTCCCAGTCATCATCGCTTATCATAGGTTTTTCCGAACTAGTACCAGTCGTTTCTTTATTAGAATCTCCAAAGCCTTCAGGGTTCGCAGGAGTTGACTTGTCGTTCAACGTCTTGTGTAAACTATATTGGATTAGAAAATCTTTGACTTGAACTTGCCACAAGCCAAAGTTAATTTTTCCATCGAACTTCTCGACTTTGAATCTCATCATCTTTGCCATAACAGTTTGTTAATACCACTATCAAGCAACTGAATCTCTGATACCAATTGTTAGCGAACAAACGTCACTATACGGAAGCGTTGCCGGATAGAATACAAACAAACAATAGCAAAAGAGAAAAAATAGGAAGAGATAATAAATCCAATCATACACAAAACAAGAATTTACTTGGAAACCCAAATCGGGAAAAAACCACGGCTGTTAGGACGACAAGAGATCAACCCACTATAAAGAAAATTGTTACACCTTCACTCAAGGTTCTCTCTCTAAAAAATACCCCAAATCCAATTACACCCAATGTTCTCTTGAGATCTCTCTTGATTTGCTAATTTTGCTCCACCACCAATAGCCTAGCTATTAAGATTTATTTATATAAATTACAGGGAGTTTAAGATAAAAAGAAATCATATTCCTATACATGCAGGGGGTTTCTGTCTCATGCTCCGTTAGTTAACATCGATATCGGTAAATCCGTGCTCTGATACCAATTGACGCAGTAGAAAACACAAAGGAATAAGACCGACGTCTGTATTCCATATTTTACTGGAATTCACCAGAAATAAAGAGAAGTAATTTTGAAATTTTATTAAATCCAAAGCTAATGAGCCTTTTGGTTTACAATGCTATTTAAAGTGATTAAACCCTAACCCGAATCCTTGTTGGACAAGAAACGAGATTACATAGCAAAAGTTACAAAAAATAGCAAAAGCTGCCAAAAATAACAAAATCACGAAGTTGCGGGATTAAATGTTACAACAACCCTAAACAAACCAGAATTGATGGCAGACGATTCTGACTTGTCAAAGTCAATTTATGACCAAAAAGGAAAGTTTCCTAAAATAACAAAAACTACAATTTCGAGGCCTAAACGATGGAATTTGGCCAAAAAATGACGTGCATCACCGCCATAGGGTGTGACTTGAAAATATCTCATCGATTCGCTTCAGGTGAAGTTACTTAACCTTAAATTTAGGACGGTCCCTCAAAGCAATGTAAGAATCACTTATTCGTTCTATATCACAAAACTCCACAATTATTGAAGAGCGGTGGAGTCCACATGGTTTGGAAAGGAACCAATCTGTCAACTCCAACGAAAACTTTTTGTTTCCTTTTTGGTGGGCAAACAAATTAAAATATATTGTCCGATCATAACAGAAGATATCGGTGCATCAAAGCTCCACTCACCCATCCAACATTCTTTTAGATCAGCAAACGTGAGAGGTGAAGATCTAAAAACAATAAGAGTTGAAGACATTTAATTCATCCACACTTAAATAAATACGCAATACTGATGAAAAATGAAAATGTAACAGAAATGAAATCTCTATGGGTTGGTGATTAGTTGCGTATTATGTTTTGTTGTATTCAAAGACTGAGCATTTTCGAACAAGATAGAAAGCATTCAAGCAAGTTTGATGAGAAGAAGAGAACCTATATGGTTTTCATTGTATTATTACAACTTTGTTTGTTTTACTTGAATATCTGTTTTTTTTTCTATATATATATATATATGATTCTGCCCCCACCCCCGACTTTTGGCCTATTGTTAAAATGATGACAGGTTTTATCGTATTGGCCATTTTTCTGTGTGTACTGATCTAAAGCAATTAAAGTTGATACATTGAGAAATAAATTTCAGCCTTTAATTACTAATGTCACAAAATCTACTTAGTTGGCCAGTAAAAGATCAGTCCAATAAGGAATCTCAATCCTTGAAATTGAAGGCTTGGAATCTTATGAAACCGTGTGTACTCCACTTGTTTGATGGTCGAAAATTAAAGCAGGATTCAAAGAACATGCATTTTCCTTTCAACCTAACACTAATTTCCACTTACCAGACTAGACTTACTAATGAAGACAATTTTTTGGTTCTTTTTTTATTATTATTTGAGAGAAAAAGTAAACATTAACTAGGAAAGAAAAAAAAAACAGGAGGGGTTGGTGTCCAGCCAGATTTGCTCCTTAACGGAGGAGAAGGCCAACGAAGCTAAGTCATGTGCCAAGGAGTTTCCCGATCTGGGAATGGCTTGACACTTGCAAACATCCAAATCTAAGAATAAGGCCTTAATGAACCAAATATTTTTTATTTTTTTTTGGTTCATTTGGTGCTTTGGTTTCATCAAATTAACTGGTTTTAATATCACAAAACTGCTTCAAATTTGACTTGATTTTAAATTGAAGAATTTATATTGCATCACCAGAGTAGATCCTGAACAATTTTAAGAAATGTTGGCACTTATAAATCTTTAAGACAAAAATAGGATTTGAATTGTGTTCATTCCACTAAAAGATGACCAGTGACCATTCAATAACTTTCAAAAACGAAATTTCTGAATTTAGCTTTAAATTTTATATTAAGATATTTTTTTGCTTCCATGCCATTAGTGCATCCGAGAGACATATCAGCAGATTCATCAAGAATAAAAAACATTGACCTTTACTGGTGGTGAGGCTTTTGATCCAGAGAACAGGGGATTCTGCTGAAATTTTACCGAAGAGAAAACAGTGGATCCAACTGTGAACACTCGGTCTCTGGTCAGCTAGAGGTCGCAGAAAGATGCCTTCGAGTAGCGTAATCCTCATTTTCTCTGACAGAACAAGAAATCCAGAGCACAACTCAGCAACAGAAAACTGAAGCACAGTAAAGACTTCATCAAGCAGAATTGTTGATCTTGTTCTCACATGTTCTCCCAAGGTTAACATTCGGAGCATGATTATCGATTTGTATCCAAGGATGCTCTGCACATAACATACCCCAAAACCATCGGCTTATTTTGTGAACATGAGACAATAGATGGGGTGAGCAAACAAATAACCCCCGAAAAAGACTCATGATAATAACTTTAACATACATCAACAAGAGTACATATAGAGGACTTCTTGAATTGTCAACAATAAAATAATAATCAACTCAACTCAGCAAATGAAAACTGAAGCAGAACAAAGCCCCGGAAGTCCATAGCAGGCATATTCATCATGAGCAGATAAAACACTAAGCAACTAGTTTTGGATAAAACCTTGTTATCAACTCAAAGCTTGTGGATAAACAATGCATGTACGATTTTTTACCCCATCATTGACAACAATTAAAAGATGTAGTACTGATATTAAAGTTTGGACTTTGGCACGCTATGATACAAGTCATTATACTTACTATCAAGATTCAAGATGTTTTTTTTTTCAAGTACTGTGCTCTGGAATATATACCGGAGAAAGTCTGATTGAGTTTTTAAAATACCATTTGTTTTTAACATCTTTATTAAAAAAGCCCCAAAAGAGGCCGGAAGCAACAGCAACTAAGCAGCCAGGAAACAAATCTGGCCCCTCCTAAAGTCAGAGAAGCCCAGAGCCCAAAACCCCAACTACCCAAAACAAACTAAACAAACCATGACAATGCCTTGGTAGAGATGGTAGAGCTCAGTTCAGTTTGATATCAGCTACAAATACAACAAGGAGGTAATAGGAATTGGTTCCAACACTTATAGATAGATAATAATTGTAAAATAGAAACATTTTTATTTGGAGCTTTTGGCTAATAAAAGTTATAGGCTTTAAATAGAAGGATCCATTCAACAAAGTAGGAGTTATAGGCTTTTGGGGCAAAAAGATTGTGTTAATGAGACCAATAAGTTATAACACAATTTTAAGAGTAAAAATTCATATATAATTAATTATTTAAAATGTTGGATATTAAAGAGTAGTGCCAGGCTTTTTAAAAATTTTCTCAAATTCTTTTTTAAATAGTGTTGGGCACGTGAGGTGTGAATATCACATTACTCACAATCTAATCTCATAAATTATAAAATGTTGACACCTAACGTACCAATACTATTTGAAAAGAAATTTAGAAAAATATTTGGAAAGCCTAGCATTACTCATATTAAATATCATTTCTAACTTTGGCTTCTGTGGTGGGGTTGCCACCCTTTGTTAATAAATAGCTGGTTTTAAAAAAATATACATCATGCCAAAAAAATATTGTCGATTAACGTAATTAATTGGCACATCACTTCTTAGTGGAGATGGTTGTATATCTCCCTTCCATACCTAGTGGTCAGGGATTCAAGTCTCACCATACGTATTTTACAAGCATGTGTGGAGAGTTTTCTCCCAGTTTATGGGAGCAATCATCTCTTCGATTGTGAGAGTTGTAGTTCAAATGTAACATCTCTCCGATAATGAGAGTACTATTCTTGAACGTGCTTATAGAGTCTAATTAATCTCGCTAGCTCCTGTCAGTAGTTGTATATATATATATATATATAAACTTAATTAATTTTTAAATAAATTCAATAAGAAAAATAAAAATTAATTGTTAAAAAAATTGCTATGAAAACTTTAGGTCCTGTCTTGCAGCTGTTTTTCAGTCCGTTTCGTTTTTATTTTTCTAAAACGATTTGGAAAACGCGTTCGTTAACCGTTTTTCATTTTATTTTTAAAAAAAAAATCAGTGTTAAAAGTGAGACCCCGTCCTGCAACTGTTTTTCAGTCCGTTTTCGTTTTTATTTTTCAAAAACGATTTAGAAAACGCGTTCGTTAACCGTTTTTCATTTTATTTTTGAAAAAAAAAATGAAAAACAAAATCATTGTTAAAAGTGAAAGATTTGAAAAACACAAAATACTTGTTTTACGTTTTTTGTTTTTGTTTTTCATTCTGTTTTTCACTTTTTTATATTAAAAATAAATCTTAAACTATTAACTGTACTGTTATGCGTTTGATATGACTAGGACAAGACGGAACAAGATTTTTAAATTACCAAAGTGCCCCTCTTATATATACATTATAATTATTATTATTATTATTATATATTATATAAACTATATTATAATATATAATATATAATATATATAATATTATAATATATAATATATAATATATATAATATTATAATATATATTACTATATATAAATATTATATAAAATATTATATATTATAATATTTACATAATTAGTAAATTAATATATAATATTGTAAAATAATAATATATAATATATATAAATAATAATATATCATAATCATGCTCTTGATCTTCCCATCCCTGGACATACTGGAGATACCATTTTCATCAAAGCCGAAAGAGAAGATGAAGTTCTTACTATCATTCAGATTCCCAAGCAACTGCCCAGAGAAAAACTCACAGAGATCATGCCTTTAAAATGGATCACCAACTATGAAAAGGCTTTCCAGAACATCACACCAGTTGTGGCTACTGATACCAAGTTAGCTGATGGCTCTATCCAGACTACTTATGAACAAATCGGTACTTCGGAGACAAGTACCTCTGCCACCGAGACTACACCAAGTGCCCCCCTGTGTTCATTAATATATTATATATATTATATATAATAATATATATTATATATGATATAATATAGTTTTTATATATTATAATATATAATAATATAAGATATAATGTCATATATTATGTATTATATATATATATATATATATAAATTATAATTATTTATTTATAATTTAAGAGTTTAGTTTTGATTAATTCATTTTTTAATATGTTTTTTTGAATTAATTTTTGATGTGTTACTTTTGTTTAATTTTAAAATTATAATACAAAAATTATATTGTTTAATTATTTAATCAATTTGTTTATAATTGTAATAATATTAAACAAAATACTAAAATTGATATTTCAATTTTTGATAGTTTTCGGTTAACCTACCAGACGCGTTTCTTCCGTTTTTATTTTTAAAATACAGCTTTCAGTATTTGCTACCAGACGTGTTTTCAGAATTCAAAAATGAAACCAAAAATACTGTTTTCATTTTCATTTTCATTTTTATTTTCAAAAAACAGCAACTGAAAAACGCTTACAGGACGGGCCCTGAAAGATTTGAAAAACACAAAATACTTGTTTTTTTTTTCATTTTTGTTTTTGTTTTTCATTTTGTTTTTACTTTTTTTATATATAAAAAATTATTTTTTAAAACTATTAATTGTACTGTAATGTGTTTGATATGATTAGCATAAGACGAGACAAGATTTTTAAATGATCAAAGTACTCCTCTTATATATATATATATTATAATTTTATATTACTTAATATATAATATATATTATATATAATATTATAGAATATTAATATATAATAATATATATTTTAATATTTACATAATTAGTATATTAATATTATAATATTATAATTATATATATATTATTAAATATTATCAAATATTATATATTTATATAGGATATAATGTAATATATTATGTAATATAATATAAAAAATATAATAGTATTTAAAACATAAAATAATATATATATATATATATATATATATATATTGATATAATATATACAGTGACATTTTTATTATATATAATATATATATATATATTATAATTATTTATTTATAATTTAAGAGTTTAGTTTTGATTATTACATTCTTTGATATGTTTTTTTTTTTGAATTAATTTTTGATGTGTTCATTTTGTTTAATTTAAAAATTACAATACAAAAATTATATTGATCAATTATTTAATCAATTTGTTAATAGTTATAATAATACTAAACAAAATGTCAATACTAAAAATTATATATAATTAAATATCATATTAAAATTGCTATGAAAACTTAATATTTCTTAAAGAACAATATTTGGGTAGTCAGTACCCAAGGTATTGACCCCACCAATGGGGTGGTGCCATGTGTCCTATTTTATTAATAATTGTAAAAAAAATAAAGAAATAAAATCACATGGTAACACTCCATTGAAGGGGTTAGTACCTTGGACACTGACTGGTCAGTACCCAAATATTTTTCTTTCATAAAACAGCCAATTAATTTAATTTTACTTCATTTGGTTGACTAGAAATTGTGGTCCTTTGTGCCGGCGTTACAACTTACAAAATTAAACATTCAAGAGGAGGGACGACTGAGAAACAGTAGTAGTTATAGGTTTTTGGGCCGAATTTTTTTGTAACAATGAGTCAATGAGCCCAAATAAATTATTAACTTTAAACAGTGCCTTTCTGACTCAACTGGAATAAAGGAATTAAAAGAAAAAGGATACAGAACTTTCAGTGAGGTAGAGGATGATAAACAATTATTAAAATGACCGGTGCTTAAGATCAGTGGGTAGGCTTTGAAAATTAATATCGGAGAAAGTCTTGTTGACTTTGTAAAATATTCTAGATTGGCCAAACCTATTTGAACCATGCCTTGGTAGAGATGGTAGAGCTTAATTCAAGTTTGATATCAACTACAAATACAACAAGAATGGAAAAACTAATCGGTATACAATTAGAGATTTGGAGGCAAAAATGGAAAAACTGAAAATTGGAGGCCAACATGGTCTTTTTGGAGAAACCTGCTACTCAATTTGGTGGTAAACTCAGAGTCTCACAGTAATATATCTTTAAAATTATAAAAAAAAAATAAAAAAACCAAAAAATACGTTTTTTTTTTCTCTTCAGTTATTTTCCCCAACTTTTTTTCTTATTGTGGTTTCAACTTTCATCGCCTCTACCAACTTTTCCCTTGGGTGAAGCAGCCTCTTCCATCGCTCATACACAAGACGAAATGCTTTTTTTTTTTCATGACTGCAAGCTCGGATTTTGCAAGCACAGCGAAACGGCTCACTGCAAAAGCAAAAGCAACTCGGTTGCTCCAAAATCCAGGTTTATTTGTCATCAATCATTGAACATATTGTTTAATTGGTTTTTCTATTACTAATTACTTGGTTTAATTGAAATCCACTAATATGGGTAATTAATTACGGTTAAAATGTTACAATTATCTTGATTTCTTGAATTTCGATTGATATAAAATCAATAGAGAAGTGAAACGGTGGTGCATTTGAATCCAGGACCTCAGTTGAAGGATGCAAAGTGAATTGAATAATTATCAACATTGATTCATTTATCCACAATTTTATTATATATGGGTTTTTAATTGAATCTTGCATCCATATGCAATTCCATTTTGCCACATTAATATTCTTGACTTTGGTTTGATTTCTCTTTGGGAAATATATCATATATTGTTGTACTAGATAAACTTTTCTTTCTATGCGATTTTTTATTGATATGGTTGTTAAACTGTAAACTAATTGAGATTTTCTTTCTTTGATGTTAATTGCAGATATTTGTATATTATCTACTTTAATGTACTTTAGTTTCCGGTAAAGACTTTTAGCCAGGACCTTAGAACCAGCTTTATGAATTTTTCGCTTCGGGGGACTTATAGATTTTATATTTACAAACAAAACTTGTACTCTTACCAAAATAGTTGTGCACTTCCTTTTTCATACATGTCATAGGGTTTGAGTTTCACCTTTTTCCATTAAAATGTGATGAGTTGCATTTTTTATCTGAGTTTGGAGTTGAGTTTAGGGCTTGAGTTTAGGGCTTGTCTAGTAAATCGCAAAGTGTGTAGAAAACTCCTTGTAAATGACAATTGCATTTTCAGTTGTGCTTATTAGGTTGAGTGCGACAGTCTATAATGAGAGTTGCATTTTCGGTCAAGTTGGAGTTGGCAGGGATCTAAGTTGACAAGGGCACTGTTGAGTTGGCAGGAATCAATGGCGATACCACGACATAGGTTTTTGACTCATTGGGTGCCTGGTGCCGACAGTACTACAAAGCTTGAGCCAGGTTTGCCAAGTGGAATGCTGTTCTGAAAATCGGTCCCAACAAGCCATCTGAATTATCAATCCAGCAAAATGCACAGGGATTGGCTCGCTACGCTATCATTTGCCAGGAGAATAGGCTGGTCCCCATTGTTGAACCAGAGGTATCGACCCATGACGTAAAAAAATGTGCTGCTGTGACTGAAACTATGCTTGCAGCAGTTTACAAGGCATTGAATGATCGACATATTCTTCTTGAAGGCACATTGCTGAAGCCTAACATGGTCACTCCAGGCTCTGATAGCCCTAAGGTAACATATATATATACTTTATAAAGCATAGCAAATGCTTTGTTAAATATGTCTTCAAAGCACACATTAACAAAAGCCTTGAAAATAGTGTTTTTTGAAGGTGGAACCAGAGGTGGTAGCAGAGTACACAGTGACAGCACTCTGCCGGACTGTTCTACCAGCGGTACCTAGGATCATGTTCTTGTCCGGCGGGCAAAGCGAAGAGGAGGCAATGATGCCATAAACAAGCTAGAGGTGTTGAAGCCATGGACACTCGCATTCTTATTTGGACGAGCCCTTCAACAAGCACGCCCAAGACATGGGGTGGAAGAAGGAGAATGTTGCCAAAGCTCAGGAGGCATTCCTGGTCGTGGCCAGGTGCAAGGCCAATCCTGATGCCACCCTCGGCAAGTACACAGGCGGTGGTGTCGGAGGCTTGAAGTTAAGGGTTCAAGTACTAGATGTGGTTCATGTCTTTACATATATATATTGGGGTGGGGATTATGTGAAAATTGTTTCTTGTTGATGTTTTAACTTCTCTCTTATATGCTTACTTTTGGCTGATATTTTACCAATATTTGTTCATATGATCATGTAAGTGTTCCATTTCATGCATCTCAATTTATATTAGGATTTTCAGCATTTGTCTAACAGTTCATGGACCTATATGCAATTTGAAGTTCTGAAGTGTATTTTAAGAAATAAAAATTACAATTAAAATTTTACATATTCAAAATCCAAATTTAAAAAATATATAATAATTCGATGATCCAAAAATTGTCGAGTAATGATAGGTATACAAACAGTACATTTAACAAGTATAAATTTTTTCATTGTGCTAAAGCTGTCATTACAAGCTTGTAGTATGGTCTAATGAGCAAGAAAGGCTTTTGAGAGATTACATTCTTATGATCAACTACATAAAGCCAACATAGTACATACAAATTCAAACTCCTAGAACTCAACTGATCGCTTTGTACATGGTTGTCATTAAGCTTCATCAAGATGGAACATAAACATACACTGGGCATTTAAAATGTTGGGACCGGATCATGATAGTCCTATCACTGAAGCCTGGAAGCTGTTGTGTATTAGCATAAAGAAAAACACAGTTCTGAAAGCCCTTAGCGGAGGGTTCATTATCTCCTTGTCTTTGCTCTCTTCGTGCATACAAAAGTCGTTGCAGGAAGGGAAACACACAACCGGGATAAGACCTTGTGCCATTCACAAAAACACAAGTTCCTCCTTTTCGAAATCATAATGTGTGGGATGCACTCTTTAGCATTTCCATCCACTCATCTACTTTCCTCAACGTAAAAAATACCCGAGAGTCTTTGCTGCCAGGGGTAAGCCTGCACTCTTTTTAATAACTTTTTGTTTGATTGATTCTATATTACGATGTGTGGGAATAACTCCATTCTCAAATGCACACATTGAAAACACCAACCAGCAATCTTCACCATGTAGGATGTTGTGACAATTATACTACTTCCCGGTGCACCTGCTGCGAGGGGGGATTGTAGGATCTCCCATTTACTATAAGCTATGCTCCAAATGTCGTCCAACACAAGTAGGAATTTTTTCCCCATTACTTCCTTCTTCAATTGATCTTGGACAGTGGATAAATCTTTCAGACCGGAAGAAGAGGAAGTAATACTTCCAAGAATTGACTTTGAGATTGTAGTAACATCAAAGTCACCATTAGATATGCTCACCCATCCTTTGACCTCGAAAGATTCAACCTCAGAATCATTGAACACCTCTCGAGCAAGCGTTGTTTTGCCGACTCCTCGCATACCCACAATGGTTATCACAAGGAAGTTGGCATTGGTTGGTTCATTCTTCAACACCATTTCGAGTATTTTCGCCTTATCTGCAACTCTTCCGTAAACAGCACGTTCAGTTGGATGACTCGAAGTTTGTGGCCTCTGCATAATCACTTTCAGTCCAAGGATTCTTCTACATTTGCAGAGTCGGTCGAATCGGTTAGTGACATCTTCTACACTAGACTTCATACGACTGCTGAACTTGACAGCTCCAACACTCAAATTGCTGAAACAGGCAGGGACAAGCTTCCAAAACTTGGTAGGTTCTTGTTGTTGTTCCATCTTCAACTTCCTTGCAGATGCAAACTCATCGAGAATGCCCTCCACATCATAAGCCAAGCCTTGGAGATCGCCCAACCACCCTTTCACAGCAGTGTTCGTCAGTTGCTTCTCCTCTGCATCGCCGAGCACAGCCTGAATATCCTTTAGATTATCTCCCAATTTTCGATCTGCGAATACAACCCTTCTTGACGAAGAAATTGCAGCAACTCACGAGAAGACAATCGGTCAAGCAAGACCTGAAGGAAGTCAGAGAGAAAGAGTTCTCCAACAGGCATGGTTTTGATTTTGGTTTTGGTTTGTCTGGTGTAGAAGATTGAGATTGAGCACAAGAGAGGACTGGACGACTGGTTCTTTGTTTCAGATATCTAAGAAAGCTTTGTAAAAAAGCTGCAGCAACCATGTAAACACTTTATCAAAAATCAAAAGTTAATTCCATTCTGAGAGTACACGCAAGGCATCAACTCCGACAAAGCACAAAGTGTACATGACACATCTGAAGAAAAGCATACAATTCAATTTTACTTTTCTTCAGTTTTAGAGATTCTGCCATGACACTTTCAAAAAAGAAAAGAAAAAATGCAAAGAGTGCTCTGTCTTTAAAGATTATGATTCCCAAGAAAGCAAAAAACATCTTTGATCTTTGTACGACTATGTGCACTCCTGACTCCACCAGTGCACAAGAGATGATAAGATGCCTAAATTAATTATTTGAGATAGTTAATATTATTCGAATGCAATTTTCTGTTGTAACTTAATTCCTAATTTTAAAGTAAAGATTTGTCGAACAATTTCGTGAGCAAAACTTTATTCCTGAATTATGATTTCATTCTAGACCTTACTTGTTGCTTACCATTCTGAGAGCAGAAGCAAGGAATCAACATCAATAAAGAACAGAAATGACATATCTTTTGATAAAAAAAAAAAAAAAAAAAAAAAGAGGAGATTCTGCTGCCCACTGAGTTACTTTTGTTGGCACTATTGAGTGTTCAAAGAGTCTAATGTTACTAACACGTATCCGAGTCTAGTTGTTCAAAGAGTTTTGAGTTGGTCTTGCGAGCAAACAAGTATGTTTTCGTGCTTAAGTACTATTGTTGGACTATTTCCTATCTGTTAAGCTTCTAGGTGTGATGGTTATTAACAAAAATAATGAGTGTAATTTTTCATGATATTATAAAGTCTTGATTAAACATGATTACAAAGCCTGCATTAATTAATTACAATTTCTTGCTTCTGTTTCTCCTTCTGTGTTTTTATTAATTTCTGGGCACTAAAAAGATCTAAACAAGAATCACTTCACAAGTTCCTGAAACTTTTATCTCCATTATTTTCTGACACATAAATGTAATATTGTTGTCAAGGTATCATCTGGTCAAAGATTGCATTTACTAATTCTCTTTCGAAGGCAGAAGTAAGCACAAAGGCGGTAACCAAACCCCCCATAGCCAGCATAACCCTTACTTCTTGCAAATCCACCACTAAGGTTCACCATGTCAAAGGTGTTTGATATTAACACTTTGACAAAAGTGCTAAAAGAAATAACATAGATTTGAAGAAATTATATTGACTCCATTAATGGAGGATTTCTTAGAAAATGTTATTGAACGTACAGAAAAATCAGATTTAATTCAAAAACATTAAAACACCGGCAACCGAAAGAATCTCAAAAAGAAATTAAACATCTAATTATTACCTTCTATGGGTCCATAGCACTCTGTATTGCCTTTCTCTCACTTTAGAGAAGTATATCAAAAGAATCATAGAATTACAAAGATTCTGTGGATCTCTAATCTAAACAGTGACATTGACCTGCTATAGAGAACACAAAAAAGGTGTGATCTCTAATCTAGAAAATGTTTTAAGTTAAAAAACCTGCTATAAAACAATTATCAAACCCAGTTTTCAAAGCACTGTCCTCTCATATTTGAGAGCTACCTTAATCATATTCAATATTATCTTCAACATTGAGGCCTCATTTCAGTCCAACCCATCAACATGATAAACCAATCCTCTGAAATAATTGCAGGGTAATATTAGCTAACTAACCAATCCTCTTCTCACTTGCATTAACAGGACACTCTGTTTTTACCCAACAAAGATTTAATAACAGGACACTGTCAAAACATGATAAATAAATAAAAAAAAAACAGGACACTGTCAAAACAGGGGACTCTGTTTCTGGGTATCCACTTGCATTAAAGAGTTTTCTACAAGACCAATGAACTCCAACTAAAGAAAATTTTATATAGAATGAAGAATTTTTAATTTTGTAAATAATGAAATATTTGAAGCTTCCATTGCATTGTATTGCATGGAAATTACACAACAATGATCCTAAAATAAAGCAATAAGAAATCTAATGTTTTAAATTATGACCCAGAGCTTCTATTGTGTGCATTGATCTAAGCAATTAAGATAATACACTGAGAAATAGATCTCAGACTCTATTTACAGATGTCACTAGGAACAAAGATCAATCCGGAATGGAATTCCAATCATTTGAATGAAGCCTTGGAATCTTGTAACACCGTGTAGACTCATTTTTTCGGCGTCGAAATTAAAGTCTTTAAAGGGCTCCATTTTTAAACATAGAGTCTTTAAACCATTTTTTTTTTGTTTCGATATTATCATTTATAAATATAATTAGTGTAATTATATTTTAATAAAAAAAAATTATAAAAATATATCAATAGAAATTTACTAATAAGGTTAAATTATTAAATTAAAAATAAACCAAATAGTATGTACATCTATTAATTACACACATATCTCCAATTATATCTTTTTATTAAAAAAATATATAATAAACCCTAATTAAAACTTAATTTTATTTTAAGTTTCAAAATTTCACACCATATATAATGCTATGCTTGATATCATAACTCACTTTCCACACAACAAAAAAACTTATCAGAATTTTTTATTACTACTACTATTATTATCAATGTTCTAGTATACGTTAGATGCTAGTCGTACGGTGGACTAGCGCCTAGGCGGTAAGTTTTTTTCTTTTTCTTTTTACCCCCCTTTAAGCAAATCACAACCTGATTAAATCTAACAAAGTGAATAAAGATCCACATAAAATCATTAGAATTCTCAAGAAAATGATAATTTTACAGATTTAACAAACAAAATGAAACAAAACAAAACAAAACAAAACACTGGAATGGTGGTTTCAATTGGAATGTGGTTTCAATTATTAGTCCAGCTGAAACTGTTTATGGTGGTTTCAATTGGAATATATGTTTGAAAAATGAGAATAGTATGTTTATTAACCAAAAGACTGAAAAACAGTGTCGTTTAAAAAAAATGCATAAACCGATTAATCGGCTTGTCTAGACGGGTTACCGACTAGGCATCCGACCGTCTAGAAAGGCCGATTAAAGGAAAACTGAGGCGGCCGGACCCGCCTAATGCCTAGACTGAATACTAGGACACTGATTATTATTATGGACTTTTCATGTATCATTACTGCCTCTCTAGAAAATATTGGTCTTCGATTTAAAAGGAAGTTAAGTAATGAAGGCATATTGTTTTTCAAAATTTTGAAATCTGCATTAGAAAATACTATACCTAAATGAGATTTCATAAGCAGTTAATTTAACTAGATAGAATAAAATTATTCAAGAATTATGTGTGATAAAATTCGTTCATATCGTATTTGTCCAGCTCAGCAACATAATTGGAGGGTAATATAGTAATTATAACAAGATCACGAGATACTAAGGTGCACATCATATTTTCAAGCAAATCAGGCTAAGATTTGGCCATCAATGCCCAGCCCAAATGAAAAATATTGGGCCGTACTTTTGTTCTAAAAAATTTTAGTAGGACCGAGCGGCAGTACTAAATATATATATATATATATTTGTTTCTCACTTTTTATCATGTTTGAATGTATTAATTTTGTAATTGGGATGGGTCTATTTCAAGTCATACTCAAATTTCTATATAAACACTCCAACTTTTCAAATTCTTATATATATATATAGAGAGAGAGAGGGGGCCGGCAACGACTATTTTGAGGCCCCGAGATAAAAATCTAATATGGACCCCTTGTTCATATTAAAACCAAAATATATCGACAATAACTCAAGACAATATTCAGACCATCAAGCAGTCTTATAAGAAAAAAATAACAACACGGTAAATAGTAAACATCATTGGAAATGACTTCTCCTAATATTTTGAAAAACAAATTCACGAATAATATTTTTAAATTAAATCTTTTCCAACATTTTCTTTTTAATATATAAGATTACCAACACATTTAACATTTCTTATGACATAGTTGACCACAAATAAGATTTTGACAATTTTTATTTAGAAAAAATTCTATCTGCGGATACCACGGTTACATAAATAGTTAAAACTATTCTATAAGAAATTGATATATTCGGATAATAATCCGAAGCTTTCACAAATTCACGTATTTGAATGACAGTATTATTTTCACTCGGTAAAACAACTTGTAACATTCTCAATTCAAAAAATAAATCATTTGAATCAACATCACACTAAAATGTATCATGCTTTAGATTATATTCAAGATTTACTCAACATTCTTTCAATCTATTCTCATCTAAAGAAATTAACTTCTTTGAATCATATAAGAACCCAAAAATACCTTCAAATATTTGCAATTATTCAAATCTACTTCTCAAGGTAGCAACAACAACAACAACAACAACAACAACAACAACAAAATTCACTCTAAAAGATTGAAGTGAAATAAGGAACAATGGAATAGAGGAAGTAGAGAGATGTGTAATGACTTATGAGTAGAAAAGGGAGTGTTGACTCGTTGAGAGCCGAGAGGTTGAAAGAAATGAAAAATAGAATTTGGGAACAAGAAAGTGAAAAAACCCTATTGGACCTCTAGGTGAATACCAAAATCTTTAGGCTTTGTTTTTAATGGGCCCAATTTTATTTTATTTTATTTTGCATTGTTTTAACTGTCTGATCGCGGTCTATTTCTATACATGTTTTAGATCCCCATTTTCTATTATTTGTGCTTTGTTCTTGGGTAAAATTAGGTATTTTATGTGTTTGCTGAGCATGTATAGGTCACATTCCATTCAAGAGGTGTTAGATGTTATTTTGGAGAAAAAGAGCAAAAAGTCGATTTTCGGCCAGTGCAGAACAGTCATATTGCGGGGAAAATATCTCTCAGCTCCGATCGAACTGTGTGTCCTACTACCTATTGATTGAAAGCCCCGTAAGTCTAGTTTCCGACTCAGTTTAAGGATCGCAATTCCGATATTCTTAAAAGAAGTTATGCGCAATTTAGTAACCAAAGGTCAGTGCTGGATAGTCAATCGTGGCCTAGACCGCCGTACAGGCACAAGACCTAGCCAGCGGTCTACGGAGCGGTACTTGGCAGAGGATTTCCGGGGTCTGGACTGCGGCGACCTCTGGAGAGACCCAGGCCGCTGTTTGACCGATTTTTGGCCGAAAACCACTCCGAATTGGTCCAGAATTGTTCTAAAACTTTCCAAATCAAATTCTAATGATTTTAGAAGACCATAACATGTTTGGGAAACTTCCAAAACTCAAATTTTGAGTCAAAAATCAAAAGAGGAAATTCAATTTAGGAAAGAATTATCATTCCTTGTCTCATTCAACTTTCCCACTTGATGGATTTCCTAAACCTAAGAAGAATTGGAGGTTCACAAGGAAAAATCACTTATAAATACTCCATATTCTTTACAATTAAGAGAGATTTTTTCAGCCGTCCACCACCAATCCATCACAACACATCAACATTCATCTTTATACATCGAAGATTGAAGACGAAGAAGAATTCATCAATGGGTTTTATTGTTTCTTTCTCTTCTCTTTCTATTTTCGTCATGTGTAACTAATTCCATACTAGGGAATCAATGTGAACCTCTATGAATGCTCTTTGTTAGAATTGACTATATTTAATTAAATTAAGTTTTGATTCATTCAATTCATCATATGTCTTAATTCTTATTTCTTGTTAATGCATGATTATACGTTGGCATGAATTTAGGGATTTGATAATTTAATGATTAAGGTTGGAGTATTGATCTATACGTAATCTTAATTAATATTCAATTGAATGGATAAAACTGATCTTAGCATTGATCTATGCAAGTAGGTTTTGGTTCATTGTTCTTGTACTTAATGGGTTCTCGATTGTAGTTTGCGTCATTGATCTATGGGTAAATTGTAATTTAGAACACTTGATTCATCCCATGATCATACGGTAATAATCATACTTAAGATAAGAACGAACCCTTAACTTGATTAATATCTTTCAAAGTCAATTCGAAACATTGAGTAAATATAGTAGGGGAGCATTGATGACCTAGTACTTTCTCACCCTTGACCACATCCCAATCTTTTCAATTGTTTTCTTAGTTTTAATTTAATTTAGTTTTAGCTTTAAATCAAACTCAACAATCTTTTGGTTACTTTTAATTTAGCTTTAATTAGAATTAATTTTAATCGATAAATCTCTAGTCCTCGTGGGAACGATCCTTACTTGCCGTTGTACGATATCTTCACGATTCGTGCACTTGCGAGTATTTTTTTTTTTATATAACACGATTTACATCACATCACTGCCACCTTTTTTATATGGGTCACTTTGATCCCAAACATTTGGACTAATACCCAAAACAAATATTTGGGTCTTTTATAATGTAAAATAAAACAAAAATGGGCCCTTAAAATAATAAACAAAATATGTAAATATAAAAATAGAGAAAACCAAAACTAGTCATCTAAAATATTAGAATTTCGTTTCTAACCACATACGAAAGTTTAATTGTTAATAACCATATTTTTGATAAATTACTTGAATGTCCTCATATAAAAACTATTCTCAAACACACACTCTCTCTCTCTTTCTCTCTCCTCTCTTCTTCTCTCCCTGCTCATCTCTCTCTCCTCTCACTTTTTCCCCGCTCATCATCGCCGGACGTAGTCGCTTGGGCATGCAGCGCTCGACAAAGGTGTCGCCGAGCTGCTTAGGTTGCGCCAAACCAGGTGGTGCGCCGCTTGCTTCGTTCTCTTCTCTCTGCTCGTTCCTCTCTCTCTCTCCTTTCTTCGCTCTCTTATTGATAAGAACGTGTTTATGGAATAATAAATGTTGAAATATATCAATTTTGAAGGTTGATGTTTGATATTTTGGATGATTTGGGATTTGAAAGTGTGAAATCTTCGACAAATTTGAAATGTTTTACGAAAACTTGAAATCATGCTTTAAATCTTACCCAGAAACTTGTCAACATTTCAAGTTTTTACATAAGATTTCACGTTTTCGAACCAATTAAACTTGAAATCTTACTTAGAAACTTGAAATATTATCTAGAAACTTGTCAATATTTTAAGTTTTTACATAAGATTTCAAGTTTTTGAACCAGCAAACTTGAAATCTTCTGGAAAAAACTTGAAACCTTATTTAATTCGATTATTCACAAAACATAAAAAAAATTGATGCAATACGACTAAAACCATGCTAAAACCATCATCTACTTGATCGATTTGCAGGAAAAAAAATCAAAATTTGAATAGGAAGAATAAAGAGAGAAGAAGGAAGAAGACGGTAGAAAAAAAATAAAATAAAATAGAAAGTTGATATTTAGGGTATTTTTATAATTGATAGATATACACTAATTTTTTTTTAAAATATGGTTATTAACAATTAAACTTTCATATTTAATTAAAAACGAATTTCATATGTTAGATGTGGTTATTTTTAATAATTTTCACATATATAAAAATGGGTAATATTCAAAACATGTGAACATGAAAATGAACCCCTAAACTAATATTTAAAACATAGAATCTAGCCATTTAAAAGATACAGCTACACTAAATCCATTTTTTTTTGTTAAATGTCACTTCAATCACTTTTTATTTTAAAAAAAGTACTAATTTAATCCTCTTATATTTAATTATAATTTCCAAAAAATATATCGATCTTTAAAATGACCCTCATATTGATATATATATATATAATTTAATTAATATACTTATTAATTATATATTTAACCAATTTAAAATTTTATAATAATTTAAAGATTTATTAACATAAAATTTGGTGTGGAACATTGGAATGGAAAAAAAAAAATTGGTGTAAAATATTCTCCCAAAATGTCTTTTAACACCAAATTGATTAAAAATTGGTGTAATCCGTTGCTCTTTCGAGTTCTGCTTAGCAGAGGTGCAACAAGAAAGGGTATGAAGATTGGTCTACTGTGAGAAAAGTGAGTCAAGGTTACTTTTCTGAGCTAATTTGGGAAATGAGGCTGGTGAGCAGTCAATATCAGACAAAACTCACAAAAGTGAAAGAAATAGGCACCAGACCAGGAAAAATAATCCCAAGGATGCCTATAATCGGTATGCCAAGCTGTCAACCTAGAAGAGAAATAGCTTAGATGTTGTTGAATGTGTATGGAAAGTTAAGGCCTTTGACGAAAAACCTGGCGAAAAGAGGGGGGTTGTCTTTGAATTCTAACTTCTTTAAGGGGGATTATGTTATGAGGAGATGTTGGTGGTGGGTCGGTTATTAAACATCAATCAAACTCTTATGAGGGGTTGGGGATCGGGCTCCAAGGCCCATTTTTTTTGTGCTCAGGATGACAAAGTTGTGGGTCAGGACCTAGCTTTTGTTGAGGCTGAGGTAGGACCTGAAGGCCCATCTAATATCAATAGTTTGAAGATTGCATCAGGCTATGGTAAAGGCAACATCCAAAATGGAATAAGGGGCTTGGGCTGTTATTCTGATACCAACGAGAAGATGATCCAAGCAGCTGAGTTTTCTATGGTGGAGCTGCCAATTGCCTTCAACAGTTCTAAGTTGAGGAAGGTTAGAGCTTCTTGTCTTGCTGCTAGGAGTCATGGAATGAAGACAAGAAGTTCAGAGTTTAATTTGCCATGGATCCTTGAAGAGCAGATTATCATGGTCATAGACTCATAGATATGGAGTTCAGCTTTGGATTTTGATTTCTATGATAAGGAAGATGAGGATGGCTGATGTCTTTGCTAAAGCAATGTCAAGAGCGAAGGGTTTTGCACTGAAAAAGGCAAAGGAAAAGTGATCTGTTTTCTCCGGGTTTTGATCGCGTTTTTTGCTGGTGTTCACTTCCAGTGGCTGCTTTTGTTGGTGTTTGTCTAGGTTTTGGGCTTCAGTTAGTTCTTGCAGTTTCCAGCTTTCTCTTTTCTTTGTTTGTGGGGCTTGTTGGGGTTGTGTTTGGGCTTTAGGCTTTGGACTTCTTCTGCTTTTGTTTGGAGTTGCTGGGTTCTTGTGACAGTCTTGGGCTTTTGTCTCCCTCTGGTATGCTTGTTGATTGTTGGTGGGCTTTGTTGGTCTGTTTGGGCCTGCCGGTTCCATGTTTTTGTATCCTTTTAGGCCTTTGGTCCCTATAAATAAATTCTTGCCATGCAATATATATATATATATATATATATATATATATATATGCCAAAGAGAACAAGCCAAGCTTCAAAGATCATCCAGCCAGATTTGCTCCTTAACGGAGGAGAAGGCCAACGAAGTTAAGTTATGAGCCAAGGAGTTCCCCCACCTGGGGATGGCTTGGCATTTACAAACTCCCAAATCTAACAATAAGGCCATAATGAACCAAAAAAAAAATTGGTTCATTTGGTGCTTTGGTTTCATCAAATTAACTGGTTTTAATATCACAAAACTCCTTCAAAATTGACTTGATTTTAAATTGTAGAATTTATATTGAATCACCAGAGTAGATCCTGAACAATTTTAAGAAATGTTGGCACTTATAAATCTTTAAGACAAAAATATGATTTGAATTGTGTGCATTCCACTAAAAGATGACCAATGACCATTCAATAGCTTTCAAAAACGAAATTTCAGAATTTAGGTTTAAATTCTGAAATGCAGCCTCTTCCATCGATCTTGCGATGAAATGCATTTTTCCATGACTGCAAGCTCGGATTTTGCAAGCACAGCAAAATGGCTTACTCAAAAAGCAAAAGCAACTCGATTGCTCCAAAATCCAGGTTTATTTGTCATCAATCATTGAACAAATTGTTTAATTACTGAAACTGAAGTGGTTTTCTATTACTAATTATGCTTTAATTTAAATCCAGTAATGTGGGTAATTAATTACTGTTAAAAATGTTGCAATTATTTTGCTTTCTTGTATTGAGATTGAAATAAAATCAATGGAGAAAATAAACAGTGGTGCACTTGAATACAGGACCTCAGTTGAGGGATGCAAAGTGAATTGAATAATTATCGACTTTGATTCATTTATCCACAATTTTATTATATATATATATGGGTATTTAATTGAATCTTGCATCCATATGCAATTCCATTTTGCCATAATAATATTCTCGGCTTTGGTTTGATTTCTTTTTCGGTTAGTTTATTTTATGAGTTTAGTGTGACTTACCTGAGAAATATATCATATATTGTTGCACCGGATAAACTTTTATTTCAATGAGATTTTTGATTGATATGGTTGTTAAACTGTAAACTGATTGAGATTTTCTTTCTTTGATGTTAATGCATCAGATATTTGTATATTATCTAGTACAATGTACTTTAGTTTCCCGTAAAGACTTTTAGCCATGATCATGGAACCAGCTTTGTAAATTTTCCGCTTCTATAGATTTTATATTTGCAATAAAACTTGTAGCCTTAGCAAAATGGTTGTGCACTTCCTTTTTCATACATGTCATAGGGTGTGAGTTTCACCTTTTTCCATTAAAATGTGATGAGTTGCATTTTTGGTATGAGTTTGGTGTTGCATTTAAGGGCTTGTCCATTAAATCACAAAGTGTGTAGAAAACTCTCCCTATAAATGACAATTGCATTTTCAGTTGTGCTTATTAGGTTTCAACGATCTATAAGTGAGAGTTGCATTTTCAATCGAGTTGGAGTTGGCAGGGATCAAAGTTGACAAGGACACTGTTGAGTTGGCAGGAACCAATAGTGAGACCACGACATAGGGTTTCGACTCATTGGGTGCCCAGTGCCAACAGTACTATAAGTCTGGAGCCAGGTTTGCCAAGTAGTGCGCTGTTCTGAAAATCGGTCCCAACGAGCCATCCGAATTATCAATCCAGCAAAAATGCACAGGGATTGGCTCGCTACGCTATCATTTGCCAGGAGAATGGGCTGGTCCCCATTGTTGAACCAGAGGTATTGACTGATGGGAGCCATGACATAAAAAAATGTGCTGCTGTGACTGAAACTGTTCTCGCAGCAGTTTACAAGGCATTGAATGATCAACATGTTCTTCTTGAAGGCACATTGCTGAAGCCTAACATGGTCACTCCAGTATCTGATAGCCCTAAGGTAACATATATATACTTTATAAAGCATAGCAAATGCTTTGTTAAATATGTCTTCAAAGCACACATTAACAAAAGCCTTGAAAATAGTGTTTTCTGAAGTGGAACCAGAGGTGATAGAAGAGCACACTATGACAGCACTCTGCCAGACTGTTCCGCCAGCGGTCCCAAGGATCATGTTCTTGTCCGGCGGGCAAAGCGAAGAGGAGGCAACGGTAAGCCTAGACGCCATTAAAAAGCTAGAGGTGGTGAATCCATGGACGCTAGCGTTCTCATTCGGATGTTCAACAAAGCACGCCTAAGACATGGGGTGGAAAGGAGAATGTTACCAAAGCTCAAGAGGCATTCTTGGCCAGGTTCAAGGCCGATTCTAAGGCCACCCTCTGCAAGTACACAGGCGGTGGTGCCGGAGGATTGGCTTTAGAGAGCTTGTATATTAAGGGTTACAAGTACTAGATGTGATTCGTGTGTCTTTATAGGTATTATGTGAAAATTGTTTCATGTTGATATTTTAATCTCTCTTATATGCTTACTTTTTGCTAATATTTTGCCAATATTTGTTAATACGATCATTTAAGTGTTCCATTTCATGCCACTCAATTTATGTTAGGATTTTCAACATTTGACTAAAAGTTCATGGACCGATATGCAATTTGAAGTTTTTAAGTGTATTTCGAGAAATAGAAATTACAATTAAAATTTTACATATTGAGAATCCAAACTAAAAAATAAAAAAAAATAGTCCGATGATCCAAAATTCGCCTACGAGAGTAACGATAGGTATGCAAACAATACATTTAACACTCGTAGATTTTATCATTGTACTAAAACTGTCATTACAAGCTTATAGTATGGCCTAATGAACATTAAAGGCTTTTGAGAAAGAACATTCCTATTATCAACTACATAAAGCCAACATAGTACATACAAATTCAAACTCCTATAACTCAACTGATCGCTTTGTACATGATTGACATTAAGCTTCATCATGATAGAACATAAACATACACTTGGCATTTAAAATGTTGGGACCAGAAGATGATAGTCCTATCTCCGAAGCCTGGAAGCTGTCATGTATTAGCATAAAGAAAAACACAGCTCTGAACGCCCTCAGCGGAGGGTTCATTATCTCCTTGTCTTTGCTCTCTTTATGGATACAAAAGCTGTTGCAGGAAGGGAAATACACAACTGGACATGGGAGAACCTTTCTCATGAAATACATGGAAAAGTGACAGTCCTTCTACTTGTTGGTTATAATAATAGAAATCGTCAGATTCATCCTAAATTAAAACAAATTATGTGGATATTATACACAAGAAAGAAGGTGATAATGCTAGAAAGAAAGCAAAAGTCTACATTAAGGGATGAAGAGAGTAGCGAGGTTGCTCACCCTAACAGATAAAATGTTCAGGTTTCTCACTTGCTATTGCATTCCAACTGTATTTTCTACCTCAATAAGGATGGAGGAAGCTTCACTCAAATGCTCAATTCTTGTTGGATCCTTGCTACTGCCATGACCCTCTTATCGAACTGAGGTATGATACAACAGGGTAAGATGTGCTACAACATTAAATTATCATAAGATGTTAGAAAGATCGAAAATGTAAAACAATAGCGGAACATGATGTTCATTCATACATGAGAATATTTGATGGTATCTTAAATCTAATCGGTCTTCTTACATGTATGAACAGATGAACTACCTTGAGCTCTAAGCCGGTTTTCTGCTGACGAGGGCTGTACCTCAGGTACATGGGAAAACCAAGGATAATACACCAATGCATATGTTCTGTAATGAATAGCATAATAAGGAAAATTAAGATTGTTTGCTTAACATTCCTATATATATATATATATATATTTCCCAAAAATTAAATGTACATATATAACTACTGAAACAATTGAAAAACAATATATACACATAAGCAAATAAATGTACATTACCAGATACAACAATTATAAGCAGAAATCTGTTGTCATTTAAACATATTTGTTGAAAAACATCAACTTGAGTGTACCTAACCTAAATATTGTGTCATTATCTCAGCAAGGAGCAACGGAACTAATCATTCATTTCAAAATTACTAAATAAGCCATGGAGTCATCTTAGAAATGAATTCTAAGTTATTACCGTATTGGGGATGCCAACAGCAATTTCCCAACAAAGTCTTCACTCTTAGCCAATAAAACAAAAACTAAAGAAGGATAACAACTTTGGTACTAAAAATCAGTAACAAAATCAATAGTCTTGTGAAACACTAATTCTTCCCATTGAAAAACAAAAGTATATATAAAAACTAAAGAAGGATATAACAAAGAAACATACGTGAAAAACAAGGAATTAGTTAATTACTAAATCTTATTTAAAATGCAACTTATACACGAGGCTTTAATGACTGGCACTGCAGCAGTAACAGACAAGCTCGAAAAGGTTCATACCAATTCAAGGGTCCAAGGATGTCCTCACCACAGGACAAAGAATCAGACATGACATGAGAGTATGAGACTATGAGAGAAGCTTTTCTCACATAGTGATCCAATGAGATATTCTTTCAAAAAGATACATGAATTTAGAATTCTCTCCACAGCACTAAAAAAAAATACTTCAAGCATATCCCAATGGATCAAGAAAGTAGAACTAGCTGATGGCAATTGAAGGAATGATTCATATATATACTCAGCATACAAAATACAGAGAATTCAGATTTAATCCAAGAACATGAAATCAGTGACAACCATGAGAATCACAAAAAGAAGTTTCACTCACTTCTGGATCCTTAGTCACTTCCTTTCACTCATTTGATATAGTGCAGATAATTGTAATATTGACGTACAATTCTGGATGTGCCACATTTTCTTCCAATTGGGGATCATTTTAGCATTGATTAGCAGGATGCTTCCGTCTGCAACAACAGAGTTTATATTAAAACAGAAGAATGGCAACAAAGAATAAACATAGATGAAAAAAACGAGGAAGTTAGAGAAGGGGGGCAACATAAATGGAAAAGAAGGAAGTAGATTTTCATTAAAAATGTAGTTATGGTTTGAGGTGTTAGAGATTGACATACCAATGATGTGATCGAATTCTATACACGTCATTCATTCTTCCTCCTATAGATAGTAGATGAAAAAGAAGCAAGTAGATTTGAGGTGTTAGAGATTGACATACAAAAGATGTGATAGCATTCTTTAGAGCTCATTAATTCTTCCTCCTACCAAAATCGTAAATAAGGTTTGAGGAGTTAGAGATTGACATACCAATGATGTTATGGAATTCTGTACACCTCATTCGTTGTGAAAACACAAGGGATCGTAGATGTGTCTATCATCTATCACAACACAAGGGATGTGGGAAATCTTAGACCACTCTTTTCCTTTATCTCTTTTGCATTCTTCTTTCAGCTTTGGACAATGATAAATATCTAAAATCAAAAGTGAGGATGGCAGGCCCCGCTCTGGAAAGGATCTGACTTCTGGACACCACCAAATCCAAAATTTCGAAAGTGAGGATGGCAGACCTAGCTTTGAAAAGGATTTCAAATTTGGGCAATTATAGATCGACAGGGATGTAAGTGAGGATGGCAGGGCCAACTCTAGAAAGGATGTGAGATTTGGGCAACCAGAGATGTGTAAATAATCAAGAGAGTTAAGGTTTCGAAAACCCTCACCCATTAGGCATTTCAAATTTGGGAAATAGAAAATGTAGAGATGAGTTAGAAAAGGGGGAAACGTCATTTCCATTTCTTGTTGTGGAAATGACTCTGCTTCTGGAAGTCCACAAATAATGAGAGACATGAGAGAGGTGAGGTTGTGCAACCCCCATTCAAGCACTGCCTTATACATTTTGACATTTAAACCTTCAATCCAAAGAGATGTTAGGTTGGTGGGAAAACCTTCTTTCGGAAATGATGTCATACTTTGACATCCTTCCAACCTTAACCTTTTAAGAGAGTTGAGGCTGTGGAACCAATTAGGTAAGGCTTTTAGCTTCTTACAATATTCAATTGCAAGTTCACTTAAATTGGTGTTGGGAGGCCCTTCTTCTCCCAAGCAATCAATACTTTCACAATTACTTATCACTATTTTTCGAAGATGGCTAAGATTGTGTAGGCCTTCAGGTACACTTTTAAGATTCCTACAACGCCATACATTAATCTCTTCAAGAGACTTGTTATTATGAATACTCTCTGCTATCGACTCTAACTCCGGAAGAGAATTAAGAAAGAGAGTACGAAGTGTTTGTGGTAAATGACCACTTAATGATAAGCACTTGAGAGATGAGCATTTTTCGACATGCAAGTATTCGAGAATAGATGTGTTTGAATTGTTGGGGTTCTCTTCATCCACCACTGATGTACAACTTTCCTCATAATCCCACAAATACTCTAATTTCTCACAATTCTCTATCTCAAGCTTTTTCAAAGATGATGGTAGTTTTTCTCTTACAATGAATGTTAGAGAATTACAGTCTACCACTATCAAACTTCCAAGACATGCATTTTTGTCGTTCATTCCCATGGGTAATGAAGTTAGAGCATCACAAGTTATAATCTCAAGTGTACTTAGATTGATAAGGAAACAAACCTCTGGAAATGAGATAAGATTTGAGCAATTTTCAATCCGTAGCTCTGTGATAGACATGAAGCTTTGCAACCCCTGTGGCAGCTTCTCAAGAAAAGTTTCATTCAACTGCCACAAATTAATGAGCTGATCACAACCCGTAATGTTAAGTTTTAGACATTCAACCTTCAGAAAGTTCTGTTTTCTTAACCAATTGCCAAACCCTGAAATATCTGCAAGAGTCAAGGATTTCAATGACTTTAAATCCGTTGGACTATTGCACACAATCCCTTTGCATCCAGCTATTTCTAATTTGCAAAGCAATGGAAGGCTTGAGTATGAAACCTCCAACTGCTCACAGTTCGTAATCACAAATTTCTCTAATGAAGGAAGACAATCTGGTAATTGTCTTGAGAGTTTAGGACAATTTACAATAGAGAACTCTTGGAGGCAAGTGAAGGCATTGATATACTTGTTTTCCTTGTTAGGTTCCCAATTCTCCAATTCTGGCAAATCTTCAAAACAAAGAGTCTTTAGTGATTGAAAAGGCTTTTCAGCTCCATAAATCTCAGAACCTATACATTGTAATATTTTCATCCCTTTGATTGTGAGATCCTTAAGCAAAATCAATAGACCGAGTGAAGGTAAGGATGTGCATTTCTCACACCTTTCCAATCTTAAGACTGTCATTTTGGAAAATGATGGATCTCCTACCCAAGATGGAAATCTTGTGCCACCATAACATGTGATTGTGAGTTTTTCTAAATGTTGATGAGGCTGTAACATGTCAAGTACATTTTTTTCTACATCCGCATCTCGTGAGTCATCAAATCCAGATCCCCATTCTAGCATCAACTCTTTCAAGTCCTTATCTCTTAATGTTAAATCTGCTGGATCACAATCAACCACATTATCTAATCTTGAAATACGAAGTTCACCACGAAGCATCTTCAAACTCTTCAAATCTTTTAAATTAGAACAGACACCCTTGCTGACAATAAAATTGGATAACATCTGCAGAGATTCCAATTCTTTCATTCCCGTCGGCATCTCTTTGATTAAATTTGCACCTCTAATATCAAGATAACGCAATTTGGTCAAATATCTAAAGTTGGAAGGCAACTTCGCAAGATGAAAACAATTTCTTAACATCAAAATCTGCAAATTGTATAACAAGACCGTTGACTCGGGCAAACTTCTAATTAGAGTTCGAGAAAGATTTAGATACCTTAGATGTTTCAAACCTCCTATTGAATTAGGTAGCTCGAAGATTTGATATGATCTTAGAGAAAGTACCCTCAATCGTTTGAGTTTTGGCGATAAATTGGAAGGGACCCATTTAGTTATGTAGGGGTAAGGTATCGATCTTTCAAATATTGGCAAGAATGTCCTTACCCTTGCCTTCAAATCCTCAGCTTCATGGAAGACTGCAAATTTTTCTTTGACCACATACCGATCAGACTTGTAAGAAAAATGACGAACCGTTTTCAACTCTCTCCATTGCATACTGGCAGCTGCTGATTCACCATCCAACCTTATATTTGTTTCTCCAAAAGCCCACTGAGCCAGATGGTGGAAGAGATCATGCATTGCTACTTCAGAACTATTATAATTGCTACTTGAACGTTGAAACATTGACCTTGCCAATAAATCTTTAATATACCCACGCCCTAACTCTTCCGGTTGCTCGTTTCTTGTTGATGGCTGGATAAGACCTTGTGCCATCCACAAAAACACAAGTTCCTCCTCTTCGAAATCATAATCTTTCGGGAAAATTGCACAATACGCAAAACATCTCTTAAGATGAGAAGGAAGATGATGATAACTCAATTTTAAGGCTACAGGGATTTCACCACTATCGTTTTCTGATAAATCCCACAATGTGTTGTTTAGTATTTTCAACCACTCATTTATATGCTTTGAGCCTAAAAGGCCGCCAAGCGTTTTTGCAGCTAGGGGCAAGCCTTTGCTCTTTTCAATGACATTTTCACGAATTAGTTCCATGTCAGGATGTTCCGGAATAGCTTCATTATTGCCAAATGCACACATAGAAAACACCGACCAGCAATCTTTATTGGAGAGAATACCCAGTTGATGAAACCACCCACTGCGTGTGACCGTTGATGCTACCTCTTCAAGTCGTGTTGTGACAATTATCTTACTTCCCGGCGCACCTGCTGCAAAGGGGGATTGTAGGATCTCCCATTTACCATAATCCTTGCTCCAAATGTCATCTAACACAAGCAGGAATTTTTTCCCCATTACTTCCTTCTTCAATTGATCTTGGACAGTGGTTAAATCGTTCGGACTGGACGAAGAGGCAGTAATATTTTCAAGAATTGACTTTGAGATTCTTGTAACATCAAAGTCACCATCAGATACGCACACCCACGCTTTGACCTTGAAAGATTCAACCTTCCAATCATTGAACACCTCTCGAGCAAGCGTTGTTTTGCCGACTCCTCCCATACCCACAATGGGTATCACAAGGAAGTTGGCATTGGTTGGCTCATTCTTTAACACCATTTCGAGTATTTTCGCCTTATCTGCATCTCTTCCGTAAACAGCACGTTCAGTTGGATGACTTGAAGTTGGTAGCCTCTGTGGTGCAGCACTTGATGATGCCCCTTCTGAAATCACTTGCAAGCCAAGTTCGTTTCTAAGTTTACAGAGTTGATCGAATCTGCTAGTGACATCTTTTACACTAGACTTCATACGACTGCTGAACTTAAAATTGCTGAAACAGGCAGGGACGAGCTTCCTAAACTTGGTAGCTTGCTGGTGTTCAATCTTCAACTTCCTTGCAAAAGCCTCAGTAGCAAACTCATCGAGAATGTCCTCCACATCATAAGCCAAGTCTTGGAGATCGTCCAGCCACATCTTCACAGCCCTGTTCTTCAACTGCTTGTCCTCTGCATCAATCAGCACAGCCTGAATCATCTTCAGAGTATCTTCCCATTTTTTGATCTTTGAAGAAAATCCCTCTTGACGCAGAAATCGCAGCAACTCAGGAGAAGTCAATCGGTCAAACAAGACCTGAAGGAAGGCAGAGAGAAAGAGCTCTCCAACAGGCATGGTTTCTGGTTTTGTTGGTCAATTGAAAGAAAAGATTTTCAGGAAAGGATTGTCACACACAAGCAAAGAAAAGGAAAAGAGCAAACAAGAAAATCAGAGAGACTGTATTTTTGGTTGTGTGAAAAGAGTGTAAATGCCAAAGTGAAGATCGATAAGACCAGAGCAGAGTGCTCTCCCTGAAAAGTCAAAACATGGGGGCTCGGGGCTCCATATCTAATCAACTATTCTACAATTAATTAAATAAATTTAAATAAATTAATTAATCTTAAAAAAAATAGTAGTTGCACATCTCTTCTTCTCGTGACAATTAGTAAATCAGACTCAAGTCATTGTAATACGAAGGATCCAAAGAACATGATAATAACTTCTACACACCACTCATTCAGTCATTCAAGAGTGACAATTGTTTCATGGGTTCCATTTGTTGCTTTAATTTTGTTTGTCTGAATCTAACTCTAACATCTTATATTTGGAATTATCATTTTTAAGTCTTCAACCGAATATTGGATGATTGAGAGGATATTTGATATAATAGATGCACCATCCTGTTATATTATACAATATTTTTTTTGTTGAAATCAAAAATTTTCTTCCCAATAAGCATCGGCCAAGGAAAAATCGAATTTTTTTTATTGAGAATTGATGAATTATATCTTTTACAAACCGTATATGTGCATTCCACCTCTTTCTCTTTCTCAATAATAGTAAGAGAATTGGATCATATCACTAACCACGTCTAAAACTTGTAATATTGGGATAAAAGATGTATGGTACATCGGATGCATCCAAGATTCTATCCATTGGTATATATATCAAAATAGGGGATTATGTTCTAAGTTTCCTATTGTATTAGAGATTTATCTATCGGACCATTAAACACCATCTAAAGAAAACCGTATATAAAATGAAGGATTTTTAATTTTATAAATACTGTTTACACAACAATGATCCTTAAATAACGCCATAAGAAATTCAACATGTTCAATTGGGATTCAGCTCCTCTTTTGTTTGTTGACCTAAACAATTAAAAATTACATTACATATAAGTCACTGATTTTCCAAGTCCATTGAAACCGTCGATCAAATATCAGTCCAACAATGAATCTTAATTCTTTAAATTGAAGCTTTAAAATCTTGTAAAACCGAGTGAACTCAATTTGTGTAGTAGTCAAAAATTATACATGTTCTTTCCAACCTCACATTAATTTCCACCCACCACTTAATGGTAGTCAAAAATTATACATGTACTCGGTATCCAAGTATTTTCCATCAAAAAGTGGTCTTCATCATCATTAAGTCAAGTATGGTGGGTGGAAATTAATATGAGGTTGAATAGAACATGTATAATTTTTAACTTAAGTATCCAAGTATAGGTTTTTTTTTTTGTTTATTTAATGCTTCAGTTCAGTTTCATAAAAAGTATCTTGTTTTATTTTTACAAAATTGGTTATAAATCTTCAATGCAATAATTGGATACCACTAAAAGATGACTATCCTGGACTATTCAATAATTGTCCAAAATTGAAATTTCATAATTTAGTTTTAAATTTTATATTAAGATATTTTATGCTTCCATTGCATTATTGCATGGAAAATACATAGCAATGGTACTAAAATATAGCTTTCAATTGATGTTTTGGATTCTTTGCAACTTGACACCGTCATCATCGAAGTAAAGTTACAAGCAAATGCTATCTATCACTTCAATTGCACATTAAACTTCTTACACGTGCACTTTCTACGGAGTTAATTGTCTCTTTAAACCATCGATCTGTATTATATTGTATTATATTATATTAACCAAATAAAATGTATTAAAACAATGTAATACCGTGTTTGATTTAAACACTGTATTGTATTATTTTAATATATTTTAATTATCTAATACAATAAATATCATATTAGTTAATACATTATATTTGGTAGTATTAGGTTGTATTGTATTAGAAAAAGAAAAAAAAATTCTTTTTGTTTTTTAGTTAAAATGGAATATTGATGAAATATATGTTATATTGTTAATATTTTTATTATAATTTTAAAATTATATAGGAAATATTTATTTTATTTATAAAAATACTATTTATTTAAATTTTTTGTTTCAATTAAAATAACTATTTATTGATTTTTAAATATAAATATTTATTGATTTATTTCATAGTAAAGATATTTAAAATTAATTATTAACTAATTTTTTGAAAATATTATTTAGTTATAATATAATAAAATACAATAAAATCATACGAATAACTTAATACGATATAATATAGTGCATCACCAAACACATATTTGTATTAATGTTAATACAATCCAATCCAATACTAAACGTGAAACGAACCCTTAATATTTTTAATCTAAATTCAGATGGGCTTGTCATGGGCTGAACTTGGACAATTAATTGGGTTGGGTAATATTTTTGGGTTTGGAGACTTGACTTGGGAAATTTTCTGGGACTGACCCTTCCAGCAACTGCGTTTGTGTGTATGAAGAGAACAAGGATATAATGGGCCGGGTTGGGCTTTTGGAGCAATCCAAACCTTTTTCTAACAAGGATCAGTTGAGTTCTTGTTATTTGAATTTGAAAGCAGCTTGATGCAGCAGGTCAGATATTTCTTTGCAAGGCCTTTCTTCTTCATTAGGCCATGCTACAAGCTTATAAATTGCAATAACAATTTAACACCGCAAGGTTTTACTGATTTTTTTGTGCTATATAAGTTTATACAACAATTGTCATGTATATGAATGTGGTGAACAGACCATGGATTATATAATTTATATATATATAGCAGGAATATAGGCCTACTATAAAATGGTGAAGTATACAAAATATGAAATTTAAACTTCAAATTTGAAATTAGAGTGTCTAAATATATAATATCTTACGAACATCTGAATTTATAGCTACTCCTATAATAAGGAAATTAATTTTCTATTTGAACAAATAGTGTTATTCAGGCATCGGTAAATTGCTTGTTTTGTTGTTGTGTATTCAGGCATCGGTATAATGACTTTACTGTAAGTGCTGGCAAATTATATATATATGAAATACGGAGAATAAAAAGAAGAAGAAGAGAATCAGAATATGGGAGAGAGGGGAGAGTGCGAGAAAGAAAGAATAGAGTGCGAGAAAGAAAGTAAAGAAAAAGAAAAGATTACACCGAAAACTAGATAAATGAATGTTCAATAAATTAATAATTTTATTTAAATAATAAAATATTTTGGTCCGACTCAAGTTAATGGATTAAAATAATAACCTCGCTATTAATAATTTTGGTTAATTACATAAAATAAATAGCATAGCACGTCATATTTTAGTAGAGATGGTTGTGCATCTCCCTTCCACACCTACTGGTTAGAGGTTCGAGTTCCACCATACGCATTTTGTAAACATGTGTGGAGAGTTTTCTTTCGGTTTGTAGAAGTTGTCATCTCTCCGATTGTGAGAGTTGTAGTACATATGTAATCTCTCTCCGATAGTGGAAATAATATTTCGGACCGTGTTTGTAGAGTCTAATTAATCTCGTCAGGTCACAACAGTAATTATATTTCAAAATAATAAATAAATAAATAGCATATAAAAATTCATAATATATATATTAATAAACTTTTTACCTACTAACTTATTTTTTCTCAATTCAGCCAATCTAACAAAAAAAATGCATCGAAAGTCTTTTGCCTTTCATCTATACCTAAATTGAATTAAACATCATTCTATCATTTTTGCAACGCATCTATCATCAACGATATGTGTATCTTAATCAGCAGGCAATTTCATTATTGTGTCATTATCACTAGGACAATTCGAAAGATTCTCGACATCCATTAAGTTTTATAATTTGACTTCATCCATTGTTTATTACTATTATTATTATTTATAAGTCATATATATATATCTCGATAAAATAAAATAAAATAAAATAAGAATATTATATTGTACATCGGTTACTATTTATTTATGATTGTATGTGGTCGCTTGTCAGTTCCACGTAATTATATCAAAATAATATAAAATTTTAATGTGATCGTATCATTTTTAACATGATCACAATGGAAACTCTTTTTAAATTAATAAATATTTATTTACCGTTAAATTAATAAATTATTCATTTATTGATAAATAAATAATTTTATTTTGATAAATAAATGATTTTATTATAATAATATTTTTTTCTAAACCCAACAATATTATTTTATAGGGGTTTTACCGTAAGATAAATATATGTTTTGGTGTGTGCGTGAGCAAGAAGAGAGAGATACCCTTCGGGGAGTTAGATGTAATTTGCGGTCTTGGATTTCTTTGAGCTAGACACCGAAATCAGGACCACGAGAATTAGTGAATCACCCATCTAAGGTCCAGTTTGGTATTGCTTCCCAGACTGCTTTTGGAGTTAAAAGTGCTTCTGAAATTAGCATGGGGTGTTTGGTAAAATTTCTGAAAATTGATTTTGGTCTCTTTGGTCTCTTTTGGTCTCTTTTGGCTTCCCCTACAATAGAAATTGGGAAGGTACAAATTAACGCTTTTAGAAATCAGCTCCCTAGAAAGCATAAATGAAAACACACTCAATATTTTTATTAATGATTTTTTTTCCAAACTTACTATTTTATCCCTTGCCTTTTATGAAATTTACCACCTAACAAAACATGCACTTAGCATTTATTATTTTATTTACAATTTACTATAACATATACTTTGTTATTTAGGTGTTGTCTATTTCAATTGTGTAATCTTATGAATCATTGAATCAAATTATGCTAATTTTCTTGATATATTCACAATATATTTAGAAATATATATATATATATATATATATATATATATATATATATATATATATATATATTAAAGCAAAAATATATATTTTTTAACAAAATTTATTTATTTATTTTATAACAAGTTTATGGTCACATAGAAATAAAATAAAATATTTATTTTTTAACATGTTTATGGTTACACAAAAATAAAATAAATTATTTATTTTCAAATCATCCTAAATATTCATTTTTATCTTTTCTATTAATTTTGTCCGGTCACAACACTTTTTTACCAAACACTTTGAAATTTCTTTTGGTTCTCACAACATTTTTTAAAATCAGTTTACCAAACACCCAACTGATTTTTCTCACAGCAAATCTAAAAGCAATTACCCCACAATAGAATCAAAAACAATTTTCTCCACAGCACAACAATGTCAAACTGGGTCTAAATTTTGCTGTAGACTTCGCTGTTTAGGGATGCGAATTAGTTGAGGTGCTTAAATTGAGTGTGCTTAGCATGGATGTTGGGTGTATTCAGCAAGTGGTCCTCATGTTCTCTTGAACCTTCGCTTAGAAGCTTGCTGGGGTGTATTGAGTCTTTACTTAGAAGCTTCCTGGGGTGTATTTAGCTCCATCACTTGTGAGTTGTGAGGCAAAACGTACGTCTTCATATATGACGTGGCAGATTAGCCTGCCGAATTACGTTTAGTTCCCTAAATTCGTGAAAAACCACACCAACCTCGTTTCTGGCTCTATATTTACGCTTTTACCCTTGATTTACCAAAATTACACCAATGTCCCTGAATTCCCGATATTCACCAGTTTTTTTTAATCATATTTACGTAGTTGTGAGGTTGAAAATGAGTTTATACACATTGCTTTAGAATGAGAACTAAGATTTCAGTTTGTAATGTATATTACAAGTCAGAGAGTTTATATAGGCAATGTAATAAAAGACTAATCTAACTCCTAATAGGAGTAGTAATTTTAATATAACTAGAAACAGAAAAAATATCATAACTAAGAAATATTACTAGAAATATAATCCTAACAAAACTAGAAAATATAACGTAATTCTAACAATTTCATTGAGATTTTTGAAAGCAGTTAATTGTAATTGCTTCTTGGATAGAGTTTGCCTAAATGACCTCGACTACTACCACAGAAGAATATTGCATCAAGTGTATTCTCTTTTCTTTTCTTTTTGTTGCTTTTTGATTGTTTTTAAGTATACATCAAAGTTTTGGATAACAATTAAGTTTTTGGGAGTCTTATCGATTGTTTTTTTAGAATGGATTAGCCGAGACATTCTGGGAGTGATATTATGATTATTTTTTGATCAACTCTCACATATATATTCAAGTATGTTTAATCTTCTTTTTGTTCTTTGTTATTGAGTGCTTTTCGTTTTCGTTGTTTGGAATTACATGGGATTGTTTCTATTTCGGACAGTTTTAAAGCTGATATTGTTCATGAGAAAAATCATCAATCTGATTGTGATGATGAGATCGGTTATAAGGACTCCAAGATTGATGAATTGGGGCAAAAAGAGGATGGTTTTGAGATTGATGATACAGAGTATGTTAATAAAACCAATGGAGAAACAGAGAACCCTATTGTTGTAGAGTCTCTGTTGGCTTCAAGCACTGGTAAGTGTCAGTTCTCATCTGAGAGACATCAGCAGATTCATAAAGAATCAAAAACTTTGACCTTTAATGCTGGTGAGGCCTTTGATCCAAAGAAAACAGATGATTCTGCTGAAAATTTTACTGAAGAGAAAACAGAGGATTCTGTTGAAAGTTTTATTGCTGAAAAGGATTTGAATAAACAAGAGGAAGCATTGACTGAGAATGAGAACAGTTTTTTCAGAGAATACAAAATTTCCCCCCTCATTTAGTTTGAAGTTTCAATGACTTATTTGTATTTCTTAATTGTATTTACAATTTCAAAAATCAATTTGGAAGTATTTAATTATAAAGTCTTTGTTACTTGTGTAAAAATCTACTTTTAATATTTTAGTTCTAGATTTATTTTTTGTTGGATAAATAACTTTATTTTTAATAAAAAAACTCATACATATTAGACAATATGCATATGATATTGTCAATAAAAATTTTACAGTCCAGTAGTTATATTCAATTCAACACCAAACATAAAAAAAACTTGGATCCCTTTTTGGACCCTTTTTTCTTGGGCCCTGGGCGGGCGCCCATGCTGGCCTCCCCTCAGGGCCGGCTCTGCCCAAAATCATTAGCTTATTTTGTGAACTTGAGACCATGGATGGGGTGAGCAAACAAATAACCCCAAAAAAGACGGTGATGATAATAACTTTAACATGCATGGATCCATAATAGTACATACGGAGGACTTCTTGAATTGTCGGCAGCAGAATAATAATCCACAGTTTATCAGATAGAATAAGAAATCCACAACACAACTCAGCAAATGAAAACTGAAGCAGAATAAAGCTCCCGGAAGTCCATAGCAGGCATATTCATCATGAACAGATAAAACACTAAGCAACTAGTTTTGGAGAAAACCTTACTATCTGCTCAAAGCTGGTGGACAAACAATTCATGTACAATTTCTTACCCCATCAAATGAGAACATTTAAAAAATGTAGTACTGATATAAAGTTTTGACATTAGCATGCTATGAGCCTATGATATATAGTTATATACAAGTCATTATACTTACTGTCAAGATTATAGTTGCAGCATCTGTTTTACTAGCTGGACAAAATGTCACTGGAGATTGTAGTCCTCCTCGTAGTTTTGCAACAAAACTATGACAAAAAATGCAGTGATTTAGTCTCCATTCAAAGCAGGTCATAGAAGCACCTTCTACGAGTTTCTGTACAAAAATACGAAACAAAATACCAGTATACACCACCTCAAGTCAGCTAGCAATAGTAGAAGTTATAGGTTTTAAATAGCATGATCCATTCAACAGAGTAGGAGTTGGGCCCAAAAGATTGTGTAAATGAGTCCAAATAAGTTATAAAACAATTTTAATAGTAAAAATTCATATATAATTAACTATTTAGAATGTCAGATATTAAATATCATACTAAAAAAAATAGTGTCGATTGTCTTAATTAATTGTTAAATAAATTAAATACAAAAAATTAAAATTAACAAAATCAATAAAATTAATTGTAAAAAAAAAACGCTATGAAAACTTTATATTTCTTAAAAAAGAGTTAAAAGTTCCACAGTTGTAACAATACAAATCATACAAAAATAAAATAAAATAAAAACCGAGGCCAAAAGTTTAAATTCTAAAGCGAATTGACACCAAAAGTTATATTCCAATTTTATTAGAACGTCGGATATTAAATATCGTATTAACATAAATTATTAAATAAATTAAATGAGAAAAATAAAAATTAAAAAAATCAATAAAATTAATTGTTAACAAATTGCTATGAAAACTTAATATTTCTTAATAAAGAGTAAAAAGTTGTTATGCCGATTAATTGGATTTTATTTCATTTGATTAGACTAGAAACTGTGTTCTTGTGGACTGACATTATAAAATTAAACATGAAAGAGTACGGCCAACTAATAAACATTAGTAGTTACCGGATTATGGGCCACAATTTTTTGTACCAATGAGTCCAAATCAATTATTAGCTTCAAAAAGTGCCTTTTGTGGCCCAATTGGTCCTGACATACTATAAAATAATATCAAACAAATCGTTAGAACTTATAATGACATAAAGGAATTAAAAGAAAAAAATGACACGGATCTTTCGGTGATCAAATTCTAAGATAGAGGATGATGAACAATTATTAAAATGACCGGTTCGTTTTGAAAATTAATATCGGAGAAAGTCAAAGAAAGGGTAAATTTGAGTTATTTTTAAAACCTAATGGACGAATCCTAAATAAGCTCAAAGAAACAAAATTTGACGAAAAATGAAATTCCTAATTTCTTGCTTTATTTGAAATCTACTGGTGTGAGTAATTAATTACAGTTAAAATGTTACAATTCTCTTACTTTCTTGAATTTCGTTTGACATAAAATCAATGGAGAAAATAAACAGTGGTGCACTTGAATACATGACCACAGTTGACGGATGCAAAGTTTTGATTCATTTATCACAATTTTATTATATATATATATATGTGTGTGTTTTTAATTGAATCTTGCATCCATATATAATTCCAGTTGAATAATTATTGACTTTGGTTCGATTTCTCTTTAGGTTAGTTTATTTTATAAGTTTAGTGTGACTTGCCTGGAAAATATATCATATATTAATAAACTTTTCTTTCAATTTTATTATATATTAGGTTGCACGACAAAACCAATCCTAATTATAAAAGAAGTGATGATGTCTGAATTTTATTGGTACTTGCATGTATGCAAACCTATGTTAGCTAGGCTCTTTGATGTTTATGCAGCAGATATTTGTATATTATCTTAGTACAATGTTCTTTACAGCTTGTAAATTTTTTGCTTCTATAGATTTAATATTTACAAATAAAACTTGTACTATTAACAAAATGGTTGTACAATTCCTTTTCCATACATGTCATGGGGATTGAGTTTCACCATTTTTCATTAAAGTGTGACGAGTCTATAAATGAGTTACACTTTTTAAGGCTTGTCCATTAAATCGTAAAGTGTGTATAAATTCTTACAGTAAATGACAATTGCATTTTTAATCGCTTGTTAGGTTCTGACAATCTATAAGTGAGAGTTGCATTTTCGATCGAGTTAGAGTTGGCAGGATCAAAGTTGACAAGGACATTATTGAGTTGGTAAGAATCAATGGCAAGATCACAACATAGGGTTTCGACTCATTGGGTGCCCTGTGCCAACTGTACTACAAGGCTGGGGCCAGGTTTCCCAAGTGGTGCGCTGTTCTGAAAATTGGTCCCAATGAGCCATCAGAATTGTCAATCCAGCAAAATGCACAGGGATTGGCTCGCTACGCTATCATTTGCCAGGTGGGCTCGTCCCCATTGATGAACCAGAGGTATTGACTGATGGGAGCCATGACATAAAAAAATGTGCTGCTGTGACTGAAACTGTTCTTGCAGCAGTTTACAAGGCATTGAATGATCAACATGTTCTTCTTGAAGGCACATTACTGAATCCTAACATGGTCACTTAACATATATATACTTTATAAAGCATATCAAATGCTTTGTTAAATATGTCTTCAAATAAGGGCGGACCCATAAAATATTTACAGACCGGATTAATTATATATACAATTTTTTTTCTCAATATACACTATGAGTATATGATCAATTCATTAGCTATCAATTGTTGAATTTATCTATTTTTATTTAGTCAATATATTCTAATACTTAATTAGTAGCCCACAAACCCTTACATTAAATTATTGAGTCAATATAATTGAATGCTTAATCAATAACTTATAGACCGTCACATTGATTTGTTTGTAAATATATATATAGTTTTTAAATGGATTCTATAAACTATGAAAATTTTCTATATATAAAATAAACATAAAATAATACTTTTGTCAATTGTAATTGATTGTTTGTAATTTTTATTATTGACTTTTGATTTTAAGTTATAATAAATATGAAATAAATTATATTAATGATAGGTGATGTTAGTGCAATTCTAAACAAACTTTAGATATAAATATAATTAGACTTAATATTAAGGGTGTTTGTGTAATTAGTCATAATATATATGTATATATATTAGAAAGAGGGGTGCCCGGCTGTAATGAATCCGCCACAGTAATTGGGGTGACACAGTACATGACATCACTTATGACTTAAGCAGTTAGCTGTTTTTCTTTTTTCTTTTTTCTTTTAAAAGAAAGCAGTTAACTGTTAACCCCTTATGTTTAACTTGCTTTTTTTAGAAAAAAGGTACGGTAGGGCATGGGCTCCACCTAGACTATGTGTGGGTCTGTCCTTGCCCGTTGCCAATATCGATGATCTGAATATCCGAATGATGTTATCTCAAATTTTTGGCCTTTTAATGTATTTTTTATTTATTTATTTATCGTAATATTTCGTAATATTAATTAAAAATAATGATTTGAAAATAATTATTTTAAATTAAAATACTTTTAAGTTATTGATTGAAATATAAGATATAAAAAATTAAAAAATTAAAAATTATTTAAATATTTATAATGGTATAATTTTTATAATAATTAGATTTATAAATAAAAATATAATAAATTAATTGAAATTAATTAAAAAAAATGAAAAGGATACAATAAGAATTAAAAAAAGAATATAAGGTTAAAATTGGATTATAAAAAATAAATAGTAAAATGGAGATGAAAGTTTTGGATCTTCAAAATTATTCTCCTCGGTTGATTTGAATTTGAGAACCATCGGAGGGGATCGTGTCTCCGTTAAACAAGCACTCATGTCCTAATTGGAAAATATGATCATCTCTTTCGGTTTTAGAAAATTTTCTTAAGTCAATAATTACATGTTTGAAGACCGAAGACACGTGTTATTGTTATACCCTTGGAATACAAATAAGGAAACTATTATAGCTGTTAATTTTTTGAAATTTGAACCAAGAGCAAATTTAAATTTTATGTGATTCATTGAAGTTGCTCTCAAGAATTATGAGAACAAGGTACAATCATATGCAGATGGATCGTTCTCATGGTTTATTGAGGTCGTTTTCTTAGGAGTTGCTTTTGATGGTCGTTCTCAAATTTGATATATCCGAGCTGGAAAGCAGTGTTACTTCGTTACAAATATGTGATTATTTATTAATCCTTTTTAATTAATTAATTTTTCATATCAATAATGTAGCTTATAGTTTTACTACCGTGTAATTGCTTGTTTAATCTTATTTGTTGGTTGTCTTGTCATGGCTATATTGAAGGCTGAAGTCTTGGTGTTGTAGCCACGTGTTGCATTTCTGGACCGCCAACGATTGCTTCAAAATGTGGACAACAGTGCTCTCAAGCACTTCAATCGCTTCTCTTGCCAACAAGGGCATACTTGAGAGGGCTAGAGGTGTCCGCGGTTCGGTTAAACCGTTCGAAATCGAATCGAAACCGTCTTCCAAAAACCATAATCGAAACCGAAACCGAACCGTAACCGTCGGTTAAGAAACCGGTTGGAAACCGGTTCCCCGACGGTTAGGTTACGGTTATCCAATCCCAAAAACCGTCTCAAAACCGGAGGTTTAACCGTTGGTTAAACTGCCGGTTTTGATATATTTTATATTTTTAAAAAAACTAACCAATAGAATTGTGACACATGGCAATTCATTTGCAAAAAAAAAAAACAAAACCGTCCCATTCCGGTTACGGTTACGGTTATGGTTACGGTTCGGCCTTTCCACGGAACCGAAACAGGCGGTTCGGAACCGAAACCGAACCGTGGACACCATTATTTCAAACCAACAAAAAAAATTATATTCAATTTGATTTGAATAACAATAATTTAATTTGATTTAATATGCATGATTTATTTTACCTCATTAAAATCTGGTTCTTCAAGACACGTGGAATACTCAGTTGTAGTAGAAGAACATGAAGTTAATCATAAGATAAAAAACTTACTGTATTTGAGGTTGAAGATTGAACGGTGAACTTTGAGTTGCAGTTAGCGGTTAGGGTTTTTTTAATTATATTTTGTATTGTCACTTTATATTAAATAACGACAAATAGATGTAAAGTTAAGGTTAATGTATTTATATATATTTCATTTTTTTTTTTTTTATTTTTTTTTAAAACTACGCAGTTTAACTAAATATTATTTTAAACAGGGCGGGACGAAGAGTATAAAACCCGTCCCCATCTCATACCCATTACGGGTTAGACTATCTAATCTCTATCCTCGTCCCATCTCCACTAAATTAAAACTCGTCTCCACCACAAAAGTGCAGGTCCCGCAGGTAATTTTATCATCCCTATACAAAGACAGATTTCTCCAGATTGAAAGGGTAAAAGAGTCTTTTAAGACAAGTAATGAAAAATTATACTTTTATTATAAAATAATAAAATCTTAAAAATAAAAGAGAAAAAAAAAATAATAACATTGGAGATCTAGAATCTGGGCTGTGGAGAGCCCAGCCCCAAATCTCCGTTTTGGAAAAAAAAAAAATATAATAGAATTGGGTCATTGGAGATTTTAGTGGGATCTACATGTGGAGATCCGGATCGCACCAAATCTCCATTTATAAGACAATTTTTTTTAAAAAAAATATGATCAATGGAGATCTGGTGTGATTCCTCCAAAGAGCTCCAGATGGAGGAGATGCAGCGGCCGGTGATGGTGAGCGCGGCAGTGGTGGCGAGAGCAGCAACAGTGAGTACGGCGGCGTTGATTATAGTGGCGGAGCCTTGTTATTTGTTGTGGGTTTTGATGTCTGAGAAGAAAATAGTAGTGTAATGAATTTGGGAGTATTAGAATCAGCTTCTTCTTTTTTCTCAAGGTTTTATCAGAAACAAAGCTGTACTAATGAAGCTCCAATAATTGTGATGAATCAGATCAGATTTTTTTATTTTTTTTTCTGCTGCTTTGTATGTTCGTTTTTCTCAAACGTGATGAGAAGAAAAAATAAAACCCTTAAAATCTGTCCAAGAAAGTAAACCATAACACGTTTGATTTTATTTAATTTTTCTTAATTTTTCTATTCTTATTGAGTTATTTCTGATATTATTATTTTTTCAATTTTTTTAAGTTTTTTATTTTTTTATTTTAATTTTAAAATACTGTTACTTTTTAAGTTTTTTTTTTTATTTTTTAAATACTCTTTAACTTTTTTTATTGTTACTTTTTGAGTTTTGATTTTTATTGTTTTTAAATTTATTTAAGGAAATTCTTAATATAATTGATGAATTATTAAAGGAGGGCAATCTGATCATTACAAGGTGTAATAATGGTCAATGACGGTCAACTGTCACCTTTAACTGCAGTCAAACTGGTCAAGGGTATATTTTTATATTAGATGCAAAAGTAGAATATTTGTGTGTTATTTAAAATATCAGGGTTGTTTTTGCAATTAATTCAACAAAAAAGGCTAAGGTTATTATCATTTTAATCCCTAAGTATGGGTGAAAGCTCAACGTTTTAAACGTATTTGCTTTTTTACAACATGTGGTCCCCTACTTTTCAAATATACATCATATAGGTCCCTTCGTTAGTTGACCGTTAGTCCAATTTAACGGTCCAAAGGTATTTTTCTCTTTAAACCATAAATACTCCGCATGTCACAACACACAAAAATAGAAAATAAAATTATAAAAATAAAAAAATAAAGCCCCTAAAATTAATATATAAATACAATTTAAAAATAAAAAAAAATTCAAATATGTATATATAATTTATCATAAAAATTCAAATATTGAAATTAATTCATGTAATCTTGAAAATCCATCAAGGAATCAACACAAAAACCACAAACAAAGATGAAACTGCAAACAAAGATGAAGCCATAACAACTCACGAAAAGAGGGAAACATTTTTTTTTAAAAAAATTGAGAATGGAATTTTTCAGATGTGAAGATATCTGGAAAAAATTCTAGATTTTTTCATATATTATAAAAATTTCCAGATTCGATGAAGCCAACCCCAAATCAATAATTGGAAACACAAAACACTATCAAATTCAATTCAAGCCAACCTCAAATTCAGATTAATCACTATCCATCATCAATCTCTAATAAAAAAATTGAAACAAAATAATGGATCTAGATCTCTCTCTGTATGTCTTATATTCTTTAACCCCCACCACCACATATCTCCGTTAATCTCTTTGTCTCTCTTCTGCTTCAACTGGCGGTGGAGAGATCTGCTCTGTTGGGCGATCTGCACCGTCGCACGGAGGAGCAATCTGCTCCGTCTCTCGATCACGTGGAGGAGTTGTGCCTTGCTCTAGAGCTCACCGGCGAGCTTCATCTCACCAGAGATGGAGCATACAACTCATGCTCCATCTGATATGGTTTGTGGTTGAGGAAGATTGGTTTTTGTTTATTTAACACTATATTGGAGGAAGTTTTTTACACTTTATACTAAATTAGCATCGACATATTAATTTGACATAACATTAGAAATGCTCTTAATAATTATTTTCTACACCTTTATAACAATACTATTTATAATATAACTAATTTATTTTTAATTTTTTTCAAGCTTTCATGGTTTTCGCCAATTAGCTGTGGTTTCACATTATCGCAAAAAACAATAGTTCACGTTAAGTGAAAAGTTTGGAATTTCGAAAATGAAGAAATTTCTATAGATTTTCTCAAACGGCCCAAGAGTTTTTATAAGGTTTTATGTTTTTTGAGGGAAAAAAAAAGGTTTAATATTAAGAACCTCCCCTCACCTTTCAACAATTGTTGGGTTGGTAGAGAAAGATACATTGTGACACTGAATGGTTAGAGATTTGCCAGAACTTGTTAAGAATAAACGGTATATGTACAGTACATTTAATCTTCTTTCACAAAAAAAAAAAAAATCTGACATTTTAAACTTGATTTCTCACTTTTTAAAAATTATTTATACTATTATAAATTTCAGATATATATTGATAATTAATTTAAAGGGCATAACAGTCTTTTCTAGGGTCAAACAAAAGTCATCTTAACATATTCTTAACGGTGTTACAATACAGGGAAGGTTTTTGAATAAACATATCATTTTCTACACATCAGTTGAAAGGTTAGGTAATGTTCTTAATATTAATCCAATTTATGTTATTTCTTTTAATAATTTCTTTTAACCGGTGGTATTTGATTTGAACATGTAATCTTAAAAGGTGTGGTTCTTATTTAATTGTTTATTTTAATACAACATACAATGTGACACCAAATGTTTAGAGATCGGATAGAACTTGCTGAGAAAAAACAGTAAATGTACGGTCCGAAAATTTACTCTCATAACAAGTGATTATTACTCCACAATATTGTGGAGAAAACTCTTCACACATCCTTATACAATACGTATGGTAAGACTTGAACCTTTCACCACTAACATAGAAGGAGGTGCATACTATCATCTGTGCTAAGAGATCAATGAAGTGCTATGGGGTTCTTATTAGTGATTAGTGCAAAATAGGTGACATTTTTTGTCATTAAAGAGGTCACCGTTAAAATTAACAAAATATGGTTGCAATTGAAAAATCTCAAAATAAAATTTAATTTTCAATATTTTTGCAAATCTTTAAATCCATAGGACAACGAAAAAATAAATAAAATCTATGGTATAGGGTAACAATCTATCGGGTTGATATGATGATGAGAAGCCAATATTTCCATGTCCACTTTACAATAAAAAGAGAAAAACAGAACAATTGAACATAAATCACTCGACACACAAACATTCAAATTCAAACTTTCTTTCATGTCATTGAATGAGAAGTCGTGTAAACAGCATTATTACTTAGCTAGAAATATCAATGGCCTTGTTTACTTCTGGTTTCTTCTTCTCCTCTCTTCTTTGGGCAGAGTCACAGTAAGCATACCATCAATTATAAACTTTCAAGTCTCACATTTTGTCTATTAAAATCATAAAATGTAAATGTGGGGAGACCTCTTCCATGCATGGAGTGGGAGTTGCTTTCTGCGCCGCACTTGTCAAGTCCCGACAACCCTTGACCTATTAGGTGTTAGGTCAACCCTTGTCACTCATTCATATCATCTTTGGTGGCCAGAACATCCCCTAAATATATGTGTTATGATCCCCAAGTAGTTCAATATTGAATAATTGTAACATTGAGAAATCAAATTAGAAAAAAAAAAGACATATTATTGTACACAAAACTCATACCTTTTATCTTCCATTCATATCAGATATGGTTAAGTTATTTATTGAATGGCACTCTGCCATGCCTTCATTCGGATTGGCCTCAGCAACACATCTTCTAATGCAAAATGCAGGTTGTTTTGGCATTGGCAAGTTTACACCTTCACTTGTTAACATAGATATAACAGCTGACATGGAAGGCCTGTCCATGGGGCTGTCTTCTACGCAAAGCAAGGCTACATTAATGCATCTCAAAACTTGGTCTTCAGGACATGAATTGTGTAATGTTGGATGCATTAGTTCTAATCCTGCACCTTCTTGCCACAATTGCCATGCCTGAAACATACCATTCAATTTTAACATTGATAACATATATATTTGTTGGATGTTATATGTAACTAAAATTACTCTCCACTATAAACTTACATATCCAATGAGATTGAGTGGTCGGTCAGGATGGAAAAAGCTGTTGTTCTTCCTCCCACTCACAATTTCCAACACTAAAACTCCAAAACTGAAAACATCAGATTTCTCAGAGAAGATTCCTTCCATAGCATATTCGGGAGACATGTAACCACTGGATTCATCATAAGTTATAAAATAATTATAACATGTAATTGACCAAACAAGTTCACAGAAGCAACACACTTTGATTTTTTTGTCAACTTACTATGTGCCAACAATTCTATTTGTATTTGCTTCAGACTGACTTGTGAATATCCTTGCCATACCAAAATCAGATATCTTCGGGTTCATGTTTTGGTCTAGTAATATATTACTAGCTTTCAAGTCTCTATGAATTATCCTTAATCTCGAGTACTTATGGAGGTAAAGTAGTCCTTGAGCTATTCCTTCGATGATGTTAAAACACTTGTTCCAATCTAACAGCTTCGATTTAGATAGATCTATATATCAATGAAAAAAAGAAATTGTGAAAAACCCATGAAAAAAAGAAAGTAACATGTAATCGAAACATGTTTAATGCGATGAATCCTGGATATGAGGATAGAAATAAATGGAACTGACCAAAAATGTACGAGTCCAAGCTTTTATTTGGCATGTACTCGTAGACTAACATTTTCTCTTCCCCGTGAATACAGAATCCCAAAAGCCGCACAAGATTCATGTGTTGTAATTTAGCTATTAATATGAGCTCATTTTTGAACTCTATAAGCCCTTGTCCCGATCTTCCTGATAGCCTTTTAATTGCTATCTCTCTACCATCAGATAATAAACCCTGAAATAAATTATTCATGAGTTATCAGATAATATTTTATATGATTATCTCCATTTTGATTTCCGGAACAATATCTTTCTAAACTCACCTTGTAAACAGGCCCGAATCCGCCTTCTCCAAGTTTATTTTCAATTGAGAAGCAATTTGTAGCATCCATGATGGATGCAACACTATATACTTCTAAATTGTGGCCTTTGTTGCCATCAATCTCAAGCTCCTTCGCTTCTCTTGGATTATCTAATGTCATCAACTCCAATAGGAACTTCTCTGTTTTGGAATAAAAATAAAAACAATTGAGAATGGGATTCTATAAACAATAACAATTGCTTGAGATAAGCTTGAAATCAAATGGTTTAGTTATTACCTTGTAGTCGAAGTCTTCTCCATCTCAGAAAAACCAAAATACCTAAGAGTATTACAATCAATGTTGTTGCTACAGCAATTAAAATCCACACCCAAGTCTTCTTTGCTGCATCCAATAGTAAACATGATTTACTCATTAGCTTCATAATTTCCTCCAACATTTTTCTTTTTCGTTCATAATTGTTTCAGGCACAAGTTTTGTTTTGCGTATTAACTTAGATTGTGTAATTAATATGGAAAGCAAGGAAGAAGAAAGTTAACTAGAATTTTTCTATGGCATGGTTTTTCTGGTTCAGTTAGGGAATTATTAACATAAAAAGCTTAAAAAGAAAGTTACTTAAACAGTTAAACTATATCCCTCTCTCCCAAACAAAATTTGTAGATCAAATAAAGAAAGTTGCTTTGAATGCTTTTAATCAACTGAAGAGAAAATTATAATTCTTTTCATGATCTTTTTCTTTTTATCTTATCAAAATTTCTATTTTCTAATATCTCTCAGACCAAACCTAGCTAGTTAATGGCATGAATAAAAGAAGTAGATCCACACGTATGCGCATCCTAGACTACACATGTTGAATATATATCGTAAATCTAAACAACAATGAAAATAGGGTACATAAGAATATTAATTGTTTATTGATGAGATCTTTTTCAATAATTTTATATTGACAAAGCGTCACCACACTGAGTTTTCCACAAAAATTTTAAATGGCATGCTCCTGATATATTTACCGTGCAAATGAATTGATCAATTATACGTATGATTTTGTGAGTTCAACTCTACTATTCTAGAAATAATGGGTAATGAGTAAATATTGTTTTTCTGGTCTCCCTTTGTTGGCAATAAAAGCATTTGTAATGGCTCTAAACAAAGAGAAAGAGTATTTTAACCAGCAAGGAACCAATCTAATACTTTGACAAGGTCCATTTTAATGTCTAAAGTAGGGTTTTGTGAGAGGAATTGGTGGCTATTCACATAACAATAAATTTGTCAAACAATGGTTTCGTGGAAGATTTTCATATATTGATCCGTATTTCAAAGGGTTACAATATGACATATATATCTACAAAAGGAGTTTCCTAACATAGCCTACAATTAGACATACAATTAAGGCTATAATCACAAACTAATCAATCTCTAACAATTAGCTAACAATCAATTAGTCAACCCAATTAATCTTTAATCCCTAGAAATCCTCTTGATCAGATTTATAGGGATTTGGTCAACCCTTTTCCAATAATTCTGCTTTCCAATTAATTACAAAACCAATCTAATAATTACACTTCTTCACATACAGCTCATGCAGACAAAACTATATTTTATATATATATGAAAAACAAGGGAGGCAGCCCATATATGCTCTGTTTTTTGAGTGTTAGATAACTTAATTATGTCCTAAAACAATAACAATAACAATAACAATCAAACTGATAATAATAATCATTTGACATTAATAAACCAAGGAAGAGAAACAAACCTGGAGGGCCTGGAATGATCATGTGGTAGACTATGCCGCCGTCCTTTCCATTCTCATTTTCTTGTAAAGGTCCATACCAGAACAGGCATCCCGGTTCATTGGAATTAACGAGAAGACGTCCATCGGACGACGTAAGGGCAGGAGTTCCAGTTCCAAAACAGGTACAGTTATTCCAGCATATATCCAGGCAGTCACTAAAGCTTAGACTTCTATTGTAGTCAGAGAAATGAGGAACAGAATTGTCATAAAGAACTTCTTTTTTTTGGAACTTCTCACCATGGCTCCTGCACTTTGGCCCTTCCCATCTCTCACAACCAGAATTTGTGTTGTTTCCATCACATGACTCGTATATCGTAACAGATATGCCCAAACTCTTTTGAGCCACCATGGCTCCATCATACTCCAATGACAGCGATGTAACATTTACCCAACCGGGAAAAGGAGGGCCATCTGGAACAATTTTGAATGTAAGGGATTCCTCATCCTTGTTTGAAACTTGAGTGAAATTGTACACTGCCATTTCTCCAGAGGGCAAGAATTCAAGGTTTTTAAATGTACCGTTATTCAATGCCCCACTACTCCAGAATTTTACACCTCGCCGTTTGACAACCAACTGACGTTCAAGAGGGATCCATTCGAGAGTGAAAGCCCCAGGCGTTGGCATAGAAGCCGTAAACCATGACTTAAGTGACCAATTCTGACCAGTCTTGTGATTGATCCCCAATTTCATTCCAGGCAAGAAAGAATCTGTAGGAGAATCAAAGCTTCGCCACAAAACCTGCTCTGCAGTCCCACTAGAGGTTGCTTCTCGCAATTCAAAGTTTCCATTATCCTGCAAAATAGCTGTTACATTCGTATTTCTTTGACCCGAATATAGAACTAGAGGATCCCCACCAGTGTAGTTTATCATCAGATTTCCAATTCCATCTATGAGAAGAACCCCAGAATCATTTTTGACTGGCCTGTCTCGATTGGCTAGCCAGCAAGGCTTCTTTGTATCGGTTTTGAACCATATTGACAGGTACCACTCGTCAATGGAAAGATTATAGAACTTTAATGTGAAGAATCCGTTTCTGGAAACCAGCGAAGCTGAAGAATTAAGCATATCACCATGCTTGAGTATGTCTGTTGCTGCAGCATGAACCCAAAAGCTAAAGCAAAAGAGCAAAAAGATATTGTAGATAATAGAACTGCTCTTGTAAGCCATTGACAAGCTAAACATGGATGATTAAAAAAGACTAAAAATTTCAAACTGGTTGATATTATACTCCCTAAGAAAGCTATCCTTCAAAATTTTGTTAGGCCTCATGTTTTGAAACCAAAGGAGGCTGTGTACAGCAGTTTTCAAAGAATGAAAGTTCTAGGAAGATAAACCAGTCAAAAAAGGTTGGCTTTGACTCTTAGGTGTCAGCCTGTCAGGTCACTGTCAAAGGACCGAACAAAGAGATGGCGATATCTATAAACATTGCACAAGTTAAAATTGAGAAACAGAATAACTAAAAATTACATCAACGAAAGAAAAGAAATAAATTTCACGTATTATGCACCTGACCCTTTCTAGTTTCAATAATTACCATTTTTCCTTAAAATCTAAAATATTACACATTTTATACCATACTGTTAGAAATTCCATCAATCTAGTGACTCTAATAACTTGACCGTTAAAAAATCAATTAAATGAACTTATTACCCTTGAACACATGAATTATACACATAATGCAACTACTAATTGTTTTTTAAGAAAAAAAAACAGAATTAAAAAATAAAAACTAATAAAAATATTTAAAAAATAGAATTGAAAATAAAAAATAAACAATTTACTTTAAAAATATTAAAATAAAGAATTAAATGTAAAATAAAAAATTGGTTAAAAAACATTACTATAAAGAATGAACTGTAAAAATAAAAAAAACTCATTTAAAACATTAATATAAAGAATTATAAAATAATATAATAATATAATAGTAAAAAACTTACACAATATTAAAAAAAACTGAGTTTTTTTTTTCTTTTTTATTTATTATCTCCACCGCCATGGACGGTGGTGATACCTTTTTTATTTTTTATTTTCATTTTACTTTTTAAAAATAATTTTATTAGTTTTTATTTTTTTTAATTCTGATGTCTTTTAATTGACTTTTTGATGGTTGAAGTACTAGACTAACAGAATTTCATAAAAAAATGTAGAAAATGTGAGCTTCGGATGGTTGGTTGTTTGTGATGGGGTTAGAGGTGCCCATGATTTGTTTTCGATTTGAAACCGCTGGTTCTGGTTCCGCGGGAAGTCCAAACCGTAATGTAACCGGCCTTACCAGTTTGGTTTTTGGTTTTTGGTTTTTAACCGTCGGTTAGACAGTTCGGTTACAATTTTTGTTCCAAACCGCCACGTGTCAGATTTCGACTAGTCGGTTGTTTTTTTTTTTTTTTTTTTTTATGGAAAAACCGTCAATTTGGACTGTTTTTTGGGACCCCAAGCCATAACCTTTGCTGACTGCCTTGTTGAGTAATGCTCAAGCCTCTGTTCATGCATCATTAACAGATGGTGTGCATCATCAAGTGACATGAACCTTTGTTGAGTAGAGATAACTGCCACAATAGCATCAAAATCATGCCTTACATCGTTCATCAAGGTTAACACCAAGTCACGGTCTCTGATCTCTTCTTTAGCAGCCATTAGAGCATCACCTATTACTTGTTCGATTACGATCTCACTGATCGTTGTATAGATCCATCCCATCAGCTGCTAATTAACTCTTTTCTAGTTGATGGACTCTTGGCTTATACGTTGTTCAACAGTTTTCTCACCAGATTCAGTTGTGATTTCGACATTTATATACCTGTTAGCAGGTTGATTCAAGCCACAAACATATTCTTCTATATCTAGAGCTTGAATCGTTGGTAATACCTGAGTTTTCCAAAGAACAAAGTTAGTTTTTCCAAGTTTTATTGACAAATTGAAGTTGAGGCTCTTTGATATTGTTGAGAACTTCATTGCTGACGAGTTTGTAGCAGTGAAACCAGAGGAAATTTGGCTTTGATTGGAACTTGAAGACTGTATGGCCATGACGACGCTAGTCAATGAAGCTCTGATACTATAAAGAAACACTACAAGTGTTTGATAGAAAACTCACTAAGTTTATATGTAAATGAAAACAGGGTAGAGAGAAAGAGAGCTTTGTTCAAGCTCCATTAATGGAGTTTTTAGAGTATAAAACTCTCTCGATATTGAATAAGAATTTTGTTGCAAGTTTGTTATACATACTTGATTATTTACAAAAGAGGTCACAAACTTTTCGTGTCTTTTCAATTACAGAGGAATCTAACTGATTCCAATCCACATCAGCATTCTTAATCCCTGTCAGCGTAGCTAGTTAGTTATCCAAACTAACTTTGACTGTGATGACCAAACGTTGACTGCTTTCTATTATCGATTTTGCTCATCAGACGTATTGCATTTGTGCACATGACCACAACTGCTTGATGATCTGATGAAGGATTTTTCACATGCTCTGTTATCTTCACAAGGTGAATTATAGGGTTTAAAGTTTATAAAATGTTAAAAAGAGGAAGATGAGATACGATATTTCTGTAGATTATTAAGGGTAAAATTGTCATTAACAAAAAATATAGTCGAAATAGGCATAAATGCACCAAATCCATAGAGACTTTTGGGATTGACATTAGACTTTTAATTTCAGTTTAAATAGCTCCGATGGATAAAAATACCCCATCTTTTTCTTTTATTATTTTTCTACAATTTTTACGTTGGATTTTGTTTTTCAAAAACGACAGTTGATGGAGGACTAATGGAGGTCTGTTCAACCTCCACTGAAGGTTGATTTCGACTTCTATGGAGATCTGTTACCTCCATCGGAGGTTGATGAAGATTTTTTTTTTTTGGTGGAAAATTTCTTATTTGCTCTAAGTCTCGAAAATTGTAAAAATACATAATAAATCTCGAAAATACAAAATAAATATCAAAATTACAAAAATAAGTTTCGGAAACAAAAAGCTCAAGACTTATTTTTATGATTGTGTTTTAAAGACATTTTTAACCGAAACACATTTTTAATGCTATTAAAACTTAAGTTATTAGATTAGTGCTACTCCAAAAAGTAGGGTAGTAAAGAGTGCCGGACAATTTTTAAACCCAAAAAATTATAACAAATTTCAGTGATAGGAACTTGAGATCGATCGATGAGACTGTGGATTTAAGTCATAGTCTCTCACTCATAACTTTTTAATTTGAAGTAGTTTAATAAGAAAAAATAATACAAATTTAAGTAAATATAACCCCCCACCGTCTAATGTGGCTAAGTGGTACCAAATATATATATATATATATATATATATATATAACTTCTCCTTGTTGTAATACATATTTGATTAAACTTCTCCATCCCAAAATTCTTCAATGGACTTGAAAGGGCCTTCTTTTGACACGAAATACTCAGCTGGATTTCCTCGACGTTGCGGTATTTGTTCAATCTTATGAAGATCTTCAGTACTTAGCTTCCAATCAAATATCTCAAGGTTTTCTTTCATTCTTTCTTTGTTATAGCTCTTCACAACTACACTCACTCTTTGCTCATAAATCCACCTCAGACAGACCTTCACGTCCACCAACATCATAATACTCTCAGGATTTATTGAAAATAATCAAATAATTAGCTGAGCTGAACATTAAACGGTGAATGAAAAATAAAGTTAAAAGTTACCTGAGCAACTGTCTTTCCATTAGTTGTTGCAATCTCTTTGAGAAGTTGAGAATCCATGACTAGATTAGTTCCCCAAGGTGTTCCTTTGGCTCCCAATGGCGAGTAAGCTGTAATGTGAATACCCTTTTCTTCACAGAATTCTCTCAGCTTCTTCTGCTGCCAAACTGGATTCATCTCCACCTACAGCATTAACAATTTACCAAAACACAAAACTTTTAGGGATTGATTATATTTTAATACCTCTTATAACTTTAGGCATTTTAATAATGTTTACTTTTTAAAACTTATGGTTGAATTTTAATAAAATTACATTTGCTATTACAAAAGCGAAAAATGTAAATGCAAATTACTTAACATTTGCCCTTTGTTTTAAGGCATTATGAAATTTAAAACATACATATTAATGAGGTGCCATGCTACTATACTGGATATGTGACTATTCAAGTTTGTTTGATATATATATCCATTATTGGCTCGTTTGGCGCATTATTGTATTATATTAGATTGAATTGGATTGTATTGGATTGTATTGTATTGTTTTGAACTGTATTACTCCTATACAATACTTTGTGTTTTTTTTATTAGACTGTATTAAATTATACAATGTTAGGATGTGAATTTTATTTTCTAAATATTTTGTTAACTAATAAATTGAAATATTTTTAGAATAAAAAAACATTTTATAATATATGTATATGTATATGTTTAAATTGTATTTTTAAAAATAATAATTAATATATTATTATTACTATTTGTATTACATAAATTATTATTCATGTAACAAATTCAAAAAATACTTGAAAATTGTTTTTAATATTTTATTTAACATATAAATTTTAACATTTATTATACTAGAATAACATTTAATTTTATTTATGTAATATTAATTTAATTTAATTTTAAATTAAATTTTAAAATTATATTATATTATATTTTAAAATATTATTATTATTAAATTTTATTATCAATATTATTATTATTAGTATTATTAAAATTTATTATTAACAATATATTATTATCACATTATTATTATTAAAATTTATTATTATTATTATCATTATTGTGATTATTAAAGTTTATTATTATTCATCTCTCGTTTGTATTAGCTAATACACCGTATTAAATAAATTAAAATTTATTAGCTAATATAATGCAATGCATGGTGTAAAACAAGCTAAACCCCCACCCTCCAACCAAAATATTTTTAACAATTTTTTCATGTAAATAATTGTTATAATGTGTTATATCTCTAGCTCATCCCATTATTATTTTTAATTACAAACATAATTATTACCCCTTAAAATCTGGCCCAACAAGATAATTATGGTTTGAAATTATTAACCATGATCACTAATCTACTCTATCAAATTCTACAATAAAAATCTCAAGACATTTAACAATTAAGAGATACTAAATGTGATAGATTATTTACTAAAGTTTATTTTGTGAGACATGCAATATAAATGTTCTAAATATGAATGCTCGTTACATTGCAATATAGTGTTGAACTCACCATCAACAAGGTAATTATACAATTGAGCAATACAGGGGTAGATATATTTTATGTTGCAACTGATTCTTAAATACAAAATTTAAATATGAGTATATTGATTTTTTAGATTTAAAAGAACAACGAATTCCATTTTGATTAATAAAAATTGTGTTTATTTTATTGATTAATTTATGAGGTTAACTGTATTACATTTGGTTGACAAACAAACCTAACGACTATATAAGAGGCTCAGACACAACTTCACAAAGGCTCGGAAACTGTTGTAAAAGGTTTGGACATTACTTTAAAAAGGTTCGGAGATTACTTTAAAAAGGCTCGGACAGAGCTTAAAAAGGTTCGGAGATTCAAAATTCATAAAACCAGCTTTAAGTTTACAAAAGACTCGGAAAACAAATGAAAAAGAACGGATAAAGTGTTACAAGACTCAGACAATCACCGCACCAAAACTTACCTTTAACAACAAGTACATAACAACTTGCAAATTTAAGAAGTTATAAATATGATTTTTAGTGTATCTTCTGCAACATACCTTCCATGTTGTTAAAAGGACATGTCAATTTACTTTTTATTTGGGGTTTTTTCTTTGAATATCCAATGCCCAATTTCAATCTCTCTCTTAATTGGATTAAAAGCCCAACTTTAATTGAATTAGAATAATTTACGGCCCAATTTTAATAATTTTTTAATTCTAATTGAATCCTCAAAACTCAATTTTTCTTTAACAGTCACGTCACAGTATCCAACTGCTGACAAAATATTTTAATAGAAAATCGATTCAAATTTATCTTGTATAACATTTAACCACCGTAATTAAGTTCTAATTTCGTTTTCTAATTTCTCTTTTTGTGCACTTCTCTCTTCCGGTCACCAATCCCTAATTTTGAATCTGTTTTCTCATCCAACAGACGAACAGATTCAAAATTGCAAAATCACACAAATTCTTCTACTCTAAAAACGATGATTATTGCTACTCTCAAGTAAGTTAAACAAATCCGAGTCGTTCTTCTTCATTTCGATTTAAATGCTATTCTTCTTCGTTAAAATCTAAGTCGTTTGATGGTTTTCTGTTTCTAATGTTCGTGGAGTCATTCTTATAATGTTTGCAGCCATCGATTAATTAATTATTCATTCTGCTACTCTCAAGGACATCTCCTCCGCCAGTGACGAGATGTCATGTTCTTCGTCGTTTGATGAATTCTTCTTCAAGAAGGATCGACATAAATGGAGTTATTGTCATGAGATTGTTGATGACGAGGAGCGAAGTTATTGATGGAGAAGAATGAGAGATTATTTTGTTGAAATTACTGTATCTCAGGTTAAGTGTTTTATTTTAGAATCTGTGATTATCAATATTTTGAATTGGTTTCTAGGGTTAATGAATTTTGTTGTTTCCAATTCTGGTGTTCAATCGAAGAAGAAGAAATTGGTCACCGGTTACTAGGTCACTTTCTTAACACTCTGTTTTTTGTTTGGTTAATTTATGTTCTGAAGAACTGAACGTGGAATTCTATATTGTGAATTTCGATGTTGTTTTCATTTATTTGATTGCGTATCAATATGAAGTTAATATTTTTTTCTTTATTTTTTTAAAATTTTTGTTCCACAGTGATGAAATTCTTGTCAATTTGAGCATAGAATATGTTGGAGTGGATATGAATTATTAATTTTAGTTTATAAGGCAAATTCATGTGATTTGATCCTCATATCAATATGCCCGGACCATTGAAGAATCTCTCATTAGAGACATATATGGTATTATAAATATATCATAGTAGTTGCAATGAAGTTGCTAATTTAAGAGTGAAACTTACGAATATGATATTTTCCAGCCTGTCGGTTGAGTTGTTATTTGAACGTTCTTTGTGATTTGATTTCTACTATGTTGATATTTTGATGCAATTCTTAAACATGTGTGTGTAAATTAAACTCAAACTCAATTTTGATTATCGATATATAATCTATGTAAATGTTTTAGTAATTTAAGTTTTGGTCAACACCCTTAACTTGAATGAATTTAACCACTTTAGACACCGAATCTAGCTAGCCCTACTGTCAAAAAGTTGAGCTTTAAATTAGATTCAAAAATGTTGTCGTTGTGCTTAAAAGTTCATTGAAATTAAATTATCGATGGCATCTTAGTATGATATTTGAACTAATTTAGCATAGGCTTTTACTTGTTATTTTGACAGCACATTATCTTCTTTGCCATTCTGCGCAGTTCGGCTGTATTGCTGTAGTGTAGTAGTGTGTTATCTTACAACCTACGTCAACAGTCTTTTGGCATTCTCTTTACCTTGGTACACCTTTATTTTTCTAAAATGAAATTGCTCTTTCAGGTACCTCCACCTTGTGCATCTAATAAAATATTATAGGTTTGAACTCTTAAAATTATTTCTAGCTTTTATTGCCTTGGCAATCAAGTTTATGCATTGCATTGGAGCATCTAATTTGTTATCATTAACAACATATGCAAAGTGTGAAATCTATCCGACATTCTTTCCTGGGATATCTGTGCCAATTTTTTGGTTGACCAATTTTTGTGCTAATTTTGATTCAACTTTTTGTGCATTTGTTTTATTTTAATGAAGAGGATCGCTTAAAAGCACTATATACTTTTATTTCGTATTGTCTTGTATTAGTCTCATAGACATGGAGAATACGGGCAGATGATAATATCAAATTATCAGGTACTACACACGTTAACTTCTGTTCAGTTTTTCCCTTTTCCTTTCACATGTTATAGGGAAGGAGATATATTGATTACCATTAGTCTTCATCTGTCTGCAGCCTCTACATCGAGAGCTATACTCTATGCACCCTTTCGGTGGTAACACAAAGCAAAGTTTCAGAAGTGTAATCTCAGAAGCCTCTCCTTGTGTGTTTACTTTTGAGATGGTTCAGCCACACTTTTGCGAGTTAATGGTAACAGAGGTAAGAGTATATCAGTCTGCTCCTAGTCTTTAATGGTAGATATGTTGTTTTTGTGTACTTCTGTATACATTTTCTCCTATAATGTTATTTTTATTTGTTTTGTTTATCTAGTTCAGACTACATTACTATCAGGCTCTGTTGCTCTTCTGCTTCAATCATTCAACATAAGTCTATATTTTATTTTGCATTTATACTTTGGTGTGCAAATTCTTTGACACCTATTTTGAAACCTGTTGCTGTACTTTCTTCCCTTACTTGCAACTCGGTCTCTTTAATATCCCTGAAAGTTGGTTTTGTGAGGCACTAGTATTGACATTTTAGTATTCTCTGTAGCTAAAACAGATAATAGTAACTTTGCAAGTTGTTGAGTTTTAAGAGAGAAAAGAGTGCTTCAAAGTTCATTAAATGTGTTACAGTTGGAGATGGAGCTGTTGGCAAGACATGTATGCTCATGTGTTACACAAGCAACAAGTTCCCAAACTGTAAGTCTTTTAAGACCATCTGTCTAAGAAAAAACCAATCTTTGTCCATTTATATATTTATGGACTTATATACTGCTTCTCTTTGTGGGCTTTTGATAAACATTATAGTTTAGATTCATACTTTGCTTTGATTGAGCTTTTGTGGCTTTTCGGTGTCTTCTACTTGTATTTTTTTAGCTGCATTTCGATTTGTCAGGATTATATACCAATATTTGATATTTCAGTGCCAATGTGGCTGTTGATGAGATCATTGTCAATTTGGGCCGTTGGGATACTGCAGGTATCTGCGTGCTTCTTGTAACTGATTACATTTTGATTTCAGGTTTCTTAGTTGAGGCCTTTGTTACAACTTTTTTTTTTTTTGTATTTTTTGAATCGAAGGCTTTCAGGCCACTTAGTTACAAATTGGTGCAGCAACATATATCGAGTGTAATTTTTTTTCTTCTTTTTTTTATTATGAATATGTACAGTTTTTTAGTTCGAAATTTCAATCACTAATTCTATTTATTTAGAAGTATTTATTTTCCTTGTCATTGGTACTCTGTTCAAAAATGCACTTTGTTCTAGATTTATTTTGCAATTTATAATGTTTTTTTTAAAAAAAAAAAACACTTTAGGCAACATGCATGTGATGTTGTCTGTAAAAATTTCACAACAATATATGAATGTTGTAATATCTTAGATGATTGACAATTTTCTTGGCTTGCAAAAGGTGAAGAACGTTTTAACAACATCTGCATAGATAACATGTATATGCTTATCTATGCATGTTGTGGAGCACAATAACAACATGCATTTCATGTTGTTAAATGGATGTTTTGTTGTATTGAATGTTGAACTTTTGACAGTGTTGTATGGGATTTTAATTTTTTGACAAGTTTATTGTAGAGAGAGAGAGGGGAGTCACTGAGTCCAGTGTTGAAAGTGTGGAGAAGAAAGTATAAAGAGAAGAAAAAACTGGTTAAAAAATACAATATTTCTCACCATTTCTACTTACGATTATTTTGAAGTACTATACATGTTCCACCAACATTTTCATATATGCTTGTAAAATGCGTATGGTGAGACTTATACCCGTGATCACTGGATGGGAAAGGAGGTGCACTAACATTTCTATTAAGAGGTAATATGCATTATTATTATTATTATTATTTATATAGTTTGGAATAATTCTTTTAAGATATGATTTGCAATTGAAGTAGGAGTAAAAACTTTATTTTTCTGCAGTGTTGTGTACGCTAAGATACGAAAATAAAAATAAAATAAAAGTGTTGTAATCCTAATAAACAATGAATTTAATTGACTCACTTGATTTACAGCGGGAGGGATTTTGGCAATAGCAAGTAACTTGTGAAACTTAATGCAAGAAAAGTTGCTTACTCCAATGGACTAAGCTTTTGACACACCTCCATCTCCTCCCAAACACCCTCACAAACACCCTCATAATCCATAGCAACAATATCATCCTTGTTAAAAGGAAAATTTGAGCTTTGACGATTTTTTTAGGCGATCTAGCAGCACTCTTTGTTTAATTATGCCTTATTTTAAAATTAGTTTACTTAAAAAATAATTAAACTAATTTTAAAATTAGTTTCAATTGTTGCAATAACTATACATATAGTTAATCCACATATGAAACATCAGTCTCAGTGGTGAAGCTATTAGGAGCCATGGCTCTTGGAAAATTTCCTCTTAATCTTTATTATTAATCGAAATTGTTTCCTTTTGCCCTTTAAAATAACTACACTGAATTTTAATAGCTTTGCCTGTGAAATAGAAACATGGTTATATTATAGATAATTCAATATAATCCAATAAACATATAAGACATGATTATAAATAATAATCCAATCAAACCCATCTGGAGAAGTTAATTGACTTACTTGATTGACAGCAGGAGGGATTTTTGCCGTGGCAAGTAAGTTGTTAAGCTTCTTGCATGAAAAATTGCTGACTCCAATGGATTTTGTAAGACCAAGCAATTGACACTCCTCCATGGCCTCCCAAACGGACTCATAATCCATCGCAACAATATCCTCTTTCTCAAACGGAACCCCTAATCCCGGCCGCCTTAAGCTTGCCGGAAAATGAATCAAATAAAGATCAAGGTACTCCAATCCCAGATTCCTATACATCCATTATTTCATTTCATCACAAATTGAAGCCTTAAATTAAAATACAACACAAACAAACAGGTTCCAATTATTTACTAACTTGAGAGTATTTTGTAAAGCAGAGAGGACTAGGTGGCGGTGGCCGTCGGCGATCCAAAGCTTTGAAGTGATGAAAAGCTCGTGGCGTGATTTGATGAGGCCTTGACGTAAAGCTTCAGCTATGGCTTCGCCGACTGGTTGCTCCGACTGGTAAAGTGCAGCCGTATCAAAGTGTCTGTAACCCAGTTTAATTGCATGGATAACAGATTCTTTTGCAGTTTCATGAGTTGAGGCAAACGGAAATTCTGCTGTGCCGAACCCTACAAGAGGAATGCTCATGGTTTTCTGTGTTGATGAGGAGGCTAAGGCTGCCTCTGCAATTGTCACCATTGATTGATTATAAGTTTTTCTCTCAAATACAGAAACCAAGATGAAGATATTGAACTATCGCTTCAATATCTAATAAAGATATTGAACTATGGTGGTGGTGAGATGAGATTGGTCTTATCTAATAAAGAGAAATGGTTTGCCCTTATCTCCTTGTATCTTGAATTATTGTAATATTAGAAAAAAAAAAATATGTAAGGTTGTTGACAGCTGTAGAATTTCTCTTGATGGCACCTTAGTGAATTCATCAGAGCCGTTGGATTGCAATCATAACGGTTTGAAATAAAGAGCCCAAAATTTGGAAAAAAACAAATTATTGAATCCGGAACAACGGTTGTCCCACAGAATCAATTTTCTTTTAAAATTTTAATTCGTATTATTACTATTAGAGGAAATCGCTACTTTTGCCATACCGGATTCTTAACTTTTTTTTATATATATATAAATGGATTCTATCTCCAATAATTTGATAGATGGGTTTAACTATTATATATAAGAGTATCTCTAATTCTGTATTAAATTACCATATCAATATTATAATTTAGTATAAGATATAAAAATTATACTTTAATACAGTATCAAATGATGTGTCAAATTTGATATATGTTATATTATATGTTAAATTTGATATATGTTATATTGTGTATCAAACAATATAACATATATCAAATTTGACATATCAATAAATGTTTATTTTTTAAATACAAAAATATTATTATATATATTTAAAATAATTTAAATTTAATGTTTATTAATGATATTTTAATCTAAATCTATTTCATTCAACTATTTTTTAATAATTTAATTAATACATTAATGGTAAGTGTTGACTTTTATAATTTTAATTTATAAAACAATAAAAATAACATTTTAAATAGAACTATACATTAGAACACAATGTTTAATTATTGTATCAAATATAACGTTTTATTATTTTTTGTATCAAATTTAACATTGACAGTGACATATATATTTAAGATGGTCTAATAGAAAGTTACGTAAAAGAAAGCTAGGGTTCATTTGTTTTTATAGAATAGAGTCAAGCCAAAAGATGGTTTCATCGGAAAGATATCATATGTTTGGAAATCACTTGCGCACATTGGATATCATATGTTTTCAAAAAATAGAGTCAAGCCGGAAGAGTGTTGCATCAGAAAGATCATGAAGCATCCCAATTAAGTTGGCACCCAACAAGACCTTAAATCATGCACATGTAACTCTCCAAGCCGACCAATATTATTACAGAAAAAAAAATTGATATAGAAAAACAAAACCATCAAGGTCAAGAAAAACATAAAACGGACGAGGGGAAAAAAATCATATACTTGATTTGAAAACCTGAAACTTAACCGATTCGGTGCGAGTCCGGATTAATCAGGGTGTGGACATGGTTGATTTCACTGTATAGTGGATCCGTCCCATCTGAAAACCGAATGGTGTAAACCGAAAAAAAAAACCTGAAACTTGCTCCAAAACAACTAAAATATGGCAGACATCACATGGCTTGGTGAAGATAACGTGTGTTAACTCTAGACATGCAAGAGTTGACTCGGTGAAGATAATGAGTTGCCGAAATCTTCTGAGTTAACATCAGCTGAATCATACTCTTGATTCATTAGTGCACCCACTAATCGACATCTTTGATGATCGCTTCAGGTTTTGGTTTCCTATTTGTTTTGTCATTCTCTGTCCAAAAATGTTCTGTTTTTATTTTCAACAACAAGCATTACTAAAATTGAAACAATAACCGGTGAATTTGTCAGCTATTAATTCTCGATCATAAAGTCAATCTTGCAAACGGCTTTTTAATAGCATGATTTGTACTTCATGAAGTTCACGGGCGATCGCTCCCCGATAATGATTTACATTAAAAGAAGTTTCCAAATCATCTCTTATCAGCTGCGCATATTCGCCATTATTAAGTTGAGGGGGTAGTCCATAACTAAGTTGGCTTTCGAGACTCCGTATAAGCGAAAAGAGCTGCGCTTCCGCGTCTGCGTTTTGCGCTCGATAATTGGCAAGGGCCGTCGCGGAGGAAGGTTCAGGTTCCGGGAGAACGTTGATACCAAAGGAGTCCTCTGTCTGAAAATAGCGTTTCTTTTTCAACAAATATTTCTTCTTATATTAACTGTCCCAACTGTTTTTTCTGCCTCAATGAGAACAGAGGAAGCTTCACTAAAATGCTCATGTGTCTTACTGGATCATCTAATCAATTACATTTTTAATTAAATTTGATTAGGATTTGAGCGAATCAATGGACTGCTATTTCACACACATTAATTTTACCAGAAAGACCCGGTGTTAGACTTGGCAAATTCATACAATATAATGAAAAATCAGGAAAAAAAAAATCCATGCTTGGAACAAATTATAATAATCAATAGTTATAAAATCTTTTCAAATTCTTAAAGAATATTTGTTTCTTCACGTAAAATTCCATACTTGATAGTTACTGTGTAATGGGTTTAAATTTCCTCATGACCAAACCAATTGACATGGCTAGTAGAATCCAAATTTCCCTGTCTTAGATCTTCACATCAAACCTGTTGATGGAACGAAAACAAACAACCAGGAAAAGAACCGTTCTTTCAATTAATGTAACAATAGTGATGGTGTTTGTGGTTAAAGGTTCTGATGGAAATCATGGGAATCATCGTAAACGAGATGAGAGACATATTAAGTAACATTTTACGCAAGAATGAAGACAAATTAGGTTTCTCGCCAAGGCAGAGTAAATTTTCTAGTATCTCACTTGCTATTGCATTCTTATGTGTGCATCAACTATTCCAACTGTTACTTGTTTGATCATCTTATGATACTGCCATGAACAGAGTACTCTGTCTTTGGTTTACACTTGCTAAAGAGATTTATCTCCAGGAGGTTGGTTTGCTCAATTTTGATTGGTTTTCGGATCGCTGGCAGGTTGCACGACAAATCCAAGCCTGATTTGTAAAAGAAGTGATGATGTTTGAATTTTGTTGGTACTTGCAGGTATGCCAACCTATGTTATTCTGTTTCAGTAGCATAATGGTCATCTAGAGGCAGCAGAACAACAGAAACTGAAGCACAATAAAGACTTCAACAAGCAGAATTGCTTGATTCTTGTTCTCATATGTTCTCCCAGGTTAACATTCGGAACATGATTATCAATTTATATCAAAGGATGATACTCTGCACATAACATACCCCAAAACCACTAGCTTATTTAGTGAACATGAGACAATTGATAACCCAAAAATGCTCTGTTTGTAACTGAACCATGCCTTGGTAAAGATGGTAGAGCCTGGTTCGAGCTTGATATCAGCTGCAAATACAACAAGGGAATCAGAATTCATAGAAATTTAGTATTTAATAATTGCAAAATAAAACCATTCTTATCTCAAGCTTTTGGCTAGTATTGTTTCTAAAATTACAATCAAATCAGAATTCATAGAAATTTAGTCCATCAGTGGGAATCTTTTCATGACATTATTGTTTCTTTAAATTTCAAAAAAAAAAACATTGCATTAAGTGGATACTTAAAATGGAGATGGCATGATAATGGTTTAGGCCTATATCAATCGTAGCAAACAATTTTAGGTTCTTGTCACCATAAAGTATGATGAATTTGTAACAAAAAGATAACAAACAAATAATTGTTGCAATCATCTTCTTAAGTAATTGCAAATGAAAATTACCTCTTTTAAGCTAAATATATGTCCAATTCTTAGTGATTTTGGCATCTCATTTCTCATATCGGCCAATCATGATACAGCTCATCTTGTAAGCAAATGCAAGCATAGACTAATCTGCAACTGAAGAAAAACAGTTACAAATTGTCGCTGGAGATTGTTGTCCTCATAGTACTGCAACAACACTATGACAAAAAATGCAGTGATTTAGTCTCCATTAAAAGCAGGTCATAGAAGCACCTTCTAAGATTTTCTGTGCAAAAATACGAAATAAAATACCAGTATACACCATCTCAAAGTCAGCTAGCAATAGTAGAAGTTATAGGCTTTAAATAGCATCATCCATTCAACAGAGCAGGAGTTAGAAGGCTTTTAGGCCTAACAGATTATGTGTCAAATGAGCATAAATAAGTTATTTAACAATTTTATTTAGAACGTTGGATATTAAATATCAAACTAAGAAAAATATCGTCGGTTAACAAAATTAATTATAGAAGTTGTTGTTGATCGAACAACCGTTGATGTGGACTGGATTGGATTTGGGTTAGGTCCAAACAACTTGGATTAACCTGTTGACTCTAAAGCTTAAAACCTGCAAAAAAGATGAAAAAGGAGAAAAAAATAACCCAGAAAATAAATTAGAAAGAATAGGGGGTGGGAGATCGCTGTAAGCCTTAGGTGTGCTTAAACTGAACGTGATTGTATTTCAGGTAAATTTGGGTCAACCCGGATCATTGAGCTTGATTCAAGCTTGATACATAGATTCATACTTGGGCATAGAGGCCTATTTTGGCTACATAAGTTATAAGCATTAAGTAACACGATCCATTCAAGTCAGTTAGCCGTCGTAAAAGTTATAGGCTTTAAATAAAATGATTCATTCAATAGAGTAGGATATATAGGCTTTTGTGTTAAAAGGCTTTTGTGTTAAAAAGATTATGTGTCAATGAACCCAAATAAGTTATATAACAGTTTTAATAGTAAATTTATATATATAATTAATTATTTAGAATGTCTGATATTAAATATTGTACTAAAAGAAATATTGTCAATTAACTTAATTAATTGTTAAATTAACTAAATAAGATTTTTTTTTTAACAAAATCAATAAAATTCATTGTTAAAAAAATTGCTATGAAAACTTTATATTCCTTAAAGAAGAGTTAAAAGTTAAAAGTTCGTCAATTGTAACAATACAAATCAAATTAATAAATAAATAAATAAAATAAAAATCGAAACCAAAATATGAAATTCTAAAATGAATGGACACCAAAACTTATCTTCCAATTTTAATACTAAAAAATATATATAACTAAATATCAATTAATTAATTAAAATGTAGGATATTAAATATCGTACTATAAAAATATAGTCGGTTAACAAAATTAATTATTAAATAAATTAAATAAGAAAAATAAAAATTAACAAAATCGATAAAATTAATTGTTAAAACAGTTGCTATGAAAACTCAATATTTCTTTAAAAAGAGTTAAAAGTTGCTATGCCAATTATAATTAATTTGAACATTTTTTGATTATATAAAGATCATTTTGATGAAAAATCAATTAGCAAGTAAAAATGTGACGTTTCCCAATTAGATTGAGACCAGATTGTAAAAACCCCTATAAAAAATGTAAAAAACTAAACTGAAAATGAATGATAACTTTATTTATAAAATAAGGGTATAATCATATTGATGAAAATTGTGAGATATATCACATCATTTATTGTATGTTACTATGATGTCACCATTTTAATAACTTAAGTTTAAAAGACACTTATTATTATGAATTATCCAAGTCACCCCTAAACTTTAATTTTTAAAAGGCAACATGTTGAACTCGTGTGTATGTCCCCCAACAAGTTGTCTCTCTCCAGATTCTGCACAAGAAGATAACAAATATTTATGAACTTCACTTATATATTTTTTATGCATTTCAGATATTATTCATGCATCTCTGTGTGGGTTAACAATGTATTCATTCCTCGATAATATGTTGTTTCCAGTCTTTGTAAGAACATGTATGAACATTGAATAGATCCGAGCTTTTTTCATATGTGACCGAGAATATTTAAAGATGAATCGAGCTTATTTTATATTGGATCGAACTTTTATATATTTTGAAAAGAACTCGATCGATGATTTAAAATAAATGCTCGATAATTTGATAAATATTCTTGATCCCTTAAAAAAGTTCTCGATCCCTTAAAAAAGTTCTCGATCCCTTAGAAAAAATTATCATTCCCAACAAAAAGTTCTCGATCCCTTGAAAAAGTTATCGATCCCTTGAAAAAGTTCTCGATCCATTCCAAAATGCTCGATCCCTTAGTAAATGTTCTCGATCTCTTTCCAAAAAGCTCGATCCGTTTGTAAATGTTCTCGTCCTTACAAAAAAAGCTCGATCCCTTAGAAAATGTTATCGATCCCTTACACTTGAGAAATATTTGTAATTCTTAGTAATTGTAAGAGTAATTTTTTTTAAATTTGTTAATAATGGTTTGTGATTATGATTTTCACAGGACAATGGATCGGGTTAGAATAGACATATCTTACAACAATCGATGGGAGCAATTACTTGATGGAAGTCAGAGGTTTTTTGGTTCCGATAACCAAGGAATGTATGTGTCAAGAAATATGACTTACGAAGAGCTGGTGTCGATCGTGCAAACCGTTGTGAAGTACGATGTGAACAAATACATTGTTGATCTACAATCTATATCAATCGTTCCCGGGACAACATGTCCCACATTTATAAGAAACGACGATGACGATGTGATGTTTATGCTAGGGGAAGATAGTGTGATCCCTCAAGTATGTGTCAGTCTAATTGAAAGGGCAGCATGATGTGTAATTGGTGAAGAAATCCCTCCTCGTGATAACACCCAACAATTTTGATCTTCAGGCGGAAGCAACCAGTTGTTCACGGAAAGAAGTGGGATTGACGGTAGGGAAAACCTATGTGGTGTCCCACCGGAAGTAGCCGACCAGGGTGATATAGTTGAAGCTCAATTGGACGATGATTTTGGTAGTCAAATTGAGATGAATGATGGGCAGTACAACCACCAATACAATGAGATATACAATGACATGAACAACGAACAGAACAATGAACCGAATAACTTAACAATTCATGAGGTGGCTAATGAGCCAAATTTGCATCCGGTAGAAAATGTAGAGAACAATGAGGAAGATGAAGAACCGTTCAAAATGGAAAGACGTGCAAGACGTGTACACAGATGTAGTTTCACTGCAGTAGATATAGCTGGGACCTCTGAGGTCCGGCCTAATGTAAGTCCAGCTGATTCTAAGAATGCCACAACATGGGTTATTCTAGGAGCAGAATCATACTCATTTGGTATGGGTGGAAGCAGGAACTTGGTAGATAATGAACCTACAAGCATGATATATAAAGGGCAATTTTTTCCTACTAAAAAGGATTTGAAGAGATTGGCTGGGTATTTTGCAATGCGGTACAACTTCGAGTGGAAGGTGAAAAGGTCGAATAAGACAACATTACATCTGATTTGTTTGATGGACAACTGTACGTGGAAGTTAAGAGCAATGAGGAGAGATGAAGCGACATACTTCCAAGTAAAGAAGTTTTTTCAATGAACACACTTGTCCGTTAGAGGAGATTCACCGCCACCATCGATAAGCTAGTGCAGTCATAATTGGAGAAGTGGTTGCACCTAGATTGCAACAATAGGATGGTCGACTAATGCGTCCGAATGACATAATCTCCGATATGAAAACAACGTATGACATCCAAATCATGTACAGTAAGGCACATCAAGCCCTTGATTATACGTTATCACTGACGTATGGAACGCATGAGGAAAGCTTCCAACTGTTATCATCATTCAGTTACGTGATGGAACAACAAAATCCCGGAATAATCACTGACTTACAGTGCGATAAAAATGGTAAATTCCTCTCCTTTTTCATATCGTTGGGTGCCTCACTTAAAGGATTCCAGAGGTGTATGCGTCCAGTTATTGCTTTTAATGGTACCCATTTAAAGGGTAGATTCAGGGGCACAATGTTTGTTGCAACTGCACAAGATGGGAATGAACAAGTTTATCCAATTGCTTTTGGGTACGGTGACTCGAAAAACAATATATCATGGGAATGGTTTTTGGATTACCTGAAAGGTGCCATTGGCCATATAGATGATTTGGTATTCATTTCTGATCGACATGCAAGCATTGAAGCAGGGATTTCTAAAGTGTTCCCTTATGCCACTCATACCATATGTTACTGACACTTTTATGAAAATATTAATAAGCGATATCATAGAAAGGATGGTGCCGCAATAATGGACAAAACAGTCTGAGTGTACACCGAGTTGTAATATAACCGGCACATGGAAGAGTTACGAAACTTGCACCCGAATGCATATGATTATATAATTGATATCGGTCCCCACAAGTGGTTTCGTGTACACTGCCCTGACAGAAGGTACATGGTGATGACAACAAATGTTGTAGAATGCATAAACTTATGCCTAAAATTTGCACGACAACTACCTATGTTGACTTTGGCAGAGTTCATTAGGAATATGCTACAATGTTGGTTTCGCGATCGTCATAGGGATGCACAATCCATGTGTCATCAGTTGACCGACGCAGCACATCTTGTGATCCTAAAACGTGTTGATAAATGTAATTTTATGACCGTAAATCCAATTGATTGGAACATATTTTCGGTGAAACGGTCTGGTCCACTAGTCCACCAGTCTACCAGTCCGTGGGGATAAAAAACGTGGTCGAGTCTCTTAAGTATTACTCTCGCGCCTCTTCGGTCAGCACGGATCTGTGTATGGGCTGAGCAACTGCCAACCGTGCTTTTATACATACATCTCCAGTCGAACTCCCCCCGATGAGGTGTGCTGCGATCAGAAGCGTCGTTCCATCTACGGCTGGATGCTTGTAGGGGTGGAGTGGGCGGCTGTCGCTGGATCGATGGGGGAGGGGGGGGAGCCTGTCGCTCGATTAGAGGGGGCGACCCTCGCTCTACCAATAGGGGGTAGAGGGGGAGCCTGCTGCTCGATCGGAGAGGGCGACATGTTCATGTCAAACTAGACTTGTTAACTCTCGCAATAGCATGAGGTCGCAACGATAGTTTAGTGACAATGTAGGGATCGTTCCCATAAGGAAAAAGGTTATGATTACTGGAACTGAAAGGCTTGTCAACTATTTGAACAATCTAAAAACATGAGTTGTCAAGAATTGCAATAAAGTAAACTAACTCAAACAAAAATTAAGTTATCTAACTTAACACTTGTAGAAATGTATGGAAACCATGTTAGAACTCGAATCCGCTTTAACCCTCCTAATAACACTCCTCGACTTCTTTGACTCCTAATTCGTGCGTGTACAGGCTATAGATTCGTATTCCCTAAACAAATTTCTAACCTCTCTCGATGTATTAGAGATCGTATCTATACATACCCGAAATCTTTCTCAAGCAATACAGACAATATGTATAGACCCATTAAGCCCTTAGAATACAATTTGAACCATATACACTAGCCTAGTGGTTCTAGCACTTTCTAGTCAAGCATAGTGAACATTTATCTAAGTATTGTCAAATACATCTCCTCTCGGTACTTAGCATCCAACCATAGATCGATTACAAAATGATCAATTAAGTAAAAGCCTTAAACATTCAAAACATCCATATAGCTCCACAAGCACATAACTAGAGAAATCAAAGAGTCTATCACATATGAATCAAGGGTTAAGCATCATCTTGTTCTAACATAAGAATAATTAGCTCATTCTATACAAAAATAACCATGGATGAGCTAACATCAATACACATCATGAATCAATATAAAGAAACAAGAGAAGAGAAGAGTTGAAGAGATAAAACTAAATTGTAGCTTCAATCTCTTGTAGCTTGAGCTTCCCTAGCTTCCTTGGATCAACCAAACCTTGCCCTAGCTTATCAAACCTTGAAGAACTCGGTCCAGAAATGAAGAGAGATCCCCAAAATCGTCCAAGTGCAGAGCTGGTCTGGTGTGTTTGTTAATTCTCATATCTCCTTTCTCTATCCTCTCTCTCTTCACTTTATAGGCAACAACAAGCCCCCCCTCTCACCCACTTGTGTAGGAGGGTCCCAAAGATACCCTCTCATCCTCTAGGAACATCCCCCATCAATGTTTAATCAGAGATAAGAGAGGGGGTCCCACAATAAAGCCACCCATCTGTTCACTAAACAGAGGTTTCAAAATCTTCCATAATATGCGGTACGAAGTGCGGTTCACTTCGACACCGCGTATCGCACATCAGTTTAATTTTGGTTGATGGAAGCTTGCACGGTATGTGATGCGGTTCGCGCTTCCTTCTGGTGCGGTTCGTGTACCACACTTGAAGCCTTATATAATTTCCTCCGCCATCTTACACGGTACGTGATACGGTTCACTTTGACGCCACGTACCGCACCTATTCCCCTGCCATCTTACGCGGTACGAAGTACGGTTCATTTCGATGCCGTTTATCGTACATCCTTCTAGTGAAACTGTTGTTCTGCAGCGCGGTACGAAGTACGGTATGCATTTTCCTTCTGGTGCGGTACGCATACCGCACTTCACATTCTATACTGAACTAAAACCTTCTTTTCGCTCCGAAAGCTCCCAGTTTCGCACAAGAATAACTCCTGACTATAGAGAACCTGTTTAAGCACTTAGAACATCAAAAGATGAAGTTTTCAAAGAAAATGAAAGCAAAACTATACAAAATGACGGGTACGTAAAACATGAAAAACGAGCTTATCAAGACCCTTGGTCAATCAATGAGGCAGGTGGAAGGGACGGTTATCGCTCGATGGATGGGGGAGAGGGAAGATGAGGGGGCGACTATCGCTCGATCGATGGGAGGTCCAACAAAACTGTTGTACGTGTCACATCCCTTGTATCTCCGGTACGGTGGTAAGCCTCACTCTCCGAAACTGCCCCTCCGGTATGTGGATCCTTCTGACGTCCACCAATCCTGTTTGTCCCTCCGGTATACCCATATGTTTTATCTCCGGGAGTAAAGTCTGGATCAGGATCAGGATCAAGACCAGGACCAGGTGGACCATCCCGATACATATGAGTCCTGAAGCCCTGAAGCCCCCCGATCAATGCGAGCAACTCCCAATGTTGTTGTTGTTGTTGTCGTTGTCGATCCTCATCGCTCTTCCGAATCATATCCAGCAACTCTCGGTGCTGTTGTTGTCGATCATCCTCACTCTTCCAGGGGGCTTCCCATAACTTGTTGAACTGATGTTCCCATAGGGCCTGAAACCATGTAAACATTGTTCATAAAAACAAAACTATCATCTCAACTTACCTCCCCATCATGTCCGACGCCTGCACGGGAATCCCCTCTAGCAGCACCAGATCCTGGGGTGGTAAACTGAACCCTTCTACGCCTCACTCGTCGAGGAGACAACTCAGATCTGTCAGTGTCCATGGCACTGAAACCCGAACCTGATGGGTTTGAAGCCTCCGTCTCACTGCGCCTCCCACCCCCACCCTCACCCTTCTCCTCGGAACCCTCTCTACTGCTTCCGCCAACAGTAATCTGATTAGGGACAGACAGAATGTGAACCCTGTCATCTTCTACATACAGACTCCCCCCTTCACTTAGGCAGGCGAAGTACGGTGCCACCGCCTCAACTATTGTGGCCACAATTTCCTTCCTCGCAAACATCTGAAAGCTTAGTTAGAGGAATGTCATTGTAAACATAGTAAGTAATATAACGATTAACAAATTAAATAAATACCTAGCACTGAAAATCTTGGTCAGGTTCTTCCTTCTAGGTTGTTTGGTCAACTCTCACTTCAACATACAAGGAAAAAGCTCTATAACCCTTCGTCCACCCACATCAGTATTCCGTTCAACATGTACATGAGTCATAACTTCACAGCATCGTACACCTCCTGAAACTCTCTAAGGTTAAGAACAACCTTCAACTCCTCTAACAATACCTCATCGGCTTCAGGAAAGTACCGATGATGTATGTCATTTTCCACTGTAGCATGCACACTCGTGTCCGATACGACTCTGAAAAGTAATCCGGTGATGAGGCAAAATTCCACCTTCAAAAACCTCGCCACATGGTTCCCTAATAAGAACCGCATCTCATATGTTAGCCTATCATGGTGCAACTCCTGCAACAGCAGCCCATGGATAACACCACCAGAAAACTTCATCTCCCGGTGCATCGACATGAAATGCCCGAAACAGGACGTCATAAACCGTCGCCGATCCTCAACAGCAAAATCTTCAGATACTCGATTCAATGCATCGTCTATATGAGTGAGACATTCAAAATGGTCGTGTCGAGTCAATTTTCCCTTGAACCAATCTCCCTCTGGAGTTTAAAGGAAATCCTTCAATCTGCTCCTCATCTGCAATGTCACTGAAACAAAACATAAGTAAAGTGGAAAAAACTTTATTTTTTGAAAAATAAACTTGATCGTTTGAAAAACATTCTCGAACTTTTTAAAAATTTCTCGATCCTTTGAAAAATATTCTCGATCCTTTTACAAATCTCGATCCTTTGAAAAATATTCTCGATCCTTTGAAAAACATTATCGATCCTTTGAAAAACATTATCGATCCTTTAAAAATGTTCTAGATCCTTTGAAAAGTTCTCGATCCTTTGAAAAAGTTCTCAATCCTTTGAAAAATCTTGACCCTTTGAAAAACATTCTCGATCATTTGAAAAAAGGTCTCGATCCCTGATAAATATTCCCGATTCTTTGAAAAAAAATTCACACTTTGATAAAATTCTGGATCCTTTGAAAAAGTTCTCGATCCTTTGAAAAAGTTCTCGATCCTTTGAAAAATATTCTCGATCCTTTGAAAAATATTCTCGATCCTTTTACAAAATCTTGACCATTTGAAAAACATTCTCGATCATTTGAAAAAAGGTCTCGATCCCTGAAAAATATTCTCGGTCCTTTGAAAAAATTCCTCGATACCCACTAAAAAAACCTCATTCATATTCCAAAAAACCTCGACTTTGTTTGAAATTTTCTCGATTTCAATTTTTTTTTTAAAAAAAAAATCCTTGATACCCGGAATTTCATCTTCCTCATCACATATTTAACCTCATTTCAAACCCTAACCTAAACCACAACCATTCTCAGACCTGTTTTTCAACCCTAATCTACAATTTCAATCAACAAAACACGAGTCTAACATGCAATGGCAAATTATCAATAGCAAATCGAGCAAAAAAAAACGGAACTTACCTCTGTCAATCGTAAGAAATCTACTGTATTCCCGTCCCGGTCATTTTGATATCGATTTCGTTGTCGTCGATTAACTTCTCGTCGGTTTCTTTCTCACTCTTGCTTTTCTCAGACTAAGAAAACGGTAACTTTCTCTCTTTTTCAATATTTCGGGGTATTTTCGTCTCTTGACGTTAAATTGTGCCTTTTAAACTTACATTAGTAAACTGGTGATATTTGCACAACTCTTCTCTCAAATAGTGCCATTAATTTTTCGAGACCATTGACATTGTCTTACTAAAATATTTTTAGATTTTTTTAGATAATTTTAATTAAAAAAGATACAAATAGTGTTTCATTAATAATATTTTTGGATTTTGTTGTAATTATAATGGTGAATTTAATACATAAAAAATAAAATAATTTTGTTATAATATGACAAATAAAGGGTAATTACATATTTTAATTAAAATTATTATAGTCTTCTGTTATATTTAACACTGTTAAATCGTTAGAGGAACTAATTTAATCATTTCTAAAAAGAGAGACTAATTTGATACTTAGAATAAACGTGATGACTAATTTAGTAACTTATATAAAAGTCGTAAATAACTTTAAATTTTTAAAAAAGTTCAGAACCTAATTAGTAATTATCCATTATGAATATATTTCATGATTTTATAAAGTCCTGATCACACATGATTACAAAGCCTGCATTGATTAATTACAATTTCCTGCTTCTTCCGTGTTTTCGTTAATTTCTTGGCAATAAAATATATAATCAGGAATCACTTGACAAGTTCTTGAAACTTATCTCAGAAACCTTTCTCTCCATTATTTCGTGACACATATATGCATCATTATTGTCAAGAAGTATCATCCGGTCAAAGATGGCATTTACTAATTTTCTTTCGTAGGCATAAGTACGCACAAAGGCGGTAACCAAACGCCATAGCCAGTAAAACCCATACTTCTTGCAAGCCACCACTCAAGTTCACCATGTCAAATGAAGGCGAGCTCTGTAGTGTCCGGCATCCTCCTTCGCTTTCACACTCGTATAATTGGTCTCCAGAGTATTGAACTTTCAACAGAAGTCTGAACCCGTAGTACATGAACGATAGGTACTTCAACCACTGCATAAATTTTGGTATGTGCTGCAGTGAAAACATAAAATTCGGTTAGTTTGACAAAAGTGTTTGATCAAATTCCATGTTTGAGTGTCTGACAAGCAAACAAGAATGAATACCTGGACATAGTAACCTCCTGTGAGTAGAAAAAGCATTAATACCAAAGAAGCAATCATGCCGGCTCTCTTAACACTCAAAACTGCAGCTCCAAATAGCTCTCCTGCACCCTAACCACAGAAAGGAAACCATTTGTAACTGTTAGTTATCAGACCTTACAATCAAGCTCTGATTTCATGTTAGTAAACATCAGACCTAAAAGCTTAAGTTGATAGGAAATAATCTAAAAATAATCTAAAAATAGTATTTAAGTACTCTAAGTCTCTAACACTAATCACCAAACTCATCGACATGTCAAACAATCGAATATGGAATTCAACTTACTTGGCTAGTGACAGCGATCAATAGTACCGAAAACAACGTCAGGAAGAAACAAGGAACTGTTCTCTTAAAACCAGCCATGAAGTATATAATAACCATGAATAAGGTAGGATAGAAAACATGTGCCACCATGTCGCAGAGGGTGCTGCACGCGTAGTATACGCTTAGTCTGTACATGTCTGCTTTCCTTTCTTTCACCAAATAGATCTTTTCGAATGGAAAGACGTAAACAGCCCCAAAAATGGACGAAGATGTCCAGAAAATGCAGATGTAGAATATTAGACCAACCTGTTATGATAAAGGGTTTGTGAGTTTATCGTTTGTGATATGATTGAAGATGTGTAAAATGAAATTTTGGAGAACAATTACTTGATCTCTAAGCTGAGCCTCAGTTCCGGTCTGGGATTTCCACCAAAGAAGGCCTAATAAAATAGCAATTCCTAGTGATTGAACTAATCTTAACTTATCGAAATAATCTCTACGCCGTTCTTTAAATGTTCTCTTGCCAATTATCTTGAACTGCTCCCACCAAGACAATGTCCAGTCTTTTTTAACTTGAATGGCCAATTGCAGTTGCTCTGGTGTCTTCGTGTTTCGATGATTCTCCTCCTTTTCTTTTGGCTCCAACTGAGTCTTGTATTTGAGTTGAAGATACTAGTACAATATGAAAACGAACGATGAGAGATGGATTAGCTTGGAGTACTACTACACTAAAGTGTAAAATCAGTTTCTTACTTTGATTACATCCCTGTAGGAATCAGGAGCCCCTTGAGATGCCAATAAACCTTCAGGGACACTTATGTCATTCATCTGTCCAGTTGCTAGATCAATCAAGAACTCTGCAGGATTCATGGCTATTTCGGGGATGAATCTTAAAGATGAAAAGTACTCCATAGACGCTCTAGCCTTCCCATAGTACACTGGATATCCTTCTGATATCAGCAGAAGTTTGTCAAACATGTGAAACATTCTGCTTGATGGCTGATGGATTGTTGTGATCACTGTCCTTCCTGCCTATATACCGAAAAATGTACCTTATGCAATCTCAATTATGACTCGAAATTTCATTAAAAAGTGCATTTAGTTAATGTACCTTTGCAACTTTTTGAAGAATTTGAAGTAGCTTGTTAGCTGAGGTAGAGTCTAGGCCTGAGGTTGGCTCATCAAGCAACAATAATGAAGGATCGACCAGAATCTCATAACCGATACTAGTTCTTTTCCTTTCTCCTCCGGATATTCCCTTCACAAATCCGCCACCAACTCTTGTGTGACGACACCTACAGTTTAATTAATCCGAGAGATTGTTTCTTGTCAGCTATAATCACATAAAAAGCGACAGGAAAGTTGACAATTGTATATTCCTTTAATTGCATACCTTTCAAGTCCTAGCTCCTTTATAATCATCTCTACTCTAGAATGCTTCTGTTGTCGATTCATGTTGCCTGGAAGTCGAAGAAATGCTGCGAAAACTAAAGTTTCTTCTACTGTTAGTTGAGGCAGTAGCACATCATCTTGTGTCACAAATCCAATCCTGCATAGAAATTATTAAAAACTTCCGTTACAATTACTTGTACTGTATAAAGGGTCAATCTTATTCACGTACCCACGGTTCAGTCAAATTAAAACCAGATCGATCTAGTTTGAAAAATAGACAAAAACTTCTTATTAAAGAAAAGTTTCTGATAAAATTTACGAATTTGATAAATTTTAAAACGAATGGAGAAATGCCTGCATCATCAAATTAAGGTAAACTAACCTCCTCTTAAGAACTGTATTATAAGTAATGTCATTGTAAGTAATCTTTCCTTTAACATTGTTGGTTAATCGTCCTCCAACTATCTTCAAAAGGGTTGTTTTTCCACTGCCAGAAGGACCCATCAATGCCAGGATTTCACCGGGGCCTATGCTTCCTGTGATCCCCTTCAGGATTTGCTTGTAATCTTTGTCCAAGTTTAGCTGAGTGGTCACTTTCGACACCACTGATTTCACCGGATTCATAATGGAAGCCTGGCTACATTTCACCTTAAATTCCACATCTTCAAACTGCATTGTCAATACAAAACACAATTATCGCGCAAGCATTTTCGTGTACAGATAAAGTTGAAAGCCAGAAAAAAATTAAACTACCTTGAGATATATTGGAAGAGGGCGGTCCTTGATACGTTCCAAGGTATCCTCTTCGATATCAATCTCCGAATACCTATTCCTGAGGTAAGCTTGGGACATGAACTCAATGTTGTGACCAAAACTATTGCCTCCAGCAATGTGCATAGACCCCATCGAAGGAGGCGACAAAGGCGTGTCTGCAATTTCGTCTTCTCTTCCTATTTCCATGGTCCTGGAAATGATGATCAACGTTTGCAATAACTTGAAAACTTTGTGGACTAATTTTAATGGTGGTGAGGTGAGAGGTGGTTTAATGAAATCTTCAATGCAAGTGAATCAACTGTAACAAACCAAAAGCTTGCCTGCCTATATATCAAAGAAAATGTGTTGGTGGGTAGACCACATGCTTTATGTGCAAGATTTAAATTAATTGGGATTATTTTTAGGTTTTTTTTTATTGATTTTACTTCTCACATACCCTTTGTAAACCATTTTTTACTAGCAAACTATATCAACATGCCAAGAACGTGATCACTTGTTCGAGTTTATCTTTTTTGTTTTTTGTTTTCTACTAATTTTAGAAAAGGTTTATGAAGAATTATATACATTTAAGGTGTTGTTTGATAACGTTTCCAAAATATTTTTCCTATTTTTCGAGTCAAGAAAACACTACGGTAACAATTTTGGATAAAAAATTCTGAAAATATAAAAATTGGTTTTTGTCTTTTTAATGGGCAATCGCATACCAAAATTGAAAACATCTTATGGATGAATTTTTAAAACAATGAGGATATGAATGGTTTTGACTAAAATGTAAAGCTGGTTGATGATTTTAATCTTGTAATTAAATAAATAATCAGAGGAAGCAGATTGAAGAAAAGAGAGAGAAAAAAACAACAACAAAAAAAGTGAACAATATTCATAAAATATGTAGGAGTTCTTTTTGTTTTTTTAAGGAAAAATTTAGTATTTAAAGAAAAGAATAAAAATTCTTTGAATAAAAACCATTTAAAGCTTTATTGAAAAAGAACTTGATAAACATTTAATATTAAAAAAAAATCAAATCAGAAATCATCTTCTAATACTTTTTTATTAAAAAAAATATATAAATGCTTTTGCCACAAATATATTATTTTCATCGGATTCGAATCGTATTTTACTAGTTAAAAAAAACATAATAAATACAAAAAGACTTGTACAAGACCTCTTGTCAATGTAGTTGGACTCTCTTTTGGAAACCTCCACCACCACAGTTCAACGTATGGATGTGTGTATAAATATATTATTTGTCCTTTTAGCATAAAGACTTTTCTTATATCTTTTTGGACGTTATATTATCTTAACGATTTCTTGATATTTTTTTTGTTCTTATTTTAGTCTCTCAAAAGAAAATAAATAAATTTTATAAAAATAACAAATAAAAATTCCATAACCATTAATATTATTAACACAACCTCTGATACAAATATACTTAAATAAAATTATTACATAAAATAAAATTAACAAAAGCAACAGTACAAATACAAAAAATTGGTTTAATCGAATAAACCGAAACCTGAGTTCGGTTAAATCGGTTGAAAGCCTAACCCGGATTCGGCTATTTCGGTTACCACCCGAAAATCGGTTTCGGATCTTTCCAGTTACTGAGTTTAAGAAACACAGACAACAAAGACAAAACACGAGATAGATCGATGGAGGACGAGTCACGAGAGATACTTCTAAGTTCCCTCGAGAACTTCGGCGTTTCGATCCCGGAAAACGTTTCCTCGGTTAAGGACCTGAACCCGGAAACCCTGGTCTCGATCTGCGGTCAGTGTCTGAACCGCATCGACGGAACGGCGTCGTTTTCCACCTCCCTGCCCGATTCGATGGCCGAGAAGTTCAGGATCTGTACGGACCTCTCGTCGGCGGTTGAAAAGTTGGGTTATATCGGCGACATGAGCTATTACAAGGTAAAAAGAAGGAACTTTATCGGTTTATGTGCCTAAAGTTTTGATTTTTTTTATTTTTTTTGAAGTTATCAGTTTTGACTTGAAGTGTGTTTTTGTTGGTAGTTTTTGTGTTTTGAGCTTCTGGGTTTGAAAATTTACATTGTTTTACAGTTGGGAAATTCAAGAGCTTCCCAAATTGAGATGTTTGGATACTTGTGTATACAGTGAGCTGATGAGGAGTTTTGAGTTTATTTACTTGGAGGTTTTTGCTACTATATTATAGGTTTTGTATGGTTACTGGGCGGTTTTGACAATGAGCAATGGTTTTTTTTTTCAAATTGATTATCTATTGTTTTTAAAAGCATCAATTTTTGTATAAACCGTTGGATTGTACTCCAATGAACATCAATTTAACTATGCTGTATATGTAGGTTTTGAGTATATTTACTTGGGGGACTGTGATACTAATCTACTACATAGGTCCGTATGGTTACTATGCGGTTATGAGAGGGCTTAATGAATGTTTTCATTCTTCTCTTGAGCATCGAATATTATCTGAACTGTTGGATTGTAATCGGATGAACATCAATTGTTCCAGTTTAGTTACTGAATGTGTATAGTAGGGTGACCCCGTTACTTGTTAATGTAGAAGTTAGGTTTACCTTTTGTAGTTGCAGTTTTGGTTGATGGGTGTTGGAGTTTTTAAAGTGTTACTTGTATTGTTGTAAATTGTATTCTAATCTCTTTGTGTTGTTCTTCTATCTTGTTTTGTATATGTGAAGTTGGAGGCATAGGAATGAGTCATCGTATAATAGTTTGTTTGATCTTGTTTGTGTTTGCTTCCTTTTTCTTCCGATTTTGGATGTTGTTATTCTTATTGTTGTGAAATTATGCTTAGAACAGATTATATGTGTTGATTACGGCAGTTCCTGTATCCATCGGAGGAGGACTTGTATAAGTTGATCAGATTCTTGGTGGAGAGGCTTTCTGAATCTCCCAAAGGCGTGAATGTTGGTGAAGTGAAGGATGTAAATACTGGAACGAAAATAAGCGCAGATAACTTTAAAAACTCTTTGGAGGATAATAAAGGGATAAATATAGATTATCAGGAAGTTGAACAGGAATTCAAAGAACTTAGATTGAAAAATGAAGTACCAGAATCGTCCAATTCCGAAGCTGAAGGGGCATCTGATGATGTCTCAAGCTCCATTACAGGAGATTTAAGGAAGAATGAACTGACTAGTGTTTTAAGTGAGAAGGACTCGAGTGAAGAAGCTGGGAAGTCAGTAGGAGCAACTGGAGATGAACAAATTGCAGTGCAGTGGGATGACGAGCCCTCTCTTCAGGAGCAGTTATCCGAGGTAAGTTTGTCCAAATCTCTGTAATATGGCATAGCTTGGATAATAGTACAGTCCCGAAGATATAATTCACAGATCCATGTTTTTAATAAAAATGTAAAAGTGGAGAATCAAAGGGCAATCAAAACATCTAATCAGGATAAAGACAAAGGATCATAGAAAAACGGAATTTTATCTTCTCTATATTCGTAAATTGATTGATTGATGTTTGTTGTTTAACTAGATAAGATACGAGGTTGAAGATTTGCAAAATGGAGAAGATGAACAGGAACTTGCAGTGGCTGTATCTGCAAAGACTACCGAAGTACAGAATCTTAAGGAAGAGTTTAAATCGATAAAGACTGCTGCAGAACTAGCATTTGATGACTCCCATCCTACTGAATTTTACCTTGAGCAAGTGGATGCTAAAAAGCAGAATCACGTTGAATTGGAGTCGCAGTGGTATGATTGCTTTACTTGGAAAAGACATGTTTACACAGACTCCCTTTTAGCTAGACACAAAGCAGTGTAACTTAGGAGAATATGGAGTCAAATCTTTCAAAAATGATTTCTATTCTTTTGAAATCATGTAGATAAAGTTTTTCACTTCACTTCACAACTGTAAATTTTCACAGGGCTGCTACCAGAAAGTCTCTGGAAGAGAAAAAGAGACGTCTTGAAGAATCTCTTGATGCAAACAAACCAGAGGTTTGGGAGAATCTCCAAAAGTTGAGAGAAGTTGAGCTTGAAAGACAATCTGCCTTGTCTGAAATTCAAAAGAGGTACATAACTGAATTTGGGTTACAATATCAGTAATTTTTCATCCTTCCTGTTTCTTTTTGAAGAGTAGAGGGTTGTGTTTCCACTTTTATTTTTTATACAACATGGAACCGACTTTCAACATTGAGATATTAGTTGAAAAAAGAGTAGGCTATTTCCCGAATTCATTACCCCACGAATGTGGACAAGGATTAGCTGGAAACATGTCTTGTCTGATTGTTTGTTCATTTGTTCTATCAGGGACAATGAACTCGCAAAACTTACTGCAGATCTCGAGAAACAACCCAAAGTGGCATCTAGGAGATCTAATATTGAGCGGGTAAAGGAAATAACGAAAAACAGTCGGAAACAAGATGCTGACATAGAGCGAATATTGAGAGAAACTAGAGAGATTCAGTTAGAGAGTAATTCTATCCAAGAACGTCTTAGTCGAACCTATGCTGTTGTAGATGAGATGATCTTCAGGTATTTACTATTACTTGTTATTTGGTGAAGGTGACATTTGTGATTCAGAAACCTATCAGTAATTCTAATTTAGATAGCATACTTTACATTCTATATACAGGGAAGCTAAGAAAGACTCTGTAGGGCGACAGGCTTACAGACTACTCACTAGCATACACGAAAGCTTCGAACAAGTCTGCGAGAAAATCCTTGCCACTGATAGAGTACGAAGAGAAATGGCTGAATATGAGAAGAAGCTAGCAGCCATGGCTTCCCGAAGCTTAAATGTCGACAAACTACAAGCTGATCTTGATGCCATTATGAAGGAAAATGAGTACCTTGAGCAATGCCTCAAGAATAATTAAAAATCACACTCTACTTGGCAATACAATCCAATTTTTTCTGATGTTGAAATTTTGTTTTGCTTCTTTTATGTAATGGTTTGGAAAATTCGAAGCAAATCACCTTATACATACTCAGATTGTATTGATTAATCAAACAGGAACTATAGAAAAGATCTTTAATTTCTTTTTTTTTCTCTCTAAGATTGTATTTCAATCAGTTTATTATTAAATTTACAGAATTTCTGTTTATGGTTGTTTACTTTATGAACTGACAAAACAAAGTGAGAAACAATTATTTCTTTATGACTAAAATCCATAAGCACTTTGTGAGTGTTTTTGTTTTCAAAAATACTATATTTTCAAAATATGGTATTAGACGAAAATGATACCGATCCAATTAGAAAAGTGATCTTTCTTATTCATAGAATAACTTTCCAGATAAGCAACTATAAAGTGATTTCCTTCAACCATACAAAATGCTTTTCTTATTTAGAAAGCGACCATCTTTCATTTCAATCAAACTCAACGAAATGAGATTAGTCTGGTGATAAACTTCTTACATTTGTGTACCATAAGATTATGGGTTCGAATCTTTCCTCTATCCCATTCCAAAAAAAAAACACCCTGAATTTAATAACAGTTTAATACTTAAAATAATAATAATAATAATAACACATGAAAATCACATACGGATCCGCCTCATGATATCACAAACAATGCACACAACAAACACTTGTTGTCATTGTCACCCAAATCAAGTACATGAAATTGCAGACGACTTCCACAAGAAAAAAAAATGCTTAATTTCACTAACACCAAATTGTGCTTTTAGTGGTTAGATGGTGACTCACCGGGGACACACCAACGTATCAATTCTGTTGTTGATGATATTAAAAGTAAATTTTTTTTTGGATGGATTGGAAGCACATCACTTTCACTGGGTACATAGATAGCTAGTTCTTGAATTAGACATGTCACCGATTTTGTTCACCAATAATTCCGTGTAACACAAGCCACCAATTTTTAGTACCCAAATGATATATTCTCTTATATTAAGGGTCTATTGATATTTTATAAGCGGGTGTGGATTTTTCTCTCTCATATTGTTTATGTAATATCTAAACCGTATGTAAACTATCTGATCTTGACAAGTCTCAACAATACTAACAAAAAACAATATTATCTCATAAAACCAAACACACAATAGATCAATGGCCATCCATTTGGGAAATGAGCAATAGATCCAAGGGTTCAAAACCATCTTCCACTCTCTATGATTTCTTATCATCACCTTCTTATCATGCACCCAACTCCACAAGATCACAGCTCTCATTCATTCATTCATTCATTCATTCATGAGAGAGAGAGAAAAAAAACTCTTAATTACCGTTGGTGACAGAATCACATGCAGTTGACTGTTTCTTATATTACAAAAACATAGCTTTTGATGTTTCCTTAACTTCTCCGGAAACCAATCTCACTTGGGACAAGCAACAACAATGTAGAAAACTAAAACAAAAAGCACTTTTTTATTTTAATTTGTTTTATTTTATTTTAAAAGTACTTCCCTCCAAGACATTTGTGACATACCCCATCAATTATTGGTCCTGATTTATAACATTGTACAACATCTTAATAATAGAGTCAAGAACATCTAAACAAATCCCATCACATTTTTTTTTATTGTTACACTTTTTTATTTTTATTTGTGCTTTTGTTTTTTTGTTTAAATTTAAAATTTAATTAAACCACCCTATTTTTCTCTCTCTATCTATTAATAATGATAACAATAATCAATATTTTACTAACAAAGTTCTATTCTACTTATATCTTCTTTAAAAGCTCTAGCTTTTTCTTTTTCTTTTTCTTTTTTCTGGGGTGAAATTTGAAAGCTTGAAATGTTGTTCCTTTTGAATGTTGGGTTGATTTTTAGATTCATGAAACAATGCAGATTTTGATCAATATGTGAAAAAAATCTAGCCTTTTTTATTGGGTTGATATGGGGTTATTAGATTCTTTGTTGCAGAGAGATGGCAGGAAATTTATCAAACGCAAAGATAGTGATGCAGGAGAAGCAGGTTCTTCTTCTAAATGAAACCCAGATATTTTTTAATTTTTAATTTTTGTTTCTTTTAATTTTTGTTGCATGTAACAAGATATGTGTTATAATGTTTCTTAATGATCATTAAAAATGTTTGTTATTCAATGTTAATGTTCTAAGTTTCTGGGATTTTCAGATTTCAATGTCAATGTTTAATTTTTCAAGCTATTTTGGTGTTATTTGTTTGATTTATTGTGTACATTTATGAATATGGTTGCACATAACCTAGTTTTTTTTTTCTTTCTTGAATTTCTAGGATGAAGAAAATTTGCAGCTTCAGTTTTGATTTTTCTTTTCAATGAAATTTTCCCCAACAAAGCATTTCTCCTGAAAATGTGCTTCAAGGATTCTATGGATCATTTACTTGTTTTAATTGGTTTCAGAGGTAGTCCATTTCCATATATACTTGCCACAATAGCTGTTCTTTAATCAAAATCATTAATTAATCTCATAAATATCGTTAAGAGAGATTTTGTTCTGTTGAATATAAAAGCACTTTGTATATGGAAGGTTTTTCGTGTTCTTTCGATACATTTTAATTTGAAATTTTCGACATTTTGAAATGTTTTCCATGATAAAATGAACATTCATATACAATGCATTGTCAATACTATCAATTTTCTTCCCTGCAAAATGGTTCGCAATAACAATGAACTTTGAACTTTAGGTAAAGCGCTGGAAGAACTCAGAGGTTCTATCTACAATGAGCTTCGAACATCAGAAGGCGCAAAGCGCCAACAGCAAAGATTTTGTGGACCTGTTGTGGCAATGACATTCAATTTCTTAGTTTCTGTTGGAATTATTCTTACAAACAAATTTGTAAGTTCTGTTTCCTTTTGTCTCCAACATTGTAGCTTCATATGCATTAATGTGCATGTGATGGTTGTCGAAAAGCTTTGTTTCGATCTGATTTTTCTTTGTGTTTGTTGTGTTTGTGCTTCACAGGTGATGGGTCAAGTTGGATTCAATTTCCCAATTTTTCTCACCTTAATTCATTATTCTGTTGCATGGATACTACTTGCCTTATTCAAGGCATTGTCGTTACTTCCGGTCTCCCCTCCCTCGAAAACCACTCCTTTTTCGTCTCTCTTCGCTTTGGGGATCGTCATGTCTTTCGCCACTGGCCTTGCAAATACTAGCCTAAAACATAACAGGTACGAATTCTTTGGAATAGCAACTTGTCACAACGTCAAGATCCCTCACTATTCATTTCATGTGCAGCGTTGGTTTTTACCAAATGACCAAAATTGCAGTCACTCCTACGATAGTTCTCGCAGAGTTCATCCTCTTTAGCAAAACCATTTCTTGCAAGAAGGTGAGCTGAAGCTTTCCTTCATATCCTCATTTTCGATTATTGTTTGGAGACACGAAAAGCTTTATTGAATCGATATGTTAAAGCTGTTTCCTACAAGGTTTTTGCGGTTTTTCAGGTTTTGGCCTTGGTTGTTGTCTCAGCTGGTGTGGCAGTTGCAACTGTAACAGATTTAGAATTCAATTTGTTCGGTGCTTGTATCGCCATTGCATGGATCGTCCCAAGTGCTATTAATAAAATCCTGTGGTCTAATCTACAACAACATGCCAACTGGACTGCTCTAGCGTAAGCAATTGTAATCCTATGTTGCAGCAATTGTATCGACCAACTAATCCGTGGATGCATAAAGAACTACTGTTTTCGTTGTAGGTTGATGTGGAAGACAACCCCTGTCACAGTTTTCTTCTTACTAGCTTTGATGCCATGGTTGGATCCTCCAGGAGTCTTGTTATTCAAGTGGAATATCAACAACTCATCTACCATACTCGTATCAGCTCTCCTCGGCTTCCTCCTACAATGGTCTGGTGCTTTGGCACTCGGGTGAGACTCTATTCTCGACCACCATTTTTCCGCTTTCAGCTTGAGTATCCAGCTTGGTTTTCTTTCATCGATAATTATAGTATGGCCTCAAGTAGTCTTTCTTTCTCTGTAGGGCAACTTCTGCAACCTCTCATGTTGTTTTGGGGCAGTTCAAAACCTGTGTGATCTTACTTGGGGGATACGTTCTTTTCAATTCGGATCCAGGGTTTGTGAGCATTTGTGGAGCAGTCACAGCTCTATGCGGAATGACAGTTTACACATCGCTGAATTTGCAGAAATCGCATGAAGGTTCGAGCAAGCAGCTTCCGAAGCAAAACGTGTCTTTACCCAAGCCCAAAACCACCACTGAAGGCGGTGGTACTGGTGGCATAGTAGTCACAGATGTAACCAATACCACAAACATTGTATGAACTATGGAGCTAAAAGAGCCCCTACAATTTATACGAATTTTGGTAGGAATTTTGATTCTACGAGGGATGCGAGATTTGTACAGAGGCAGAGTGTTGATTCATCAACCAAAAATTGTTTGCTTCTCTATGCACAGTTTCTCTTAGTACCTCTCCAAAAGGCCTTGATATATTACATTAGCATTGTATTGTACAGAAACCAGATTTTGATATTAAACATCAGTAAATTGTGTTGTTTTTCAACTATCAGGACTGTTTACCTGAGCCTGATTTGACATTTTGCAGAGATGGCAGGTTTAAAGAGAGCTATAATTCACAGAAAATGAAAAGAAAAAAAAAAAAGAACTCACTATAAACTAAAAATAACTAGTTCCATTGAAGATAATGACCAAAAAGAGGGATCTAAATTCACCATTTTGGAACAAAATCTGGGAGATGATACTCAAATATCAATTACAAGCTGTGTATTGCATCATTCCCTCACTATCAAAAATTTAATATACAGGTGAGACATTAGAAAGGAAAACTTTTGGCAAATCCCACCTCTCTCTATGGACCTCTTGAATTCCTATAATCATCTCCAAGGAATTAATAAGTCTAGCAAAAAAAAAAAAAAAAAAAAGCAAAAAAAAGGCAAAAATCTTGCTGCCTAGGGAAACCACAGGAAAAGGAATCCATAACAAGATGAACAAAGAAAAAAAAGACCTGCACCTATCACATTTTTAACTTCAAAAGGTCAGCATCATGTATCCCCACCAAGAATTTATCCTGAAACTCCTTGGACAAATAATACTATATTTACACTAAGATCAGGCCAGAGTTTCGCAGTCTCCCATATTTTTGTTGAACGAAATGAAATATATTCTTCGTTGGGCTGTTATCAGAAGTGTTGCTAGATCAGTAACTAGGGTTCCAATTCATCTGTGCAAGCTGAGGCTGCTGGTAAGCACCGGATGGCGGTCCCATAGTATCGACAGCTGTAGCCATGGTCTGAGGTAATTGCAATAATGGGTTAACATTTGAAGGGGGTGTCATTGTCTGTGCTGGTTGATAGATTCCAGGAAAGGCACCATGACCAGTTTGTGCAGGTGCGAAAGTCATGTGCTGACCCTGGAGGGCAAGATTGTACAAAGGATTGATCTGCATGTTGGATAAATCTTGCCCAGGAGCAGGTATCCAGACACCAGAACCATCATTCTGCAACAAAAACTATTATATTACATCTAGTTATTGAATTAAACAAGTTTAGAATAAGAACAATAAAATTGATAGTTATAATACACAAGTATAGTAATTATTGGTTGCGCTAAATATGAAAGTTAGCAGGGTTTCCCTTCATCGTAATAGTTTACACCAGCTAGGAGTGATCCTAGCTCAAAATAAAAACAAATAATATATGATGCCATGATGAATGAATGGAGTGGACAAAATAGGAGCAAAAACGAACCAGTGGCCCTGTCGTGTAGATATGATTATTATCTTTCAATTGAGATGCTGCGAAATCCTCATTGCCGGTGGGTTTCCCAGAGGTCCCTGCAGTAACAGAATTGAAACCAACAGGGGAAGAGCTAAATGGACCATACCCAGGAGCAATTCCAATATGAGGTGGGTTTCCTGCATTAGTTCCGGGTTTGAATTGTGGCATAGGAAACTTGACTCCAGAAGCAGCAGCAGCTGATGATATATATACATTACCAGCTGAAGGTTGTTGGGGAATCCCATTGGGGTTTAAGTACTGGTGCATTTGTGGCATAAAATACGGTGACAGGTAGTGACCATATGAGAGGAAGCTTGGATAAGGCTGCCTGAAAAGATGGACTGGCTGTGGAGCAGCAGTGACAGAGCTCTGCATAGATGGAGCCGGACTTGAGCTAGGAGTCAGAGAATTCCCATTCTACATATTCACCAAAGCGAGAATCAAAAAAGCACATAATAGAATTAGAAAGCGGGAAAGGAAAACAAAGCATAGTCAAACGCAAACGAGTTGCAGAACTACATTCTACATCGTTAATAACAAAAGGAGACGACTGTAATTAAAAACAGTATGGTCCACATCAAAGTACTCAAAAAACTTTGAAGCAGTTAAAAATGTAACTGTAACGATTGTCTGGAACAAATAAGTCAACCAGAGGAACAGGAGAGGAGCTTACAATTAAGTTTGTAATGAGAGAGGCATCACGTGTCTGAGTCTCAAGACCTTCCACTTGTATATGTTGGGTCCCAGGTGAAGGTAACATGAAATTGAAACCATAATTTGGAACACTTTGAACAGGGGGTTTCTGATGGACTTCTGGAAGCAATGGCATCTCCAGCTTCAATTCATCACTCTTCAAGTCCGTGCCATTTGAGATAGTGGTTACTGTGGGAGGCACATTATCCATAACAGGTGGAGACTGCAGATGATCAGGAGTTTCCCCTCGAGCAATTGAGGTTTTGCTTTCAGTGCTGCACAGATGTTCCAAAAAAATATATGTATCACTAGCAGTCTAGCAAATATATAGCAAGTTAAATCTACATAGATCAGGCCATTCAATTGAGGTTTTGCTTTCAGTGCTGCACAGATATTCCAAAAAAAAAAAAAATGTATCACTAGCAGTCTAGCACATATATAGCAAGTTAAAGCCACATAGATCAGGCCATTCACCTAAATTGATCCATGAATGTAAAGGCTCAATGCATGTCAAAAATGACCGAATGTGAATGTAGGTCACTTAAGGTTCAATTTTTAAATATCTTTTCCATCAGTCAAAGACATATTATTTAAGTTTTATAGCATATCATGTACACATTAAAAGAAAAAAATTCAGAAGATTTTGATGATCAAACAAATTTATTATCATTTAGCAGCACTAAAGCAAGAGAATAGAAAATGAACTCAGCAAAACATTAAGTAAGGCCAAAGTACATAATACTGCATTTACTAACCTAGGAGAAGGTTCCTCAGGAGTTGCATCACTCACATGAGAAGATTCAATGGCACACACGGGGTTAATCTCATCACTGGTGTCATTCACATGTTTTGTTGCTAGTCCAAAACAAGCATCAATGCTTCCAAAAGTCAATCCAGTTTTCACTGCTTCAGGGACTTTAAAATGATTGGGGAAAGTAACATGTTGGTGTTGACTATCAGAAACAATTGTCTCAGGAAGCAATTCAGTATTGGCTGTAACTGTGACAGATGCAACCCCTGAAATTACTGTTTCGAGAACACAAGCAATGTGAATATGCAAAATTTAGAAGCAAACAAACCATGCAATTGCCATTATGTTCCAAGTAGCAAAAAGTGTGGATCCATGGAGTAATCACAAAAAGGGAAGAAGAGAAGTGCAGGATACAAAATGTTTTTGTGGTACAAGTTGGAGACACTCAAAAACTTCATGATGGAAAATAAAATACTATAAACTAATGAAAAGACATATAATACACTTGAAGTTTGATCTCTTTACCACTTTAAAAGCAGAGAAATACAGGAATGTACCTTTAGGAGGTGCTACAGACTCTTGTGGTGACTGGCTATCAAGTTTAGAAGAATGGATTGTCAAAGAATTGTCATGGGCTGATTCGGAAGAGCACTGTAAGAGCTCAGACGGCTGATTATTTTCAACTTCCATGGATTTGCTTTCAGCCTTCATTTTGTGGATAGATTTTGGAGTGTCTGAGACTGTCTTTTCACTCTTGTATGACCCTGTGTCAGTATCTGGAGATACATCTTTATTTCCTTGAATATGGTTTGATTCAGCGGCTTTCCGCTGACTCCCTACTTCATGTATAATTGTGCCCATGGCAACAGGATGCTGGGACACAGGCGGTGGCAGCACTGGATCTGAAGCAGAGGCATAGACACCATATACCGATGCTAGGTTGGAACTAGTATGAAGGTTATTAGAAGTAAATGCAGATTTTTCTTGCTCAACTCTAACCATGGAGGCAAAGGTGGGAGCGGGTTGTGTTGCTACAGTCCCCAGCTTTGCTGCATTAACAGTGGTATTATCTTTAGGTTCAGGAATAATACCATCCCCAGCCAATTGGCGGTCAAGTCCATGACTCGAGTGTCCATTAGATAGACTTGGGCCATTAGGAACAGCAGTAAAAGCTCTGTAAAAAAATTGAGACAGTTAATTATGAAAAGTGAACACACTTTTTTTCAGGAGGTATTACAGAAATAGTTAATTTAAATAATAAAGACCACAGTATGATGAAATTTGGTTATATAATTACCTTGTCCCATGAGGTACTGCATTATTTTTTATTTTCCGAGAAACTGGGCCTCTCTCTATGGAGTGACTAACTCCATTTTCTCTTCGAGCTGCATTCCTTCCACCACCAGCAGCTGTAAAGAGCAAGGCCATTCATAAATTTTGGATGGAAGCTTTTTGTACATCACAAAAAATGTATTCGTCGCAACTAATGAGGAAGGGTTGAAGGGGCTAGAACAGTTAAAGCTGCAAACAAGTTACACCGCCACCTCACATATGGAAGAAACTAAAACACTTCTAAGTAAACCACAAATGAACCCCACCAGGATACCTATCAACTACCACAAATAATAATGCCCCAAGATGGAGCCTTCGGATTGTTATACTTCAGAAGAAGAAGCGTATACAACTATTTTTGTTCTAACTTGGGGTCTGTAAGCAGCGTATTCAAAATAGATGCACTCAAGCAGAAGTGAAAAGTTCAAAAATTCAAAAAAAAAAAAAAAGAGTAGAAAATAAACAATTACCAGAAGGCATATAGTTTGAATTATAATTCCCTCGACCACCCCTAGCCCCTTGTCCCTGCAATAATACAAGCGACACATTATCAATATGTCCAGCTGGATAGAAGCAAAGATCAAACAAAATTGCAATTTCTTCTGGTTTTACTACTAAGAAGTGCACAAAGCTGAATAATAGTAATAAACAATGTCATATCAAAATAATATTAACTGACAATTCACCACTAAATACAAACTTCACTTCCAATGTATTCGAATTATATCACTTCACTGTAGTAAGCACTAAGCTGCATCTTTACCGTTCAAAACTCAAAACTTCAAATCACATTGATGAGACCAGAAGGGTGTTCTTACAACAATCTTATTAAGAAAAAGCAAAACAAAACAAAATTGTCACCCATTGGAAAGGAAGAGCAATGTACCTCCTTTTTCCTATCACGTTTCTTTTTCACCTCGTGAAATGTATCTGCCAACCAAATGATAAAACTCAGTGTCTCCATCCATATAAAGAAACAAAACATAGAACGCAAGAGAACGACAGTACTAAAAGCTGTAAACCCTGATAGTACAAGACACATTCAGAACTCTTGAATCAAAAACGCTCTTGAAAAAACTTGCTACATACAGAAATGTATAAATCTACATTAATACAAAAGCTAAACACATAATTTTTTGTACAACAATGGATATATAGAACACAACAGAACAACAGTACTCAAAGCTGTAAACCCTCATAGTACAAGACACATTCAAAACTCTCGCGTCGAATATGCTCTTGAAAAAACTTACTGCATACAGACATGTATAAATCGACATTAACACAAAAACTGAACACATAAATTTTTGTACAACAATGGATATATCTTATATCTTATTGCTAACAATTTTACTCTGTAATACACATAAAACCAAAGAGCACAATGCATGCATGTAAAGTAAAACCATAAGGTAGCCAAAAAGAGAAACCTTTTACGATATCTGGTTAAAAAAATAACCCTATTTTACAACATCAAAACACAAAACTCAATCTAAAACATATTCACATTCATTTAAAACCCTACTGCATACAATAAACGTATGGTACACACATACAGCTAAAAAATAGCCCTAATTTACAAAATCAATACACAAAACTCATTCTAAAACACAATCACATTCATCTTAAACCATAATGCACACACATTTATAGAGCTAAACATTGATGCTCATACAACCAAATCCAGTTGCAATAAAGACCTCAACTTTACAAAAAACAATACATAAAGGCAACACATTTACACAAAAACCAATATGAACAAAAACATAGGGATGGCCCTAATTTACAACATCAACACACAAAACTCATTCTAAGACAGAATCACATTCATCTAAAACCCTAATGCACACACATATAAACAGCTAAACATAGAAGCTTTTCCAACAGTACACAGTTGCAAAAAGACCTCAACTTTACAGCAAACAATACATAAAGGAATCATATTTACACAAAAACCATTATGAAAAACATATGGATGGCCCTAATTGACGACATCAACACACAAAACTCATTGTAAAACACAATCACATTCATCTAAAACCCTAATGCACACACTAAAACACATTGCACACACGCATATATACAGCTAAACATAGAAGCCTTTCCAACAATACACAGTCGCATAAAGACCCCAACTTTACAACAAACAACACATAAAAGGAACCTAATTTACACATGAACCCAAATAAAAAAAAATACATATGGATGCATGCATATTATATAAATATATACCCAGATAAAGGAGCTTTTGGGCAGTCTCATTGGGATCCATGGAGCAATCCAGGAGAACAGAGTAGATCTCCTCATCGCTGTGCTGCTTCCCTGTGGTCTCCCTTATAGTCTGTATAGTGGGTCGTATGTGTGCCGGGATCGAAACCCTAGACATCCCACCATCATCATCATCATCATAACCACCGCCACTCCTGTTGTTGATGTTCATGCTCATGTTGGGTTCAAACGAAAAAGAAGAAAAAGAAGGAAAAAAAGAGAGAGAGAGAGGAAAGAGAGTTTGATGAAACAATGGGTGTGTCAATGTGTGTTTTGTTTTGTGTTTTTTGGCTTGTTTAAGAACAACTTATTAATTATAAATATATAATTATAATAAATAATTTTAAAAAAAAAATAGTTGTCTTGTGTAGTTGTGTGTGCTTGCTTGTGCCTGTGGTGGGTTTTGCTATATATAGAGTGGCAATGGCATCAGCTACATCAAAAACACTTTTTTTTGTTGTTGTTGTTATGGTGAGAGGGAAGAAAATATAAAAAAAATGTTTTGTGTAATATTTATTGAGGCTATAAGGTTTGGACCATTAATTAATGTCTGCGATTCTTCACGAGGAAGAAAAGTCATTAGAGAATTTTGATTGAGATTAAAATTCTACCATTATAAAGGATTTGTATATAGTATATAGTTCGGTTTTACTAATTACAAATTCTTAAGATGAATAAAATTTTTACTTACCTTATAATTTATTATGGAATTATTGTAAGAAAAAAATTATGGAATTATTGCAAAATACATATATCGTTATAGAATTTATAATAACTTTTTTAGTTCAAGTGGTGTAATTCGTAGACCTTCCTTCATCGTTAAGATACGTGGTTCGGATGTCATTATACATATTTTAATAGTCAAGTGGTGTCATTCGTACACCTTCCTTCATCGTTAAGATATGTGGTTCGGGTGTTACTATACGTATTTTAATAGTATTTTAATAATTTATGTGGAGTGGATACAGTGACAGAAGGAGATGGGGGCTGGCAAGAGCCATGGCCCCTGCCCTTACAAATTACAACATTTTCAAAATCCATTCAATAAAAATTATAAATTTATTACTAAACTTAAGCTTTTTTCACTTTAACCCCTACTATTTTTTTATTTTTATACAATGGTCCCTATACGAAATTCTAGTTCCACCCATGAGTGGGAAGTTGTCTTAATAGATCCCTAACAACTTTATGATAATATAAGAGTAAATCTTTATAATTGTGAAAGTAAATATATTGATCGTTTATGATACATAAATCAAAATTGTAAAATTATCAAAACACCGAGTTAGAACAAAGTGTGATGCCATGTCATTCTAGACATAGCAAGTCATCGAGATACTTGACAACTCGTCAATTTCCTCATGTTATGGAAGTAGATATTTTGATCATTTATAGTAAATAAAATAAATTTGTAAAAATACCAAAAGATCTAGTTTGGAGAAAGTGTGATATCATGCCATTTTAGGTACAATTAGTCATCAAGATACTTACAACTCTCTGATGTTGTGGGAGTAGATTTATACTAATTGTTGAAGTAAACATCTTGATTGTTTATGGTACATAAATCAAAATTGTAAAGAATAACAAAAGATCGAGTTTGGACAAAGTGTGATGTCATGTCGTTTGCATAACAAGTCATCAAGATCCGTAATATAATATCATATATGGTAGTGGCAATTCGAACACGAGTAATTGCTAGACTGAATGAGCATCTCTCCTAACAAACCACATTGAGCGGTGGTACATATGTTGTAATCTTACTAGCTTAAATTAGCAAGGTTTATAGATGATTTACATTTCCTAAAAATTACATCAAATTTTGTACTCAATTTCTTAGCTTGGGTAACGAGCAATTACCTTTCCATGTTATTAGTAGAGGTTCACTATGTGTTTTGTCTTCTCTATATTATTAAAACAAATATCTTATAATTATAGAAGTAAATATTCGAGTAATGTAGTTTTTGGTCTTGACATACCTAATCGGTCAACAATTTTGATGTTAGATTACATATAAGAAAGGAATAAATAGAAACACACAACATTGTATATATACTATTTAAACCCAATATTATGAAAATTCAATCAAACCTAATGATCATTTAGCATTTTTAATTAATTAAATTATTTTTAATCAATAACTCAATAAGCATTTAGCCGTTTAATTTTAAAAAGACAACTTAGATGCTAAGTTATTATCGAAATTGATTCCTTTTTATCCCTTTTTAAGGCTACTTGTGTTCTAAGTTTATCCTAAATATAAAAAAAGAGTTTCTTTTTGTTTTGACTATGGTTCAACCAAATTGAAACCTACAATATTCACTAATTATTCATTTTTTTTTTCTTCATGTCTGCCTTTTGAGAACAAGACTAATTACATCTATAAAAAAAAGTCATTTAATGGACATTTTGTTTTCGAAAAAACGAAAACAAATTCACAAACTAAAATGAAAATTGAATAGGCAAAAACCCAACATTTGAGTAGAGCACAAAAAACTTTTATAAGTTAAAATAAAATAATTAAAACTATTAAAAAAAATGGAAAAAACCCCAAAATCGCTCGGCCCAAAAATTACAATTAACAACGTAAAAGATTACGGAAGCTTCTCTGATATCAGAGCCAGGTTTCGATCCTGGGACCTGTGGGTTATGGGCCCACCACGCTTCCGCTGCGCCACTCTGATTTGGTGATAATGTCTCTCACATGTAAACTAATAAAGTTTCAAAACTTACTTAAGCAAGCGCAACACGTGGCTCCACATAGATTAGTCGGCGAAGAAGATTGACTATTCAAGAATCGATGAGATATTGAGATCATGAGATGAGAGATGAGAGATGAGACTATGAGAGGGACAAAACCGTCATTGCAAGATTCGCACCATCTTTTTATTCTCTCCTCCACTCATGTTCGCTTCAAAACCCTAATTTAGATTTTTTTTTTTTGCAATCTCTTTTCTTTCTCATCATTATCTCGATATTTTTTTTCAAATTCTATCCAGCCGAACACCATTTGACACGCAACATGGGTTCGAAATCCAAGTCCGATAATCCCCACTCCGGTGACGGCGCCAGTCCAGGGTTTGTCGCTATCGCTGTCGTTGTAGATCTAGAGAAAATTTTGATTTTTTTGTTTGGTTTTGTATATTTCTTTTAAATTACTTGTTTTTTTTTTGTTTTTTTTTAATAATTTTATTAAATGGTTTCGTTTTATTGATTTGCAGGAAAATTTTCATAGGTGGACTTGCTAAAGACACTTCCTATGGTGAGTTTTTATTAACTCTGTTGTTGATCTGGGTTTTAAATCTAATTCGCTATTTGGATAAATTTTCAGTAGATTTCAATTGTTATCAAATGACTGATTTGGGTTTTTGATTGTAATTGTAGCTATCTTTAATAAGCACTTTGGAAAATATGGGGAGATAACGGATTCGGTTATAATGAAAGATCGGTACACGGGGCAACCAAGGGGTTTTGGTTTTATTACTTATGCTGATCCATCTGTGGTAGACAAGGTTATTGAAGATACCCATATAATTAATGGAAAGCAGGTAAAGTTCATGTTAATGGTATTGTTTTCTTTGTATATGTGTTTGTTATTGAAGACAATCATGTCTTAATACTAATAGTTTGTTGAAACCTTGTAAGTTGTAGAACTTAATGAGGATCTAGCCTAATTCAGCTTTGATTGTGTTAATTTTTTTTTTGTTGAGCAAACTATTTGATGGATTCAAGATGTTAGAGTTTATCTTAATAAGATGCTTACTTCAATATTCATTAGGGTATTTTGAAGTTTACTCAAATCACTTGTTAATAAGATGCTTAGTATTGGTTGTAGGTCATTAATGCTTATTATTGGTTGTAGGTCATTAATTGATTATATTTCTGTTTTCATAATTTACTTATCTTATGAATGTTGAATGTTGAATGTTGACCAGGTTGAAATTAAAAGGACCATTCCTAAAGGTTCAGGTCAATCAAAGGATTTCAAGACGAAGAAGATATTTGTTGGTGGGATACCATCATCGGTCTCTGAAGGTATACCTAAAATATCATGTTTAATTTTCATTTCTGTTGCAGTTTGTATTGTTATTCTGTCAACAGGGCAGTAGTATTTCTTTTATCCATTTTAACTGGCCTGTTTTATCATTCAGATGAACTCAAGAATTTCTTCTCCAAGTATGGGAAAGTACTGGAACACCAAATTATCCGTGATCATGAAACTAATCGCTCTCGAGGTTTTGGATTTGTAATTTTTGACAGCGAGGAAGTAGTTGATGAAATGTTATCCAATGGAAATATGATTGATATGGCTGGTACACAGGTGAGCTGTTTAGGATGGTCTGTAAGAACACAGCTTGTAAACGGACTACTGTGCATTATGAAGCATCCCTTATTTCATACTCATTTCACACTGTCATTTATGAGGCAGGGTTTATTTGCTAGTTTTTTACATATTTACATAATCAGATAGTATTTGGTCTCTTTTTTTTCTTTTCTTTTCTAATATCCATAGGTGGAGATTGTTACAGGTATAGATGTTCTCAGGAAAGGGCTACAAAATAGTTTTCTTGCAGCAGACCTAGGTTAACTAAGTTGCTTTGTTGTAGGTGGAGATCAAGAAAGCTGAACCAAAGAAAGCCTCAAACCCCCAACCTCCTCCTTCATATGGTAGCAACTCTAGGGGCCGTTCTTTCAATGATGGCTTTGGTGGATATGGCGGTTCTTACGGGGGTTTTGATGGAGGGTTTGGCCCTGGTCCTTATAGGAATCCTGCAGGTCTTGGTGGTAGGCTTGGTGGTGGATATGGGTATGGTAGCGGTGGTGGCGAATATGGTGGGGGTTATGGAGGTTTTGGAGGCAGTAGCTTAGGAGGCTACCGAGGTGAATCTTCCCTCGGTTATTCTGGTCGCTTTGGACCCTATGGCGGCGGGTTTGGCAGTGGTTATGGCGGGAGTGGTCTAGGTGGATATGGTAGAGGAAGTGAAGGTTATGGTAGTTATGGAGGTTCAGGCTATGGTGGTGGCTATGACTCCGGTTCAGGTGCTAGTTATGGTGGAACTGGTGGGCTGTACGGAAGGGGAGGCTATAGTAGCAGTAGTCGGTACCATCCTTATGCAAGATCTTAGAAGTTTCTTTCAGGATCCTCTAGTTTTTATCATGCACTGTTAGGGCACTCCCTCACAAGTACTAGAAGTCTCTTATAATAGCAGCAGGTGGGAAAGCTTTTCAAGATCAGAAGACCTAATGATAATATTAGACTGCTGTATTATGCCATAGACAATCTTTAGAGTGCTTCAAATTAGTGCTGGGTGTTCTATTTTATGATTGTTCTAGTTTGTTTTTCAATTTAGCTTGTTATGTAGACTATAGAAATCTTTTTGAAGATTGTTATAAATTACTTTAGTTATTCTAGATAGACTCTTTTATGTTTTATTTATTTAGCTCGTTATTTTTATCATAGCTACTGGTCATATAGTTTGATTCAGGTAGACAAATATTCTATCCATGAGATTGGTGGTTTAGGCTATATAATATGTTCGATATGCCTAGGTCGAACATGCCTAGGTTCTTACCAGAGTTCTTCTGACATTATACTTTCTGTGGATCATGCAGTTATGGATTGATGATTTGCTTTATTATAGTCTGAAGTTTTTTAAACCTAACTATTCTTAAGGAAACATAGCAGTGATTGCAACCCTTTGAAGTCTCATGCGGTTTGTTTCATTGTATACTCTTTTAAAAGTTGCTATTCGACTTGATTAAGAGCATATATTAGAAGACTTTGCATATTCATTTGACTTCTCAGGTTATTTATTACTGAAGTTTTTTAAACCCAACTATTCTTAAGGAAACATAGTAGTGATTGCAACCCTTTGAAGACTCATGAGGTTTGGTTCATTGTTTACACTTTTAAAAGTTGTTATTTGACTTGATTATGGGCATATATTAGACTTTGCATATTCATTTGACTTATCAGGTTATTTATTACTAATAATTTCTTTCGCTTCATTGTTTTTTTCCTCTTTGCTTTTCGTGTTTTTGGCAAGTTTACTAACTCGATTAGCTGCCGACATATGCGTAGTAGTGTCTGTAATATTTTGATCGTTTATGAAGTTTTACAAAAGAAATCTTCAAGGCCGCTTTGTGATTGTGTATAGTCCTTCGGCGGCTAGTCTTTGCGCTGTGGCAGTCAGAAGCCTTGGGCTTGAGATGTTTTTGTATAACTCGACTGGATTTGTAGCAATCTTTGTAAACTTTTATCTCATAAAGTAATATAAAAAAAAATAAAAAAATTGTCATGTAATCCTTTCGAAATCGGGTTTGTGCATCTCTCGTTCTCTTGTCTTCCAAAATCTTTATTTTAATGGAGATTGAAGATTATTGTATTCATTGCATGTGAAACTTGTAAAAGATTTTGCGCTGTGGTTAATGGCCGATTTGTGTTGTATTGATGTTATAAAATTGTAGATTTTGCAAGTTTGTTTTGTTGAACATCTTCTAAGGAGGTCTAATTGAATTCAAAGTTTGGTTACTAATGCTAATTTGAACGTCATTATCAGAAAGACCTTGAACAAATTAATAATAGTAAGAAAAATTATTTTTACTATGTCAAATTTTTAAAGAATAATATATTGTAGCAGATTGAATTATATATGAAAAGGTGGTTTGTTGAATTATATATGAAAAGGTGGTTCGTCGGGATATTAATTAATATAACTTTTCTTATTATAGTTTAAGGTTATAATTTTTTGAAAAAAGATTTATGTTTTACTTTATAACTTTAATTGGAAAGAAAAAAATTGGTCAATTATATTTTCTTTTCTCTAAGTTACAAGGATCTTGTAAAAGAAATTAATTTGTCTTGAATGAGTGAGGTGTACCTGAGCAAAAACAATCTCATATTTATTGAATTTCAAAAAGAGTCATTATTGAGACAAAATGGGAATATCTCTCTAATCAATTAATCATTGAATTTTGAAAAGATAAAATTGTGTTCATCGAGATAAAATTGGAGAATATGGTTGTTTTTTTAGAACTGTTGTAAAGAAACACAGTACAAATCCCATCATTTCAATGGTGTACATATCACTATATCACTATATATAAATTCGTCCTCAAATGAACTCACTTCAAATCCTCTGGACGGTAAACCTTTCATATATATATATATAGTTTTGACCATATGCTTTCGAATCATGTCTCTTTCAAAATTTTGAAATATTGTAGGTTACAGACTAGAGTCATGTTTCTCAATATTCATGCGTATTTAACTAAATAGCATCATAAAATAAAAAGGAAATTACAATTTGGTCGGTTTTACCCTTAAGCAATGCAAAAAGATGGTTCAACCCTTGATTGAGACATGAACGCCTCCATTAGGGATTGAATCTTCAATATTATGGTTAAAAACAACAAGCTCTAACCAACTAAGCTACTAATTATTGGAGGTTTGTTGATTTAAATGTACATATTGTTATATAATTTTAAAATATGATTATGTAATTTGAAATAAACTCATATGTACATAATATGAAATAAACTCATATTTAATATTAATATATAAAAACAGATTTATGGAAAAGAAAAAAAAAAGGAAAAAAAATTCAAAAAAAAAGATTTTTTTTTTTTTTTTGAATTTTCCCATTTTTCAATTTATGGGTTTAGATTTTGAGTTTTTTTTTTATCAAATTGAAATAAAAAAAAGTTTGAAAAAGAAAAAAAAAGAAAAGAAACAAAATTACGGGCTTTAATTCTCTAGGTTTCCTTTTTTTTTTTCTTCATAAATCTATTTTGATATATTATTATTAAATATGAGTTTATTTTAAATTATATATATATATATATGATTTTATTTTAAATTATATAAATATATTTTATATATATATATATATATATATTTAAATCAGTAAACCGCCAACCGCCAACAATGAATTGGAGTAGTTCAACTAGTTAAAACATGTTTTTAACCACAAGGTTCTGAAGGGAGGCGTTTTTAATTTCCCAATTTAAGAGTAATTGTTAGAGGGGTATTTTAGTCTTTTTGCATTCTTTTGGGTTAAACTGTCTTTTTGACACTTCCATTACTAAAAGTACCATTTTACCACTTGACTAGTTAGCTTTGACTAACCTTTCACAGATGGAGGAACTTTTTTAATACATTTCCAAAAAAATGAGGACTAAAAACTCTAATACACGTAAGTCGGATAAAAAATTGACGTTTCCTTAAAAGATAATGACTAAACTATAATTCCCCCTAAAATAAAATTAAGGGTAACTTGCAATCACGTTCCCTCACATTTGATGTATGTGCAGTTGTATTGAACTTTTATCGAATATATATATATATATATATATCATCGACTTAATAGTTGACCGTTATAATTATCGATTGATTGATCAAATACTATAAAATATCTAAATTGCCTTTGAGTTACATATTTATCGATTATTACATTAATATACAATTTTTTTATTTGATGTTAAAAGCAATTAAAATTTTAAAATCAAAGAATAACATTTTTTTTATAAAAAAAAAATTTAAAATAGTTGGAGGATGCCCTATCATCAATGGTGGTCCAGATGCATGTGATCTCATCTCCAATGGAAATTGGTCTGCACAAAGCATCCATCAAAGCACTAAATTACAAGCCACCACATCCAATCTCATTATTTTTTATAAGATTTTATCTCAGCATTAAACCACCGCATCCAATCTTATTCTCTACTCCTCCACATAGCTACCATGTATTCCTCTATTGTCAATTTATTTTCTCTACAACCAAATAGGTCACAAATCATACATATATATAAAGTCACTTTCTAATACAAAATCCTGCACAAATTGTTCGTGTGAGATCATGCATTATTTATATGTAGTCATGACTATTTTGACATGATCACATCAATTTATATGTGATCAAACACAAACTCATATACGATCACATGTAATTTATGTTGTTTGTAATACGTAAAAAACAATCTGGTTCGAATCTGCATAACATAACAAACAAAAACAAAACGTTAGGGAATCGAGGCCCGTGCTTCACACGGTGTCTTTAAGACAATTTCGCCGTATATAACACCGTATGTGTATATCGATTGTCTCTCAGGATACAACGATTCAACAGTGGAAGTGCAAAGCACAACCACTCTCAGCAAACTCAAATTAGGTTCGAACTGACCATGCACTGAAGAAGAAAACCGAGAAGGAGAGAAGAAAAAAAAACTTCTGATTTCGTAAGTGAAAGAATGATTTCAATTCTAGAATTGTAGACTATGTTTTTTTTTTATGTAACCGAAGTCAAAGAGATCAATTTGGAAATTGCTTAATTACTACGTTTTAAATGATAAAGGAAATTTAATTAAAGAATAATCTTCTAAAAGATTTATTCCAGATTGATCATTGATTCTGGTCACTTAGGTGGCGTTTGGTTACCATGGTGGAATAGGAATTGGAATGAGAATGAGAATGAGAATGAGAATGAGAATTTGAATGGAAATGAATGGAAAATTGATTTCTTTGTTTGGTTGAGACTTTATAATCAATATCTGAATAAGTAATATTTTGTTTGGTTAACAACTGAATGAAATGGAATAAACTGTATTTTGACCAAAATACCCCTAATTACAAAACTTTTATAATAACATTATTTATTATGGATAATAATAATAACAAAATATGAAAGTACATATAAATATTATATATTAGTAATATTAATACTATTATATATCATATAAAATATATCATATAAATATATTACATAATTATATATATTATTATTATTATATATATTATTAAATATATAAATATTATATATTATTATATTATTATATAATATGTATATATATACAATAATAATACAATAATTTATATAATTAGAAAATATAATGTTCATTTTGGATAATAATAATAAAATATAAACGTATAAATTATATAATAATAATATATATTATAAATATTATTATATATATCATTATATATTATTATATAATGTATATATATATATAAAATTATCTAATATAATAATATATAATATATAATATAAATAATTAGAAAATATAATATATATTTTGGATAATAACAGTAAAATATAAAAGTATAAATTCTATAATATATATATATATATATATATATATATATTATAGATATATATAATATTTATTATAATATGTATTATGTATAATACATATAATATTTATAATAATAATAATAATATATTTTGTATAATATAATATATATAATATATAATTTATAATACATATATAATATATATTTTGGATAATAATAATATAATATATGTATATATTATACTATAATATAATATATATATATGGTATTTTTAGAAATGAGAGTATTTTTGGAATAGAGTTGGAGATAAAGGGTTATTTTTGGAAGATAAAATTTGATAATGGAATGGAATGGACATTCCATTGGTTTTTGGATGGAATGCCCATTCCACCAAAATGGTGGAATCCAAATTCCAATGGAATGCCCATTTCATTGGCATTTAATAAACCAAACAAATGGAATGGATTTCTTTCCATTCCATTCCATTCCACCCAACCAAACACCACCTTAGTGATCAAGTAAGTATCAGAATCCAAAATTGATCATTGATTCTGATTACTTAGTGATCAAGTAAGTATCAGAATCCAAAACAGAAATCAACTATTTTCTTAATTCAATTAATTTCCTTAATCAAAAATGGAAATTTCCATTTTTCCTTATCATTTATTTAAAACGTTTGACTTAGGGAAAATAATTAATTCTTTCCTTAAGAAAAATTAAATTCAACATAGTAGCAAAATTTCGGTTGTACTCTCACAGTCCAACCGGAGCAGTATTCGTGTACGCAGGACGTGCCCTTACACATGTTGATAAGCTACTATCACACAACTACTTATATACCATATATAAGTATTTTACCCAACCAATGTGAGATGCATATTTTCCCTACACAATGAGCTCACTTGACTCAATTTCTCATTCATCCATTAATCGATTTGTGAGTTTGAGTATACCACTTCGAAACTCTCACGAAGGAGAATTCAAATATACATTGATCTTTAATTTTCATGAAACCGATCATACTCAAATAACCCTTTCAAACCGGTAGTTTGTCACAAATTTTCCAACAATTTATATGTGATTACATACCATTCATATACAACAACATTAAAAAATTTAGTTTTATTTTCTCATGATCACATATAACTTATATATGACAACATCATAAACATGTGATCACATGCTATTAATGTACGATCACATGATTCCGAACAACAAACAATTCTTGTATGATCATGCACTTAATACCTGTCTCATATATATATATATATATATATCAGTAACAAAATACTACAAATTTGTTGATTTTCTCATCAAAGAAAACCTAAACCCAGACCTAAAACTATTCGAATTCAAAAACATGAGATTTATCATTTGATGTAAAGTCAAAATCTACTTTTTTTTTCTTGGAAAACAAATAGACAAAAAAAAAAAAAGACGTAGATAGATGGACTGAAAGATATGAGTTTGCTTTTTAGTATAAATCAAGGTGTAGAAAAAGAAAATGTGTTCCAATGGAGAAATGGTGAACTAGATATCTAATGTTATTTCTATTCTTTTTTTATTTTTATTTTATTTTTAAAAGATTTTTATTGATTTAGTTTTCTTTTGTGTAAAAAGATGGCCGTACCCTTTTTACATTAAGAGTAGACTTTAGAGTAAACTGATACAAATGGATGGGTGTATACAGGATCGGCCCTGACTATTTTGAGACTGGGGCAAAAATCTAAGGTTCTTTGTTGATGTTTTTTTTTTGTTGGATTTAGATTTTATCTAAATAGATTGGTAGGTCGCCAAAAAACATGAATAGATATAAGAAAGTAAGAAAGTGTGTAATTGTGTGAATATTTTAAAAAAAATCTAACTCGAAATCATGAATCGTAAAAAAAAAAAACAAAATCAGAAAAAATAATATATATATATATATATATATATATATATATATATAAGTATAATACATATATCATATTTATATATACAGAAATATATATCAAAAAGAAATTTTATAAAAGAATCTGTAATGAAGATTGAATTGAAATGAGGAAGTTGAAGTAGAGAGATCATAGAGGAGTAGAAAATACTTGAGTGTTATTGTTGAGAGAATGAGAGCTGTAAGAGTTGAGAGAGACGTTGGTGGCTAGAAACACTATCTAGAAACCCTATTGTGATATGTCTAAAGGGAAAAAAAAACATAATTAAATATTTCATTTGGACATTTGTTTGTCCTAGGTCCAATGTTTTTTTGTTTTTTTTTTTTAACTTTTTAACTTTTTAATATGAGCATTTTGATAAATACTAACGATAAATGTGAAAACTCTTTATAAATTGATATAAAATAAAAATGGACCCTGAATTAGTACTGAAATCATATAAACATGGCCCCTTTTTTAGAGGGTCCGGGGTGGCCATCCCTTCGGCCAAACGACAGGGCCAGCCCTGGGTGTATGGATGGACAGTGAAGTGAAGCGTTCAGACTTCAGATCTTCTATTGTATGTTTGTGCACAAATCTGAATGTTGAAGAAAGTGTCTAATGCATTTCCCTGGTTTATTTACGGCTGCATAACAGTGCCCCTTTACATACATCGTCAAAGTTGTTACCTTTTTTTGGGGGAGAAAAAGGGTAGCAGACATTCCTACGGATCACACGTCCTGCAGCAAGCAACATGCTGTCATTCAAATTCAGGTAGATCCACATTTGGCCGTTAATTTTATTGTCGATGTTTTGGAACATTTGCTAATCTTATTTCATTTATGCTTTTTCAGGCAGGTAGATAAGGAGATACCTGATGGTACATTATCTAAGCAATTAAGTTAAGGTAAGGTTAAGCTGTTCTGTGACTTTGAGTACCAGTTTTTTTGTTTTGGAAGCTATTATTATGTATCAATTTATATATAATTTGTCTTATGTTTTCTCACGATATAGAACGATTAGCTCTGGAAGTTGAAGAAGAGTTGAATTGAAAATTGGCTAAAAGAGCTGGTTCGAGAAATAGACATTGACTAAAAGAGCTGGTTCGAAGAAACAAACATAACTTTTAGTTCGGTTTTTTGTTTATCCATTATAATATGTTTTTAGAAAGGGTTTTTCAAGCTCCATACCATCCTAACCGGTGTTCCCCAGTTGAGGTCGTTTTCATCTTCAAATTAGCTGTTTAAGGCAGGCTGTCGGGTGATCGAAGTTTTATTTTTATTTTTATTTTTATTTTTTTAGTTTTAGTTGCTATTTGTTTAGTAATAAATGTCTATTTTAGTCTTGTTTTTCTTAAGTTAGGGTTTTGGGAAACTATTTAAACCTCTTGTTTTTTGATTTGAAGGATATAACATAAATTTTATTTTGTTTACAACTATCTTTCTCTGATGATTCCAGTTTGAGTGATCTTAGGACATACGTTGGTAAACCCTTGTACTTTCGTTCTGCGTAATCTCAACATACCAGAACCTACTTGATGGACCTTTAAGCACCAATAAGACTTACCTTAATGTAAGAAATCCGGCTCGCTTTCATGTTTGCGTGTATTGACATGTGATCTTCTATTAGTATTCACAATCACTTCATCAATCATTTACTTTTGTTTTGCAGGAAGACCCTCTTGAACCACAACGATACTATGAACTTTTTGAAAAAACACCATTAAATTTCATAATAATAGCTAAGGGCACTGATCAATAATGCAATCTTTCTCCTATTGCTCTTAACAATCCAAATTGTTGCATGTTACTGTAAGTTTATCATTCGAGATTTTGCAGCCAAGAGTATGTATTGCTACACGAGAATTCAACTGGGTGATTGGCATCAAAAGGCTAACTCCAGCATCGTCCTCTCTCAGTGCTTCCTTAAATAACATGAAATCTTTCTCTGTACATTTTGACATGTCCACGACAAGAGTAAGGTGTCGGTTTTGTCTCGTATAATCGACAGGTCCAACTAGTATTCAAAAATTTTAAGGGTACAAGAAACAAGATAGCTAAAAAGAACTCGTTATCTAATTACAATTTTTCTCAATGAAGCTTTCAATTCTTTTATTGTGTGGATGTGAACTTGCAACGCTGTATGCATCATATCTTCCAAATACTTTTTGTTTTTAATGGCAGATTTGAAATGTATTGATGTTATAAAATTGAAGATCTTGCAAGTTTGTTTTATTTAACATCTTCTAAAGAGATTCAGTTGAATTTAAAGTTTGGTTTCTAATACTAATTTGAATGTGATTATAATAAAGATCTCGAATAATAATAATAATAATATTAGTAAGAAAGTTTATTATTACGACAAAGATTTAAAGAAAAATATATTGTAGCACAAATCGTGATAATAGTTTAATTATATTTGAAAAGACGATTCATCATGATATTAAGAAAATAAGAAGTATAAAAACTTGTTACATGTATAAAGGTTTAATCAAAAAGTGTGTGTATATTTGTAAGAAAAAAGTTATATTTAATTTTTAACTACAGCAATTGAAAAGAATAAATTTGGTCATTTATATTTTCTTTTCATTAAATCACACTGTTCTCTTATGTAAAATAAATTTAAAAGAATTTGTCTTGAATAATGAAGGTTTATGTTAGCAAAAACAATCTCATATTTATTGAATTTCAAGAAAGAAAATAATATTTATTGATTAAGATATATGATTTGAATTCATCGTAAACGCGTGATACATATTAGGGATAACTCAATTTTCAATTGCATAGCCACATTTCATTGTTGTACATAATCTAAATATTACTGGATTAAATTTATTTAATCGGTATAATTCGAACTTATATAAATACGAGAGGATATCACATTCGATCGTAAAGAAACACATTTCAAACCCTCATTTCAATAGTGTAGTCGGCATACTTCAAACTCAGTGCAGGTGTATATCAAGGGTGAATATTCTTAAAATTAATTTTTGATTTTTAGAAAAGAATATTCTTAAAATCAAAATGTACACCGAACCGAAGAGTATAAAAGTATAAAAATAAAAAATAAAAAATCAATTTGTTGTCTTCTTAACAAACAAAAGCTTCTTTAAAAGAAAATATAAAACGACGCCGTTAAAGAAATCGGACTAGTACATGAACGTAGCAGTAATAGTACCATAGACTCGCCGAGTCCAACTCAACAGAGACACATATATCGTTTTTTCATCTTTGTATTTGACAGCGATTTCTAGCAGCAGCAGAAACTCACTTGAGTCACAGAGAGAGAGAGAGATGGGTGGTGGCGGCGGAGATTTAAGATACGAAATCTCGCAAAATGCGTACATAAAACTGGTGCTGCACGCGAGGAAGCACAAGACGGCGGCAGTCAACGGAGTCTTGGTGGGACGGGTCTCGCCTCAGAAGAACGACGTCGTCGAGATCACTGATTCCGTCCCTCTCTTCCACGCCCACCTGGGTCTCCTCCCAAACCTCGAGATCTCCCTCATCTTGGTATATATTTACCTTTCTACCCTCCCCTTCTCTTTCTCTATATCTGTTTATATATATATATGATCTGAAAAATTCTGTGAATTTGTGTGATTTTGAAGGCGTTTTGGATTTTGTGATCTGGGTTTTGTTTTGTTTCCTTGTAAAGTTGTGTTTTTGAGTGTAAGTTTTCATTTTCATTTTGCGGCAATTCTCTCTGTATACACATATATATATATATGTATGTATGTAAAATCATGCCATGTGGTTTGTTTGTAAAATCGTGTATGTGTGTGTGAGTGAGTGTAAGTTGGTTCTGAGCTATGATTTTAGAATCTAGATGCCAAAGTGTCTCTTACCCTTGCTCAAGTGTTTTTGATCTTAGGTTCTGCTTTTTTTATTTCTTTTTCGAAATTGGAGAAAATGAATTGAGTCTATGAATTTTTAGTTTCCCTTTAATGTGCTCAATATGTATACTTAGAATGGAAATTGTGTTGTTGATTTTCGTTGAATGTTTGGATTTTTACTATTTAGATGGGAAATGGTGTTGTTGATTTTAGTTGAATGTTTGAATTTTTGCTGCGGAGAGTGGTAATTGCTTTCTATTTGAACTTCGTTTATATTATTGTTATGGTGATATCTGTGCATAAAAGCTCATAGCCTCAGATGTTCTTGTTTATGTTTGGAAGATTTTGTGGGATTTATTTTGGATTGGAATTCAATACTAGTGGGATCTAAGGTATATTGATTGTTTGATTTGATTAGATAGAAGAGCATTATAGTGCTCAAGGTCTCGGCATCGTGGGGTATTTTCATGCAAATGAGAGGTTTGATGATCTGGAGCTTAATGGTGTGGCTAAGAATATCGGCGATCACATTTGTCGGTACTTTCCACAATCAGCTGTTCTCTTGGTATGTATTGTTATTAGGATATCTTGATGCTATTTTGTGTTTATTACTTTACCTTTTTTCGGTTGTTTTGATCTCTTTTCTTGTACTGTTGTAGTTAGATAACAAGAAACTTGAAGCATTACCCAAGGGGAAAGGCTTGAGCCCTGTTATGCAGGTTAGTATTTCGTTATGATTGTAATCCATTGTTCATTTTAGGTTATGAAAAAGTTTTCATTTGAATTGCTGATAAAAATTCCATCTTGTCATAGATCATGTTGGTTTTAGCATATATTCTTATTTTTTGTAATTTCTTTCTTGATGTTTAGTGAAATTACTTAAAAATGTTATGATAGTGGTAGTTTTGGTTTTTATGCAAACGATTAGAGTGGGTTATGATTGGGTGGAGCAAAATGCATTAATCTGGTGATATCATTCAAATGTTTTGGTTGTTGACTAACTTTTTTTGTGTGTTGTCTTTACTGGGAATTGGCCTTCCTGGATTCAAGGTATCAATTAATATAAGTTTTTTGAAGCTGTGAAAGCAAAATGTTGTTTATGATAAGTATCGAAATTGTTATATGTGTTTTCTTTCACTATTGTTTACGTCACATTTTCCATATGTTACAACTTTCATGATTGTTTCAAAGTTGTGCTCTTTTTGGATTTGGTTTTGAAGTTGATTATGACATCAAGTTAGTAATTAATATTTGAACTTTATGGATTTTCAAGATATGCTTGTCATGTGAAGTATTCTACTAATTCTAGTTTACAATATCAGAGCTAAACAACCTTTAGATCGATTTTCATTCAATTTATCCGGAGCATGTAGATGATTGTACTTTACTGTTGCGTCTTTAATCATAAGAGATGCCTCAGCTTTTGATTGAAGTTTATAAAGGATTTGTTGTTTTTGGTATTTGGGAACTAACTTGTCTATATGGGTGGAATATCCCGAAGGAGTTAGACATTCTTTTTGTCCATGACTTACATTAATTCCCGGCTTTTGTGTAAATGTTGGTACTGAACTTCAATTTATATGATTGTCAAGCACCGGTGTCAGTTTTCCATCACATTTTCTTCCTATATTCACCTCCATCAAAGCTGATTGTATTTCTCTTCTTGAACCAGCTCTATACAAGGGATGCATCCAAGAACTGGAAGCTAGTGGGATCAGATGGTGGCAGTCAATTGGTAACTAAGGAGCCAGCAGCGAATGTAGTTTTGTTGGATTATATCTCTTCCGAGAAATGGCATGATGTTGTAGATTTTGATGACCATCTTGATGAAATTAGCAAGTATGTAGTACACGTGGATGCCTTTGTATTTTTTCCTAACTGATCTCGATGGTGATGCCAATATTTTGTTCATTTGATGGAAAATGTGATATGCTTTTTGTTTTGCTATTTACAGGGACTGGCTGAACCCAGAACTCTTCAAGTAAGAATCTGCCCATAAACGTCGGTGTTTTTGCAACTCATTTGAGAGTAGTAATGGTTGGAGGTGATGCCTGATGCGTTTAACTTTGCTCGAGATATGGGTAAAAATGATTGGAAAATTTATGGATCATATGTTTGTGGTGATATTTTTTTTTTGTGAGAAGAAGAAAGATTTTGTAGTGAAACATTAAATCTAACATCCAATCCAATAGAAATATAATGGATTTCTATTCCAGTTTTAAACCATAAACTGTATCGTATTGTATTGTATTGGATTGAACTATGTTTATACCATCTATCTTGAACGTAACACAATTAGGACATTCTATTTAATAGGTGGGAAAGATATACCGATGCTGAACCTATCTCATTTGGTCAATAATAAAATAAAAGGTATTTCACTCCAAAAAAATAAAATAAAAAATTGAATACTCCTATTCTCAAAAAAAAATTCTCTTAAAATGCAAATCAATGCCAAAGTAATTCGATCAATTGCGGCAGAGTTTGTCATTCTTGGTATGAACGTCCTTGAAGTGCTTGGACACTGCACCAGTGCACCCTTACCATGATTAAGACTGTTTCGTCGTGGTTATGAATAGAACCGGTTAACCGGGAGAAAATTATGTTCGTTTCTCATGTGTAAAACTCCGGATGTAATTTAAATTATGTTCAGGGTTCGCTCCTGATAATGTTTACACAATATCCATGTAATAACAAATGTCTCCTAAATATATAATAAGGTGGAGGGAAAATAAAGAGGTAGTTAGTAACTTGCCATTTAATTCCAAACTAACTTATGAATTCAAACAACAGTTGAAATGGCTCTCTATTTCTCTTCTCTTCATTTCCCTTCAACAGTAGCCAACCATCATCACTCACCCACTTCACATACTCTCAAAACCCATCTTCTCCACAACTTCAGCTCTCCATTTGAGCTCAAACAAGTTCACACCCACCTCGTCAAAACCAACACTCCTCTCTCAAATCTCCCTCTAACCCGTGTCGGTTTCGTATCCGCTCTCACTTCTAGTTTCACTTACGCCCACCAAATATTCGCGCACGCTGGTGTATCCCAAGTTTTCGTATGGAATTCTTGCTTGAAAATGTTTGCGGAAAGCGAAAACCCTGGTGATGCAGTCTTGTTGTTTTATAAGTTGAGACAGTTTAATGTTTTTTTGCCTGATAGTTTTACTTGTTCTTTTGTGCTAAAAGCTTGTACGACAATGTTGGATCTTTTTAATGGGAGAATTGTTCATGGGTATGTGGAGAAACTTGGGTTGAAGTCGAACTTGTTTTTGCAGAACATGGTTGTGAATCTGTATGCATTGTGTGGTGAGATGGGGGATGCTAGGTTGTTGTTTGAGAAAATGTCGCAACGAGATGTTGTGACGTGGAATATTATGATAACACAGTTGATCAAGAGGGGAGATATGGTGGAGGCGTGTGAGTTGTTTACGAGGATGCCTGAGAGAAGTGTTAGGTCGTGGACAGTGATGATTTCGGGTTATGTTCAGTGTGGGAAGCCTAAGGAGGCTGTAGAGTTGTTTGTAGAGATGGAGGGGGTGGGTGTGAGAGCTAATGAAGTGACTGTAGTGGCTGTTCTCGCTGCTTGTGCAGATTTGGGTGCGTTGGATTTAGGCAGGAGGGTTCATGAGTACTCGAATCGAAGTGGGTTTAGGAGAAATATCAGGGTTTCTAACACATTGATTGATATGTATGTGAAGTGTGGATGTTTGGAAGATGCTAGGAGAGTGTTTGATGAGATGGAAGAGCGGACGATTTTCTCATGGTCTGCCATGATTCAAGGACTTGCAATTCATGGGCAAGCTGAAGAAACTTTGAGGATCTTCTATAAAATGATTGAAACAGGCATGAAGCCAAATGGGGTTACCTTTATCGGGATTTTGCATGCTTGTAGCCACATGGGGTTGATTGAGGATGGCCGTAAACTTTTTTCTAGCATGACTAGAGATTATGGGATTATTCCGCAGATTGAGCATTATGGTTGTATTGTTGATCTTTTAAGCCGGGGTGGACTCCTTCAAGAGGCTTATGAGTTCATCATGAACATGCCTATGAAGCCGAATGGGATTATCTGGGGGGCTCTACTTGGTGGATGCAGAGTTCATAAAAATGTTGATCTGGCTGAGGAAGCTACTAGACACCTTCATCAGTTGGATCCACTTAATGATGGATACTATGTGGTTTTGTCCAACATTTATGCACAGTCAGAACGATGGGAAGATGTGGCAAGAGTTAGAAGATTGATGAGAAACCGAGGGGTGAAGAAGACACCTGGTTGGAGTTCAATTACAGTTGACGAAGTGGTTCATGAGTTTGTGGCCGGAGATGAGACACATCCTCAAGCTCAAGAGATATTTAGAATGTGGGAAAAACTATTAGGTAAGATGAAGCTAAAAGGATATGTACCCAACACATCAGTTGTTCTGTTGGACATGGAAGAGAAAGAGAAGGAGAGATTTTTGTATCGTCATAGTGAGAAATTGGCTCTGGTTTTTGGATTGATGAACACGCCTCCTGGAACACCAATTAGGATTTTGAAGAATCTTCGTGTTTGTGAGGACTGTCATACTGCGTTTAAACTAATCTCAGAAATTGTAAATCGGGAGATAGTTGTGCGTGACAGGAACCGGTTCCATTGTTTCAAAGATGCTTCTTGTTCTTGCAGAGATTACTGGTAATTAGATAGGCATTATTATGTAATCCAACTTATTCATTTACAAGTTTTATCGATTAATCACTGATATATTTCTTGCCATCAGATGAAACAACATTTAAAAAAAAAAAAATACATCATTTTGACGTATTTTGATTCTTTAATCACAGATTAAGCCATGTTATTGTACAATATGTCTTCCCTATCATCAGCTAATAGTTTTACAGCTTTTCATCATGATTTGAAAACGCCGGTCTACAAGTCTTCTGAAATTCTGTGAGTATACACCCTATGCCTTCGGCGATGGGGAATAGACAATGAATTTCAATGCATGGGGCATCCTTTGACCTCAATACCCGATGCTAGAGGGCATTTTGCCAGTGGACAATGGTCAGAATTGCTTAGCCCCCACCATTCAGCACCATTAATATCATGGGATTGAAGAGTAAAATAAAGGAGTACAGCCATGAAAGCAACCCCGGCATCTAAAGCAGCTGATAAGATGTAGGTATGTCTAGCCCACCATTGCTTGAACCTTCTGAAAACATAGTAGTTGAAGAAAATTCCAACAGCTCCCCAACTCAAATAGTGTACTGCTTTAGCTGATGGCATGCCCAATGGACCTCCCAAAATCATGGGCATGTGTATGAGCTTGATCCATTTCTTCTCAGGGTATTTGCGTGAAAGCAGCCATACTGGAACCGGGGCAAGGAAGCCAATAACGAAGAACCAGTTCATTTGAGGGTAGATACCATGGTTTGTGAACATTCTGAGCGGTCCAACAACTCCCCAGATGATGGAAGCATTGTAGAAAACATCATCATTAGGGCATGTCCATGGACTTCCCTCTGGAAGCAAAGCTGTGTTGCAGATGTTCTTAACAGATGTCAGAAGCCACCACGCTGTGCCGAAGTAAACAGTTGAAGCAACTATAGTTCCAACCAACTAAAGGTACATATTGATATGATGGAAAAAAAAAATAGTCATAAATAAATACGATTAGCATAAACTCAAAAGTTAGTTTAACTACCTGGATAATGAACATGGATTTGGGAGGGACTTTCATATAGTGACCTAGTTTGAAGTCGCTAAGAAAAACGACAGCTTGTGCCATGCTGATAGTGCCATAGGTCTTGAAAGTCACATTAGCAAGAGGCTTACCGGGTAACATATACCCGATGACGAACTCTGTAATCACATTAAGACCTGGGGACTGCAAATTAACACATTATGTTGAGAAATGAGTTATATGTTCTTGTGTGATCTATGCTTAAAATTAGGGTAATTTGTGCAAAATAGATTGAAATTGTTGTAGTTTTTAATTGTTTTTTGGTTTTATTATTTGATTCGCAAACATTGTGTTGGGAGTCAAAAGTACCATGTTTGTTGTGGCTTTAATTACTCCAACAGGTAAGGTGAAAAGAAAGGCCATGGCACAAGCTAATAAAAGTCCCCACCATGGAAGTTGGAGCTGTTTATCAAAACCGTCACAAGCATAGATGGAAAGGGCGACAGATAAGATCAAGATAGATTGGAACCACCATTGAGGTACTGTTTCATAATTCTTCTTCATCAGTCTTGTGTGAACATCCATAAATTGATCTGTGTCTGCTGTTGTAGTTTTTTTCCACATTTTCCAAATCATACTGCTCATTGTTTTAAACATTAGATGAACAGAAATCATTAGTAAGTCATCTACACAAAATACATAATTCTTTCCCAAGAAGAAAAAGTAAAAACGAAAGGTAAATATGAGATAAGATACTTACTTTCCATCAAAGAGTGCAACATGTGAAATGCTAGCCATTAGATATGCAAAGCACAAGCCGTATATGAAGGCAAACATGACACTGAGATAGAGCTTGCTATAATTATCGTAGCCATCTATATTAAGATCAAATGCTTTGTCATTGAGTATCCGGGTAATATTGTAAATTTCCCATTAGAGTCGAAAGTGTGTGCAGAAAATAAAGGGAATCGCTCTGCTTCGTATGCATTAGACCAATAAGCAATGGGAATTAGAACATAGAGAAACAAACAAAAGCCAACTAAGATATTGGCAATGACAAAGAAGGGTGTGGCTAGGGGACTTCCTAAGAAGCCAGCGACAGTAGACCAGTCAAGGCCGAAGGAGCCGATGCCTAGGCCTCCGAGGCCTGAGCCAATCTTCTGGGCCATGATTGAGTCTTTCCATATCAAGCAAATAAAGGAGAGAGCAGATAATGACGGAAAAAGATAGCCTGGCACGATATAGTAAGCAAAGCTTGATATGAAAACAATTAGGAAGAATTGTAGCCTGGTTAGTCCTCCTCTTATTCTCTTTTCGTTTTCGTGCAATGCCCTGCAGTTGAATTACATATCAGTTCAATATCAGAAAGTAACCAGAACTTTTCAAAGGTTTTGTTCAATTTGCGAGATTAATACCGGAACAGAGATACTTGGACCAGGTTTGCTGGCCACCACATATAAGGTGAGTCGACAAGGTATTTTCTGAATAAACCAGCCCACCCGTACCCAAGCAACTGAAATTCATCAGAAACAGGAAAAAGTAAGCTATTAACCATTTCCTTGTTGTACCGGAGAGAATAGCTACCGTTTTATTTTTAACTATTGTGTACTTGTAAGTTTTTTTTTATTTTTATTTTTATCAATACATCAGTAACACAGGAAAAAAAATGTTTTTCTTGGAAATTTTTCTTTCAATGGCAACATAAGACTCCAAATTTCGAATAAACATTCAGACATACCTGAGTAGTTTGTACCAGCAACATGGCTGCTACTGGATGCAGACTTCTGATGTAGAAAGCCTTAACAATTGTAATTATGCCAACTGCATATACACCGCTGGATCCACAGCTTGCAAAAATGGTGATCAAAACATGTTCTTTCAAATTGAAACGCCCTGGATTCATTGAAAATGACCATTTTGTGAATGGAACTTTAATTTGTTTTGATGGAAGTGTTACAGCCATTAGCTGTCCAACTGGGAGAACAAGAATCTGTGCCGAAACAGAGCCAACTGATAGTGCGTTCTGGCGATAGCTAAAGAATTGGTTCACAAAGGCAAGAAGGCAGCATGATGTTATTCCTAGAACCCATGTTCGAAAGGTCAAAGTCGGCAGTGAGGGGTCATCTGTGATTGGTACTGTAAGTCTAACTTCCTCAATTGGGTTATCATCAACTTCTTTATCTCCTGCATGATCAAATTGATAACATGACTGGTTAATTGTGAATATATCACCCTAAAAAAAACTATCTGCTTTCAATCTTTGAATTCAACCTAAACTATGTTTGTCTGAACTTCAAATGATTAGTTGATTATATACAATTTCTTTTCTCTTTATAAAGGCCAAGATGTCTGGCTAACTAAGGTTTAGATGATGTGTTTCTTATCATTTATGGGAAACTCTTTTTTTTTTTTTTTAATATAGTTCTCAGTCAGACTAGATGTCCAGTCATGACACAGATGCTATGAAAACAAAAAAGTTATGAAATTTATAAGAACAGTAAGTTAAGCACATAAAACAACTTGGACCATTTTAGATATAGAGGTAGACAGAATTTTACCATTTAGATCAATACTAGTTTGATGCTTCTCCGGTGACTTAGATTCAGGGAGTTCCTTCTCAGCATGACTTTCCATCTCTCTCCTCCTGCTTGGAAAGAAATGGCAACGCTCAGTAGAAAATGTGTACTTGTCTGCTGCTTTCTTCTCTTCCAAGTTAGTAACTCAGTCATTACTTTAGAATCTGTAAGCTTATTATATTCTTGGTGGGAATGAGAGGTGTGACAAAGACCAATAAAAAAAATACATCTCAAATTCAATGCCAATGAAAGATGGTTTATTACTTCATAATACTTGCTAACATTTTTCCAAGTAGCTATTTCCTGATATGACATTTAATCTTTATGCATCCATTAACTTGTGTTTTTGACTTTCTTGAGTGGGAGAAATAGAAGAGATCACCAAGAAATTGTAGATATATGAATAAATGCTTAGGATCTCCATTGACTTTAGCTTAATTAAATATAGATAGATCCCATTAGTTTATCTTTTCATTGATAAAATACCTACAAGGGAGTTTTTCTTTGAAAAATTACAAGAGCTTCCGAGGCCTAGAGAGGTTCATAAAGAATTTCAGGACAAATTTTTAACGAATATCATAGTATAATGAGAGAATTCTAACAAATGTCCGAACCGCTTGATTTATTTACTATTGTCATAGGATCAAGGATGACCACAACTGTGTTCCAAATTAATTTCACTAGTGCAACCAGTCTCTTTCACAAGATATGCAATGTCAATCATATGTTAGTTCTCTTGTTTGAAACTCTATTTCCATGGCTTTTTCTCTGCATTTTTTAATATTTTATTTTCTTTCATATGCTGATATGCTTCCAAGTAAATTTCACATCTAGGTCTTCATTTTCTTCATTATTATATATTTTCACTCAATCACAATAGATGGGTTAAACATGCTGGCCTACAAGCAAATTTTTAGTTTTGATTGATGAGATTTGTTCCAACTGCCACACTTTTTTTCCTCTCTAGCATTAAAGACTCTTTCAAAGGAAGGACCGGGAAGAATAATGCTCTGATACTGATCGGTCAGTACTCAAAATATTGACCCCATCAATGTGAGTGTAGAACGTGTTCTTTTTTTCCTTTACTTTTTACATTTATCTCACAAATTGAGCAACGTGCTACACTCCTATTGATGGGGTTAGTATTTTAGGTACTGATCAGTCAGTATCCAAGCATTAAAGACTCTTTCAGGTATTGATTACACATAACTAGATCTCTTGAGGTCCAGACAAAGATTAACATAGTAGAGATTCCTATTTCGAGTGTGAAACCATTGTCATTGGAAAATGTAGTGGAAGATTAGAATTGTGATAAAGATCATATGGTGTCTTCTTGTTACTTGCAAGTTGCAATAATTCCGAACATCTCTGTGCAGCACAGCAGCAGGGATATGATAAATTGATAATGACAAACCATCATTCAAACATTGATAATTTTCAATTTGTTACTGTGTCTCTCCTTGCTGCTGCTTGATATCCAAAGTGCCACTACTCAATTTGTTCTTTAGTAGTCATTTTTAATTACTATATATTAAATGTTTGTTAAAAAAACTTTTCTAAATGTTTAAAGTGATTATCGATTTTTTTTTTGTCTTGCAGATTTACAGACTAGTCAATGATACTTTGCCTTTGTCCGCATTTTTTCCCCGCTGATTATGATTATGAATTTTGTGTATCTTCTAGATTTTCCGAATTGTGGTCTTGTTTGGCTATTTTTTTTTATATTCATTTAATTTCAGTATTGTCTCATGTAGACTTGATAATAGGTCGAGTTATTAAGAATTCGTGTCATTTCGTGTTTGGGTTGTATAAATCCCGATACCATTTGTTAAATTATTGGGTAACCCGACCTGACCCATTATAAATGTTATATTTGAAATTTATTAAAAAGTTATGAATAAATAATATTGAAGTATGATCAAATTCATTCAATCAAGTCTATCAACCATAGGTTCTAACATTCTAACGAAAATATATTATTTTGAGAAAAACAAAAAATAAACAACTTGAAAGTGAAATCTAGCATGGTTTCCATAAATCTTCATTGTGTTCCAATTGAGATTCTCAATCCTCATTTATTATTACATATGTTACATTACTTGTGTCAAAAGACGATTGCTATTAGTGTAGTTTTAGTTTTTAATTTAATTTTTTTAATTAATTATTAAAATATATCCTAAATATAATTATAAAGATATTTTTTTTATAAATTCAACGACTTTAATAAATTTATTTACTATTGATTGAGTAAATACAAAGATTTTTTTCTTTTAATAAATTTAATATATATATATATAATTCTTATATTAATAGATTATAACGAATTAATGGTTTTTTAAAGGTAAATCTAAAATCGACCAATTATATTATGGGTTTTAATATGTTGATCCATTAACAATCGAACCCGATAAACTAAATCCATCAACTGTTATTTTCGAATGAGTTAGGTCGTATTAATGGATCGTGTGAAATTTTGACAAGGCTAATTGTATGTTTCATAATTAAATTTTTTGATTTTAAATATAGAAATATGTTTATTTTTATAATAACTGCATAGGTTACAGATTAAATGAGTTAATTATATGGGTTAAATGTTGAATTAAATATGGTCTTAGGGGTGGCAGAACCGTAGAACATTGGGCCAGACGTATCATATAAAATAATTTTGATTTCTATGGTACTATTTCAAAATTTTATTTCTAAATCTGAATTCTAAAAATCTATATTTTTAGATTGATCCTCTCTTTTAAATATATATATATATATATATATATATATATATATATTATATTTAAACATAGGATTTTTTTATTACTTATAAATTTCTTAATATTCCTATAAAAATCCGCCTAAATGGCGGGTTGACCCGGAATCAGTTAAATTGGTTAAAACCGAATTACCTGAAACTGCCAAAAGCAATGTCAACTCTACATTGGAGCTCACCAATCCACTTCAAATCACCTCAAAAGGGTCCGTTTGAGCTCAAATGAGTCCATGCCCACCTTCTCAAAACCAAAAATCTCAGTTGGGTTTCGATCATTTTTTTTTCTTGATCGTGAACTTGCATGTAGTTTGTGAATGATAGGTTGTTTGATAAAATGCCGCAGAGAGATGTTGTGGTGCGGAAGATAATGACAACCCAGTTGATAAAAAGTGGAGATATTGTTGAGAAAATGCAAACATTTTGCATTTTCAAGCTTTTGAGATATTTCAAATGTACCAAAAACATCAGTTGTTCTATGCATGGAGGAGAAGAACAAAGAGATTTTTTTTTCTTCAATGTTCTGCTAATAAGTTCATCATCATTTGAAAAGCAACCAGCCTACTGTTGAGTTGAAATACCTTGAAGGTACTTGCTATGCCTTTGGTGGTGGGGAGTTTCCGATTGATGCTAATCAAAGCACGGGGCATCCTTTGACCTTAATTCCCGGTGCCATGGGACAATTTGCCAATGGACAATGATCAGAATTTTCCAGACCCCACCATTCTGGACCGTTAATATCACGGGATTGAAGGGCGAAAAAAAGGAAAACTCCCATGAAAGCAACTCCAGCATCTAAAGCAGCCGATAAGATGTACGTGTGTCTAGCCCACCATTGCTTGAACCTTCTGTAAATGTAATAGTTGAAGAAAATTCCAACAGCTCCCCAACTCATGTAGTGTACTGTTTTAGCTGATGGCATGCTCACTGGACCTCCCAATATCATGGGAATGTGTATAAACTTGATCCATTTCTTCTCAGGGTATTTGCGCGCAAGCAGCCAAACTGGGACCGGGGCAACTAAGCCAATGAGAAAGAACCAGTTCATTTGTGGGTAGATACCGTGCTTTGTGAACATTCTGAGTGGTCCGATAACTCCCCAGATGATGGAAATATTGTAGGAGACATCAAGACTAGGGCATGTCCATTGACTCCCTTCTGGCAGCAAAGCTGTGTTACAGATGTTCTCAACGGATGTCAGAAGCCACCAAGCTGTGCCGAAATGGACAGTTGAAGCAACTACAGTTCCAACCAACTAAAGGTACATGTTGAAAAACTTTATACAAATTAGTCATGCATATAGATGAATAGCAATAACTCTATAAATAATTGAAGTACCTGAGCAATGAACATGGATTTGGGAGGAACTTTCATATAATGACCTAGTTTGAAGTCACTAAGAAAACCGAGGGCTTGTGACATGCTGGTAGTGCTATAGATCTTGAAAATCAAATTAGCTAGAGGCTTTCCGGGGTATATATACCCAATAACCAACTCTGACATCACATTGAGTTTCGGGCCCTGCAAATTAAAATATTTCATTTTAGAAATTACTTATCAATTCTCAAGTGCTTTTATGCACAAAATTGCGATAACTAGGAGTTGTTTTGCATATTTGATTATCAAATAATGTGTATGGGGTTAGATGTACCATGTTTGTTGTGGCTTTAATAACTCCAAATGGTAGGGTGAAAAATAATGCCATGCCACAAGCTATTAAAAGTCCCCACCATGGAAGTTGAAGTTGTTTATCAAAACCTTCACAGGCATAGAAGGAAACGGCCAATGTCAAGATCAAGACGGCGTGGAACCACCATTGAGGTACTGCTTTATAGTTCTTCTTCATCAGTCTTGTGTGCACATCACCAAACTGATCTTTGTCTGTAGTATTTGTTCTTTTCCACATTTTCCAAATTGCTCTAATTGTTTTAGACATTTGATGAGGAGAATCAGTACCGTGTCACCAGCAAAAGAGAACTATTGTTTGGGGTAAACAAAAAAAAGTTATAGAATCACAAATTAAATGCTTACTTTCCATCAAAAAGTGCAACATGTGAAATGCTAGCCGTTAGAAATGCGAAGTTCAATCCGTATATGAAGGCAAATATGATACTAAGATAGAGTTTGCTATACTTATCATAGTTTACTATATCAAGATCAAACGCTTTGTCATTGAGGATTCGGGTAATATTGTAAATTTGGCCTGTGGAGTCGAAAGTGTGTGCAGAAAATAAGGGGAATCGCTTTGCTTCATATGCATTAGACCAATAAGCAATGGGAATTAGAACATAGAGAAACAAAAAAAGGCCGACTAAGATATTGGCAATGACAAAGAAGGGTGTGGCTAGGGGACTTCCCAAGAAGCCAGCAACAGTGGACCAGTCAAGGCCGAAGGAGCCAATGCCAAGGCCTTGGAGGCCTGAGCCAAGCTTCTGGGCTGTGGTTGAGTCCTTCCAAATCAAACAAACAAAGGAGAGAGCAGATAGTGAGGGGAAAAGATAGCCAGGGACAACATAGTAAGCAAAGCTTGATGTAAAAACAACGAGGAAGAATTGCAGCCTTGTAAGTCCTCCCCTCGGTCTCTTTTCATCTTCGTGTAATGCCCTGCAATTTGTTTATCAATATGTCAAAATTATCAGTAACTCTTCACTTCACATTTACTTGGCATGTTTTTGTTCAGTATGAGAGAGATATTAATTAGTACCGAAAAAGAGAGACTTGGACCAGGTTTGCTGGCCACCACATATAAGCGGAGTCAACAAGGTATTTTCTGAATAAACCAGCCCACCCATACCCAAGCAGCTGATTTCATCAGAAACAGGAAAAGGTAAGCTAAATATCTTTACTAAGATTCCAGAAATTAAGACGCAAAAATCAAAATAACTACATACTGTACCTGAGTAGTTTGTATTAGCAAAGCGACTGCCACTAGATTCAAACTTCTGTGGTAGAAAGCCTTGGCAATTATATATATGCTTACTGCAGAAACCTCACTTGCTCCACAACTTGCAAAAATGGTGATCAACACGTGTTCTTTCAAATTGAAAGGCCCTGGATTCAATGAAAACGACCATTTTGTGAATGCCACTTGTATTTGTTTTGATGGAAGAGTTGCAGCCATTAGCTTTCCTATTGGAAGAACAAGAATTTGTGCTGAAATCGATCCAACGTGTAGGTGATTCTGGCGATAACCAAAGAATTGATTCACAAAGGAAAGAAGGCAGCATGATATTATTCCCAGAACCCATGTTCGAAAGGTTAAAACCGGCAGTGAGGGGTCATCTGTGATTGGAACTGTGAGCCTAACTTCCTCAATTGGGCTATCATCAACTTCTTTATCTCCTGCATAATCAAATTGACAGCACAATAGGTAACTGTGAGTATATATCAACCCGGAACAAATTTCTTTATTCAATCTGGTAATGCAACCTAAAGGCCTTGTTTTCATATTGATAAATCAACTTCGAACATTTTAGAGAGTAATTGAGATTGTTTTACCGTATAGATCAATACTAGTTTGATGCTTCTGCAGTGACTTGGAGTTAGGAACTTCATCTTCACCATTACTTCCCATCTTTCTCCTCTGCTTCACTGAAATAGCTATGCTTAGTGTTATATATATATATGCTTACGACACTAAAAAAACAAAATATGTATGTCCTTGTTTTAAAAATCTGTCCTTTGTTAGTAGGTAGTACACAAAACTTTAACTCCATTGCATTGGAAATGTGATATATTATGTGGTAGTGTCTACACAAAAATCATTTTCAATGCATTTATTTCTTGTAAGTAATCATTTTCCAATCATTTATTTCTTATGAGTAATCATTTTCCAGTCATTTATTTCTAAGTCATCTTTATGCATTATTGTTACTTGTGTTATTACCTTTTGAGTGCTAGATATATCATATATGTGGTTGTTTGGTATCTCCCTTTTAACATTTAATTAACATAGAAACTAAATGTGGGTAGAGGAAGAGAACTCCAAATTGAATCTTGAGTACACAAAGACACTTTGGGCAGCTGGTACTCTTACAGCAGAGTTGCAGCAAAAATACAAAAAATGGATAACTATATAGCTAGCTTAGTTCAACTAAAGTGGGCTGCTGAATTTTGAAGATTGACCGCAAACTCTTCTATAGCCAGCTACTAGTTAGATGTCATGCCTAATTTATTAGTCAAAAAAAACTTTGATTATAGAAATCTTATCTTGTTTGAAGTAAAAGAACTGTACTAATTTACTCCGAGTCAAGACAATAGCATGCATATTCAACTTTTGGTCAAGATTATACAACGATAATTGTCATTATTCAACTTCTACTAAACTTAAATCTGCCGTTATACTTGATTTGAGTTCAAAGATTTGAATTTTGAACTCTTACAACTACAATAATTGGCCTGTTATATCACATCTACAATAATTGGTTGTTCTCTCACCAGACTTCTCACTCTTTCTTTCTTTTTCCTTTTTTCTTTTTCGCACTCTAACATCATCACTCATTTGCACTGCTGCACACACACTTGGACTCCACTCACATGCTCTGCCGCACACACACACTTGGACTCAAAGCAGTCAGTCTATAACAATTTATTGAAGTCAATAACACATATCAAGTACTTCAATTTATATAAAAAAAAATGGGAAAAAAAAATAGAAAAAGACTAAAAGACCAGACAGATATAGTTGAGGAGACCCGTGACCCTTTTGCTTTCTCTGTGAGATGGAATTTCTTCATAATTTTTATAGTAAAGTAATAATAAAATAATTGTTTGAAGAAAGGTAGTTATTTGTAATTATGGAATATTATGGGGTTGTTTCAACATTTTTCTATAGGTAGTTATGCAATTATAAAGTTTTTGAGGTTGTTTTAGATTTTATTTATTTTGGTTCCGAGATATATCAGTTTAACTCGGGTTTAACTTCTCTTTAATGAGCCCACTTGTTCACTTCACATATATCCTCAAATGGGTTAACCCAGTCATTGAAATTGGTTCAGGTTGAACCGGATTTTGTTAAAGTAACAGAAACCGTCAAAACCAGTTTCAACTCTGCATTGGAGCTCACTCATTCACTTCAAATCACTTCAAATGAGCCAATGGCCACCTCATGAAACCAAAAATCTCAGTTGGGTTTTGATCAAAACTTATTTTTTCTTCACAATATGATCGTGAACTTGCATGTATTTTGTGGTTGATAGGTTGTTTTTTTTTTTTTTTTTTATAATATGCCACACAGAGATGTTGTGTTGATTATAAAAATCTTATCTTGTTTAAAGTTAAACGATTACTCCGAGTTTATACAATAGCATGCATATTCTTGGTCAAAATTATACAATGATAATTGTCATTAGTCAACTTTTAGTAAACTTAAAACTGCTGTTATACTTGATTTGAATTTTGAACTTTTACGACTACAATAATTGGCCTGTTATATACGTATATCACACCTACAATAATTGGTTATCTAAAACATAAAATAATAGATTCTAAAAAACAAAATAATAAGTTATTATTGTTGTAATTCAATATGGATTGTCCCACAACTTTCACCGCTTGAATCACTATCCACAGTGCAAGCAAGTTATTCAATTACTTCATTGATAAAGCAAAATTAGGTGACAAATTATAATTAGCACCCCTTTGATTTTGCCTATATATAAATGCTCATTTCGTGAATTGAATCGGATGACAAAAATTTGAGATCAATAAAAGTAAACACTCTCTGTCTCTCTCTCGCATGTCTTTCATCTCTACCTATTATCTTATATATTATCATTTATTCTATCAATTGTTCTTCACATGTTCTTCATATGTTATTCATTTCATTTTAATTTATAACACGTTATCAGTACGAAAAATTTATTTTGATCCCCTAATGGGTGATTTACTTGCATCTCAATATTTCAGATCTATATTCAGTTCCGTATAACAAGATGACTTATGCCGTCAACGGAACCCATATATATATAGTTCTAGATTTGTTTATTTAAAATCATCCATGTTCATGCATATATCTTATATGTCAACATTTTGAATATGTATTAGTTCCGTATAACAAGATGGCTTATGCCGTCAACGGAACCCATATATATAATTTTGGATTTGTTTACCCGAAATGTTTTAATTTTCTGCTCATATCAGGAGAACTCATGTCCTCGAAATGTTTTAATTTGATGCTCATATCAGGAGAACTCATGTCCCTGGAATGTTTTAATTTTATGCTCATATTAGTTGAACCCATTTATGTTTATTGACACTAAATTAAATTTTACAGAAAAAGGGGGAAACTGTAAGCATGTCTAAACTTGCGAATTTGAAGTTTGATGCATTCAAAGTATCGGGGAGAAAACTATATGTCATGGGTAATTGATGTTGGATTGTACATAAAATCCCAGGGCCTATACTATACCATTGATGATGGAATCAATGCTACTGAACAAGACAGATCCACAGCCATGGTCATAATCCGTCATCATCTAAATGAAGATTTAAAAGCTCAATATCTTACTGTCATAGATCCTGAAGATCTGTAGAAAGAGCTAAAGATCGTTATGATCACCAGAATGATGTTACGTTACCTAATGCAAGGTACGAATGACAACATTTACGGTTCCAGGACCACAAATCAGTCTCTGATTATAATTCTGATTTATTCAGAATCACCACAATGTTGAAATTGTGTGGTGAAGAGGTATCTGAAAAGGATACATTGGAAAAGACATTTACAACTTTCCATGCCTCAAATATAATATTGCAACAGCAATATCGAGAACGCAGATTCTCAAAATATTCAGAGTTGATTGCATGTCTTCTAGTAGCAGAAAAGAATAATGAGCTACTAATAAAAAATCACAGATCACACCCGACTGGTTCTACAACATATCCAGAAGTGAATGATAATAGTGTCAGAAACCATAGTCGAGGTTGTGGTCGTGGTCGTGGTCGAGGCCTTGGTAATGGCTATAATCCTGATCACGGTCATGGTTACGGTCGTAATTCTGGACGAGGCTGTGGTCGTAGTTTCAAAAGAGGACGTGGTTATTCTGAATCAGGTGGTTATAATCGAAACACTCATCAGAAGTGGAATACTTATGAGGCCGATCAGTATAAAAGAAAAGATGTTCAAATAGGCCCAATGCAAACATTAATGTTTGTTTCAGGTGTGGATGTTACAATCATTGGTCCAACGAATGTAAAACACCTAAACATCTGGTGGATATGTATCAAGCATCAATCAGAGAAAAGAGAAAGAAACCGGAATCTCATTTCATTGAAGATTCATATCCAAAAGATATCACTCATCTTAATGTTACAGATTTCTTTCCAGACCCTAAAGACATGCCATCTACTTCAATTGGTGATGGAAATGTCCATACCAATTAAATACTACTTACAGTAGTATTATTTTGTTATTTTGTTCATGTAAAATATTTCTCAATGCAATGTATACTTTTTGAATCATTTTGTCTAATATGCACTTTATTTTTTCTTTATGAAGTATACAAAATGAACCTAAACGATAAATTGAGAGTTACTAAAAAGCCAGAAGTTGGAGATCTATGTCTAGTTGATAGTGCAACAACTCATACAATTCTGCGGAGTCAGAAATATTTTATAAATTTAACTTTGCTCAAAGCAAATGTTAATGCGATATCAGGTCTAACGGATCTGATAGAAGGCTCTGGAAGACCCACAATATTGTTATCAAACAATATTAAAATATGTATCGATGATGCATTATATTCAAGTAGATCAATAAGGAATCTACTTAGTTTCAAAGACATACGGAGAAATGGATATCATATTGAAACTATGAATAAAGATGATATTGAATATCTGTGTATCACTTCACATAATTCAGGCCAGAAACTCATAATAGAAAAGCTGCGTGCTTTATCTTCTGGATTATATTACACCATTATCAAAGCTGTGGAAACTTATGCAGTTATGAGTCAGAAGTGCTCAGATCCAAAAATGTTTGTACTTTGGCATGACCGTCTTGGTCATCCAGGATCTACAATGATGCGTAGAATCATTGAAAATTCTCATGGACATAAATTAAAAAACCAGAAGATTCTTTTGGCCCATGAGAATTTATACACTGCATGTTCCCGAGGGAAATTAACAATAAAACCATCTCATTATAAAGTTGGTTTTGAATCCCTATCATTTTTAAAGAATTCAAGGGGATATATGTGGACCTATTCATCCACCAAGTGGGCCATTTCGTTATTTCTTGGTCCTAGTTGACGCATCTATCAGATGGTCACATGTTTGCTTATTATCAACGTGTAATGTTGCTTTTGCTAGGTTGCTTGCACAAATTATCAGGCTTCATGCTCATTTTCCCGATTACTCAATTAAATCCATACGCCTTGATAATGCTGGTGAATTTACTTCCAAGGCATTTGATGAATACTACAAAGTGGCTGAGATTGATGTTGAACATCTAGTTCCGCATATTCATACTCAGAATGGATTAGCAGAATCACTTATTAAACGTGTCCAGGTAATTGCAAGGACTTTATTATTATGAACGCAATTACCAATTTCTTTATGGGGGCATGCTGTTTTACTTGTTGCTGCATTAATCCGGTTTCGGCCTACTGCTTATCATCAATATTCACCAGTACAACTTGTACTTGGTCATCAACCAGATATATCTCATTTACGTACTTTTGGATGTACGATATATGTTCTGATTGTACCAACAAAAAGAACTAAAATGGGACCCCAAAGACGATTGGGAGTATATGTTGGTTTTGATTCACCATCAATTATTAGATATCTAGAACCCTTGATTGGTGATCTTTTTACAGCACGGTTTGTAGATTGTCATTTTGATGAAACTAATTTCCCATCATTAGGGGAAAGGAAAACTCCTTCCGAAGGGAAGTGTGAGCTTTCCTGGAAAGTTCCTAGTCTGATTCATTTAGACCCATACACATCTCAATGTGAAAATGAAGTACGTAAGATAGTACATTTTCAAACAATAGCGAACCAGTTACCAGATGCATTTACAGATGCTACTAAGGTAACAAAATCATACATCCCAGCTGTTAATGTCCCAGCACGGGTGATTATTCCAGAAAAATAATATGAACAAATGATAGCAAAAGAATCATCTATTGCACGTCAGAAGCGTGGTAGACCGTTTGGTTCAAAAGATACTGTTCCTCGACAAAAGAAAAATAAATCCACTTTCTCTAATTTAACTTCAGGAGAGTTAAGTGTTACTGAAGTGACACAAGTCACTAAAGCAATAGAATCCTCTGTGGGGGAAAGAATCTCTGAAGAGGTACAAGAATATAGAAATGATGAGATTTATATAAATTATATAAGAGAATTGTGGAATCGAAAAGAAACAATCGTTGCTGATGTATTTTCATATATAGTGGCAACTGAAATCATAAATGATGATTATGAACCTCATAATCTCGATGATTGTAGAAAAAGGTCCGATTGGCCTAAATGGAAAGAAGCAATTCAAACAGAATTGACTTCATTAGCCAAACATGAAGTATTTGGATCAATAATCCAGACGCCTGAAAATGTCAAACATGTTGGGTATAAATGGGTTTTTATACGGAAACGTAATGAGAAAAACGAGATCGTGAGATATAAGGCACGACTCGTAGCACAGGGTTTCTCACAGAGACCTGTCATCGATTTCGATGAAACATACTCACCGGTGATGGATAAAATTACGTTTCGATTTCTGATAAGCATGGCTGTCTTGGAAAGACTGGAAATGCGTCTGATGGAGGTAGTGACCGCTTATCTATATGGTTCACTGGATTCAGATATTTACATAAAAATCCCATAAGGATTTAAAATGCCAGAAACATGTAACTCAAGGCCTCGTAATTTGTTTTCGATAAAATTACAAAGGTCTCGTTGTATGGATTAAAGAAATATGGATGGATGTGGTATAATCGTCTCAGTAAATATATGATGAAAGAAGGATATATCAATAATCCCTTATGCCCATGTGTTTTCATTAAGAAATCAGAATCTGGATTTGCTATCATAGCGGTTTATGTTGATGATATGAACTTAATTGGAACCCCTAGGGAACTCCTGAAAACTTCTAAATACCTGAAAAGGGAATTGGAAATGAAAGATTTGGGAAAGACAAAATATTGTCTCGTCCTCGAGATCGAGCATTGATCAAATGGAGTACTTGTCCATCAATCATCATATATTGAAAAGATTTTAAAGAGATTCATATGGATAATGCTCATCCATTAAGTACTCCTATAGTTGTTAGAACTCTTGATCCTAAAAAGGATTCATTCCGACCAAAAGAAAATGTTGAAAAGATATTTGGTTCTGATGTACCATATCTTAATGCAATTGGTGCTTTATTATATCTGGCTCAGTGTACTAGACCAAATATTGCATTTCTGTAAATGTACTGACTAGATTCAGGTCAGCACAAACTCGAAGGCATTGGAATGAGATCAAACATATTTTTCGTTACCTTTGTGGAACGAAAGATTTAGGATTATTTTATACAAAATCTAACAATTTTTCAGGTTTAATTGGTTATGCTGATGCCCGGGTATCTGTCTGATCCCCACAAAACTCGTTTACAAACGAGATATGTTTTTTCATATAATGGCACAACAATATCATGGCGCTCCACAAAACAGACTATGGTTGCTACATCCTCTAATCATTCTGAAATCATTGCACTTCACGAAGCGAGTCGAGAATGTGTTTGGCTAAGGTCTGTTATTCATTATATTCAAATACCTGTGAATTTTCGTTATCTACAGAAATGCCAACACTTTTGAGGATAATGCGGCGTGCATTGCTCAAATTAGAGGAGGATATATCAAAGGAGATAGAACCAAACATATTTCTCCTAAATTCTTCTTTACTCATGAGCTTCAACAGAGTCAACAAATTGATGTTAAGCAGATACGGTCTACAGAAAATCTTGCAGATCTATTTACTAAATCATTGCCTACATCAACTTTTGAGAAATTGATATATAGGATAGGCATGCATCGACTTTGTAAATTACAAAATTAAATGTTGAAGTTTTATGAGGGGGAGCGTCCAATCATGGGGAGAAAAATCTTCGATGGACATCTGTAAACTATACTCTTTTTTCCTTCGATCAGGTTTTGTCCCACTGGGTTTTCCTGAAAAGGTTTTTAATGAGATAGTTTTTAAATGTCCAACCCCACTAAATCCAGAAGATCATTCTATATATAGTTTTTGTCTAGGTTTCGTCCCATCGGATTTTCGTTCTAGAAAGTAACAATACAAGTTATGGAAAATACAAGGGGGAGTATTGTAATTCAATATGGATTGTTCCACAACTTTCACCGCTTGAATCACCATCCACGTGTAAGCAAGTTATTCAATTACTTCATTGATAAGGCAAAATTAGGCAACAAATTACAATTAGCACCCCTTTGATTTTGCCTATATATAAATACTCATTTTGTGAATTGAGTCAGATAACAAAAATTTGAGATCAATAAAAGTAAATACTCTCTGTCTCTCTCTCGTATGTCTTTCATCTCTACCTATTATCTTATATGTTATCATTTATTCTATCAATTGTTCTTCACATGTTCTTCATCCGTTCTTCATTTCATTTTAATTTATAACAATTATCAAATAAAAACAAGAGAAAGAAGACGAAACATACACAACATTGTCTAACTCAGCCTGGACCTGTTTTAACTCACTAACAGCTCACTCAAACTTACTTGAATAATACTCATTAACAGAAAAGAACACTTACATCTTACACGTCTCTTTAGATGAAACACTCAAAAGTTCACTCTGAGAAAAAAAAAATGAAAGAGAAAGATGAGAGAGAGTGTGTTCTCTCACTAGACTTCTCACTTTTTTTTTTCAATCTAACATCATGACTTACTTGCACATGTGGTGCTGCACACACACAGACTTGGAATCTTGGATTCAAAGCAGTCAAGCTGGCTTCCTACATTAAATAACAATAACACAAATCAAGCACTTCAATTTATATAAAAAAAATGGGCAAAAAATGACCAGCAGATATAGATGAGGAGACCTGTGACCCTTTTGCTTTCTCCGTCTCTGTGAGATGGGATTTCTTCATTATTATTTTTTTATAGTAAAGTAATAATAAAATAATTGTTTGAAGAAGAAAGGTAGGTATATGTAATTATGGAATATTATGGGGAAAGTTTCAATATTTTTCTCTAGGTAGTTCTGTTATTATAAAATTTTTTGAGGTTGTTTTAGACTTTGTTTATTTGGGTTCCGAGATAAATCGGTTTAACCCAATTTAAACTTTCTTTAATAAATCAACTTGTTCACTTCACATTGACGGGTTAACCCGCTCATTGGAGTTGGTTCTGATTGACCCGGAATCTGCAAATTCCGTTAACAACAGAAAGTAACAGAAACCTCCAAAACCAGTTTCAACTCTACATCTGAACTCACTCTCTCTCTTCAAATCACCTCAAAGGGATCCATTTGAGCTCAAATGAGCCCATGCCCACCTCATCGAAACCATAAATCTCAGTTGGGTTTTGGTGAAAATTTATTTTTTCCTGCACAACTTGATCGTGAACTTGCATTTATTTTGTGATTGATAGGTAGTTGTTTGATAAAATGCCGCAAAGAGATGCTGTGTTGTGAAAGATAATGACAACCCAGTTGATCAAAAAGTGGAGATATTGTTGAGAAAATGTTGCATTTTCAAGCTCTTGAGATATTTCAAATGTGAGCAAAAGCTATGAAGCTAAGTTGATCAGTACCTAACACATCGGTTGGTCTACACATGGAAGAGAATTTTTCTTCTTCTTGTATGTTCTGCTAAGAAGTTCATCATCATTTCAACCTACTGTTGAATTGAAATTTCTTGAGTGTACTTGCTATGCCTTGGACTTCAAAGCACAGGGCAACCATGGACTTCAATACCTGGTACTATAGGACATTTTGCCAATGGACAATGATCAGAAACTTCCAGGCCCCACCATTCCGGACCAGAAATATTATGCGATTGAAGGGTGAAAAAAAGGAAAACTCCCATGAAGGCAACACCAGCATCTAAAGCAGCTGATAAGATGTAGGTGTGTCTAGCCCACCATTGCTTGAACCTACTGTAAACGTAGTAGTTGAAGAAAGTTCCAACAGCTGCCCAACTCATGTAGTGCACTGCTTTAGCATATGGCATGCCTAATGGACCTCCCAAGATCATGGGCATGTGTATAAGCTTGATCCATTTCTTCTCAGGGTATTTGCTTGAAAACAGCCATACCGGAACTGGGGCAAGAAAGCCAATGAGGAAGAACCAGTTTATTTGTGGGTAGATACCTTGCTTTGTGAACATTCTCTGTGGTCCGACAACTCCCCAGATGATGGAAACATTGTAGAAAATATCTTGACCAGGGCATGTCCATTGACTCCCCTTTGGCAGCAAAGCTGTGTTACAGATGTTGTCAATAGATGTCAAAAGCCACCAAGTTGTGCCGAAGTGGACAGTTGAACCAACTATAGTTCCAGCCAACTGAGGTACATGTTGAGAAAATTAAAACAAATTAGTCATATGTATTGATGGATAGCATAAACTCTATTAAAAATTGATTTACCTGAGCAATGAACATGGATTTGGGTGGGATTTTCATATAATGACCTAGTTTGAAGTCACTAAGAAAATCGAGGGCTTGTCCCATGCTGATAGTGCTGTATATCTTGAAAGTCACATTAGCTAGAGGCTTTCCAGGGTACAGATACCCAATAATCAACTCTGAAATCACATTGAGGGCGGGGCCCTGCAAATTAAAACATTTCATTTTAGAATCCGCTTATTGGTTCTCATGTGATTTTATGCACAAAATTGTGGCAATTAAAAAAAATTAAGGCACTCATAGTTTTTTTATTTGTTTTGCATATCTAATAATCAAATAATGTGTTTGGGTTCAGATGTACCATGTTAGTTGTGGCTCGGATTACTCCAAAAGGTAAAGTGAAAATTAATGCCATGCCACAAGCTAGTAAAAGTCCCCACAATGGAAGTTGAAGTTGTCTATCAAACCCTTCAAAAGCATAGACGGAAAGGGCCAACGACAAGATCAAGATAACCTGGAACCACCATTGAGGTACTGCTTCATAATTCTTCTTCATCAGTCTTGTGTGCACATCACCAAATTGATCTTTGTCTGCGGTAGTTGTACTTTTCCACATTTTCCAAATTGTTCTAATTGTTTTTGACATTTAATGAAAAAACAAATCATCATTAGTTCATCACAAAAAAGGAGAACTCTTGTTGCATTAAAAATGAAAAGAGGTTATGGAAGAAGCTTACTTTCCATCAAAGAGTGCAACATGTGTAATGCTAGCCATTAGAAACGCGAAGTTCATTCCGTATATGAAGACAAACGTGACACTAAGATAGAGTTTGCTGTAATTATCATAACCAACTTTATCAAAATCAAATGCTTTATTATTAAGGATTCGGGTAATGTTGTAAGGTTGACCTTTAGAGTCGAAAGTATGTGCGGAAAATAAGGGAAACCGTCCAGCTTCATATGTATTAGACCAATAAGCAATGGGAATAAGTACGTAGAGAAACAAAAAAAAACCAACTAAAATATTGGCAATGACAAAGAAGGGTGTGGCTAGGGGACTTCCCAAGAAGCCAGCAACAGTTGACCAGTCAAGGCCGAAAGAGCCAATGCCAAGGCCTTGGAGGCCTGAGCCAAGCTTCTGGGCAGTGATCGAGTCTTTCCATATCCAACAAACAAAGGAGAGAGCGGATATCGAGGGGAAAAGATAGCCTGGAACAATAAAGTAAGCAAAGCTTGATATAAAAACAATGAGGAAGAATTGCAGCCTAGTTAGTCCTCCCCTCGCTCTCTTTTCTTTTTCGTTTAATGCCCTGCAATTTAATGGTATATCAGTAATTCAGTATAGTAACTCTGCACTTCTAATTTACTTGGCATGTATTTGTTCAATGGGAGAGAGATATTAGTACCGGAACAAAGAGACTTGGACCAGGTTTCCTGGCCACCACATATAAGGGGAATCGACAAGGTATTTTCTGAATAAACCAGCCCACCCATACCCCATCAGCTGAAGTTGAAACAGAAAAAGGTAAACTCTTAACCATATCTTATAATACATGAGGGAATGCTTTTTTTTAGTTAATGTATTCCTGTAAGTTGGATCGATACTTCAATAAACATGTTCTTCCAATAGCGACATGTTGTAGCATTATTTTTGATAAATGGAAAAGCTCAATTCTATTTTGAATTTTCCAGAAATTAAGACATAAAAATCCTAATAAATATAAATGTACCTGAGTAGTTTGCACTAGCAACATGGCTGCCACTGGATTCATCTGTCTGTGGTAGAAGGCCTTGACAATTGTAATTATGGCTACTCCAGCAACACCACTCGCTCCACTGCTTGCAAAAATGGTGATCAACACGTGTTCCTTTATATTGAAAGGCCCTGGATTCAGTGAAAATGACCATTTTGTGAGCGGGACTCTTATTTGTTTTGATGCAAGTGTTGCAGCCATTAGCTGTCCTATTGGAAGAACAAGAATTTGTGCTGAGACGGAGCCAACAAATAGGTTATTCTGGCGATAACCAAAAAATTGGTTCATGAAGGCAAGAAGGCAGCATGATATTATTCCCAGAACCCATGTTCGAAAGGTTAAAGCCGGTTGTGAGGGGTCATCTGTGATTGGAACTGTGAGCCTAACTTCCTCAATTGGGTTATCATCAACTTCTTCATCTTCTGCATAGTCAAATTGACATCATGACTAGTAAACTGTGAGTATACACCCTGGAACAAATTTCTGCATTCATTTTGTTTTCATATTGATAAATCAACTAAGTACATTTTAGAGTGGAATTGGGACAGAGTTTTACCGTTTAGATCAATACTAGTTTGATGCTTCTGCAGTGACTTCGATTTGGGGACTTCATCTTCACCGTAACTTTCCATCTTCTCCTTTGCTTGACAGAAATGGCATTGCCCAGTAGATATATTTATATGCCTACAACACTTGAAAACAAAATATGTAATTGTCTTTCTTTTTCAAAGCTATCTTTTGTTAATTAGTACACGAAACTTTAACTTCATTGCATTAGAATCTTTAAGCTTATATTCTTGATGTAACTGATGAAGTTATTTATAATATCTCACATTGTAAGCTAATGAGGTAGTCTCATTCTCTCAGGTATTATGTGGTAGTTAGTGTTACCACAAAAATATTTTTTCATGCATTTTATTTCTTAGTCATCTTCATGTACTTTTGTTACTTGTGTTTTTACCTTTTTTAGGAAGAGGAAATAGAAGAAATCATCATGGATAAATTTTTGGGATCTCCCTTGAGATTTTGCTGACAAAGAAGTACACCTGACCGAAACTTTCAGGGTAAATTTCTTGTTAATTTCAGAATTTGATCCGGATTTTGGAAAAATGTTCAAATCACTTGATTTGTCTATATTATAATCAAGACGGTCAGAGATATTCATCAAAAGTATCCTCCTAATATGTATTGAACAAGACAAAATAGAGTTTTCCTTATACTTCGAATATTTTTGCATCTACGTCTCGAATATTTTTCATTACTTTTTGTTCCTAAACATATAGTTGGCAAAAAAATGCTGGCCTAAGCCATTTTGAATTTTGGTAACTAGTGATTGTTTCTTCTGTCAAAAGTTTTTTCTTCAAGCATTTATACATGTTCAAAAGATTGGACTTGGAAAGTAGATATAAATAGAAAAAAATGGGCAAGATGTGAAATCTTTGTCTTTGGAAAATGTTGGAGAGGTTGCAATTGTGACAGGATGTGGTCTGTTTGTCTCTCTTGTTGTTACTAGTAATAATTCCAGAGCAATCGGTATGGACAAAACATATGTACTGAATTAGAGGGATAATGATGAGTCCTCTCATGCAAATTTCAAAAATCGACTGCTGTTTTTTCTGTTAGATGCATTTGATGGATGCAGGTATTTAACGGGTGAAATCCGGTCATTGAGACAACTATCGAGATGGTGAGGTATTTAACGGGTGAGATCTAGTCAGCGAGACAACTATCGAGATGGTGTTATTGAGTCAAAGTCAGTCGACTTGAGACAATTTCATCTAGTCAGGTTGAGACAAAGGCAGTCCCAAGTCAAGTCGGGTTGTGGCAAAGTCAGTCAAATCAGAGCTAGTCAAGCAAACTCAGTGGTGTTTCCATGATTTGATCACAAGTGATAACATGTTTATTATGTTCAACAAGTTTTTTCTATGATAGATAGAGGCCACATTAAACATTTGTTCTGCTAATGAATTTTGTTTACAAGTTTGTCTTTGTCATTCATTCATCATCATTTGAAAGTTGCACTTAATGACTCATTTGTTTATGAAAAACATTTATGGGTTCCTAATTTCCTTTCCAATTGAGCGGTGATGAAAAATTGCACTTAATGATGCATTTGTTTATAAAAAGCAATTGCTGGTTCCTAATTCCCTTTCCAATTGAGCGTAAATCCCTTTTATTTTTTATTCCCGATTAGTTTACCGCGAAACGAAGAATGCAAGCCACTAATTTAAAACTAGTGATCAATGAAGAACACAAGGAACTGATATCTTGACAACAAAAATTATTTTTCAGGACCGGAACAGCAGCCCAACAATGGTCAAGTCATTACAAAAATCAACGCTCATACAGGAATGTAGCTTGATAATGTTGGAGGAAACATTTCGTTACATGTTTGGAAGAATTGTAATTCTGTATAACTCGTCTATAAATAGAGTTGACAATCTAATGAAAAAGAGAAAATTGCAGCAGGTAGCCCGAGCAAGACAGTCTTGCACCCTGATCAGAACATGGTACTCTAACACTGCCATCCTCCTCCAAATGTATAACACTCCTCAATGAACAAAGAAATGGCACATAGCACAATAAGATAGTCTTGTCACCAAGAAGCTTGACATGATGATTGTTACTAAACCAGCAACCTCTGTAGCTCAATGAAGGGAATTACTTTTCAGAGTGATTTCAGAATGACAACCTAATATAATTCCAGAAACAAATAGCCCGTTAAAGAAATTGCAATCAAACATATGCAGACATCTTTGCTGTTTCAGCATGAGTTTCATCATCAACTGAACACAACTGGACATGATTACTTTGTTTCACTAGAAGAAAACATAATCAATTAGATGACAACCTAACTTCATAAGCAACTTGGAAAAATATCCCATTCCCACCCTTTTATACGAGAGGGAGAGTGCGGAAGCTTATACATTCAGTCATTAGTTTACTCCAGTGGTTGGACTAACACCGGCTTCACCAATTATTGCTGTTGCTGCCTCTGAGACTAATGCACTGGCTCCAATATTTATTTACCACTCTGAGTACACAAATAGAAACTACAATAAGAAATGAACCGCAAACTCAATCTCAGAATATTGAAATCAGACAATAACTCTTAAAGGAATAGAGAAGTAAGTCGTGCCAATGAGAATAGTTGTCAAAAACCGAGAAACATCACTGACACTAAATAACCAAGGAATCACTGCCATTGCAAACACTTACAACCACAACATTCAATTTAAAATGCATAAGTTGTGGAAATACAATTACACATAAAACATTCAACAAACACGAATGAATTCACACATAAAGTCAAGAACTTTATACCTTCCATGGCCAAAGCATGGTGATCATCGAAGTCTCAGCCATCGAAAAGAAGGCAGACAACCCCATAAACGCTGCCAAAATCAATCCTTGCTCTTTAAAGTCATTGCAAACACTTACAACATCAACATTCAATTCAAATATGCATAAGTTGTGACAACACAATTGCACATAAACCATTCAACCAACAAGAATGAATTCACATAAAAAGTCAAGATCTTTATACCTTCCATGGCCAAAGCGCTAGTAATAGAAGTCTCAGCCATCGAAAAAAACGCAGAGAACCCCAGAAACGGTGGCAAAATCAATCATATCCAGGGCGCTTTAAACACTCTCAAAATCTGAGAAAGCTTGCACTCTCCACAGCAAACACCCTCTTACAACCAAACATCAATAACCCACACACCATTGCACCCAAAACGACACTCCATTTCATAAAAACCTTAACTTTCTCCAAATTTGGTCTCAAAACTTGATTTTCATCACAACCCAATTCGTCAGCGGCTCTGTTTAGCGATTTAAGCTGGTTACAGCTTCAAAGATGTTTTTTTTTTTTTTTTTACAACCCATAACCAAAAACTGTCCAGTAGTGACTGATTTTCGATGAAATTTTGATTGGAAAGTTTGAACATCGAATTCGGTGTTAAAATTTGATGATTCAAACATAATTTGCCTGAAAATTTTCCTTTTTCCTTCTTCACTCCTCCGACGGTGATATTTTCGGACACGTCACCACACTTTTGCTGATGTATGAGCATGTTACTCTATTTTACCCTAAAAATAACACGTCACCAGCATATGTGTCAGAAAATGTCATCCATTTCGATGACGTGCCGGTACACGTCACCCTCTTGCTCTTTTATTTAGAATAACTGGATTGGACCTATTGACAACATCATTTGACGGCCTAATTACTAAATGCACCCAACGAGTCAATTATTGTTAAAAACGCCAAGTGCCCATATTTAGCTTGACTAGATTGGGCCTTTTGCTGACGTGCGTGGCACGTCACTCCATTTGACTAATGTGATTTCATTCATTACGTTCCCGTCCATGACACGTCACCTTTTTCACTGACATGTCTAGACAAGTCACCCATATACGATGATATGTAATTGCATGTCACGTAAATTCAATGACGTGTCCGGTCACGTGATTATCCTTATGCCGACATGGCCTGACACGTCAGTGAATTTGTGAAAGAAAGAGTAGGGTTTAAGCGCTAAATCCATCAAAAAGACAACAAAATGTAGAATCGTATGAGAAAAATGAAAAACCCCAGTTAAAAAGTTTGGATCTTTAAAAACCCCAGAATTTTTAAACGAAGAATTGCCAAAAAGCAAATGAAAAAAGCAACAGAAGAAAGTTGTGTTTTCTGTTGGGTGGGTTGGTGGTGATTGCAACAGAGAAAGGGCTATGGATATTTTGGGCTGCGAGCAAGTGGGAACGAATACAAAATGACACCACATGCCCTTGGTAAGTGGAATTGTTGTATTTGTTTTAAAAGGTAGTAGCTTTATTTGAAAACATATTGAATATGAAGATTACACTTGGTTTTATCTTACATTTTTTATATTGGATTATGTGCTTTGGCTGCAGTAGTTAGCTTCATTGTTGTTGTAAATTTGGTATTTTTATTATGAAAAACTAATGGATGTTCTTTTGGCCAACCTGTGATGAATACACAAAGATAATTTTTTTATTTTGTATCTTAAAAATCAATGACTCACTCTGATATTGCATGCCCGTTCAACCTGTGATATCTTATTTTGCATTCTTTATCTCCTGCGTAATCAAATTGACAGCACAATAGGTAACTGTGAGCATATATCACCCTGGAACAAATTTCTTTATTCAAGCTGATAACGCAACCTAAAGGCCTTGTTTTCATATTGATAAATCAACTTTGAACGTTTTGAAGAGTAATTGAGATTGTTTTACCGTATAGATCAATACTAGTTTAATTTGATGCTTCTGCAGCGACTTAGAGTTAGGAACTTCATCTTCACCATTACTTCCCATCTTTCTCCTCCGCTTGACTGAAATAGCTATGCTTAGTTATATATATATGCTTACAACACTAAAAAAATAATAATTTATGCCCTTGTTTTAAAGCTGTCCTTTGTCAGTGGTTAGTACATAAAACTTTATCTCTATTGCATTGGAATCTTTAAGCGTATGTTCTTGATTTCACGTTGTCTGCCAATGGGGAATGTGATATATTATGTGGTAGTGTCTCCACAAAAATCATTTTCAATGCATTTATTTCTTGTGAGTAATCACTTTCCAACCATTTATTTCTAAGTCATCCTTTTGCATTATTGTTACTTGTGTTAATGCCTTTGAGTACTATATATATGTGGTTGTTTGGTATCTCCCTTTTAATATTTAATTAACATAGAAACTAAATGGGGGTAGAGGAAGAGAACTCCAAATTGAATCTTGAGTGCACAAGGACACTTTGGGCAGCTGACACACTTACAGCAGAGTTGCAGCAAAAATACAAAAAAAATGGATAACTATATAGCTAACTTAGTTCAACTAAAGTGGGCTGCTGAATTTTGAAGTTTGACCACAACTCTTCTATACAACTAGATATCAAGCTAATTTATTAGTCAAAATTTTTTTTGATTATAGAAATCTTATCTTGTTTAGTTAAAAGAGCCATACTAACTTTCTCTGAGTTTAGACAATAGCATACATATTCAATCTTTGGTCAAGATTATACTACGATAATTGTCATTAATCAACTTCTAATAAACTTAAATCTGCCGTTATACTTGATTTGAATTTTGAACTCTTACAACTACAATAATTGGCCTGTTACATCACACCTACAATAATTGGTTATCTAAAACATAAAATAATAGATTATAAAAAAACGTAAAGTAATAAGTTATTATCAAATAAAAACAAGAGAGAGAAGAAGAAACATACACAACTTTGTCTAACTCAGCCTTGACTTGATTTTACTCACTAACAGCTCACTCAAACTTACTTGAATAACACTCATTAATTCACACAAAAGAACACTTAGATCTTACATGTATCTTTTAGATGAAACACTCCAAAGTTCACTCAAAGGAGAAAAGAAAATGAAAGAGAAAGATGAGAGAGATGTGTTCTCTCACTAGGCTTCTCACTCTTTCTTTCTTTTTTCTTTTTTCTTTTTTCTTAGTTCTTTTTTCTTTTTTCTTTTTCGCACTCTAACCATCACTCATATGCACTGCTGCACACACACTTGGACTCCACTCACTTGCACTACTGCACACACAAACTTGGACTCAAAGCAGTCGAGCTATAACAATTTCTTGAAGTCAATAACACAAGTCAAGCACTTAAAAAAATGGGAAAAAAAAAAAGAAAAAGAAAAAAATACCAGACAGATATAGTTGAGGAGACCCGCTTTTGCTTTCTCTGTGAGATGGCATTTCTTCATAATTTTTATAGTAAAGTAAGAATAGAATAATTGTTTGAAGAAGAAAGGTAGGTATATGTAATTATGGAAAATTATGGGGTTGTTTCAACATTTTTCTCTAGGTAGTTCTGTTTTTATAAAGTTTTCAAGGTTGTTTTAGACTTTGTTTATTTGGGTTCCGAGATAAATCGGTTTAACCCAATTTAAACCTTCTTTAATGAACCCACTTGTTCACTTCACATTAACGGGTTAACCCGCTCATTGGAGTTGGTTCTGGTTGACCTGGAATCTGTTAATTTGTTTAACAATTGAAAGTAACAGAAACCTCCAAAACCAGTTTCAACTCTGCATCTGAACTAACTAGAGGTGTCAACGGTTCGGGTTCGGTTTCGGTTCCGTGGAGAGGGGAAACCGTAACCGAAACCGTCACACACGGTTTGGGTTTGGTTTTGTAACCGGCGGTTTGGGCAGTTTTGATGTGTTTTTTTTTTTTATAAATAAAACCGGTGGTTTAACCGCCGGTTTTTGGGGAGACTATACCGTAACCGAACCGGCTCGTAACCGGTTTCCAACCGGTTTCGTAACCGCCGGTTTCGGTTACGGTTACGGTTTTTTATGAGCGGTTTCGGTTCGGTTTCGAATGGTTTGTCCCGTCCTGTCCCATCCCGTCCCATCCTACGTACCAAACGCACCCCTAGAACTCACTCTCTTCAAATCACCTCAATGGATCCATTTGAGCTTAAATGAGCCCATGCCCACCTCATCGAAACCTAAAATCTCAGTTGGGTTTTGGTCAAAATTTATTTTTTCCTGCACAACATGATCGTGAACTTGCATGTATTTTGTGGTTGATAGGTTGTTGTTTGATAAAATGCCGCAAAGAGATGCTGTGTTGTAAAAGATAATGACAACCCAGCTGATCAAAAAGTGGAGATATTGCTGAGAAAATTTTGCATTTTCAAGCTCTTGAGATATTTCAAATGTGATTTGTACCTAAAACATCGGTTGTTCTACACATGGAAGATAATTTTTCTTCTTCTTGTATATTCTGCTAAGAAGTTCATCATCATTTCAACCTACTGTTGAATTGAAATTTCATGAGTGTACTTGCTATGCCTTTGGTGGTGGATGCTAATCAAAGCACAGGGCATCCTTGGACTTCAATACCTGATACTATAGGACATTTTGCCAATGGACAATGATCAGAAACGTCCAGGCCCCACCATTCCGGACCATAAATATTATGAGATTGAAGGGTGAAAAAAAGGAAAACTCCCATGAAGGCAACACCAGCATCTAAAGCAGCTGATAAGATGTAGGTGTGTCTAGCCCACCATTGCTTGAACCTTCTGTAAACGTAGTAGTTGAAGAAAATTCCAACAGCTGCCCAACTCATGTAGTGCACTGCTTTAGCATATGGCATACCCAGTGGACCTCCCAAGATCATGGGCATGTGTATAAGCTTGATCCATTTCTTCTCAGGGTATTTGCGTGAAAGCAGCCATACCGGAACTGGGGCAAGAAAGCCAATGAGGAAGAACCAATTGATTTGTGGGTAGATACCGTGCTTTGTGAACATTCTCTGTGGCCCGACAACTCCCCAGATGATGGAAATATTGTAGAAAACATCTTGACCAGGGCATGTCCATTGACTCCCCTGTGGCAGCAAAGCTGTGTTGCAGATGTTGTCAATAGATGTCAAAACCCACCAAGTTGTGCCGAAGTGGACAGTTGAACCAACGATAGTTCCAGCCAACTAAGGTACATGTTGAGAAATTTAAATCAAATTAGTCTTATATATTGATGCATAGCATAAACTCTACTAAAAATTGAATTACCTGAGCAATGAACATGGATTTGGGTGGAATTTTCATGTAATGACCTAGTTTGAAGTCACTAAGAAAATCTAGGGCTTGTCCCATGCTGATAGTGCTGTAGATCTTGAAAGTCACATTAGCTAGAGGCTTTCCAGGGTACAGATACCCAATAATTAACTCTGAAATCACATTGAGGCCAGGGCCCTGCAAATTAAAACATTTCATTTTAGAATCCACTTATTGGCTCATGTGATTTTGTGCACAAAATTGTGGCAATTATAAATAATAAAAGAACTCAGAGATTTTTTTACTGTTATTTGTTTTGCTTATCTGATAATCAAATAATGTGTTTGGGTTCAGATGTACCATGTTTGTTGTGGCAACAATTACTCCAAAAGGTAAGGTGAAAACTAATGCCATGCCACAAGCTAGTAAAAGTCCCCACCATGGAAGTTGAAGTTGTTTATCAAACCCTTCAAAAGCATAGACGGAAAGGGCCAACGACAAGATCAAGATAGTCTGGAACCACCATTGAGGTACTACTTCATAATTCTTCTTCATCAGCCTTGTGTGCACATCACCAAATTGATCGTTGTCTGCTGTAGTTGTACTTTTCCACATTTTCCAAATTGTTCTAATTGTTTTTGACATTTAGTGAAAAAAGAAATCATCATTATGTCATCACAAAAAAAGAACTCATGCTGCATTAAAAATGGATAGAGGTTATCGAAGATGCTTACTCTCCATCAAAGAGTGCAACATGTGTAATGCTAGCCATTAGAAACGCGAAGCACATTCCGTATATGAAGGCAAACATGACACTAAGATAGAGTTTACTGTAATTATCATAGCCAACTTTATCAAAATCAAATGCTTTATTATTAAGGATTCGGGTGATGTTGTAAGGTTGCCCTTTAGAGTCGAAAGTATGTGTGGAAAATAAGGGAAATCGTCCAGCTTCATATGTATTAGACCAATAAGCAATGGGAATAAGAACATAGAGGAAAAGAAAAAAACCAACTAAAGTATTGGCAATGACAAAGAAGGGTGTGGCTAGGGGACTTCCCAAGAAGCCAGCAACAGTTGACCAGTCAAGGCCGAAAGAGCCAATGCCAAGGCCTTGGAGGCCTGAGCCAAGCTTCTGGGCAGTGATCGAGTCTTTCCATATCCAACAAACAAAGGAGAGAGCGGATATCGAGGGGAAAAGATAGCCTGGAACAATATAGTAAGCAAAGCTTGATATAAAAACAATGAGGAAGAATTGCAGCCTAGTTAGTCCTCCCCTCGCTCTCTTTTCTTTTTCGTTTAATGCCCTGCAATTTAATGGTATATCAGTAATTCAGTATAGTAACTCTGCACTTCTAATTTACTTGGCATGTATTTGTTCAATGGGAGAGAGATATTAGTACCGGAACAAAGAGACTTGGACCAGGTTTCCTGGCCACCACATATAAGGGGAATCGACAAGGTATTTTCTGAATAAACCAGCCCACCCATACCCCATCAGCTGAAGTTGAAACAGAAAAAGGTAAACTCTTAACCATATCTTATAATACATGAGGGAATGCTTTTTTTTTAGTTAATGTATTCCTGTAAGTTGGATCGATACTTCAATAAACATGTTCTTCCAATAGCGACATGTTGTAGCATTATTTTTGATAAATGGAAAATTTCAATTCTATTTTGAATTTTCCAGAAATTAAGACATAAAAATCCTATTAAATATATAATGTACCTGAGTTGTTTGCACTAGCAACATGGCTGCCACTGGATTCATTTGTCTATGGTAGAAGGCCTTGACAATTGTAATTATGCCTACTCCAGCAACACCACCTGCTCCACTGCTTGCAAAAATGGTGATCAACACGTGTTCCTTTATATTGAAAGGCCCTGGATTCAGTGAAAATGACCATTTTGTGAGCGGGACTCGTATTTGTTTTGATGTAAGTGTTGCAGCCATTAGCTGTCCTATTGGAAGAACAAGAATTTGTGCTGAGACGGAGCCAACATATAGGTTATTCTGGCGATAATCAAAAAATTGGTTCATGAAGGCAAGAAGGCAGCATGATATTATCCCTAGAACCCATGTTCGAAAGGTTAAAGCCGGTTGTGAGGGGTCATCTGTGATTGGTACTGTTAGCCTAACTTCCTCAATTGGGTTATCATCAACTTCTTCATCTTCTGCGTAGTCAAATTGACAACATGACAAGTAAACTGTGAGTATACACCCCGGAACAAATTTCTGCATTCATTTTGTCTTCATATTGATAAATCAACTAAGTACATTTTAGAGAGGAATTGAGACAGAGTTTTACCGTTTAGATCAATACTAGTTTGATGCTTCTGCAGTGACTTAGATTTAGGGACTTCATCTTCACCATAACTTTCCATCTTCTCCTTTGCTTGACAGAAATGGCATTGCTCAGTAGATTTATTTATATGCCTACAACACTTAAAAACAAAATATGTACTTGTTTTTCTTTTTCAAAGCTATCCTTTGTTAATTACTACACAAAACTTTAACTTCATTGCATTAGAATCTTTAAGCTTATATTCTTAATGTAACTGATGAAGTCAATTATAATATCTCACATTGGAAGCCAGTGAAGAAGTCTCAGTCTCTCAGATATTATGTGGTAGTTAGTGTTTCCACAAAATCATTTCATGTATTCATTTCTTTTTCATCTTCATGAACTTTTGTTACTAGTGTTTTTGCCTGATTTAAGAAGAGGAAATAGAAGAAATCATCATAGATAAATTTTTGTAACTCCGTTAAAATTTGGTTGACGTAGAAGTACACTTGACCGAAACTTTTAAATAGATTTTAAGAGAGGTTTGTATCAAATTTTAGAGAACTTCAGAATTTGACTTGTATTTTGGAAAGATGTTTAAATCACATGACTTGGCGCAAGTGACCCTGGAGCTTGAGGCACAAGGCGAGGCACGTGTCCGACTAAAGCGAGGTACACCTTTTTCAAAAAAGATGCGCTATTGCTTTTTATAAAATTCGTAAAAATTGTAATAACCTAATTTATCCTTTAAATTTCAAGTTATAAACCTAAGTGTAAGGTTTAGAACTTTACAAACAATCAATAACAAACATAATTTATAAAATATTTAACATGTAGTCATCATACTAACAACAAAGATGTTCAAATTAGTTTCTAGGCTTTAGATATCCCCAACTCAAACAAAACCAACTTCATAAGTCATAACATCATCAATGTATCTTCGTTTTGGGTTGTAAAGCATGAATTGCTTTAGTTGCACTACGTTGACGTATTCGGGGGTCGATCTCGCCGTCCCTGGCGCTTAGGGCAGCTCGGCGCATGCCTCCTTGAAGGGCTGTGCCTGGCCATTCATCAGACACAAAAGTTGTGCCTATAGGCGCCCAGTGCCTAGGCATGCTTTTAAAAACTATGGGTTTGTCTAAATTATAGTCAAAACGGTCAGAGATATTCCTTAAAATGTATCCTATACTTATTGAACGAGACAAAATTGAGTTTTCCTTGTACTTAGAATATTTTTGCATCTGCCGGCTCAAATATCTTTTATTAATTTTTATTCCTATACATATAGTTGGCAAAAAAGATGCAGGCCTATAAGGCATTTTGAATTTTGGTAGCTAGTGATTGTTTTTTCTTTTCTAGCATTTATACATGTTCCAAATGATTGGACTTTTAAAGTACAAATAAATAGAAAAAAATGGGCAAGAGTGAAATCTTTGTCCTTGGAAAACGGTGGAGAGTTTGCAATTGTGACAAGATGGGGTGTGTTTGTCTCTCTTCTAGTTGTTACTTGTAATAATTGCAAAGCAATTGGTATTGACAAAACATCATGTACTGAATTTTAGGTACAAATGATTAGTCCTGTCATGCTAATTTCAAAAACCGAATGTTATGTTTTTTCTGTTAGATGCAAGTATTTAACGGGTGAGATCCAGTCATTGAGACAACTGTCGAGATGGTGTTATTGAGCGAGAGCCAGTCAACTCGGACAATTTCATCTAGTCAGGTTGAGACTTGGGCATCCCGAGTCGAGTTATGGTAAAGTCAGTCAAATCAGAGCTAGCCAAGCAAACTCAACGGTGTTTAAATGATTTGATCACAAGTTATAACATGTTTATAATGTTCAACAAGTTTTTCTTATGATAGATAGAGGCTACATTAAACATTATTTCTGCCATTGAATTAGGTCTACAAGTTTCTATGTCATTCATTCATCATCACTTGAAAATTGCCCTTAATGACACATTTGTTTATGAAAAGCAATTATCAGTTCCTTATTCCCCTTCCAATTGAGCGTAAATCCCTTTCATTTTCATTCTTGATTAGTTAACCGCGAAATGAAGAATACAATCCACTAATTTAAAACCGGTGATTAATGAAGAACACAAGGAACTGATATCTTGACATCAAAAATTATTTTTCAGGACCGGAACAGCAGCCCAACAATGGTTAAGTAATTACAAAAATTTAAGCTCATACAAGAATGTAGCTTGATAATGTTGGCGGAAACATTTTGTTACATGTTTGGAAGAATTGTAAATCTATATAACTTGCATAAATGCCAGCAATAAACATTCTAAAAAGAGTTGACAATCCAATGAAAAATGAGAAAATCGTAGCTGGTGGCCGGAGCAAGACAGTCTAGCACCCTGATCAGAGCATGGTACTCTAACACTGCCTTCCTCCTCCAAATGGATAATAATCCTCAATGAACAAAGAATGGCATATAGCAGAATATGAGAGTCTTGTCACCAAGAAACTTGACATGATGAGTGTCATTAAACTCGCAACCTCTGTAGCTCAATGAAGGGAATAACTTTCGGAGTGATTTCAGTGAGAAACAGAATGACAACCTAATATAATTCCAGAAACAAATAACCTGTTAAAGAAATTGCAACCAAACATAGCAGACATCTTTGCTTGTTTCAGCATGAGTTTTTCATCATCAACCGGACACAACTGGCCACAATTACTTTGTTTCACTTGGAGAGAACATAATCAATTAGATGACAACCTAACTTCATATGCATCTTGGAAAAATATCCCATTCCCACCACTTATACGAGAGGGAGAGTACAGAAGCTTATACATACAGTCATTAGTTACTCCAGTGACTGGACTAAGACCGGCTTCGCCATATATTGCTGTTGCTGCCTCTGATACTAATGCAGTGGCTCCAATATTTATTTACCACGCTGAGTATACAAATAGAAACTACAATAAGAAATGATCCGCAAACTCAATCTCAGAATATTGAAATCAGTTACAATAACTCTTAAAAAGGAATAGAGAAGTTGTCAAAAACCGAGTAACATCACTACGGTGCATCTTAAAGAGTAAAGACACTATTTTCATGCTCTTTTTCGGTCAACTCAGGAATTTGACACTAACTAACCCTCGAATTACCATTGCAAATACGCGATCATACTTACATCCTCAACATTTCAATTCAAATATGCATAAGTTGTGACAATACAATCACAAATCAACATTCAACCAACTAAAAAGAATTCGCATATAAAGTCAAGAACTTTATACCTTCCATGTCCAAAGCATGGTGATTGAAGTCTCAGCCATCGAAAAGAACGCAGACAACCCCATAAAGCGCTGCCAAAATCAATCCTTGCTCATTACAAACACTTGCAACATCAACATTCAATTCAAATATGCATACAACACAATTGCACATAAAACATTCAAGTATTCAACCAACAAGGATGAATTCACGTATAAAGTAAAGAACTTTATACCTTCCATGGCCAAAGCCCTAGTGATAGAAGTCTCAGCCATCGAAAATAAACGCAGAGAACCCCAGGAACGGTGGCAAAATCAATCATATCCAGGGCTCTTTACACACTCTCAAAATCTGAGAAAGCTTGCACTTTCCACAGCAAACACCGTCTTGCAACCAAACATCAACGCCCCACACACCATCGCACATCAAAACCTTAACATTCTCCAAATTTGGACTCAAAACTTGATTTTCATCCCAACCCAGTTCGTCAGCTTCAACTGTGTTGTTTTTCGACAACCCATAACCGAAAACTCTAGGATATTGATTGGTTTTGGATGAAATTTGACTGGAAAGTTTGAACATCAAGTTCGGTGAATGAAAAAACAAGGGCAGATTGAAAATGGATGATTCAAACTTTAATTGCGCTGCTGCTTCACTTGGTTTTTGACTTCTCTTTCCTTTTTCTCCGACGGTGAAGTTTCCAGACACGTCATCACACTTTTACTGACGTGTGTGAGCACGTCACTCTATTTTACCGTTTAAAAAGCCACGTCATCCAGCACGTGTGTCCGGTAATGTCAACAATTTCGATGACGTATTATTACACGTCACCCTCTCGCTCTTTTGTTTACAAAAACCGGACTAGGCCTCTGGACAACCATCATTTGACGGCCCATTTTCTAAATGCATCAAACTAATATTGTTAAAAACGCTAAAGCCCATATTTAACATGACTGAATTGGGCCTTTTGTTGACATGTGTGAGCACGTCATACCATTGGGCTGATGTGATTTCATCTATTATGTTTATGTTAATAGACACGTCATACTTTTTAATATTGTGTCATGGCACGTCACCCTTTTTACTGACGTGTCCAAACAGCTCACCCATATTCGATGACGTGTTATGAGATGTCACATAATTTCAATGACGTGTCCGGTCACGTGATCATGTTTACGCCGATGTGGTCTGACGTATCAGTTCAATTGTGAATGAAAAACCAGGATTTAAATGCCGGGAAGGAAATTCGATGGATTGAAAATGGAAGATCGAACCGCTAAGTCCATTAAAAAAAGAAAAACAACAAAAAGTTGAATTGAATGGAAAAAAAGGATAAACCCCAATTAAAAAGTTTGGATCTTTAGAAACCCCAGAATTTGTAAACAAAGAATTGCCAAAAAGCAAATGAAAAAAACAACCTTAGAAGTTTGTGTTTTTTGTTGGGTGGAGCCGTGGAGGTTGCAGCAGAGAAAGGGCTATGGAGATTTTGGGCTGCGAGCAAGTGGGAACGAAGACAAAATGACACTAGATGCCCTTGGTAAGTGGAATTGTTGTATGTGTTTTCAGATAAAGGTTGCAGCTTTATCTGAAAACATGTTGAATATGAAGCTTGCACTTTGTTTTATCTTATATATATATTTTTTATATTGGATTATGTGCTTTGGCAGCAGTAGTTAGCTTCATTTTTGTTGTAAATTCGGTATTTTCATTATGAAAAACTGAATTGATGTTCTATTGGCCAACCTGTGATGAATATACGAAGAGAAAATTTTAATTTTGCATCTTAAATCAATAACTCACTCTGACATTGCATGCCCTTTCAGTTAAATATGTAATTTTCTTTTTTCAATCCCATTTTGAAAATTTTGATTATTCAATCACAGATGACCACATGTTTCATATATGTTAATGTTCAACAAGTTTTTCCTATGAAAGGGCCAAATTTCTTCTGCTAATGATTTTTTACATGCTTGTCTTTGCTATTCATTCATCATCCTATGTCTTTTGTAATGTGGATTGTGGAGTTTCTGATATGTAGCTCAAAGCACTGGGGGGCATCCGTGCACCACAATGCCTGGTGCTATGGGACATTTTGCTAATGGACAGTGGTCACTGCTATCGAGACCCCACCACTCTTGACCAGGGATGTCATAGGATTGAAGGGTGAAATAAAGGAACACACCCATGAAAGCAACCCCAGCATCTAACGCAGCCGATAAGATATAGTTATGCCTAGCCCACCAGCTCTTGTACCTCCTGAAAACATAGTAGTTGAAGAAAATTCCAACAGCTCCCCAACTCAGATAGTTCACTGCTTTTGCTGATGGCAGGGCCAATGGACCTCCCAAGAGCATGGGCATGTGTATAAAATTGATCCATTTTTTCTTGGGATATTTGCGCGAAAGCCGCCATCCCGGAACTGGGGCAAGCAAGCCAATGAGGAAGAACCAATTCATTGCTGGGTAGTTACCATAGTTAGTGAACATTCTGAGCGGTCCAACTACTCCCCAGATGATGGAAGCATTGTAGAAAACATCATAACCAGGACATGTCCAGGGACTTCCTTCCGGAAGCAGATCTGTTTCACAGATGTTGTCAATTGATGCGAGGAGCAACCATGCTGTGCCGAAGTAGACTGTTGAAGCAGCTACTGTTCCAACCAACTAGAGGTGCATATTAAAATAATCAGAACAAACTTACTAGTATTATAGTATATACTGAAGATAGATATGATATCAATAAGCATGAAATCTATAAGTAATTGCTTTACCTGAACTATGAACATGGATTTGGGCGGGACTTTCATATAGTGACCTAGTTTGAAGTCACTTACAAAACCTAGAGCTTGTACCATGCTGATATAGCCATAGGTTTTGAAAGTCACATTAGCTAGGGGTTTCTCGGGATACATATACCCGATTACCAACTCTGTAATCACATTTAGCCCTGGTTGCTGCAGATTGACACATGCTATTGAAAGATTGCCACTAGTTCTTATGCAAAATAAATGCAAACTCTTATCGTGTTTTGCTGTTATTTTGTTTTCCATATTATATAAACAAATAATGTGTTTGGGATTGGAATTACCATGTTTGTTGTTGCTTGAATTACTCCAACAGGTAAGGTGAAGACGAATGCCATGGCACAAGCTAGTATAAGTCCCCACCAAGGAAGTTGAAGCTGTTTATCAAACCCCTCTAATGCAAATATGGAAAGGCCGAACGTCAGGACCAAGACAAGCTGGAACCACCACTGAGGGACTGCTTCATAGTTCTTCTTCATCAATCTTGTGTGCACATCACCAAACTGATCTTTAGCTGCAGCAGTTGTTTTCTTCCACATTTCCAAGATTCTTCTGCTCATTATTGATTAAATGAAAGAAAACCACCCATAAGTGAGAATTCTTGTACGGAAATATACAAAGGTATAGAATGGGAAATTGAATCTATTTAAGATGCTTACTTTCCATCAAAGAGTGCAACATGGGAAATGCTGGCCGTTAGAGTTGCAAACCCCAAGCCAAATATGAAGGCAAACAAGACACTGAGATAGAGTTTGCTGTAGTTATTATAGCCAACTTTGTCAAGATCAAAGTCTTATTGTTTAGGATTCGGGTGATATTGTAGGTTTGTCCGTTAGAGTCGAACGTGTGTGAGGAAAACAAGGGAAACCGTTTAGCTTCGAATAAATTAGACCAATAAGCAATGGGAATAAGGACATAGAGAAACAAAAAAAAGCCAACTAAGCTATTGGCTATGGCAAAGAAGGGTGTGGCTAGGGGGGTTCCCAAGAAACCAGCAACGGTGGACCAGTCAAGGCCAAAGGAGCCATTGCCAAGGCCTTGTTGGCCTGAACCAAGCTTTTGCATTGTGATCGAGTCTTTCCATATCCAACAGATGAAAGAGAGAGCCGATAGTGAGGGAAAAAGATAGCCTGGAAGGACATAGTAAGCAAAGCTCGATATGAACACAATCATGAAGAACTGTAGCCTAGTTAGTCCTCCCCTGCTTCTCTTTTCTTCTTCATGTGATGCCCTGCAGTTGACATGTATATCAGCTTATCAATATCGGAAAGTAACACCACAGTCTACGCTTCACAACTTGGCAATCGATCTCATTCATATACCAGAGAGTACCTGAACAAAGAGACCTGAACCAGGTTTGCTGGCTACCACATGTAAGGAGAGTCAACAAGTTATTTTCTGAATAAACCAGCCCACCCAGATCCAAGCAACTGTGTCAACAAAAATTTAGAATTTTCTCGAATTGCAACTTAAAGAGGCTTCAAGGAGTTATCCAGATTCTTGGTATACTGGACTACACATTCAAATGGATTGTGGTATCTTAAATTCAGATTAATGATACAATTCAATATTGTCATTGCTTAAAAGGTACGAAAATCCAGATTTTTATTATTTTATATAATCTCATGAAGATTTAATGCTTATTCTTGTAATTTTTTTTTCAGCAGGAACATAAAGTGGAAACTGATTTTGTGATGAAGGGAAAGTGTACCTGAGTAGTTTGTACTGGCAACATGGCAGCAACTGGATTTAGAGTTCTGTGATAGAAAGCCTTGACAATTGTAACTATGCCGACTGCATAAACACCACTTGCTCCACAGCTCGCGAAAATGGTGATCAGAACATGTTCTTTCAAATTGAAAGGCCCTGGATTCACTGAAAATGACCATGGTGTAAGCGGGACTTGAATTGGTTCTGATCGAAGAGTTGCAGCCATTAGCTTTCCTACTGGGAGGACAAGAATCTGAGCTGAAAACGAAGTAACAGATAACTGATTCTGTCGATAACCAAAGAACTGATTTACGAATGCAAGGAGGCAGCATGATGTTAGCCCCAGAACCCATGTTCGAAATGTTAAAGCCGGTAGTGAGGGGTCATCCTGATCGGAACTGTGAGCCTGACTTCCTCAATTGGGTTGTCATTATCTTCTTCATCTCCTGCAAGAACAAAATCTTTGAGTTCAAATCTTGTCAAACAGCCTCAACCATACTTGTTAGAACAGAAAGTTGAGTTTTATTGTTTTCATGATTTTGATGAACACAAACTTTAGAGAGAGCAGTACCATTTGTATCAATTTTAAATTGATGCTTCTCAAATGACCGAGGGACTTCATCTTTGACATAAGTTCCCATTTCTGTCCTCTCTGGAAAGAAATGGCAATGCTCAGTAGAGATATAGAGATATATGTCTACAGCACTTCAAGATATGATATATAAATTACCTTGTTTTAAAAGTTTTTTCTTATTCCAAGTCAGTACACCAAACTTTTAACTCTGTTGATATAATTAATTAATTAATTAATTTACGTTGAGGATCACTAATTGTCACATCCCGAATGTGGTCTAGACTTGAGAATATATATATATATATATATATATATATATAAGTTTAGGTATTCCATACAAATTTTTCATGTAGAAATATTGATTATCGTATGTGATAATCAGTGTAAAAAAAAATTACCTTGATTATGTGATAATAATTAATTCCACACGAAAAATTAATGCAAGTTCGTAATCTATAACTAATATATATATATAAGGTCATGTATATCTAAATATCCTATCGTACGGTTTAACTAATTCTTACTATGGAGAAATAGTGTAAATTTTTTTACACCAGTGAAACCGCATTATAGTTAGGTATATATATATATATATATATATATTATTGATGTAATTGACAAAGTCATATAAAACATTTCAAATTATAAGCCAATGAAGCATGTGTTATTTAAATAATGTATGGTAGTGTTTGTTTTTCCACAAATCATATTGCGTGGTATCCTTTACAACTGCTGGGAACTTCAATTATTGACTCACCTAGCTGCATGCATTTATTTCCCATGTGAGATGCTTCAACGATAACATTATGTTTGTATTACACCGTACGAGTTTGAGGTTTGTCCAGAGATAAAAATATCAATTACTATATGGTTTAGATCGAAACTCTTACAATATGGGAAGAAAAGGGAAATACACAATCAACCTTGACAGATCTAACCGGTTCAAGTTTTCGATAGGATTCTAAAAGATTTTGAATCCACCTGTAAGGCTGCAAGTTTGCTCATTTTGGAAGTTGCTTGCATCTGCTTCCTATTAACTTGTATGTCTTATTCTGGTTTTTTGTTCTCATTTTTAATGTATATATATGTATATATATATATATATTTTTTTTCTATAAAACAACCGAATGAAAAATGCCGGCCGAGAAGCCTTTTTTGAATATTTAATGCCAGTGAATCTTCTGTTCTGGTATATGTTGTCCTCTCTGCCATTGTAATATTTCCCAAAAAGATTGGAGTAAAAATATTTTTTTAAATTAAAATAAATAAATAAACAAATGAAAGGGATTTTTAGCAAAAATGCCTGGTTTTAAGGGACCATTTGCAAATCTGCCATAAAACCTATTTCAATTGCAAAAATGCCCTAAAATGACACTCTTACCCTTGTCTTAAATGAAAAAGAATGGGTTGTTGCCATAACATCCAAATCATCAGGCCACCTAAATCATCTGGTCGCCCTATCCCGATCTGGCCACCCTATCACACGTCGCCCTTCCAGTCACCGTCGCCGTTCAAGTCATCGTCGCCATCGTCTCCTTCAAGCCACCGTCTCCTTCAAGCCACCGTCGCCACCGTCTCCTTCAAGCCACCGTGGTCGATCCCACTCCATCTCGTTCCAGCCAGCTTCTCCAATCCGATCGCTGTCGCCTTCTAGCCATCGTCGTCGATCCCAATCGTTGCCATTCCAGCCATCGTCGTAGATCCCAATCGTCGCCATTCCAGCCACCGTCTCCATTCCAGCCGCCTTCGCCTTCGAGCCATCGTCGTCAATCCCAATCGTCGCCATTCCAGCCACCGTCGCCATTCCAGCCGCCTTCGCCTTCGAGGTAATTTGATTTTCGAACCCTATTCTGATTTTGAGTTGAAATTGTTATTTGAGTTTTCAATTTTCTAGTTTGATTGGTTTGATTTAAAACCAAATAATCTTTCGTTATTTGCTTACACCGGTATAATATTATTGGTCATTGGACTTGAAGATTCCATGTACCTTTGTGGTTAAGTTTCACTTGTTTGTTGCTGGATATCTGGTTCAGAACCTGACTTCATTGTATAAAATCTCTTATTGATTTTTTTTATTTATAAAAATCTTAACAAAAGTTGTTCGAAATTAGTAGCAACTGCAATATTGATGCATGAATTATTACTATGATGATGTCATCCATGGTTTAATTTCTTCATTTTTCTTGTCATGCTTTGCCATCAAAGTAAGTAGATAACTGTGTTAGCTTTTGAATCAATTAGTAAATTTTTATCTTTGCAGTATTGATAGTCAAAGTGTTGATCGTGCTTATCGAATTGCGCAAAAGAAGGATGCCGTTGTGTATAAATTAATGACAAGTGGAACCATTGAAGAGAAGATATACAACAAGCAAGTCAGAGATTTGTTTTCTATGTATGTTTGGCTTTCGTGGTACATAATTTTCATCTACTAGCAGCTCATAATTTTATAATTCCAAATAGTTGAGGTAAACTGTTGAGACCTCCATCTTGCTAGGGTTCAATATGTCTAAAAGTTGTTGTAAACCTACTGTGAGAAGGAATTGTGTGTAATCATCTCAAATTGTTTCAAGGGAAATAAATAGAATCGTTGGAACTTCAAAAGGATTTAAGGATTTGAAGAACCTGAGATTTTGAAAATTAGACAACTTCTTTGATTTTGAGGGAAATATGCTACTTTATACAATCAAACCAACCAATAATATTATTCTGATTTTGGTTTTAAAATACAAATTATTTGGTTTTCAATTTTCGAATCCTAACAAAAGATTCGAAAAATTGTTGAATTATATGGGATTAGTTTTATTTTGATTAAAATTAGGTCGTTTATGGTTTCTAACTTTGATTTGAGGGTTTTCCAATAGTTTGATATTAAATGGGATTGCACTTGCAGTCTATACACAACTTTTGATATTAGTGTATATATATTTCACAAAAAAAATTGATATTAGTGTATTTATATCTCACACGAAAGCCTCATAACAGTCTTGTCATGCTACTGTTGTGTTGAGGTCTATATTCTTATAAAAACATAGTAAACGGTTTGTTTTTGGTTTCTGACTTGTTTCTGGTGAAGGCTTGGTGGTTTCCAATTGTATTTTTGTAAGCTTGTTTTTGGTTTATGGCTTTTGGCCTTTAATATACTACCGTTCAAAAATGTGATGGGGTGAAATTGTCTTTTATATTTGTTTTGTTTTAATAATTAAAATTGTTTGAATATAATTATGAAATGTGTTTAGGTCGATACACATGGGTGGAACCAAATTACTTGAATCGCTCAAGATTAAGGAGTGTGATCGTTTTCCCTCTCGAGTTACTGGGTATTGTAACTGGGAAAGTATCAGACTTATTAAGTCGCGTCTGACACCAAAACAACTCGAGTTGTTTGGAGTGACATGTTTCGGCCATTTTTTGAATGTGGGTGATATGGTGTTGTCCGGACAATTTTGTCACCATATCTTGCTTAGGGAGTGTCATGTTAAGAATGCCAATGAGAATACATCTTCTTTGTGGTACCATGTTGGCAACGGGGTGATACGGTTCAACCCAGTGGAGTTTTGTTTGGTTAGTGGGCTAACCTTTGGTGCATACTCTGATTCCACATTACAGATTGTCAAACGAAAGGACAGTAGACTTCGTCGATCCTACTTCCAAGGTAGTAAAGTTCATGTTAAAATGATTATTGATTGTTTTAGGAATTTGGGTCCCAATAATAAATATAGTGATGATGACATTGTGAAATTGGCTTTAATACTTATATTGGAGATGACTTTGGTTGGAAAAGATGATAGGACTAGCATTATGTATTGGGCATTAGAATTAGTGGATGACTTGGATGCATTTAATAAGTTTCCGTGGGAACTCTCTTTCTACTTGCCTTCTTGGCCGTGATGATAAATTCAAGAATAAGTTTATTGATAAGTTGAAGGAGAAGGTCGATGGTCCAGTGAAACGGAAAGAGGAGAGGTACAATGTTTATGGGTTTGTGACGGCTTTCCAGGTAATGCGTTAATTGATGAATTTTATTAAAATACATTTGAGGGAACATGCATGTTTCCATACACTAACTTACCTTTCAAAAATGTCCCGTCAATAGCAATGACCGGTCTAATAGAAGATAGAAAACCAACTATACAAGCTTTCAAGCAAAAGAACATATACATGAACCTGTTAGACGAATCTGTGTGGAGGTCTGTAACAATCCCAAGATTTGCTTGCTCCAACATGTATAAGTATGATGGCAAAATACTGTATGACTCAACCGGTGTTCCTTGAACCTCTTCTAAGGCAATATGTCTAGCTCGGTACCCTTTGTGGTAGTTACAAGATATGCCAAACTCTCTTTACATGTCGTGTATAATTTCCTTGGGCTTGTATGAACGATGATCACGAAATTTCTCTTGTATGTGTTCCCCTATAACCCGTGCACTTGCTTACCTCTGATGCGGAAATCGTGCTTCAGTAGAGCATGTGTGCTGATTGTCAAATTTCCTAATCTGAAAATAATATGAATTCTGAACTTTAGCTGCAAGCAATCGCCAATTGCAATCCTCAACAATGCATCTCACTTGATATCGTGTTGTATCAGACTTGAACACCCTAATCTGGAACCGGTTGGCAAGTGCATAATTACCTAATTGCGATTTTAGCTGTTTCTTGCTTGGAAACAATTCACCCACTTCAAGATGCATAGTAACAGGTCTAGGTGCAACTTCACCAGAATTAATAGAATAAAATGTACATGGAGGTGGAACAAGCCTCTGAACATGGGCAAACTGCTCGTCATACCGATTGGAAACTCATTTAGGAATGTAATTAAATTGTGTTTCTGTTTCTTCATGCTCAGGAATGTGTTGGTTACCCATCGTATTTTCAAAACTAAAATGACGGGAAGGAGATTGTAATCCCTCTCGAATATCATCCAAATGGGCAACCATGTTAGGTACATCCGACCTTTCAAACTCATCCATAGTACTGACCTGTATATTGCTTTTATGTGTATAATGAAATTCATGATGAAGAGTTACATGGTGTAGGTTGTGAGAGGACTCTGGTTGTTTAAGTTCATTTCTGGAGTCTCATGGCCGATTTCCTCAACACTTATGCAAACTAATGGGTCAACATTCTATCGACGAAGCAACAATGCAACATCCTCATCATCTACAATCTCAATTGGCATGCTAGGACGAAACGTTTGTAGAAGAGTCGTCATACTAACCCAATAATGATCTCTGTCAATTCCTATGACGTTGTATACCTTACCTAACTATTGGCCATAATTTGAATCCCTTGAAAAATTAAACGCCTTCGCTCTTCGACCTTCATACCAATACTTACCATGTTGATGGTTGGTAAATCGTTAGTTGAAGTTAGATAAATCTAATAAATTATGTAATAAATTGAGTGAAGTTATAAGTGAGCGTATTTAGGGTATTTAGGGTATTTAGGGTATTTTTGCAATTGCTTTAGGTTTTAGGACAGATTTGCAGTCCTTCAAATATGGTAGTTTTGCTAAAATCCCCAAATGAAATCAAGAAAGAGATGGACAACAGAATGTGAAAATTCTTGTCCTTGGAACGTTTTGTTGAAGATTACAATTTTTTTTTTAATTATCTATCTATCATTGCCATCACCATTGAGATAAGATGTTGTGTTTGTCTCACTTGTTACTAGTCAGTGAAATTTACAAAAGCAACTTGCACTTATCCCAACGAGAAAAAAAACAAAACAAGACAATAATTGATAGCTATTTGTGAGGAAAAAGCTTTGGAATATATATATATATATATATATATAGAGAGAGAGAGAGAGAGATGGATACAAAAATCGAAACCGAATTGAACCAAACAAAATCTAACCGAAAATGGGTGTTTGGTTCGGTTTATTGCTTCTATTTGGTTCAAACCGAATTGAATTCGGTTCGGTTTTGGTTTTGAAGATACAAAACCGGACCGAATAAACCGATTTTTTTTAATGATTTTTTTTTTGTAAATTTCAATCTTATTATATACTGTTTATTGATGATGTTTTATTTTGAACTATATTATGTACTATATTTTTGTACTTATATTTTATAGAAATTATGATGATTTTATATTTTGATTAATTATATAGACCGAATATGATTGAAATTTTATATTTGGATTGAAAATTGGGTTGTAATTTGTTTAAATTCTTTGTTACATATTATGTTTTCTTAAAAAAGTTTAAACCTAAATACTAAAAAGCAACTTAACGGTTTAAAAAATTAAAAAACATATAAAAAAACCTTCAAAGCCCAATAGACCCAAAACCGAACCAAACAGAAATAAATGTGTGCGGTTGAATACGGTTTTAACCAAAACCGAACCGAACCGAACCGATTCATGTCCATCCCTATTTATATTTGGGTTTTTTTTTTTTTTTTAAATGAATGCAAAGATGGTTTGGTATTCAAACTGAGTTAGTATAATGTTATATTTGATTAGGAGATGTTTCAATGGTTTGTGTTGGTAACGCTGTGATGGTCGTGTTGATTTCGATTGCTTTGTACCGATTAGAATGGTGAATGTGGACAGGATCGAATAAGGTTAAATTTTAAATACTTATCTTATCGTTTGATTAACATATAAATGAATTTGATTTAGAAGTCGTTTTTAACAAATTTCAAGTGATTTTCAGAAATTTCTAATAAATATTAAAATTTTCTGGAACGGTTTTTAAATATTTTTTAATGAATTTTAAAAAACGAACCGTGTGGTAGTGTATTCCAAAATTTTCCTGCTACCTTCCAAAAACAGCTCTTCAATAATAGCCATTCATGACATGAATCTATATTCGTTCTTTATGTCATTATACTTTGAATTTTTCTTTGCCGTCTCTCATATTTTTCTGCATATATAACAAGTACCTTTTGTTTATGATTTTTCAGAAAAATTTCTGGCAGAAATTGCTCTAAGGTTCATCTATTAGTGATGTAGCTCGAAGTCTTTGTCTCGAAAGACTTCTGGTATTCAATGTATTGTTTACACATCTAAAACGACCTGACTCATGATCTTAGAATTTTCAATGTATTGTTTATGCATTTAAAATGACTGAATCCAATATCTTAGCGACTTAGCATGTAAAACAAGATTCGATTCATAGATTAAAGCTATGTTTGAGATCGACAAGCTTGAAAATTAGGTTTGATTTGTCGGTCAAGATTCGATGCTGTGTGTTTTAACAGAAATGACAAGCTTGAAGTGTTTGTTCTACTTGGAAGTTTTTCCCAGGAATCAAACAAAAAAAAAATTCAAATTCTAATTCTCAAGGATCGATGTGTAAATATTCCACGATGATAGAGATATTTCAAATGCAATTCTGAGATCATGTTGGAATTTTATACAGGTCATTAGCATGTATCAGGAACAGTGTTGATATAATTAAAAAAAATGGTTATTGAATTTGGAAACTATTTTGCTGGTGGTCCCGGAACCTGATCAGTTGCTTTAGATTCTGTCAGATTCTTCTTCTCAGATTGTTTTCATATTTTAATCCCAGAATATTATTATAGAACTCGTTGAACTCTTTACGTGACCCGGAATCGGTTTCACAGGGTGTTCACTAATCAGGAATCCTAATACGGAATTCTTGATTTATGATTACACTGTTTACTAATATCAGTTAGGATCGGAAGTCCAAGGGTGCCCTTTTCTGATTCCCGCTTTCATGAAACTCATTTACCTTTCCTTTTATTTCATTTCGTTCCTTGATTAATAAATATTTATTGTTTCAAAGATAAATATATAATCGGTTGTTAACAAAAAACAAAAAAGGGGCAATATTAATACTGACATGTTGCGATAAAAGTTTTTAAGAGTTCATATTAACATAGGATCGAGGTTCATCGGAATTTGAATACGAGAACTTAATTACATATTTCATAATCTCCAGAAAGTCTAACATGGAGACATAGATTATGCACAAATTTCAGGCATATACACAACCAAGGCAGTAATGTCCTTGGTGAAACTGCATTTTCTGAAACATCTCAGAACACAGGGCACCCTTCGACTTTCATTCCTGGAGCGGTAGGACAGTTTGCCAATTCACAGTGATCTTCCAACTCCTTACCCCACCACGAAGGACCGTAAATATCATAAGATTGAAGAGAGAAATATAGCAAAACTCCCATGAAAGCAACACCAGCATCCAAAGCAGCTGACAATATATAAGTATGCCTAGCCCACCACCCCTTGTACTTCTTGAAGATATAATAGTTGAAGAAGATTCCGACAGCCCCCCAACTCAGATAGTGCACTGCTTTAGCCGCAGGCATTCCTGATCCTCCTGCCATAATCATCGGCATGTGTATAAGCTTGAGCCATTTCTTCTCGGGGAATTTTCGTGAGAGCAGCCAGACCGGAACTGGGGAAAGTAGGCCAATTAGGAAGAACCAGTTCAATTCCGGGTAGATACCCTCCTTAGTGAACATTCTGCCTGGACCGACAACCCCCCATATGATGGAAGCATTATAGAATACTTCGTCACTTGGACATGTCCATGGACTCCCTACTGGTAGCAAAGATTCGTCACATATGTGATCAATGGATGTGAGAAGCCACCATGATGTGAAGAAGTAGACAGTCGAAGCTACTATAGTTCCAACCAACTAAACACAAACAAGTAGATAAAAAAAACAAAACAAATTATGAGTCAAATGGCGACCATTCGATCCTGGGACATTGTCAAGCTAAATGAATGCTTACCGAGTAAACATTTTTTTGTAAATGATCAAATTACCTGAACAATGAACATGGATCTTGGGGGGATTTTCATGTAATGACCAAGTTTGAAGTCACTGAGAAAACTGAGGGCTTGTGCCATGCTGATGTAGCCATAGGTCTTGAAAGCAACATTGGCTAGAGGCTTCCCAGGAATCATATACCCAATTACCAACTCTGTAATCACATTCAGTCCTGGTTGCTGCACAAAAGCAACACATTCTTAACGATAGAAATTCGTTGATTTGATAACAGAAATAATCTGTGCTTGGTCATGAAAGGCATACCAAATTTGTTGTGGCCTGAATTATTCCAACAGGTAAGGTGAAAAAGAAGGCCATGAAACAAGCAAATAAAAGCCCCCACCATGGAAGTTGAAGTTGTTTGTCAAAGCTTTCGAGGGAATAGATTGAAAGAATCACTGTCAAAATGAGGATGGTGTAGAACCACCATTGCGGTACTGCTTTGTAATTCTTCTTCATCATCCTTGTATGCACATCACCAAACTGATCTTTCGCTGCAGTGGTTGTTTTCTTCCACATTTTCCAAATAGCTCTACATTAATTGTGCTTGTCCGGAAAGAAAAATTATCATCACAAAAGAATCCTTGCGCAAGAGATAATATAATAATAATGAACCGAAATGGAATGAGAAATACTTACTGTCCTTCAAAGAGTGCAACATGAGAAATACTAGCCATCAGAGTAGCGAAACTCAATCCATACATAAAGCCGAAAAGGACACTGACATAGAGTTTGCTATAATTATCATAAGCAGCTTGATTGAGATCAAAGGTTTTTTCGTTCAGGATTCGTGAGATATTGTAAATTTTACCGGTAGAATCGAAAGTTTTTGAAGTCATTATTGGAAATTTCCTGGCTTCATAGGTATTAGTCCAATAAGCAATGGGAACAAGGACATAGAGGAACAAGAAGAACCCGATTAAGATATTGACAATGGCGAATAAGGGAGTAGCTAAAGGACTTCCCAGAAAGCCAGCCACAGTCGACCAATCAAGACCGAAAGAGCCAATTCCAAAGCCATGGAGGCCTGAACCAAGCTGCTGGGCCAGGACTGAGTCCTTCCATATCCAACAAACAAAGGAGAGAGCGGTTAGTGAACCGAAAATTTGGCCTGGCATGATATAATATGCGAAGCTCGTAATGAAAACAATTAGGAAGAATTGTAGCCTAGTTACTCCTCCCTTGGATCTCTTTTCCTTTTCATGTAATGCCCTGCAATATGCATGAGTTTTTCAATTTCAGGAAAAAAAAAATACATCTACAATTCAAAGTTCGCGATAAAAACCTAAATAGAGAGACTTGAACCAGGTTTGCTGGCCACCACATGTATGGTGAATCTACAAGGTATTTCCTGAATAAACCGGCCCATCCATACCCGAGTAACTGAATTTCCATCACAGGAAATATTAGATCTTGATCAGATTTGCAAAAATTTCAAAGAAAACATTAGAGAATATGGTTCAAGGTACCTGAGTGGTTTGTGCCAACAACATGGCTGCTACAGGATGCAGACTTCTGTGGTAAAAGGCCTTGACAATTGTTATAATACTCACTGCATAGACTCCACCTGCTCCACAACTAGCAAATATGGTGATCAAAACATGTTCTTTCAAGTTGAATGGCCCTGGATTCAACGAAAAAGTCCAATTTGTGAAAGAGAATCGAACCACTGTCGTTGGAAGTGTTGCAGCCATCAGTTTTCCCATTGGAAGAACCAGAATCTGTGCTGAAACAGAGCCGAAATAGAGCTGGTTCTGTCGATAAGAGAAGAATTGGTTCACAAAGGCTAGAAGGCAGCATGATATCAACCCCAGAACCCACGTTCGAAACGTCAACGCAGGTTGTGAAGGGTCATCCGTGATTGAAACTGTGAGCCTAACTTCCTCAATTGGGCTGTCATTAACTTCTTCATGTCCTGTATTATGCATGAAAACAAATTTACAATTTGAATCGGAATTCCAATACAAAAACACTTACAGGATTGTTAGATTGATTACCAGTCACATTGATATCAGTCTGATTCTTCTTCCCTGGCAGAGAATCAAGGACATCATCATGGATGTAACTTGACATTTCTCAGAGAATATTTGCAGGATCCTGAAAAACCTGTGACACTCAAAATGCTTTTGCTTGTTTGGTCTATTTATTTATATTTAAAGCTATACTCTTTATTCTTCTTCCTTTGAACAGAATCTTTAATCACTTTAAAAGCATTACATAAATGTCATTTCTTCCCTGAATCTCGCAAATCCAAATTAAGCATAGACAGTTGGCAAAATTATTAGAGTAATGTTAGGTTTTCTAAATTTTTTCTTAATTTTTTTCTCAAATGAAGTTGACATGTGAAGTATCAACATCTTGTAAATCATGAGATTATACGGTAAGTGATAAAATGTTGACATCTCGCATGCCAACACCATTTGGGAATGAATTTGAGAAAATTTGTAGGAAGCCTAATATTACTCAAATTATTATTATTATTATTATTTCACTAACTTCTCTACAGGTTTGGTTAAAAATTGAAATACAGGCAGACTCTATAGTTTTAAGAAATTCATCGAAACCATCTTCAGAAATTTTAATAAATTATCATAAATTCCCCCATCAAGGGAATTCCCGTGTCTATCTTGCAAACTAGACGGGTGTATTTGTAATTAGAGTAAATCTGTGGTTATTATGTGAATAAAAATAAAATTTAGTGTATTGTTTTGGAAAAGTTGATGACCAAATAAAAAACTTTTTTTTATTATGAATTTGGGATGAATTACAGTCCATGTTCTTGCATATGAGAATAATTTTTCCTAATACATTGTTCAAACAAAAAAAAACCAGAAATGAAAAAAAAAATTAGAGTGAGAGAAAAAAAAAATAAGGAAAAAATGTTTTATTATTAATTTTTTCTTTGGTATAAAATATATACAACTTTTTTAGTAGGTAAATCAATTCTATATCCATTTTGAAAGATGTACTCAACAATTCTTGAGTGAGACACTTTTTTTTTTTTGTTGATAATATCTATTCGGGATCAAATTTCTTTTTGAAAACTTTCGTCATTGGTAGGATTCAAATCGCTTACCTGAGAGTCATTTGCCCAAACCCAATCTTGTTTATCTATCAACTGGTGGTTTGAGTGAGACACTTAACATAAATATTATATATTTAGACTAGAGTTTCCAAAATTATAAATTATGAAGCTGTAAGCCTGTAACCTACTCAACTTCCATACAAAGGTTATTTGCCTGACTTCAAGGATGGTTAAGAAATTAGTCCATTTTGGTTTATATCTGTTGCAAACTTGCAATTCAGTTTATTCAGATTTGAACCATTTTGGAACCTCTATACCGCGTCATTAATATACACGTAATTTTTTAGTATTTAAATATGATCATGATATGTTTGTAAATATTGATGGCATGTATATTATAGTACATTAGTACAATAAGTCTTTAAAAATTCTAATAAATATATGTGATGAATATATTACATATATTTGATATAATATATGTAATATATATCTAAATATGCCTTGACAGATCAACCCAGCTAGGCGGGATACCCGGCCTTACTCTGGCCGGAAAGTCCGGGTAAATCCCGGACGCTCCTTATCCGGCACGGGGTAAGGGTTTTCTGGGTACTCGGGGCGGTTGTGTTTTGGCCCGATCCGGGTATACCTGGATACCCGGTTTTATTTTTTAAAAAACTATTTAATAAATCTTTTCGATTAAAAAAAAAAAAACAAACCCAAATTTTCCTCTATTTGTCTTCTCGATCTCTTCCTGGTATTTTGTCCTTTCTTTCATTTTTCTTAAAATTACTATTACCCATTTCGGCTTGTCAACACTGAAGATCATATCAGCTTGTCTGGTTCGTAGACTAATTTTGAAATGACTTTCGGATAGTGAATATTGACTAACCAGTAGCCATGTAAAAGGTTTGTAACCTTATCAAGACGCTATCAACAGTTGTCTGTCCAGTCTGTCTGTCCTCTGTCGTATGTATGTGAGTGATTGTTTTTTCATGATCAACACTTCAATTATCAGCCAGACATAATTGTATTGGTTCACATGACTTTTGAATATAGAAAAACGTATGTTTAAGTCTCAGCCTCAGAATCTCTCTGATATTTTGGTGGAAAAAATGCATATTTCTTTATCATGTTAAATTGATAGAAAGTTTAAGCTCAACTTTGTTGGGGATGATTTAGGAACTGATGAATCGCGGAATCGTCGTGTCTAATATACGTCCATAACTCATAACAATTAATAATGTCAATAGCATAAAAATAGATGAGAGAAAATAAACCAATTACAACACAAGATATACGTGGAAAACCCAAATCAGATAAAAAACCACAGGCCGTCAGGACGACAGAGAAAGTTCCACTATATGATAAATTGTTACAACCATATATTCTAGGATACTCTCTCACACCCAAACTTCAAACCACGCTCACAAGATCCTCAACAATAACCCCACAATATCCCTCAAGTCTCCCCTGAATATCACCCACGGATTTCTAACTTGATCCACTGATATTCCCTTTGATCCCTCCGTGGATATTCCCACGGGTCTCTCACTCGGATCTCACCACTCTCTCTGATGTTACATGGTGTTCTTTTTGCTCTACACAAAATAACGTAATTACAAGGTCTATTTATACTATTTCCTATTTATGACAAGTCATCTTGTTTAGGAGAAATCCTTTTCCTTTAAGTACATGACTTTTCTATTATTCATGAAGACAAATTATTTCCTTTTCCTATTAACACAATAACTTTCAGAAGAAAACATATTTTCTATTTTCACGCAACATTCCTATTTGGGCAAGATACGCCGTTTTCACGGTATGGGTAGCGGTGTGCACCCCGCTCCCTATACCGCGGAAAGCCACTGGAGATGACATCTCAGAATACCGCAGTCAACGCCTTTGCCTCCGTCACGGTCTACACTACGTGAATCCACAGGAGTTCGATCGCTCCCTATGCCGCGGTCAGTGTGCATGTCTGCACCGTGGTCTACGCCGCGAAACCTACTAGAATTCGTTTCTTCGGTTCTTTCAGTTTTCAAACCTCCCTCAAACAATACCATTCCAACTTCCAAACATTATCCCACGTCTCCAGGAAACTCCACATCAATTGAGTCTTGTTTGGTTAACATTGGGTTCACTTGAGAATAAGAGCCAAAACCTAACAATTCTCCCATTTGCCTTGAATTCTAAAGACCTTTGTCCACAACCACGATTCTCATCAACGAGAATTAACATACCCCACCACAAGGTATAACCACTTAGGAACGAACCATCATATTTTTTTTTCTTCTTCTCGTTGTTTCAGCACCATGTCGAAAATAACCTACTGAAATTGTGGTGCAACTCCTCAAGTCAGATTACCAGGGAGTTCGTCAGCCATCGACATCCTTGTCCACCATACACCTTGCATCACTTTCTGACTAATGCCTTGTGCACAATTATGGATCACTAGCAGCAACATATCATCTTCCATGGCCGGTGGGAAAAACAACCAAAAGGATAAACATGTCCTTACATCACCCAACCCTGTGAAAGACCTTTCATTCTTGCACCACATACCTGGTGAAAGACTTGCTACTAGAACCGGGAATGCTTTGCCAGATAAGCCCCACACCATCACCAGAGACTTCGAGCGTTCAATTTTTGTTTTTTTTTATATTCAATTTGCGCCTTGTGTAACCTAGATTGGATCGCCATGACTTGTACCTACCACCATAAGCCAAAAAAAAAAATCTCCTTCATCTCTATTCTTATTTTCATCAAACCTTGCCAAGTTCGAAACCGTTTTCAAGATGTATCTCCTTTGCTAAACCATACTAGGCAACCATCATCATCATCCCAATACCACCGAGTCATCTATACAATCTCCTATAAGACTTAAAAAACTCCATCGCCAAACCATAACTACAAAGTCCTCCATAAGCCATCCCGTAAGGACTTGAAACCGCCATCGCTGAACCAAGGCTCTGATACCGATTGTTGGGGATGATTTTTGGAACCGATGAATCAAAGAATCGTCGTGTCTAATATACGTCCATAACTCATAGTAATTAATAACGTCAATAGCAGAAAAATAGATAAAAGAAAATAAACCAATCACAACAAAAGATATACGTGGAAAACCCAAATCAGATAAAAAACCACGGGCCGTCAGGACGACAGAGAAAGTTCAACTATATGATAAATTGTTACAACCATATATTCTAGGAAACTCTCTCCCACCTAAACTCTAAACCACGCTCACAAGATCCTTAACAATAACCCCACAATATCCCCTAGGTCTCCCCTGAATATCACCCACGGATCTCTAATTTGATCCACTGATATTCCCTCTGATCCCTCCATGGATATTCCCACGGGTCTCTCACCTGGATCTCACCATTCTCTCTGATGTTACATAATGTTCTTTTTGCTCCATACAAAATAACCTAATTACAAGGTCTATTTATACTAGTTACAAAGATTTAAGATAAAAGGAAATCTTACTCCTAAACGTACAAGAATTATTTGTTCCACATAAATACTATTTTCTATTTATGATAAGTCTTCTTGTTAATGAGAAATCATTTTCCTTCAAGTACAGGACTTTCCTATTCTTCATGAAGACAAACTATTTCATTTTTCGATTAACACAAGAAATTCCAGAAGAAAACACCTTTCCTATTTTCGTGCAACATTCCTATTTGGGCAAGATACATCGTTTCTGTGGTCTGGGTCGTGGTGTGCACCCCGCTTTTTATACCGTGGAAAGCCACTGGAAATGACCGCTCAGAATACAGTGGTCTACGCATTGCCTTTGTCATGGTCGTTTGACTGCTCCCTATACCGCGGTCTGTGCTCATGTCCACACCGCAGAACCTACCAGAATTCATTTCTTCAGTTCTTCCAGTCTTCAAACCTCCCTCAAACAACACCATTCCAACTTCCAAACGTTATCCCACGTCTCCAGAAAGCTCCACATCAGCTGAGTCTTGTTTGGTTAATGATCAGAACGATTTATATACCTATTTGAGGTCTCAATTACCTCACTTTTGTTCTTGTTTTCGAGTATATTTTGGTATTTGATGTGTTTGTGAGCTTTGTGTAGGTACATGTTCCCTATGGAAGGTATTTGAGCTTAATTGAAGAGTTTTGGAGGTTAAAGGGCAGAATTTGGAATAACTTATACAGACACCCCAACTTTAAAAGGTCATATATCTATCCTCTGATTGAACTACATTTCCAATAACCACTTTTCGGAAAGCCTCGGAGGTCGTCTTTTCAAATCAGTTTACAGATCGCAATTCAGAGGTTTGTAGAGAAAGTTATGACCGTTTTCGTAATGGTGCGCATAGGTGCAGTAAGCAACCACGCGAGACAAATTTGCAAACCGCGTTTTGTACTGCGTAGAAGGGCAGCAAGCTCCAAAAATTGATGTGCGGTTCAGTGTGTTGATGCGTACAGCAGATCGTATCACACATCTTGGCAGAAATGCATTTTTCAGCCATTTTCAAAGGGGTATTCTTATCTTTAACCCAAAAATCTTGCCCTAACCTCCCACACTATAAATACCCCATTTTCTCTTCATTCTTGAGAGCTCTCTTCCCCTCTTTTCCCCTTCTCACACCTCTTCTCTTCTTCTTCCATTTTCTTTCATCTTTTGCTCTCATGGAGGTTGTTCCTCCATGGGAGCTCACCATACACCTCCACCTCACCACTATACACTTCCTCCATCCATCTTAGAGTAGATTACAAAGGAATTAGGAGCCAAAGCCGAGCTAGGAAGGCTAGGACCATCTTTGGAGGACTTGTCTTCAAGGGTTTGCTCTTATTTACTCATTTCTCTGTATTTCTTGTATTCTTTGATGTATTCCACCAATTTGAGGATATTGTAAACCTACACTTTTGTAATAAATGTATTGATTGTTCTTAAATTCATTTGGATTTTGTTTTGCTCTTTGATATATGTATTTTTATGATCTTAATATGATATGTATGTGCATGAATTGTTAGAAATCAATATGTGTCCATGATTGGGTTTAGGAGTAGTTGTAATTTAGAGTAGAAATTAGATACCCATGATTGTTGATTGATTGATGGATGACTTGAAATTCCATGTATTGAGTAATTTGAGCAATATGGATTTTAGCCCCAAAGAGTAGAAAATGTTCCAGTTCAGGCTTTTAGTTGTTAAATTGACCTTGGTTCATATCCTTGTTCTTAATGGGTCTTTGTATTAAGACACGATTATCCATCCACGTGACAGGATTGGGTGATGAATTGATTGTGGGAAAATTCCCTAATCAAGAGGATAAACCTTTAACCTAAATTGAATGTTCTTAATGATATACCAATTACATTGTTGCATATAGTTGTTAGGTAAACTTGTTTCCCATGTTTATCTATCTTAGAGAGTTAACTAAACCAAATCTTTGAGTTAGAAGTAAAGACCACCCACATTTCTTTTGTGCTCATGTAGTTATATGGATGTTTTGAATGCTTAAAGCTTTTGCTTAATTGATGACTTTGTAATTGATCCATGGTTAGATGTTATGTACCGAGAGGAGACGCGTTTGACAATGCTTAGATAAACATTCACTATGCTTGACTAAAAAGTGCTAGAATCATTAGGCTAGCGTATAGGGTTCGATTTGTATTCCACGTGCTTAATGAGTTCATATATATTGTTCGGATTGCTCGAGAGAGATTTCGGGTATATATGGATACTATCTCTAAGACATCGAGAGAGATTAAAGATTAATTAAGGGGATACGAGCCTATGTATACTTGCACATTTGAGGATTAGGTGAGTCTAGAACGTAATTAGGAGGATTCTCACGGTTGAGTTGTTTCCATAGTGTAACCACATTTCATGCATATCTCCATTTCATCTATCATTGTATATATCATTTATATAAGTTATTTAGTTATATTATTATTCACTTTTCCGCACACGCAACACACGAGTCCGCTTGGAGTGTTGTAATAATAGCTAGAACTAGAAACGATCGGTGAATCCCATCTCTCTGTGGATCGATCCCTTGCTTGCCGCTGTGCTAGTCTCTGTGACTTGCGCCCTTACGAGACCGAACTTAAATGTTCATATTTGATGACACTACAACGACGTGTCCCGATCAGTTAACATTGGGTTCACTTGAGAAAATGAGTCAAAACCTAACAAACTTGACTTTGAATAATCAAAAAAACAAAAACAAGACTATAAATATGGATAGAGAAAGGGACATATTTGGCAGGAACGGTGCCTCTTCGGGAGTCCACCGTGGTTGTTATGTTAGATTGGTTTGTAGTATTGAATCGGTGATGGCGTGATGCATTGTGTCTTTTCATTTTTGTCTAAAAGAAGCTTTTATTTTTTCCTTATGTATTGGTGGTATTTATATACGAATTAGACTATAGACACTAGAAAAATGATCCGCAGAGATAGATTTCGATTCAACATGAATCAAAGCAAAATAAAATTCTCTGTGTTGTTATTTGCAATGATTGAAGACAATATTTGATAATATACTAGCTGGTGAGGCTGGTATATCAACTCTTGCTATGTTGTTGCCTTTGAAAGTTTTGATCATAATTTTAGTTTTGTTTCTATTAAATTTTACAGATTGAAATGTCTTTATCACAACAAAATCTGGATTTTAATAGTAATAGTCCATTGAACACTCAGTGTCAAGCTTCAAAGACGTGGTAACAAATCACTTCAATTTATCTCATAATATAATTTTATTTGTAAGATTTTTATAAAATTGTGAGCAACATATGACATTATATTTTGAGTTTATGAAAACTAAATTTATTAGAGTGTTTAAGTAAGTAAAAGTTGATCGGATTAAACCGGTTATTAATGTGATCAATATTGTTGGGCTCGGTGCACCTTAACTACATTAAATATATGTAGGATATGATATGCGTTATTGTATATGTGTAAGCCTAGTATTCTTTTTAGAACCTAGTCATCCTATTAGGGTTGAGAATCCTTTATGGGTTAAGATTCTAGAAAATTATACTATTTATAGGGGGTTCTTACTCTTACTCATAGTATGTGTTACAAAATTGTCTTCTCGTTAGGCAATCTGAGAAAGGTGAGAAAAGAGTAAAATACTTTCCTTTTCAGGTTATTGAACTATTATGGATTCTAGATTAAGACTCTCTAAGAGTTAGATGGTTTTCCCTGTATTTCTAGATACGCGTCTATTATTTCTTATGCACATAATATAATATTAAATTATCTTTATATATAATACTACTAGTGGTATCAGAGAAAATCATATTGTTGCATTGTTTGAATCTTTTTTTTTGTTTTATTAAACACACAGGATAGAATTGAATAGTTGTTACTTTAAATTAATTCCAAGTTTGAATTGTGTGTTGGTTATATACATCGTATGTTATTTGGTAATTATGTTGTGTATCACTGTATTTGAATGGTTTCAATTGCCATGGACTTAACATATACAATTACTGCAATCGATATAATATGGATTCACAATTTAGTCTACGAATGCCTACTAACATGATATTGCCTTATATACCAGTATATCATATGTTAAACAACAAAATCTAAATCCATGTTTGTATTGAATTTTGCTGTGGATAATCCATCTTTGTACTGAATTTTGTTATGGATTACATGGGGATACAATCCTATAATATCTTGTCTGTTATTTGGTAATTAAGAATGCAATTTTTAGGTATCTCTATAGAGAGAATCTCGACTGCCACACACACGACTGAATCAAATTGTATGAATCATTAAAATTGGATCTTTTATTTTAGAATTATTTTGTGTGTATTGTTACGAATCTGGTGATGATTGTTGGTTGAACTGAGTTGCATCAATGGCGAATTCCGGTAAGATCAAGATCTGATCGTATGTAGGGTTCGATTGCATCAGATGCAAGATGCAGTTCGATGGATCTTGCATCAAACCTACCTTATTAGGAGCCAATTGGTCCAGACCCGTGCTTATCCAAATGGGTCGTTCTTCTCAGACCTACGCGTTGGTGGGCGTCGCGAGTTTGTCGAAGCCGTGGTTGGTCGTCGCTTTTCCGACGATATCGTGTTCACCGGTGAGCCAGAGATCCGCACAAAGTTGATCTATTTTTGGGTTTTGTAGATCCGCTGACTGTTCATGGATCGAACGATTAGGGACGAAGGGCGTGGGTCTGGTTGTTTTGCGGGCCCTCGTGGATTTTCTGGTGAAGGTGAGTCCCAGCCATCATTTTTTCTGCTGCTGTTGTCGCCGTTCTGGTGGCCGACGGATCAAGGTTGGCTTCGGCGCAAGAAACATAGGGCTTTTTTGGTTTGATTTTGGTTTGGGCAATCTTTTGAGAATTTGATATAATATTGGACTGTTTTTGTTATTTGCCTGAGCCCTTTTTAATTCGTCACAAAAAAAGGACAACTCTTGTTGCATTATAAACGAAAAAAGGTTATGGAAGAAGCTTGCTTTCCATCAAAGAGTACTGCAACATGTGTAATGCTAGCCATTAGAAACAAGTTCATTCCGTATGTGAAGGCAAACATGACACTAAGATAGAGTTTGCTGTAATTATCGTAACCAACGTTATCAAAATCAAATGCTTTATTATTAAGGATTCGGGTAATGTTGTAAGGTTGACCTTTAGAGTTAAAAGTATGTGTAGAAAATATGGGAAACCGTCCAGCTTTATATGTATTAATAATTTAATATTGACAATGACAAAGAAGGGTGTGGCTAGAGGCCTTCCCAAGAAGCCAGCAACAGTTGACCAGTCAAGGCCGAAAGAGCCGATGCCAAGGCCTTGGAAGCCTGAGCCAAGCTTCTGGGCAGTGATCGAGTCTTTCCGTATCCAACAAACAAAGGAGAGAGTGGATGTAGAGGGGAAAAGATAGCCTGGAACAATATAGTAAGCAAAGCTTGATATAAAAACAATGAGGAAGAATTGAAGCCTAGCTAGTCCTCCCCTTGCTCTCTTTTCTTTTTCGTTTAATGCCCTGCAATTTAATTGTATATCAGTGTAGTAACTCTGCACTTCAAATTTACTTGGTATATATTTGTTCAATAGGAGAGAGATATTAGTACCAGAACAAAGAGACTTGGACCAGGTTTCCTGGCCACCACTTATAAGGTGAGTCGACCAGGTATTTTCTGAATAAACCAGCCCACCCATGCCCCATCAGCTGAATTTCATCAGAAACAGAAAAAGCTAGCTGTAAACCATATCTCGTTATACTTGAGAGAATGCTTTTTTTTTTTTAACCATTGTATTCCTACAAGTTGGATCAATAATTCAATAAAACATGTTCTTCCGATGACGACATGTTGTAGCATTATTTTTGATAAATGGAAAAGCTCAATTCTATTTTGAATTTTCCAGAAATTAAGACATAAAAATCCTAGTAAATATATAATGTACCTGAGTAGTTTGCACTAGCAACATGGCTGCCACTGGATTCATTTGTCTATGGTAGAAGGCCTTGACAGTTGTAATTATGGCTACTCCAGCAACACCACCCGCCCACTGCTTGCAAAAATGGTGATCAACACGTTTTCCTTTATATTGAAAGGTCCTGGATTTAGTGAAAATGACCATTCTGTGAGCGGGACTCGTATTTGTTTTGATGTAAGTGTTGCGGCCATTAGCTGTCCTATCGGAAGAACAAGAATTTGTGCTGAGACGGAGCCAACAAATAGGTTATTCTGGCGATGACCAAAAAATTGGTTCATGAAGGCAAGAAGGCAGCATGATATTGTTCCCAGAACCCATGTTCGAAAGGTTAAAGCCGGTTGTGAGGGGTCATCTGTGATTGGAACTGTGAGCCTAACTTCCTCAATTGGGTTGTCATCAACTTCTTCATTTACTGCATAGTCAACTTGACAACATGACAAGTAAACTGTGAGTATAAACTCCGGAACAAATTTCTGCATTCATTTTGTTTTCGTATTGATGAATCAACTAATTACATTTTAGAGAGGAATTGGGACAGAGTTTTACCGTTTAGATCAATACTAGTTTGATGCTTCTGCAGTGACTTAGATTTATGGACTTCATCATCACCATAACTTTCCATTTTCTCTTTTGCTTGACAGAAATGGCATTGCTCAGTAGATATATTTATATGCCTACAACACTTAATAACAAAATATGTACTTGTTTTTCTTTTTCAAAGCTATCCTTTGTTAATTAGTATACAAAGCGTTAACTTCATTGCATTAGAATCTTTAAGCTTATATTCTTGATGTTACTGATGAAGTCAATTTCTTGATGTTATTGACGAAGTCAATTATAGTATCTCACATTGGAAGCCAGTGAAGAAGTCTTTGTCTCTTAGAATTATGTGGTAGTTGTTGGTGGGATGGTATGGTTTGAGGTCACTTGTGGTGCACCTCTGAGAGAGAATTCAAACACAAACAATAAAAAGAGAAGCTTTTCTTATATCTCTCTATATTTCATTCACCACTCCACACATTTTCAATACAATCTTCATCCCTTTATATAGAAAAATGAGATTAGCTAAACTACAGACAAAATAAATACAAAACAATGAAGTCAAATGTGTGGTTAGGAAGCAGCTGGGAGTTGGAGGTGGTTGGAGCCATATCAATGGCAAGTTTCTAGAAGTGGGCGGCAAGGTGGTTGGTTGAAAGTGGTTGGCTGAGGTCAAGTTTATTTTTCAACATCCCCCCTTAAACTTGACTCCCCATGTTTCGCCATACCAAGCATTGTCTTTAGTCTTGAAAACACATCATGTTTGAGAGGCTTGGTGAAAATGTCAGCAACTTGATCATATGTCCTGCAAGAGACTAGTTTCACCTCATTATTCTTCACATGCTCTCTGATGAAATGATACCGTGTATCGATATGTTTGCTTCTTTCATGGAATACTGGATTCTTTGAGCGCAATCGCTGACCGATTGTCGATGTAGACCTCTGTGAGATTATCTTGTGGAAATCCCAAGTACTGCAACACATTCCTGATACAGATACCATGAGAAACAGCTGAGCAGGCAGCAACGTACTCAGCTTCACATGATGACAGTGTCACAATGGCTTGCTTTTTGGATGACCATGTGAACTCTATATCTCCCATAAAAAACGTAAAGCCTGTCGTGCTTTTACGTTCATCCAGATCTCTTCCCCAATCACTGTCTGAATAGTCAATCAACCTGCAATCTTCACATTTGGTATAAAATATACCATCATCAATTGTACCTTTTATGTAGCGAAGTATCCTCTTTGCAGCATTTAGGTGAGACTGGTCAAGAGTCTCCATGTATCTGCTGACTAGTCCAACTCCATAAAGTATATCTGCCCTGGTACACGTCAAGTATCTCAGGCTTCCAACCAAGCTCTTGAAATAGGTTGGATCAACATCTCCTCTTTCATTCTTTCTTAACTTTAATCATGTTTCTACTGGAGTTGTGACAGGATTTCATTTTTCCATACCAAATCTCTTCAGAATTTCTTTTGCATAGATACTCTAGGAGATGAAGATACCTTTTTTTTTTTTGCATAACTTCAATACCAAGAAAATGAGCCATTAGACCAATATCAGTCATCTCAAATTCTTTCACCATTCTCCGTTTGAAATCTTCAAACATGGCTGGATTGTTACCGGTGAAGATCAAGTCATCAACATATAGGCATGCATATAACAGGCTTCCATCAGTCTCCTTTCTCAAATATAGTGCATGCTCATACGGACATTTCTCGAATCCGTTCTCTTGAAAGTAATCATCAATCCTCATGTTCCATGCACGGGGTGCTTGCTTCAAACCATATAGAGCTTTCTTCAGTCTGCAAACTTTATCTTCATTGCCTTTCTGTACATATCCAGGTGGTTGTTCCACATAGATTTCTTCTTCAAGAAAGCCATTCAGGAATGCTGACTTTACGTCAAGTTGATAAATTTTCCACCTCTTCTAGGCTGCCAATGATATTAGCAATTTGATGGTCTCTAGTCTGGCAACCGGGACAAAGACTTCTCCGTAATCAACTCCTTCTTTCTGTTTGTAGCCATTTGCTACAAGTCTTGCCTTGTATCTCTGGACTTCTCCTTTCACATTCCTTTTGGTCTTGTAGACCCATTTTACTCCGATGGTTTTTTGGCCTTTTGGGAGATTAGTCAACTCTCATGTCTTATTCTTTTCAATGGATCGAATATCTTCATCCATTGCACTTCTCCATTTTCCTTCTTGGTCAGCCTCTTCAAAACTAATTGGATCACTTATCATCAGCAGACAATACAAAGTAATGTCTTCTTCCACCTGTTCTGTATTTTCATACAGATCTTCTAGGCTACGTGTCATTGCAACACCCAATGTCCTTCAGGCCCAATTGAAATGCCCAATAAAAAAAAGGGATAAGCGTGAAGCAGAAAAGGCATCAGGTGAGTAAGCCAAGTGAAATGCATGGCTGACAGGCAGCTGTGAGCTTGGTTAATTGGCTCACAACTTCAGCTGTGTTCTTCCATAAGTATATATATATATATATATATATATATATATATATAAGGATAAACGTTGTGAGAGCTAGAAAGCAATAGAATCCAGCGGAAGAAAGGAAAGAGAAGAAGTCAGTGAAGCTCTCTCGTGATTATAGATTTCAGTTGATTCTTCTTTGATATCCAGTCTCTAATTGGATATTGTGATTGTTAGGGAAAGAAGACGAAGGGAACCTAGCATACTCAGTCTGAATTAAGCTTGACGTCTAAGTTGTGAGTGAAATTAAGTTTCAGTTTTGTTTTAATTCAAAGGTTTCCAGTTTTATGATTAAGATTAATTGTTGCAAATCTTTTAAGCTTTTTATTGCCTTTATGATTGATGGTGATGATATAGAGAACCGAAAGTATATATTTTATGATTATATCAACATTCAGAATCAGTATATTATTTTTATGAATTATCAAGAAAAGATTATGATTTCTACAAAAGCACCATGTACCCTTCCCCAGTTATGATTATGGTTGGCTTTTGGGGCCGTTCTACACATGTGTATGTCATGAGTCGCTCTGCAAGTGCATGACCAGAGAAAGAGTAATAGAGTCACTCTGCACTTGTATGACCAGAGAGTCGCTCTGCCCGAGCATGACTAGAGAAAGAGTAATTGAGTCGCTCTGTACGAGTATGACCAGAGTTATTCATGACTTGACGTTTGCCCGAAGTATTTCGGCTTACGTATGGAGGATATCCCCGGTACGAATTTGGTGAAGATTAAGATTTTATAAAATATCTTACTCTTGATCAGAAAAGTGATGCATTCAATATTCGGTTTATTAAGTATGAAAGTAGATATATTATTTTATACCATGTATTGGTGAATGCTTATTGTAAAGTGGTTTAGAAAAGTGTTTTTAAAGGTTTTCGTTTACTCACTGGGCGTTAGCGCTCATCCTTTCACTCTTCAAAATTTATTCAGGTAACTGCTCGGTTGTGCGGACTCAGAAGTTTTGAGGTGGGCCACTCGGTGACATCATGAAGCATAAAAGTCATGCATTATAAATTTTCATGTACCTATTTAGAAATATGAGGTAGGCATGGTCAGGACGGTAGGCATGGTCGAGACTGTAAAGTGGTCGGGGAGGTAGGCATGATCAGAACGTGGTCGGAATTCTACTCGGTCTGTTCGGCCTACTCGGCCTACTTGACCTAATCGGCCCACTTGACCTACTCGACCCACATGGCCTATTCGGTCTACTCGGCCTACTCGGATTTCTTACTCGGCCTGTTCGGTTTTCCACTCGGGATGGATTGGTTAGTTTTTTTAAAGTGGTCGGTTTTTGGTCCGATCGGTCATTTTTGACAAACTTTTTATAACGAACGAAAATAGATGAAAAGAAATTGCAATATGTACATTTTGCATTCTTCAATATTCTCCTTACATTTTGCTTGTTTAATAGCAAGTATTTCCTATGGAAATCTTAGTAATTCCTTTTATAATGCTAGTAAATGTAGAGCCCACAGAGTTTTGATATTCTCCACCTTGATCTGATCTTAGTGTTTTGATGTAGTAGCCACTTTGCTTCTCCACAAGAGTTTTGAACTCTTTAAAGTAATCAAATACTTCAGACTTCCTTTTTAGGAAATAAACCCAAGTCTTTCTGCTGTAGTCGTCAATGAAGGTGATGAAGTATTGATTCTATCCATTTGATACTGGCGTCAATGGACCACACACATCTGTGTGAACGAGCTCAAGTGACATGGTTGCTTTCCAATTTGCCTCCTTTCCGAAGCTATTTCTGTGTTGTTTACTGAGAACACAGCTTTCACACATCTCATTTGGGTGATGGATGTTTGGCAATCCTTTCACCATCTTCTTACTTCCCAGTTGCTTTAAACTTTCAAAATTGAGATGTCCATACCTTAGATGCCACAACCAGTCTTTGTCATCGATGATGGCTATCAAACACTTTGGCGCATCATGATGAATTGCGAGAGGGAACATCCTATTCTTCGACATATGGACTCGGGTAACCAGCTTTCCTCGAGCATCTGTGATGGTGAGTTGCATATTTTGAAGGCTAATATGGTAGCCTTTCTCCAAGAGTTGTCCGAGACTTAGGATGTTTGTTTTCATGTCTGGAACATAATAGACATTTGAGATGAAATCATGATCTCCATTCTTCTGCTTGATCATGACATCTCTTCCTTGGACAGGGATTTTTGAGAGGTCGCCAAATGAGATTTCTAGGTGAACTTTCTCATCAAGTTCAGTGAATAAGTCTTTTCTGCCAGTCATATGGTTGCTGGCTCCAGAATCAAGAAATCAAACATTTTGGTTTTGATATGTTGAGTTGTGTGCCATCAACATCAACGATTCTCCTTCAACTTGCTCTTTCTCTGTAAAGTTAGAATTTTCATTTACCTCATTTGGCGGGCTTCTGCACTCGTTGCTATAGTGACCATATTTGTGGCAGTTATAACATTGAACATTTCTTTTATCAATGTTTGGACGGTTGTTGTACCAGCCTCTTCTTCCTCGACCTCTTCCTCGTGGGACATAGTTCTGTTGTCCACGTCCTCCTTTATTTGCTTCTCTTCCTCCTCTACCTCTACTCCTGGTTTCAGCATTTCCTGAACCTCTTCCACGAGATCTTCTACCTCGTTCTCTTCCTTGTTGTGAGGTCCCCCCTTGCTCATATCTTTTTTCATTGAGGGAGAGCTTGCTCTAATACTCTATCATCATTTCTTCTTGTGACTTTCTACTCATGGGCTTGTAATGATCCCACAAGTTCTTCAACAGACATCGTCTCAAGATCTTTTGTTTCTTTCAGTGCCACAACTATGAAGTCAAACTTTGGATCTAATGATTGTAAAATTTTCTCTGAAATTCTCATGTCTGTGAGAGTTTCTCCATTTCTTCTTAGTTGATTCTCAACGACCATAACTCGTGTATAGAACTCAGCAATGGATTCAATAGATTTCATTCGCAAGGATTCAAACTCACCTCGTAGAGTTTGAAGACGGATCATTTTCACTTTGTCAGCACCTTTGTAGGTTTTGAGAAGGGTGTCCCAGACATCTTTTGACGACTTAGCGGATGCTATGATCTCGAACGTTGCTTCGTCTAGCCCTTGATAGATTATAGACTTTGCTTTACAATCCCTCTTTCAATTGCCTTTGAGAGTAGATATTTCAACTTCTGTCATGGTTTCTTCAGCTTCTTTGGATTCAGCTTCTGTATATCCATCTTCCACAATATCCATAACATCTTGAGAGCCTAGTAAAGCTCTCATTTGTATGCACCAATTATCATAGTTGTCTTTGGTGAGCTTCGGGGATGACAACATGTGCGTTACCGTTGGCCATCGAGACTTGAAATGCGTAGATCACAAATCTGGAGTCCGAATTGGCAAAAACGAAGTGCACTTTTGCGTCCGAAATGGTCCAAAACCTTGGAAACCAGTCCGCGTTTGTCAAAAAACGAGTTCGGAAGCATCCGAAACGAGTGGTCAAACTTTTTGAAAAAGTCAACCAAAGATAACGGAATATTCCTTTGACTGACGAAATATTCCAGCTGTTATAACGCTGTTAGTGACGTCAGCAACCCGTAAATAGTAACGGGTCTTCGGGTCGAATTCCGGGTCGGCCAGGTTAACCGAATGTCGGGTGGGTTATCGGGTCCGATCTGGTACAGGGTTGATGGATCGGACTTCTGGTCGGATCTGCAAAACGGGTGAGGAAGATGATCGGTGCGTGTTGGTGACGTGTCGGGGATGGTGCTGCGCGTGGACGGCGCGTGAGTTCACTCTCAAACTTCTATCGGAGCGTGCGGCCTCTCTGGTGCTCCTATTTGAATGGAGTTTTCACCGTTGAACTCCTGACGATGAGTAGATTACTCTAGTGTGATCAAAATGGATTCTGATCACTTTGATTTCTGGGCGAATTCTACTTCGACCTCTGTTCTTCGAGTTTCTGGTTCTCTTGAGCTCTGATACCACTGTTGGTGGGATGGTATGGTTTGAGGTCACATGTGGTGCACCTCTGAGAGAGAATTCGAACACAAACAATAAAAGGAGAAGCTTTTCTTATATCTCTCTATATTTCATTCACCACTCCTCACATTTTCAATACAATCTTCATCCCTTTATATAGGAAAATGAGATGAGCTAAACTACAAACAAAATAAATGCAAAACAATGAAGTCAAATGTGTGGTTAGGAAGCAGCTGGGAGTTGGATGTGGTTGGAGCCATATCAATGGCCGGTTTCTAAAAGTGGGCGGCAAGGTGGTTGGCTGAGGTCAAGCTTATTTTCAATAGTAGTTAGTGTTTCCACAAAAATCATTTTTCATGCATTCATTTCTTTGTCATCTTCATGAACTTTTGTTAATTGTGTTTTTGCCTGATTTAAGAAGAGGAAATAGAAGAAATCATCATGGATAAATTTTTGAAACTCCGTTAAAATTTGGTTGATGTAGAAGTACACTTGACCGGAACTTTTAAATAGTTTTTAAGAGAGATTTGTAACATATTTTAGAGAACTTCGGAATTTGACCTGTATTTTGGTAAAATGTTTAAATCACATGACTAAGCGCAATAAGGCACAAGTGTCCCCAGAGCCTGAGGCACAAGACACAAGGCGAGGCATGCATCCAACTGAAGCGAGGCACATCTTTTAAAAGATGCGACATAGCTTTTTATGAATTTCCCAATGTCAAAATTAATAAAAATTGTAATAACCTAGTTTATCCTGTAAATTTCAAGTTACAAACCTAAGTGTAAGATTTCGAACCTTACAAACAATCAATAACAAGACATAATTCATAAAGTATTTAACATACAATCATCATACTAACAACAAAGATATTCAAATTAGTTTCTACGCTCTAGATATCCTCAACTCAAACAAAACCAACGTCATTACATAATCAATGCATCTTCTTGTCGGATTGTAAAGCCGGAATTAGTTTTATTGCGCTATACTGACGCATTCGGGGGGTCGAGTCTAGATGCGTCCGACGTCCGGCACCTAGGACGGTTAGATGCACGCTCCTTGAAGAGCTGCACCTGACCATCTTCAGGCACAAAAGTTGCGCCTATAAGCGCCCGATGCCTAGGCATGCTTTTTAAAACTATAGATTTGTCGAAATTACAGTCAAAACGGTCAGAGATATTCCTTAAAATGTATCATATACGTATTGAACAAGACAAAATTGAGTTTTCCTGATACTTTTGAATATTTTTGCATCTAAGGCTCAATTATCTTTTATTATTTTTTATTCCTATACAAATAGCTGGCAAAAAAGATGCAGGCCTACCACCTATGAGGCATTTTGAATTTTGGTTGCTAGTGACAGTTTTTTCTTTTCTAGCATGTATAGTTGTATACATGTTCCAAAAGATTGGACTTTCAAAGTAGAAATAAATAGAAAAAAAATGGGCAAGATGTGAAATCTTTGTCCTTGGAAAACCTGTGGAGAGCTTGCAATTGTGACAATGTGGTGTGTTTGTCTCTCTTCTTGTTGTTAATTGTAATAACTGCAGAGCAATTAATATTGTCAAAACATCATGTACTGAATTAGAGGGACAAATGACGAGTCCTTCTGTCATGCTAATTTCAAAAACCAAATGTTATGTTTTTTCCGTTAGATGCATTTGATGGATGCAGGTATTTAACGGGTGAGATCCGATCATTGAGACAACTATCGAGATAGTAAGGTATTTAACGGGTGAGATCCGGTTTTCAAGACAACCATGGAGATGGTGTTATGGAGTCAGAGCCAGTCAATTCGAGACAATTTCATCCGGTCAGGTTGAGACAAGGTCTGTCCCGAGTAGAGATGTACATTTTCCCCCGGGGTTCCAATTCCCCGCGTCCCCGTCTCCATTTGAGGATTTTTTTTTAGGAAAAAATGGAAAAATGTGTGGGGGGGGGGGGGGGGATGGGGATGAAATTCATCCCCAAATTGAAATGGGGATGGGGATGGGGGAACCCCATCCCCATTTCCCCATTTTCCCCACAATTATATTGAAATGGGGATAAGGATGAGATCCCCCACCCCCATTTCCCCATTTTCCCCAAACATATATAAATATAATTTTAATATATATTATTAATTATAATATATATTTGTATTTGTAATATATTAATGAGTTTTATTTTGTATTTCTAATGGAATGTTTGTTTTTTTTAATTAAATTTGTAATTTTTAGTTAAATGGCGAAATGGAAAAACGGAAAAACGGAGAAATACGAAAAAAAATGGAGAAATGGGGAAATGAGGATGGGGATGGATATACCTCCCCCCAAAAGTCCTCATCCCCATTTTCCCCAAATGGAGAAATGGGGAGGATGGGGGAAGAGTATAGGAAGTGGGGATGGGGATGGGGATGGGGATGGGGGGACCTATATCCATCCCCATTCCCCAAATGTGCATCCCTAGTCCCGAGTCAAGTTGAGTTATGGCAAAGTCAGTCAAATCAGAGCTAGTCAAGCAAAATCAGCGGTGTTTCCATGATTTGATCACAAGTGATAACATGTTTATAATGTTCGACAAGTTTGTCCTATGATAGATAGAGGCTACATTAAACATTTGTTCTTCCAATGAATACAAGTTTGTCCCTGTCATTCATTCATCATCACTTGAAAATTGCACTTAATGACGCATTTGTTTCCCTTTCCAATTGAGCTTAAATCCCTTTTATTTTCATTCCTGATTAGTTTACCGCGATACGAAGAATACAAACCACTAATTTAAAACTAGTGATTAGTGAAGAACACAAGGAACTGATATCATGACAACAAAAATTATTTTTCAGGGCCGGAACAGCAGCCCAACAATGGTTAAGCCATTACAAAAATTTAAGCTCATACAAGAATGTAGCTTGATAATGTTGGAGGAAACATTTCGTTACATGTTGGAAGAGTTGTAATTCTGTATAATTCGTCTATAAAAAGAGTTGACAATCGAATGAAAATAGAGAAAATCGCAACTGGTAACCGGAGCAAGACAGTCTTGCACCCTGATCAGAACATGGTACTCTAACACTGCCATCCTCCTCCAAATGTATAAAATACTCCTCAATGAACAAAGAAATGGCATATAGCAGAATAAGGGAGTCTTGTCACCAAGAAGCTTGACATGATTTCATGTCATTAAACTCGCAACCTCTGTAGCTCAATGAAGGGAATTACTTTTCGGAGCGATATCATTGAGAAGCAGAATGACAATGTAATATAATTCCAAAAAACAAATAACCCGTTAAAGAAATTGCAACCAAATATATGCAGACATCTTTGCTTGTTTCAGCATGAGTTCTTCATCATCAACCGGACACAACTGGCCACAATTACTTTGTTTCACTAGGAGAAAACATAATCAATTAGATGACAACCTATCATCATTACTTTGTTTCATAAGGAGAAAACATAATCAATTAGATGACAACCTAACATCATATGCAGCTCGGAAAAATATCCCATTCCCACCATTTTTACGAGAGGGAGAGTACAGAAGCTTATACATAGTCATTAGTTTACTCAATACTGGCTTCACCAAATATTGCTGTTGCTGCCTCTGAGACTAAATACAGTGTCTCCAATATTTATTAACCACGCTGAGTACGCAAATAGAAACTACAATAAGAAATGATCCGCAAACTCAATCTCAGAATATTGAAATCAGTTACAATAACTCTTAAAAAGGAATAGAGAAGTTGTCAAAAACCGAGTAACATCACTACGGTGCATCTTAAAGAGTAAAGACACCATTTTCAGAATCTTTTTCGGTCAACTCAGGAATTTGACACTAAATAACCCTCGAATCACCATTGCAAATACGTGATCATACTTACATCCTCAACATTTCAATTCAAATATGCATAAGTTGTGACAATACAATCACAAATCAACATTCAACCAACTAAAAAGAATTCGCATATAAAGTCAAGAACTTTATACCTTCCATGGCCAAAGCATGGTGATCGTGTGAGAGTTAATGATCCAAATCAGAAATCAGCTTCAGCTCATTGTATATCATCTCAATATATGCCACCATCTGTTGACAAAATAATGAACATTAGAAGACTTGATCAGGTGTGCAACAGTCCACAGTTTTACTCTGGCTTTGTAGACTGTGTGACTGGTGCAAAGCATGATCAACAAGAAAGAGAAGTCTACCTGGCAAGTTGGTTAGACTAGGTGCTGAGGTGTCAACTCCTGATTTTCAGGAAAGTTGTTAGAAGGTTAGTTTTTATTAAAAGCAATAGTCTAATATATAAAGAATACATATTGCGTGTAATGTAGAGTTGAAAAATAAGCTTTCTCTGTATTCAATAAAGAAGCTTTTTAGAAGTCATTAATAGCGAAAAATCAGAGCTGTATCTTTTGAGTTCTTCACTTTTCTTCTTTGAGTACTTTTATCGAACACTTTGTGGTTCACATTAAACATCTTCATTTTACATTTGCTTTAAAATGTTTCTTGAGTCCTAAGAGATCGAAGTCTCAACCATCGAAAAGAACGCAAACAACCCCATAAAGCGCTGCCAAAATCAATCCTTGCTCTTTAATGTCATTGCAAACACATGCGACATCAACATTCAATTCAAATATGCATACAACACAATTGCACGTAAAACATTCAACCAACAAGAATGAATTCAAGTATAAAGCAAAGAACTTTATACCTTCCATGGCCAAAGCCATAGTGATAGAAGTCTCAGCCATGGAAAAAAAAACGTGGAGAACCCCAGAAACGGTGGCAAAATCAATCATATCCATTGCTCTTTAAACACTCTCAAAACATGAGAAAGCTTGCACTCTCCAGCAACGGTGGACCAGTCACCAGCCATTAGCTTTCCTACTGGGAGGACAAGAATCTGAGCTGAAACCGAAGTAACTGATAACTGATTCTGTCGATAACCAAAGAACTGATTTACGAATGCAAGGAGACAGCATGATGTTAGCCCCAGAACCCATGTTCGAAATGTTAAAGCCGGTAGTGAGGGGTCATCCGTGATTGGAACTGTGAGCCTGACTTCCTCAATTGGGTTGTCATTATCTTCTTCATCTCCTGCAAGATCAAAATCTGTGAGTTCAAATCTTATCAAACAGCCTGAACCGACATGTTAGAACAGAAAGTTGAGTTTTTTTGTTTTCATGATTTAGATGAACACAAACTTTAGAGAGAGTTGTACCATTTGTATCAATTTTTAATTGATGCTTCTCAAATGACCGAGAGACTTCATCTTCAACATAAGTTCCCATTCCTTTCTTCTCTCTGGAAAGAAATGGCAATGCTCAGTAGAGATGTAGAGATATATGTCTACAACACTTCAAGATATGATATATATATATATATATATATATATATATATATTATCTTACTTGTTTTAAAAGTTTTTTATTATTCTAAGTCAGTACACCAAACTTTTAACTGTCATGTCACAAAACTTTTAACTGTCATATTACAATGTTTAGACTTTTATATATATATATATATATGTTTGTATATATGTACATGGTGTTTTTCACATGAGTGCGTACTGATATAAATACACGAGTGTATTGAATGTGAGCCATTGGATTCTATTACTTATACTTAGACTAAGTTAAAGTTATTGAATCCAATGATTCACGTTCAAAATGATTAACATTCAATGCACTCGTATAAAATACATGAGAGCACACTCATGTAATATATATATATATATATATATAATTAGTTAATTAATTTATGTTAGGGATCACTGATTGTCACATCCCGAATGTGGTCTGTACTTGAGAATTTATATATACACGAATTATCAGGTCAAGTATCCCGTACGAATTTTTCGTACGAAATCATTTGAAAATCAGTGTAAACAATTGATCTTGATTATGTGATACACAAATTTATATAGGTTCCTTGACCTGATAACTACTTTATATATATTATCAAGTTAGGTATATCTATTTTATCGTATGGTTTCACTAATTCTCACTACCGAAAAATAGTGTAATTTTTTTTAAACTAGTGAAACCGCACGATAATATACCTGATAACCACTATATGTGTATATTTTTAAATTGTAAGCCAACGAAACATGTGTTATGTATAGGGGTGTGCAAAAAACTGCAAAACCGAACCAAACTCACCAACCCAACCCGTAAAGTTTGGGTTGGTTCGATTACAAATATTTAAAATGGGTGGGTTGGTTCGATTACAAATATAAAAAATGGGTGGGTGGGTTGATTTGTCTTTTGGACAAACCGATTAAAGGTGGTTCGGTTTGGGTTGAGTGAAATAATTCACCAACCCAAACCAAACCACATATTTTAGAAAGTAAAACTAAAATATAAAATTCACCTACGTTTTCTATTTAGTCCATGTTTTATAACTTTTAGGGTATTAGGGTTTAAAAGCATAGATGCTGTCAAACATGTCTTTAATTGGTAATTATTCATTTGACTTTTCTGTACTTCTTTTATATATATATATATATATATATAATTAATATTTAATGTTATGATTATTTTTTAAAATATTTTTATAATATAATACCAAAAAATAAAAGTTTTTTGAGTTCAAATCTAAACCGATAAACCAATCCAAACCAACCCGATCTTTTTTAGTTTGGTTTGAATCGGTTTGAAAAATCAAATTGGGTTAGGTTGAGTTGAAATATATCCAAACCGATCCATATTGGTTTGGTTTGATTTGACATTGATCCTTATCCCAAACCAAACAAAAAATGAACGCTCCTAGTTATGTATATAATGTGCGGTAGTGTTTGTTTTTCCACAAATCATATTGCGTGGTAGCCTTTAAAACTGCTGGGAACTTCAATTATTGACTCACCTTAGCTGCATGCATTTATTTCCCATGTGAGATGCTTCAATGATAACATTATGTTTTTATTACACCATACGAGTTCGAGGTTTGTCCGGAGTTAACAATATCAACCGTTATAAATATGGTTTAAATCGAAACTCTTGCAATATGTGGGAGAAAAAAAGGAATGCACAATCACTGAACCAATACAGATCTAACCGGTATTGGGTTCTAAAAGATTTCAAATCCACCTGTAAGGCTGTAATTTTGCTCATTTTGGAAATTGCTTGCATCTGCTTCCTATTAACTTGTATGTCTTATTCTGGTTTTATGTTCTCATTTTATATATATACGGAAATTTTCAAGTAAGTACGTACTGATGTAATTATGTTAGGCCATTGAATGTGAGCTACTCATTTTACATACTTTGCTTTGATATGTATATATTTATCAAAACTCTTTTATAAATGAATGGTTCACACTCAATGTCCTTATATAATTCCATCGGTGCGAAAAATGCTGGCCTAGAAGCCATTTTTGAATAATTAATGCCTGTGAATTTTCTGTTCTGGCATATGTTGTCCTCTCTGCCATTGTAATATTTCCCAAAAAGATTGGAGTAAAAATATTTTTTAAAAATAAAATAAATAAATAAACAAATGAAATCAAGAAAGAGATGGACAACAGAAAGTGAAAATTCTTGTCCTTGGAACGTTTTAGTGAAGATTACAACTGGGATAAATTGAAGTGTTTGTCTCACTTGTTACAAGTAAGTGAAATTTACAAAAGCAACTTGCACTTATCCCAACGAGAAAAAAACAAAAACAAGACCACAACTGATAGCTATTTGTGAGCAAAATTCAAAAAGCTTTGGAAATATTTTACTTATATATATAGGGATGGATACAAAAATCGAAACCGAATTAAATCGAACCGAATCTAATCGAAATATGGTGTTTGTTTCGGTTCATAGTTTCTATTTGGTTCAAACCGAATAAGCCGAATTTTCTTAATGAATTATTTTGTAAAGTTCAATCTTATTATAGATTGTTTGTTGATGATGTTTTATTTTGGACTATATTATGTACTATATTTTTTTACTTCTATTTTATAGAAATTATGATGATTTTATATTTTAATTGATTATTTATACCGAATATGATTGAAATTTTAGATTTGGATTGAAAATTGGGTTGTAATTTGTTTAAATTCTTTGTTACATTTTATGTTTTTTTTTTAAAGTTTAAACCTAAATACCAAAAAGCAACTTAAAGGTTCAAAAAATTAAAAAACATATTAAAAAAAAACCTTTAAAGCCCAATAGATCCAAAACTGAACCAAACCGAGATAAATGTGTGTGGTTCAATTCGGTTTTCGGTTTAAACCGATTCATATTTTTAACAACCGAATATATATCAGTTCAATGCGGTTTTAACCAAAACCGAACCAAATCGAACTGATCAATGCCCACCCCTGTTATTTATATTTGGGTTTTATTTAAAAAAAAGAAGAAAGAATGCAAAGATGGTTTGGTATTCAAACTGATTTAGTATGATGTTATATTTGATTAAGAGATGTTTCAATCGTTTGTGTTGGTAATTCCGTGATGGTCGTGTTGATTTCTATTGCTTCGTAGTTTGTACTAATTAGAATGGTGAATATGGACATGATCGAATAAGGTTAAATTTCAAATACTTCTCTTATCGTTTGATTAACGTATAAATGAATTTTCCTTAAAAGTCGTTTTTAACAAATTTCAAGTGATTTTCAGAAATTTCTAATAAATATTAAAATTTTAAGGAATGGTTTTTTTTTTTAATGATTTTTTTTTTACAAAAACCGTGTGGTAGTGTATTCCAAAATTTCTCTGCTACCTTCCAAAACAGCTCTTCAATAATAGCCATTCATGACATGAAACTATAGTGGTCCGTCACTAGTCGTTCTTTATGTCATTATACTTTGAATTTTTCTTTGCCGTCTCTCATATTTTTCTGCATATATAATAAGTACCTTTTGATTATGATTTTTCAGAAAAATTTCTGGCAGCAATTGGTCTAAGGTTCATCTATTAATGATTTAGCTTGAAGTCTTTGTCTCGATAGACTTTGTGAATTCACGCATCTAAAACGACTGACTCATGATCTTATAATTTTCAATGTACTGTTTACACGTCTAAAATGACTGAATCCAAGATCTTAGCGACGTAGCAAGTAAAACAAGATTCGATTCATAGATTAAAGTTATTCTGAGATCGACAAGCTTGAAAATTAGGTTTGATTTGTTGGTCAAGATTCGATTTAACAGAAATGACAAGCTTGAAGTGTTTGTTCTACTTGGAAGTTTATCCCAGGAATCAAAAAAAAAAAATGTCACATTCTAATTCTCAAGGATCGATGTTTAAATATTCCACGATGATAGAGATATTTCAAATGCAATTCTGAGATCATGTTGGAATCTTATACAGGCCATTAGCATGTATCAGGAACAGTGTTGATATAATTAAAAAAAATGGTAATTGAATTTGGAAACTATTTTGCTGGTCGTCCCGGAACCTGATCAGTTGCTTTAGATTCTGTCAGATTCTTCTTCTCAGATTGTTTTCATATTTTGATCCCATAATCTTATTATAGAACTCATTGAACTCTTTACATGATCCGAAATCGGTTTTGCAGGGTGTTCACAAATCAAGAATCCTAAGTTGAAATTTTTGATTTGTGATTACAGTGTTTATTAATATCAGTTGGGATTTTGGAAGCCGAAGAGTGCCCTTTTCTGATTCCCTCTTTTATGAAACTCATTTATCTTTCATTTCATTTTGTTCCTTGATTAGTAAATATTTGTTGTTTCAAAGATAAATATTATAATCAGTTGTAAAAAAAAAAACAAAAAAGAGGCAATACTAATACTGACATGTTGCGAGATCTTTAAAAATCTATAAGAATTTAGACTAACATAGGATCGAGGTTCATCAGAATTTTAATACGAGAACTTAATTACAAATTTTATAATCTCCAGAAAGTCTAACATGGAGACATAGATTATGCACAAATTTCAGGCATATACACAACCAAGGCAGTAATGCCCTTGGTGAAAGTGCATTTTCTGAAACATCTCAGAACACAGGGCACCCTTCGAATTCCATTCCTGGAGCAGTAGGACATTTTGCCAATTCACAATGATCCTCAAAATCCACCACGTAGGACAGTAAATACCATAAGATTGAAGAGAGAAATACAGCAAAACTCCCATGAAAGCAGCACCAGCATCCAAAGCAGCTGACAATATATAAGTATGCCTAGCCCACCACCCCTTGTACGTCTTGAAGATATAATAGTTGAAGAAGATTCCGACAACCCCCCAACTCAGATAGTGCACTGCTTTAGCCGCAGGCATTCCTGATCCTCTGCCATAATCATCAGCATGTGTATAAGCTTGAGCCATTTCTTCTCGGGGAATTTTCGTAAGAGCAACCAGACCGGAACTGGGGAAAGTAGGCCAATTAGGAAGAACCAGTTCAATTCCGGGTAGATACCCTTCTTAGTGAACATTCTGCCTGGACCGACAACCCCCCATATGATGGAAGCATTATAGAATACTTCGTCACCTGGACATGTCCATGGACTCCCTACTGGTAGCAAAGATTCGTCACATATGTGATCAATGGATGTGAGAAGCCACCATGATGTGCAGAAGTAGACAGTCGAAGCTACTATAGTTCCAACCAACTAAACACACACAATTAGATAAAAAAAAACAAGTTTGAAGTCGCTGAGAAAATTGAGGGCTTGTGCCATGCTGATGTATCCATAGGTCTTGAAAGCAACATTGGCTAGAGGCTTCCCAGGAATCATATACCCAATTACCAACTCCGTAATCACATTCGGGCAATGTTTGATTTTTCCACTTAATACTTAATGGCATTTAATGTGTTTCATTAAGTTATTTTGTTTGTTTTTTTCAGTGATAACCCTTAAAACCATTTGTTTAGAAAAGTGAAAAAAAATCACTTTTGACTTAACACAAATCCATTGAAATTTAATGTAATTTTTTCTTTCCAAAACTATCCTCACCAATCTAACTAATTTTCAATTTTGTTCATGTTAAACTACTATTCATAATAATATATATTTTTTTCCTTCTCACCATAAATAACTACAGCATCACAAAATCTAATTGCTTCAAAACTCAAACAATTAGAGACTGGTTTTGCTACCTAGTTTTTAGTAAGGAGTTGTTCCTTTTTTTTCCTTATAATTTGATAATTAGTTTTTTTTAATTTTATTTTACAGTTCAACTGATTCTAAATAATATTAATAAAATAAATTTAAAATATTATTAATAACTAATTTTTTTTTATAATTATTAAATTATTTGTTATAGTTATCCTTAATATATTAAAATATAAATATATAACAAATAGTTAGAAGGACATAGATGTAAAAGTATTAATTTTCAGATATTTATAACTTAAAAAAACAAACAGCTTATCACTTACATTCAGTTTTCAGTGAAAAAAAACAAACATGTTTTTCATTTTTCAGTCTTCAATCACTATTCAGTATTCAATATCATTCAGCACTGTTCAGTCTTCAATAACATTCAGTACTGTTCAGTCTTCAGACGAAAAATCAAATGAGACCTCAGTCCTGGTTGCTGCACAAAAGCAACACATTCTTAACGATCGAATCTGTGCTCGGTCATGAAAGCATACCAAATTTGTTGTGGCCTGAATTATTCCAACAGGTAAGGTGAAAAAGAAGGCCATGAAACAAGCAAATAACCCCCACCATGGAAGTTGAATTTGTTTGTCAAAGCTTTCGAGGGAATAGATTGAAAGAATCACTGTCAAAATCAGGATGGTGTAGAACCACCATTGCGGTACTGCTTTGCAATTCTTCTTCATCATCCTTCTATGCACATAACCAAACTGATCTTTCGCTGCAGTGGTTGTTTTCTTCCACATTTTCCAAATAGCTCTACATTAATTGTGTTTGTCCGGAAAGAAAAATTATCATCACAAAAGAATCCTTGCCCAAGAGATAATATAATAATAATGAACCGAAATGGAATGAGAAATACTTAGGCCCCGTCCCAGGGGCGAATCCAGGATTTTCTATCTGGCGGGGCTGAACTACAAACTAGTTAAAAATCTTTTTAGAACTTTAATAAGAAGATGGATTTCATTAATACAAAGTAAATACAGAAAGACCATTCATAAGATATAATAAATCAAACTCCTCAAAATGTATACTCCCATGAAATAAAATGAAGTCAAGAACAAAGCAAGGGTTAGTTTTCATGAAAGTTCTCTCTCGTGAGAGGAACAATCGTAGAAGTTGCGGTCCAATAGGTAGAGAGTTTCTCTAGCTAGGAGGAGAAGGTGATTGTGTGTTTTGTTTTTCTTTCTCAGATCTATGTATGTGAATACTGTTTCGGTTAGATTACTAGATCTGGTGTCTTCATAGGTTCTTCCGAATTAGTGAAGTTGTGCGAGACTTTCTCTTTCAAACAAAGGGCCGATCTTTCAGATTAAAGGTGAAGAAGCTAATCAAGTGGGTTGGGTTAGGTTGGGTTGAGCAAATTGATTGACTCATTGAGTAACTTTAGAGTCATTTTTGTAACGTTGAAGTGGAAGCAATTACAGATAATATTTTAAATTAACATAAGAGATATTGGGTTGGACTGTATTTAAAAACTTGTATTGGGCCTATATGACTATGTAAATTTAAGTATATAATATATTAGTGAGTAAACTTAACATATTAATAAAAAACTTATTTTTTTTTTAGAAAAAGGCAGACGAGGCTGCAGCCCTGTACAACCCTCACAAACACTCGCCCCTGCCCCGTCCTGCAACTGTTTTTTAGTCCGTTTTCGTTTTTATTTTTCAAAAATGATTTCTCAAACGCGTTTTTAACTGTTTTTTATTTTATTTTCAAAAAAAAAAATGAAAGACAAAACCAGTGTTAAAAGTGAAAGATTTGAAAAACATAAAATACTTGTTTTTGTTTTTGTTTTTGTTTTTGTTTTTCATTTTATTTTTCATTTTTTTTATATATATTTTTTTAACTATTAATTGTAATATTATACATTTCATATGGTTAGGATAAGACGAGACAAGATTTTTAAATGACCAAAGTGCCCCCCTCTCTCTCTCTATATATACGTTATAATTATTATATATATTATAATATTATATATCATATTATAGAATATTAATATATATTATATATAATAATAATATATAATAATAATATATAATAATAATATATATTACTATATTTAAATATTTAGTATATTAATATTCTATAATATATATAATATTATGATTATATAAATTATTAAATTTTAGATATTATATATAATATATATTATACTATATATATTATTATAATATAATATAATATAAAATATATTATAATATGTATATATATATATATTAATATCATATATACAGTTATATTTTTATTATATAGTAATATATATATATATATATATATATATATATATATATATATATATATTGTTTTGATGTGTTACTTTTGTTTAATTTAAAAATTACAATACAAAAATTATATTGATTTTTTTTTAATCATAATTATGTAATCAATTTTTGATAGTTTTTGGTTAACCTACTAGACGCGTTTTTTTTGTTTTCATTTTTAAAATACAGCTTTCATTATATGTTACCATACGCATTTTCGGAATTCGAAACTGAAACTAAAAACATTATTTTCATTTTCGTTTTTATTTTCAAAAAACAGAAACTGAAGTATGCTTACAGGACGGACCCTCACTGTCCTTCAAAGAGTGCAACATGAGAAATACTGGCCATCAGAGTAGCTAAACTCAATCCATACATAAAGCCGAAAAGGACACTGGCATAGAGTTTGCTATAATTATCATAAGCAGCTTGATTGAGATCAAAGGTTTTTTCGTTCAGGATTCGTGAGATATAGTAAATTTGGCCAATAGAATCGAAAGTTTTTGAAGTCATTATTGGAAATTTCCTGGCTTCATAGGTATTAGTCCAATAAGCAATGGGAGCAAGGACATAGAGAAACAAGAAGAACCCGATTAAGATATTGACAATGGCGAATAAGGGAGTAGCTAAAGGACTTCACAGAAAGCCAGCCACAGTCGACCAATCAAAACCGAAAGAGCCAATTCCAAAGCCATGGAGACCTGAACCAAGCTGCTGGGCCAGGACTGAGTCCTTCCATATCCAACAAACAAAGGAGAGAGCGGTTAGTGAACTGAAAATTTGGCCTGGCATGATATAATATGCGAAGCTCATAATGAAGACAATTAGGAAGAATTGTAGTTCATGTAATGCCCTGCAATATGCATGAGTTGTTCAATGTCAGGAAAAAAAAATACATCTACAATTCAAAGTTCGCGATAAAAACCTGAATAGAGAGACTTGAACCAGGTTTGCTGGCCACCACATGTATGGTGAATCTACAAGGTATTTCCTGAATAAACCGGCCCATCCATACCCGAGTAACTGAATTTCCATCACAGGAAATATTAGATCTTGATCAGATTTGCGAAAATTTAGAAGAAAACATTAGAGAATATGGTTTCAGGTACCTGAGTGGTTTGTGCCAACAACATGGCTGCTACAGGATGCAGACTTCTGTAGTAAAAGGCCTTGACAATTGTTATAATACCCACTGCATAGACTCCACCTGATCCACAACTATCAAATATGGTGATCAAAACATGTTCTTTCAAGTTGAATGGCCCTGGATTCAACGAAAAAGTCCAATTTGTGAAAGGGAATCGAACCACTTTCGTTGGAAGTGTTGCAGCCATCAGTTTTCCCATTGGAAGAACCAGAATCTGTGCTGAAACAGAGCCGAAATAGAGCTGATTCTGTCTATAAGAGAAGAATTGGTTCACAAAGGCCTGAAGGCAGCATGATATCAACCCCAGAACCCACGTTCGAAACGTCAACGCGGGTTGTGAAGGGTCATCCGTGATTGAAACTGTGAGCCTAACTTCCTCAATTGGGCTGTCATTAACTTCTTCATGTCCTGTATTATGCATGAAAACAAATTTTCAATTCGAATCGGAATTCCAATACAAAAACACTTACAGGATTGTTAGATTGATTACCAGTCACATTGATATCAGTCTGATGCTTCTTCTCTGGCAGAGAATCAAGGACATCATCATGGATGTAACTTGACATTTCTCAGAGAAAATTTGCAGGATCCTGAAAAACCTGTGACACTCAAAATGCTTTTGCTTGTTTGGTCTATTTATTTACATCTAAAGCTATGCTCTTTATTCTTCTTCATTTGAACAGAATCTTTAATGACTTTAAAAGCATTACATAAATGTCATTTCTTCCGTGAATCTCGCAAATCCAAATTAAGCATAGACAGTTGGCAAAATTATCAGAGTAATACTAGGTTTCCCAATTTTTTTCTAAAATTCTTCTCAAATGAAGTTGGCATATGAGATGTCAACATCTTGTAAATTATGAGATTATGTGATGAGCGATAAAATGTTGACACCTCACGTGCCAACACCATCTGTTAGAGAAACTTTTAAAATAAATTAAATTTGAAAAGACACAACTCTTTGTAATAAATAAAAGAATGTGTTGTTTCAAACCGACACATTGTTTTGTTTTAAATTGTTATTTCAATATTTATAAATACTGGCATCAGACAGTATACAGACTTGACTTGAATCATTTTTCTCCTCATCTGTTTTCTGAAAATCATACAACAATAATATTCTAAATAGAATATTGTCATAAACAGACTTGTAACTTTCAAAAGTGTTCTGGTTTGTTTTCGCAAGTGTATAGCGCAGACAAACAAAAGCTTCATTGTATCCTGGAGGCGTATTCGCAAACCCAGTGCATCACAGAATCGGTGGAGGCGAATAACGTCTTAAAGAGAATGACAACATATCGTGCCTTGAAGCCAATTGTATTAACGTTTTATCATTGAACTAATTTTGTTCTTTGCAGAATTTATTTGTTAACAGTGTCTCGGTTTGGGTTCAATAATAGCAATTGAATTTGACAGAAATTTGTACAACAATCTTGAGACGTTATTTTGCTCAATGGCACGAGTTTCATCATTGCATGACTTCGCTAGGGATTTTATCAAATTGGGTCGTTTCGATGGTGGAAATTTTAGACGCTAGCAAAAGAAATTGCATTTCCTATTGACAACTCTGAAAGTTGTATATGTGCTCGCTACACCGAAACCGTTGGAACATGATAATGAGACATTAACGGAAACTCGAACTCGACAAAAATGGGAACAAGATGACTACATATGCAAGAGACACATTTGCAATGCCATGTCTGATGTACTTTTTGATCAGTATCACAACAAGTCAATAGCATGGGATCTCCTGGAGGCAAATTATATGACAGAGGATGCAACAAGTAAGAAATTTTTGACCTCCAAATATTTTCAATACAAAATGGTTGATGGTAGGTGTGTTGTTGAGCAATTTCATGAAATCCTACATATTTATAATCAATTTCAACAACACAAATTGGTCATGGATGAGTCAATTGTTGTTTCCTCTATTATTGACAAACTTCTTCCATCCTGGAAAAAATATAAAAATAGTCTCAAACATAAGAAGGAATACATCTCTCTTGAGGAATTGGGCAGACATCTTCGTATTGAGGAAAAGAATAGACTTAATAGTCATGATAAGCAGCCCATTGGGTCTTCCAAAATAAATATGGTGGAGGAAAAGAAAGAATCTAAACAGCCCACACCCAAAAGACAACAAAACAAAATTGCTGCAAAGGTGAACTTAGATGGCAAGAAAAAGAATTTTTCATGCTACCATTGCGGTAAGCCGGGCCATGTCAAGAAAGAATGTCGACTCCTGAAGAAACAAAAGAAGAGTTCGACTTCAAATTTTGTGGTCATGATATTCGAGATTAATGTTCTCGAAGATGACTATGCATGGTGGATAGATTCGGGTGCTTTCGGGTGCTACAAAGCATATGTGCAGGGATCGTACTTTTTTCACATCTTATGAATCTATTGAAGATGGAAGTGTGTTGTACATGGGAAATTCATCTACTGCAGCAATAAAAGGAAAATGGCACAGTACAACTTGAATTCACTTCTGGAAAAGTTCTTACTTTAACTGACGTTTTTCATGTACCAAAAGTTAGAAAAAATCTTGTATCTGGTAGCCTTCTTAATAAGTTTGGAATTAAACTTGTGTTTGAGTCAAACACATTTGTGTTTGAGTCAAACACATTTGTGTTGTCTAAGGGTGAAACTTTTGTCGAAAAAGGTTATATGTATGGGGGTATGTTTAAGCTTAATATCAATAAAATGAATGTTTTTTCTGTTTATATTTTTGACTCATTATCGTTATGGCATAATCGATTAGGCCATGTTCATACTAAACGTTTACAAGAAATGGCTAATTTAGATTTAATTCCTAGATATAACTATAACATGCATGAAAAATGTAAAGTGTGTGCTCAAACAAAAATTACAAAAACTCCTTTCCTTAAAATTGAATCCTTCTAGAGGTGGGAAGAAGTACTTTGTAACATTTATTGATGATCATTCAAAATATTGTTATGTTTATTTGCTGTATTCAAAGGATGAAGTTTTGAATAAATTTAAGGTTTACAAAGTTGAAGTAGAAAATGCATGTGACACAAAAATTAAAGTTTTTAGGAGTGATAAAGGTGGTGAATATCAATTCCTTGATTTTTATGAATATGTTGGAATTGTACATGAAACTTCTACTGCATACACACAACAAAAAAATGGGATAGCAGAAAGAAAAAATAGAACACCCACAGAAATGATTAATTCAATGCTTTCGAATTTAGGTTTTGGTAAAGGACTTTGGGGTGAAGCATTATTAACTGCATGTTATATATTAAATAGAGTGCCTAATAAGAAACTTAAAACAACTCCATATGAACTTTGGAAGAAAAGAAAGCCTAATTTATCTTATCTTAGAGTTTGGGGATGTAGAGCCATAGTTAGACTACCAGAACCTAAAATAAAGAAATTAAGTGAGAAAGGTATTGAATGTATATTTTTAGGTTATGCAGAACATAGTCATACAGGTTTTTGGTTACTGAACCTAATAATTCTATTGAGATTAATACAATAATAGAATCTAGGGATGTCATTTTTTATGAAACTAGATTTTCTGCTATACCTAAAATTATGAATTCTGATACACTTGTGGATAATGTGGCAACACTAAAGTGAATTGCCACAGAGGATCCTCATGAAACACGGAGAAGTAAAAGGGCAAGAAAAGAAAAATCTTTTGGCCCCGAATTCATTGTGTATCTAGTTAAAGGAACTAGAGATACACATGTGAGACTAACTATGGTCTCGTCGATAATTGAATCAAATCCCCTCACTTTTGAAGAAGCAATGAAGTCACGAGATGTTGCCTTTTAGAAAGAGGCAATTGATGATGAAATGGAATCTATAATGGGCAATTAGACTTGGAAATTAGTTGACTTACCACCTAAATCGAAACCAATAGGTTGCAAATGGATCTTCAAAAGGAAGATGAAAGTTGATGGAACAGTTGATAAATTCAAGGCAAGGTTAGTAGCAAAAGGTTTTACCCAAAAGGAAGGCCTTGATTATTTTGATACATATGCACCAGTTGCAAGAACTGCTACTATAAGAACATTGATAGCATTAGCTACAATTTATTACCTTGAAATCCATCAAATGGATGTAAAAACGACTTTTCTTAATGGAGAGCTAGATGAAGAAATTTACATGGAGCAACTTGAAGGTTTCGTAGTTCCAGGACAAGAGCGCAAGGTTTGCAAACTTGTCAAATAGTTATATGGTCTCAATCAAGCTCCCAAGCAATGGCATAAAAAGTTTGATAAAGTCATTGTTTCAAATGGTTTCCTAAATCATGAATCCGATAAATGTGTATATAGCAGATTCAAAGGACACAAAGGTGTGCTTATATGTCTTTATATGGATGACATGTTAATTTTTGGAACTGATAATGAGAATATTGAACTCACAAAAACTTTGTTATCGTATAATTTCGATATGAAAGACATGGGACTTGCAGATCTGATTTGGGGTATTAAAATTATAAAAAGAGATAATGCCCTAGTGCTGACCCAATCACACTACTTTGAATAAATATTGAAAAAGTTCAATCATTTTAATTGCAAGCCACCATCCACACCATTTGATTCTAATATAAGACTATACCCAAACACAGGAAGGGAAATATCTCAATTAGAGTATGCTTGTGTTATAGGATGTCTTATGTATGCAATGACTTGTACTAGGCCTGACATTGCATTTGTTGTAGAAAGGCTTAGTAGGTATATTTGTAATCCAAGTCAACTACATTGGCAAGCAATATATAGAATTTTAAAGTATTTAAAGCATATTGTGGATTATGGTATACATTATACTGGTTATCCTTCAGTTTTGGAAGGATTCACTGATGCAAGTTGGATCACAGATCGAAATGATCATGCATTCACAAGTGGGTGGATTTTCACACTTGGTGGATGAGCTATTTCTTGGGGTTCCAAGAAACAGACATGTATAGCAGACTCCACCATGGCTTCTGAATTTATTGCATTAGCATCATGCAGTAAATAAGTGGATTGGTAAGGAATTTATTGTTAGAAATTCCTTTATGGTCTAAACCAATGCCTCATTTATCCATTCATTGTGATAGTGAGGCAACATTATCTAGAGCATATAGTTAGATATACAATGGTAAATCTAGGAATATTGTCCTAAGGCATAGTTATGTGAGGCAATTGCTCACAGATGGTGTGATAACCATTGATTATGTAAGATCATGTCAAAATTTGGCAGACCCCCTTACAAAATGCCTTGCAAGGGATCTAGTATATAAAACATCAAGGGGGATGAGACTGAAGCCAACTTCTAAAATCACCAATGATGGAACCTCAACCCAACACTTGAATCATCAAGATCTTGGGTTCAATGAGTAAAATACATCATATGTTGTGATTGTAAGCACTAAATTATTTTTATGTGTCCCAAGGGTGAAAGTGCTAGATACCTGTATGTTTTGAGAAGGTTAAGCTATTAAGCTTTTAATAGAGTTATAACAGTTTTTCTATTAGAATGTTTTTACAGGGACATTCTTGATAACATCTACCTATATGAGTTCGGAGATGGTGCCGTCTCCTATGTGACCTGGCTAGTTACTAGAGCACTCATGAAATGGGATATAGGACACAAGGCCAATCCACGTGTCGTTATTATGAACACCTGAGAAATTGAAAACTTATGTGTGAGATGTGTCTAGTTAATCGAATAAGGTTATTCTATTCATTGCAAAAAATAGAATATTGTCATAAGCAGACTTACAACTTTCAAAAGTGTTCTGGTTTGTTTTCGCAAGTGCGCAGCGCAGACAAACAAAGGCTTCATTGTATATTGGAGGCGTATTCGCAAACTCAGTGCATCACAGAATTGGTGGAGACGAATAACGTCTAAAGGAGAACGACAACATATCGTACCTTGAAGCTAATTGTATTAGTGTTTTATCTTTGAACTAATTTTATTCTTTACACTATTTATTTGTTAACGGTGTTTCGGTTTGGGTTCAAGAATAGCAATTAAATTTGACAGAAATTTCTACAACACCATTTGGGAATGAATTTAGGAAGCCTAGCATCGCTCAAATTATTATTATTATTATTATTATTATTATTATTATTATTTCACTAACTTCTCTACAGGTTTGGTTAAAATTGAAATACAGGCAGACTATAGTTTTAAGAAATTCATCGAAACCATCTTCTAAAATTTTAATAAATTATCATAAATTCCCCCATCAAGGGAATTCCCGTGTCTATCTTGCAAAATAGACGAGTGTATTTGTAATTAGAGTAAATCTGTGGTTATGTGAATAAAAATAAAATTGTGTGTATTGTCTTGGAAAAGTTAATGACCAGATAAGAAACTTTTTTTTATTATGAATTTGGGATGAATTACAGTCCATGCTCTTGCATATGACAATAATTTTTCCTAATACATTGTTCAAACCAAAAAACCAGAAATGGAAAAAAAAAATAGAGTGAGAAAAAAAAATAAGGAAAAAATGTTTTATTATTAATTTTTTCTTTGGTATAAAATATATACAATTTTTTAGTAGGTAAATCAATTGTATATTCATTTTTAAAGATATACTCAACAATTCTTGAGTGAGACACTTTTTTTTTGACAATATCTATTCGGGACCAGGTATTTTTTTTGAAAGCTTTCGTCATTGGTCGGATTCAAGCCGCTTACCTAGAAATCATTTGTCCAAGCCCCAAACTCGTCTATCTACCAACTGAGCTACACCCATGGTGGCTTGAGTGAGACACTTAACATAAATATTATATATTTAGACTAGAGTTTCCAAAATTATAAATTATGAAGCTGTAAGCCTGTAACCTACTCAACTTCCATAAAAAAAGGTTATTTGCCTGATTTCAAGGATGGTTTTTCAGTCCATTTTGGTTTATGTCTGTTGCAAACTTGCAATTCAGTTTATTCGATTTGAACCATTTTGGAACCTATATACCGTGTCATTAATATACACGTAATTTTTTAGTATCTAAATATGATCCTGATATGTTTGTAAATATTGAAGGCATGTATATTATAGTACATTAGTACAATAAGCCTTTAAAACTTATAATAAATATATATGATGAATATATTACATATATTTGATATAATATATGTAATATATTATATTAAATATATAATATAATACATATTATATATTATATGTTGGAAACAAACAATCAATCGATATACAGAAAATAACAGAACCAAAAATAATAATAGAAGAAGAATAATTTGATACTTATAAATATATATAAAATATTTGCTAACTATTAAAAAAAATTAATAGTAATAATTAACAACTGACTTGGCAATCTAGAGACAGAGACTTGCAATGATTTGCAATGTCCTAAGACAAAATTTCTCCCCTTCCGGTGCTTGAAGGACAAATGGAGACTGCCCCCCAGGATTCAACTATCTATCTTCTGTCTTGAAGCACTCAACCCAGAAGTCTGGCAAAATATAATGTTTTTCTGTCTAAATTTTGAAAGTCAAATAAAAAAACTAAAGTTAATATGTTTTTTTTTTCAACGTAACTTGTTTCTGAATTTAAAGACATGAGATGTCCTAACTCTTTCCGACAAACTTTAATTTGAATTAAAAAAAATGTCATTTGGGCTAAGGCCCTCCAAGGTCCAGGCATCATCTAAAGGCATCCCGAGCCCAAAAGCCCATAGTCCATGTATCATCTTTTATGGGAGCTCCAAAAGGCTTGGGCTCAAATCTAGGCTTGTTGGCCATTCGAATTGTAGTGATCTCATAATCACTTATATATAAGGAAAAGACTTTATTTTTTATTGATGTGGGATTGATGGTTTAAATCAAATCACTTCAACAATACCCCACATTTGATTAAAAAATCAAGATCACATTTTAAATCTGGAATAATTGATTCTTTGAGAGAAATTAAGGTGTCATGCTTCAGGAAAAGTGTCTCATTGACTTGAACTTACCCTAGTGAGATCATATCGAATCTACTTAGTGACGCAATGGAATTAATAACCTTGAACTGTTCACTTTGATTGTAAATCAAGACAATAAGTCTCACACACAACACAATTTTAAATACTGTAGTTTATACGTTTGTATTCTTTTTTGTCCTGAACATATCTCAGTATTCATGATAGCTTTAGAGAATTTAGCCCTTTATTCATTCTCATAAATGCGACCCCACATTTACTATCATATATGTGACATTTAAGATATATAATATTACAATATCAATGTCATTAAATGCAAAGCATACCCTATACTTCCTTTTATAACATACCAACTATCATAGGAATGAGTATAATGTACGTTTTTTTTATTATTATTTGAGTTTTTATAAAGCCAGTTTGCCTATTGAACCTAGACCATGGGATCTCCAATCTGCCAGGTAAGGTTTCCGTCTGATTTGACTCATTTAATTGGCTTTAAACCCATTCCCCTCGATGTCAACTTTATTTGCTCTCTTGGTAGGCCTTTTGTCAAAGAATCTGCAATATTTTCCTTTGACGCCTAATATGCCTTAATGTATACAGTATTTTTAGCTTTAGCTTGAGCTTCCATATTATTACATAGTATACATATTGCTGTCACAGGCTTAGGCCATACTGGAATGTCCTCCAAAATTTTCTTAACCATTCTGCTTCTTCAACAGCCTTATCTAGTGCAATGAATTCTGATTCCATTGTTGATCGTGCTATACACGTCTGCTTGGAGGATTTCCATGAAACTGCAGCTCCACCTAATGTAAATACATACCCACTAGTTGATTTGATTTCTGTGCTATCAGAAATCCAATTTGCATCACTATAGCCTTCTAAAACCGGTGGATAACTAGTATATACCAATCCATAGTTTAAAGTACATTTTAAATACCTTAACACTATGATTAATGTTGTCCAATGATCACGTCCAGGATTGCTTGTATATCTACTAAGCCTACTTACTGAATAAGCAAGATCTGGTCTAGTAGAGTTCATCAAATACATTAAGCTACCAATTATTTGAGAATACTCCAATTGAGAAATTGCACCTTCTGTATTTTTCTTTAAATTGCAATTTACATCAAATGGGGTCATTGCAGGTTTACAATCAAATTGATTAAACATTCTCAATATTTTTTCCACGTAATGAGATCGAGTAAGGATATATCCATCTTTATTTCTTTTAATTTGAATTCCTAAGATGACATCTACTTGACCTAAGTCTTTCATGTCAAATTTTGAATTCAACATCTTTTTTGTTGAATTTATAGCATCCTTACTAGTTCCCATTATCAGCATATCATCTACATACAAGCATACCATCACATAATAATTTTTCATATTTTTAATGTAGACACATTTGTCACATTCATTAATTTTAAATCCTTGTGTCAGCATTGTATGATCAAATTTTTCATGCCACTGTTTTGACACTTGTTTTAGTCTATACAATGACTTAACAAATCTACAGACTTTATTTTCTTGATCTTTTATCACAAATCCTTTTGGTTGTTCCATATAAATTTCTTTGTCTAGTTCTCCATTTAAAAATACTGTCTTTACATTCGTTTGATGTATTTCCATTTTATATAGAGCAGCAATTGAAATTAACATCCTTATCGATGTTATTCTTGATACTGGAGAATAGGTGTTGAAATAATCCAACCCTTCTTTTTGCCGATATCCTTTAGCAACCAATCATGCCTTATATTTATCAATTGTTCCATCGGCTTTAAGCTTTCTTTTAAATATCCATTTATAACCAATTGGTTTATTTCCATGTGGAAAATCAACCAATTCCCAGGTATGGTTATACAAAATAGATTCAACTTCATCGTTAATTGCTTCTTTCCATAAAGGAGCTTCAGGTGAAGACATTGCTTCTTTATAGATTTGTGGTTCAGTTTCTGTTAAGAAACTAATAAAGTTTGGTCCAAAATTCTTTGGAATTTTTGTCATTTTTCCTCTTCTTGGTTCCACATTTTGTTTTTGGATATCAGAAGTGGAGGGTTCATCTTGAGTATCATCATGTACTCTTTTTTTAGATGAAATTGACCTATTTTCTTTGTAAGGAAAAATTCCCTTAAAGAATTCACCATCTACAGATTCTATAATAGTATTAACATGCATATCAGAAACTTCAGATTTAATAATTAAAATTCTATATGCTGTTCTATTTTTAGCAAATCCTATAAACACACAATCTACTGTTTTAGGTCCAAGTTTTGTTCTTTTTGGTAAAGGAATTAAGACTTTTGTTAGGCAACCCCACACTTTAAGGATTTTATAAGTCGGTAACCATCCTTTCCATACTCCATAAGGAGATTTATATTCTGTCATGAGAGAGAAAGCTAGAGAGAGATTCTCCCAAAGCCTTAACCAGAGTGTAAGGAATCAAAATGTTTTCCATGGTCATGAAGAAAGAAGAGACTTTAAGATGAATTTGCATTCGGTTTTCGTTGATAACATCAATCCGGTGGTGGACTCTAGAGGACTGTGGAGCATCTTCAAGCCATTTGGGTTGGTTAGGGACGTCTACGTATCATCCAAGAAAAACTCAAGGAGGAGCTGTTTTGCCTTAATTAAATTTGGAACTATGAAGGAAGCAAGTAAGGTGGAAAATATGACTAATGGAATGCACGTTTATGGATGGCCGATCAGTTCGAAGGTGGTTGAGGTTGGATGGAACAATAGAAGAAATCTATCAACTAGAGGATATCAGTATAAGAGACTAGTGCAGGAAGTAGTCAAGGTGTAACACCCAATGTCTTTCAGGCCCAATTTGAAAAAAAATAATTTGATGGGATAAGCGTGAAGCAGAAAAGGCATTAGGTGAGTAAGCCTAAGTGAATTGCATGACTGACAGACAGCTGTGAGCTTGGTTAATTAGCTCATAACTTCAGTTGTGTCCTTCCATAAGTATATATATTGGAAGATAAACGTTGTGAGAGCTAGAAAACAGTAGAATCCAGCGGAAGAAAAGAAAGAGAAGAAAGGAAACAGAAGGAGAAGGAAAGAAGACGAAGTAAGGGAACCTAGCATACTTGGTCCAAATTAAGCTTGATGTCTAAGTTGTGAGTGAATTAAGTTTCAGTTTTGTTTTTAACTCAAGTTTATAATTTGATGCTTTAATTGCTGCAAATCATTTTAAGCTTTTTATTGCTCTTTATGATTGATGGTGAGTATACAGAGAACCAAAAATATATATTTATGCTTATATTAGCATTTAGAAACAGTATATTATTTTTATGAATTATCAAGAAGAGATTATAATTTCTATAAAAGCACCATGTACCCTTCCCCAATTATGATTATGGTTGGATTTTGGGGCCATTCTACACATGTGTATGTCATGAGTCGCTCTGCATGTGCATTACCAGAGAAAGAGTAATAGAGTCACTCTGCACTTGTATGACCAGAGAGTCGCTCTGCCCGAGCATGACCAGAGAAAGAGTAATTGAGTCGCTCTGTTCGGGTATGACCAGAAGTTATTCTTGACTGCGTTTGCCCGAAGTATTTCGGCTTACGTATGAGGATATCCCCGGTACGAATTTGGTGAAGATTAAGATTTTATAAAGTATTTATTCCTGTTCAGCAAAGAGAAGCATTCAATTTATTCAGTTTATTCAGCACGAAAGTATATATATTATCTTATACCATTTATTACTGAATGCTTATTGTAAAGTGGTTTAGAAAAGTGTTTTTAAAAGTTTTCATTCACTCACTGGGCGTTAGCGCTCATCCTTTCACTCTTAAATATTTATTCAGGTAGCTGCTCGGTTGTGAGGACTCAGAAGTTTTGAGGTGGGCCACTCGATGACATCAAGAAGCATAAAAATCATGCATTTTTAATTTTCTGTGCATATTTAGAAATGTGAGGTCGGCATGGTCGGGACGGTAGGCATGGTCGGAAAGGTAGGCATAGTCGGGATGGTAGGCATGGTCAAAACGTGGTCGGATTTCTACTCGGTCTTTTCGGCCTACTCGGCCCACTTGACCTACTCGGCCCACTTGACCTACTCGGCCCACATGGCCTATTCGGTTTCCCACTCGGGATGAACTGGTTACTTAGTTTTTAAAGTGGTCGGTTTTTTGTCCGAACTGTCATTTATTTTAAACTTTTTGTAACGAACGAAAATATGTAAATGAATTGCAATTATGTACATTTGTACTCTCCAATATTCTCCTTACATTTTATTTGATTAATAGCAAGTATTTCCTACGGAAATCTTAGTAGAAGTCCTTTTATCATGATAGTAAAAGTTCAGCCCACAGGGTCTCCCTCGTACTCAAGAGAAGAGTCGGGGTGGGTCCTGTCAACTTGGTATCAGAGCTCATGGTTTATAATTCTTTAGACCACAGAATAATTGTTTGCATTTAGTTTCATGCATTTAAGCATAACTTTGATTTTGTAACAGCATCATGCGTCGAGTTGGCCTCCTACGCACAAGACCGGTAGCTGACCTTGGAGAGAGGAGTGGTAACCAAGGTGAAAACGAGATAGAATCACACCCTCAACCACCTATAGCTCAACCTCATGTACCAGAACCTAGGGAGGAACCAATGGATAGAATTGCAGAACTGTTGACTGCCATGGTTCAGCACCAAATGCGAATGCCAGAGAATTCTATTGAGCGTGCACGAAAATTGAGAGCTACGAATTTTGATGGAACAGGAGATCCAGATAGTGCTAGTTCTTGGTTGAATGAGCTGGAACAGGTATTTGAAGTGATGAGGTGCACAGATGAGCAAAAGGTCTCTTTTGCTACGTTTTTGCTAAAAGAGAAAGCATATGATTGGTGGGCCTCAGTTCAACGAAGAACTCTCGAAGGAATTACTTGGGAGGATTTCAAGAAGCAGTTTAATGATCATTATTATCCCCGTTTCTACCAAGATTTAAAAAGAGCTGAATTTTTCAAACTAGTACAGGGATCTATGACGGTAGAAGAGTATGAGAAGAAATTTACAGAACTTTCGAGGGTTGCTCCGTATGTAGTCGCTGATGAAGAAAATAAGTGCAGAAAATTTGAGGATGGACTTAGATCGGAAATTAAGACAATAGTGACTACTTCTGGACATGTTGAGTTTGATAAGTTGTTTGAAGCTGCATTGAGAGTGGAGAGAGGCCTAAATGACTCTCGCAGATTTGAACAACAGAAGCAAAAGCGTAGTAACTGGTCAGCAGGGGGCTCTTATAACAAAATGCCTAAGGCAATAGGCAGTTTTTCAGGTCAGACTAGTAATTATCAACAGAGTCGTGGACCTAGCCAAACCTCAGTCCAGCAGCCAATGGGTAGTCGGCAACCGAATGTTGGTCGGAGTGGGTCCTATCAATGATAGATTTGTGTCAATGAAACGATGGTCCAGAACCTTCATTTCTCACTCAAGATTATCCTGGATCGAAGTATTTGGCATACCTCTGGACTGCTGGTGTTCAATTTTTTTTAAGAAATTAGGGAATACAATAGGCAGTTTTCTAACTACAGAAGAGGATTCTTTCTCTGGCAAAAAGAGACTAGACAGAGTGAGTATGCTGGTTCTTGTACCATTTGCTCAAGAAATCCAGAGTAAGGTAAAAGTGGAGGGTGGAGGTGGAGCTGCGGTGGTCAAAATTGAGGAAGACAAAGCTCCGGTGGACATAAATTAGGTAGGAAAGTTTTTGGATTTAAATTTCAAAACCCTGACATCGGATTTGAGCACCCTACAGCACAAGGAAAGAGGTGGTAGATACTCTAGTAAGAAGGTGGTATGACCTTCCCAACCAATGGGCAGAAATCGGACAATCAAGGAGGATAGAGGAAGGGAGCAGGACAATCTTCACCGTTTGAAGAATAAAAAGGCTAGAATAGAGACCATTGGGATTAGAAAACCTATGGACAAAGGTAAAGGCTGCAAGGTTCGTAAAGCGAAGCTCAAACCTTGGTTTTTTCGTGATACTCATGCAAAGTTAAACGTAGAAATGATCAAAAGTTAGAGGGTTCCAGAAGTCGAGGTGAGGAGTTCCAATGACACCTCAACCGATTCTGAGAAGATTAGAGGCCTCATTTTTTTAAGGGTGAATGCTCAACAAGGGTTGCTATGAAAGTTCAGTCAATTAGGCATAGTATAAGAAACCAACAATATAAATCCAATGCGAAGGACAGAGTTGAGCATCCTGAAAGGGAGGCAGGGTGTGAGCTTGGGTGGGAAGAAGAGGAGGGAGATAATTCTTTAAAGAAAGGCCTAGGTGAGATAGTATCAGTCTCAAACACCCACACCACTAGTGTTAGTAAGGGTCAAAGAGATGGAAATAGGGTGGGAACGGGAAACCTAGACCTTCAAACTGGAGGATTTCTAAGTCAACTAAGAAATAGCAAGACTTCCTTACCCGAAGAAGGGGAAATAGCTAAGCGTAATTCGCAAGCTTCTGCAGATGGTATTTTGGTACCAATCCAAAGGAGATTGTTGGAAAAAGGTGGTAGAGTCGACAGACAAGGAAATAGAGAGATGACCATCCCAGTGAAGAAGGTTGTGTGGAATCTTAGTGAGGAGATTACAAAGGTTGTTGAAAAGGGAGTGTCCTTGGAAGTTGATCTAAAGACTAAGAACTCTACAGGAGAACCGTAATTAAGTCATCAAAAAGTAGACAGAGGAGTTATAGGGGTCTGAAACTTAGACGACGAGATCGCTAAAGTAATTGAGATGGGTGTGGCTTTGGGTTTTGAATTCAACGGCAACGAAGAGGAGATAGTGGAGATCATAACTACAAGAGAGGAGGAGGATAACAATAGATGGGCAGAGATGGAAAGTCAATAATTCTCCTAGTGTGTGTTTTTTGGGCTTTTCTTTTTTATGATAGCTATGTCATGGAATGCAAGGGGTTTGGGGTCTTGTGAGAAAAAAAGAACAGTAAGAAATTTGGTAGACAGTTTTAAACCTATGTTGTTTTTCATTCAAGAAACCAAGTTGTCGGTTTTAAATAGTGGTGTCTTCAATTCTTTGGGTGGGTCAATTCTTTCAAGAGGAATAGGTGTAGAGTCAGACGGTGCAGTGGGAGGTCTCATAACTTTGTGGAATGAGGATTCTTTCTCGGTCAGGGCTTGCATCTCAAATAAAAGATTCATAATTTTGTCAGGTGTTCTGGTGAAGCTAAATATAGAGGCAATTTTTTGTAATGTTTACGCTGCCAACGTCGAGAGAGAAAGGAAATATTTAAGGGACAGTATCATTGCTGCTCAAGATAACTTTCCATTTCCTTGGTGCATTGGTGGAGACTTCAATACGGTTTTGGATCCTTCAAAGAGGAAATTGGGTGGGTGCAATATGACCTCTATTCGAAATTTCAATTCTTTCATTTTAAGAGCTAAGGTGGTCGACATACCGTTTAGGGGTATTTCCTTTACGTGGTCCAATCATAGAGAGAAGGAATCGTGGGCTTGTCTTGATTGTTTTTTGATATCCCCTTCTCTGTTGACTTGGTTCCCCAAATTATTACAGAAAAGGCTGTCGGGATCGATATCGGATCATAATGTTATTATGATTGGTGAGCAACATGTTGATTGGGGTCCTAGTCCATTTAAATTTTATAATGGTTGGTTAGAGCAAAAAGACTTGATCAAGGAAGCTACTAAGGGATGGACTGAGAGTAAAGAGGTGGATTCAAGTGGCTTTGTTTTGTCTTCTAAGGTGAAAGTTGTTAAGGTGAATATCAAAAGATGGTTGCTAGCTAACAAGAAGGATATTACTCCTACCAAAGGTATTGAGGATCGGCTAGGGGAAATTAAGGGGAGGGCTATCAAAGATGGGTGGATGGAGAAGCTAAGAAAGGAGAGACTTAAGAGTTTAGATGAGTTATGGAGTGGTCTCAGAAGGGAAGAACAAATGTGGAGGCAAAAGTCGAGGGTGAAATGGCTCGGGAGGGGGATACAAATTCTAAATTTTTCCACTTAATGGCGAATGGTCGGAAGAGGGGAAGCTACATTGGAGACATGGTTTTTGAAGGTGTCAAATGCACTAGCCTTTATGATGTCCGAAAAAGGGTTCTTCAACACTTTTTAAATTATTTCAAGAAAGTGGAGTGGCAAAGACCTAGGGTTGATGGGTTAAATTTCAACACTCTATCGAGAGAGGAATATGAGGGGCTGGAGACCGAGTTCAGTGGAGAAGAAGTGAGGAAAGAAGTGTTTGATTGTGAAGGTAATAAAACCCCAGGTCCAGACGGCTTGACTCTTAATTTTATTCAAGCCAATTAAAAGGTAATTCATTAGGACTTTATGAATTTCTTGAATGAGTTTTACAAGGATAGTTCTGTGGTTCAAGAGATAAATAAGACCTTCTTAGCTCTCATTCCAAAATATAGCAAGCCAGAATCAATAAAGGATTTTAGACCTATTAGTTTGGTGGGGTGTATGTATAAAGTCTTGGCAAAGGTGCTAGCGAACCGGGTCAAGAAAGTGATGAATTCCATTATTTGTGATTATCAAATGGCTTTTGTCAAAGACCATCAAATCCTTGATAGTATAGTCATTGCGGATGAGATTGTGCATTAATGGAAAAAAGGATAAGGTGGGAGGAATTCTTTTGAAGTTAGATTTCGAGAAGACGTACGATATTGTAGATCCATAATTTCTTGAATGACATGATGGTTGGCACGGGATTTGGAGAGAGATGGAGAGGATAGATTATGGATTGTATCTCTACACCGACAATTTCGGTGTTGATCAATGGAAGCCCAATTCCCCAATTCAATATTGGGAGAGGTCTTCGACAAGGGGACCCTTTATCCCCATTTCTCCTTAACATGGTGGTTGAGGGACTGACTCTATTATTGGTAAAAGCTAATGATTTGGATATGATTAGAGGAGTTTCTTTTAGGGAAAACATGGTCAACATTACTCATCTCCAATATGCGGATGACACAATGCTTTTCCTAGAGCCGAATTTGGAGTTTCTCTTGAATGCTAAGAGAATCCTAAGATGTTTCGAATTAGCTTCCGGATTGAGAATAAATTTTCACAAATTGTGTAGGGTGAGAATTGGTAAGAGGATGGGCGGAATAGAGGAGTGGAGTAGAAGGATCTTGTGTAAGAATGCCTTACTCCCTATAAATTACCTTGGCTTGCCTTTAGGTGGGAGACCAAGTGCTTTAGCATTTTGGAAGCCTTTGTTAGTGAGAATTGAGAACCGTTTAGCTCCTTGGAAGAGGAAATTTCTCAACAAAGGAGGTAGTTTAGTGCTTATTAAGTCGGTGTTATCAAGTATCCCGACTTATTACATGTCGGTTTTTAAGATACCGGTGGGAATTGCAAACAAAATTGAGAAGTTTCAACGTAGTTTCTTTTGGGGGGATGGTTTAGAAAAAAGGAAAATGAGGTTGGTGGGGTGGGATCAAATGTGTCAAAATAAGAAAAATGGGGGTCTCGATATCGGCAAGGTTCTTGACAAGAACAATAGTCTTTTGGCCAAATGGATTTGGCTGTTTAAAAAGGAAAAGTCGTCTTTGTGGAAGAAGGTTTTGTGTGTTATCTACAAGTGTTCAACTAACGATTTGACTTGGGACTGGAAAGATAACTCTCCAGCGTCTAATTTTGTAGAAGCGGTGCAGAGTTTGCTAGAGGAGGGTTCTAAGTCGGCGGTAATTTTGAAGGATGGTTTGAAGGTGGTGGTTGGAAGTGGTGATAGGGCTAGGGTTTGGACCGATGCGTGGTGTGACTCCACCCCTTTAAGATATTCTTTTCCTAGAATTTATGTTCTTTCGAATAATAAGGAGGGGGCAGTTAGAGACTTCGGGAAATGGATTGGGAACAGTTGGGTTTGGGATGTAAGGTTCAGAAGAAGGCTCTTTGACTGGGAGCTGGACCAATAGGGATGCTTTCAATCTAATCTAATGTGCTGCAACATTAGACCCAATTTTAAGGACGAAATGGCATGGTCTTTCAATACAAAAGGTCACTTTTCAGTGGGTTCTTTTCACAAATGTCTTGAATGGGGAGGGGGCTGAAAATGAAGCAACCTTTTCAATTATGTGGCAGGGTTTCTGTCCTAAAAAAGTTGAGATGCTTATGTGGCAAGTGATCATTGGCAGAATAATGATCAAATGAGTGATGTTTCGTTTTGGTTGTGGGAACTTAATCGGCACGGATTGCCCACTTTGCAACTATGGCGAGGAGTCAGCTAACCATCTTTTTCTTCATTGCTCTTGGACTAGACGCTTATGGAACAATTGTCTGAGCTGGTGGGGATTAAAAAACTGTTTATCTAAAACATTAAAGGATTGGTTATGTGGTTGGCCAGGTTTATGTCTTTCTTTTAAAAATAAAAGAGCTTGGGGTTCTTTGTTTTTTGCAGTTATTTGGACCACATGAGAGACAAGGAATCAACTAATTTTCAAAGGCTTGAAGGCTGAATTTAACCACACCAGTGACATGGTCAAATTTAGAGTCGCTGATCGGACGATAATTATACCTATTTGAGGTCCCCATTACCTATCATTTGTTCTTGTTTTCGAGCGTATTTTTGTATATAATGTGTTTGTTGAGCTTTGTATAGGTACATATTCCCTACATATGATATTTGAGCTTAAATGACAGTTAGGAAGCCAAATTTTGGGGTCCATATCTCCCTCCTCAAAGTGAACTGGGTTTCGTACCACCTATTTTTAGAAAGCCCCAAAAGTCTTCTTTCTAGCCCTTTTACGGACCATAATTCCAGGTTTTCTAGAGGGAGATATGCGTGTTTTCGTAACGGTGCATAAGGTTGGAAACATGACAGCTTCATACAGAACACCCAACTTTCTGGGATCATATCTCCCTCCTCAGATTGACTCACGTTCAATTCTTCATATATTTAGAAATCTCCAAAAGTCTTCTTTTCAACAGTTTTTACGGATTGCAATTCCGAATTTTCTAGAAGGAGATATGCGCATTTTTATAACAGTACGTGAGGCTGGAAACTGGTGTCGCGACTGCGACGCTAAGTCGTGAAAATCATTGTCGCCTGGTGTGTCATCTTGCAAGACCGCGACACACCTGATTCCTGACCGCGATATGTCGGTTTTAGGCCTTTTTTAGATGGGCAAATGTGTCCTTTTGCACCCCAATTAGTCCCCAAACTTTCCCTAACTATAAATACATCATTTTTTCTTCTTCTATACACACACAACAAAGACAAGAGAGCCATTATTTTCTTCATCTTCTTCACAAATCAAGAGAGAGAAGCTTCCAAAGCTCCCATGGAGGTCCTCCTCATGGGAAGCTCACCACCACCCATTTCTACACATCCTCCACCACTTTTGAGAGTTGATTGCAAGGAGATTGGAGTGGTCTATGACCAATTTTGAATAAGGGATTCATGGAGCACTTTGAGGGATTTCTTCAAGGGTTGTCTCCTTTAAACTCATTCTCTTTGTATTTCATGTTTTCTTGATTGTTTAATCCCCACTTGGGAATATTTGTAAACCGAATTTGTGCTCAATATATGTTGGTTGATTTTATATTCATTTGGGTTTTGATTTGTTCATGCCATTTGTTGACGTTGATTTCTGGATTATGCCAGAAAAGCCAACAGGGACTGGATTTTATCTATTGATTCAAAGAGAAAGAGATGCAAAGAGAGTAAAAAAGACAGTTTACGTGGTAAAACTCCGATGGTTAGAGAAACATCCACGGGTGATTGAAAGATCAACCAAGCCAAAATCCACTAAGAGAATAAGATGTTTTTACAGGCTCTCGATCTCCTTTTTTCTCTCTGTATTATTTGTGATTACTGTATGCTATATTGTCTCTATCTTTTTGAGCCAGATTATGGGTCTATTTATATGCTTATTGAACCCTAATCTGCTTTGTACAAGTAATACAAGTAAAATTTTTTTAATTATGATTTGGTTACTTGTTTGAGGTTGATTTGTCTTCTTTCCGGTTTCGGAGTCTCTTTATGGAAATTGAGTGGGATTCTAGTAGCGTAGTTCAATTTGACTTGTTTCCTTATAAGAATGTAGTCTTCGAAAAGGAATCAGGTTGTTTCCTGATTGGGGAACTCTTCTAACTCAAAGGTCCATTATTTGGGATTCCTTCATGAAGAATATCTTCGGGTATTTAATGACTTAACCCGTACGATAAGTTCTTATTCGGGTTGTACTTACTCCCGAGTAAGACTGTTACCTGATGGTCCCGAGTAGTGCCGTTTGAGCCCGAGTGAATGTGTTGTTTTAGCCAGTCCCGAGTAGGTCTTTATTCGGTATATGCTTACTCGGGCATGCTCCTCTTTAACGATGCCTTGTAGGATATTTCCCAGATGTCCATCTAAGCATACACCTGGCTATTTTTTCATTCCTGTCAATGACGTGTATGCTTGGTAAAATTTACATACAACACCATTATTGATTAATCTCTTATCTTGATATGCTTGTGTATGGAGATTGGAAATTGATATGTGTTCATGGATGTGATTAGGAGTAGATTAATATAATTGTAGGAGTAGTTGTGATCAAATATCCCATTTGTGTGTGTATGTCTTTGGAAGGTCGAAATTAACTTGTATGGATGGGTTAGAGTGTTTATGGGTTTTTGGTTGTACCTAAGAGGACCAATTCGGGTATAATCTTAACCAATTAGCTCTAAAGAATGAATGAAACTTGTTCTATGCAAGACCTTGCTAGAGTAGGTTTTGGTTTATGTTCATATCCTTAATGGTAGGGACTTAAGGCATAATTACTTCACTGAGACCTTGGGGAGTGATTCGTGTCTCGAATCCCTTAGTTGAGATTACAAGCACAATTACTTCATTGAGACCTTGGGGAGTGATTTGAGTTTGTAAATCTCTCAATTGAGAGAGCAAGCCCTTGGCTTGAATTGAATGTCCTTAATTGAAGGGGCTTGTGCATTCATGAGATTGGAGAACGCCGTAGTCGTCCAGTGGTATGGACGTCTCGGATTGACATCCGAGAAGACCCGGTGTTTGATTCCCGGTTACGGATGAGGGGTCTCTTTTTTATCCATTTTGTATTCTTTCTTTGTATCTTGAATTGGATGTCCTTAATGCTTTACAACCACTATTTGTGCACTTATGTATGGTGAACTTTATGAACCTTGATATGTGGTTGCTTTTTAAAGTTTTGATCATAATTTAAGTTTTGTTTCTATTAAATTTTATAGGTTGAAATGTCTTCATCACAACAAAATCTGGATTTTAATAGTAATAATCCATTGAACACTCAAAGTCAAGCTTCAAAGACGAGATAAAAAATCATTTCAATTTATCTCAAATATTTTTTTTTTTGTAAGATTTTTTTGAAATTGTGAGCAACATATGACATTATATTTTGAGTTTATGAAAACCGAATTGATTAGAGTGTTTATGTAAGTGAAAGTTGAGCGAATAAAACCGGTTATTAATGTGATCAATATTGTTGGGCTCGGTGCACCTTAACTACATTAAATATATGTAGGATATTATATGGGTTATTGTGTATGTGTGGACCTAGTATTCTTTTTAGGACCTAGTCATCCTATTAGGGTTGAGAATCCTTTATGGGTACTATTTTATAGAGGGTCCATACTCTCACTCATAGTTTGTGTTTCAAAATTATTATCCCATTAGGCAATCTGAGAAAGGTGAGAAAAAAGGAAAAGATTTTTTTTCAGGTTATTGGACTATTATGGATTCGAGATTAAGACTTTCTACGAGTTGGATGGTTTTCGTTGCGTTTCTAGGTACTCGTCTATTCATACTTATACACATAATACGATATTAAATTATCTTTATATATAATGCTAACAGTGGTATCAGAGGAAATCATATTGTTGCATAGTTTGAATCTTTTTTTTATTTTTTATTAAACACACCGGATAGAATTGAATTGTTGTTACCTTAAATTAAATCCATGTTTGAATTGTGTGATGGTTTTATATGTTGTATGTTATTTGGTAATTATGTTGTGCATCATTGTATTTGAATGGTTTCAATTGCCATGGACTTAACATACACAATTACTACAGCTGATATAATATGGATTTGCAATTTAGTCTACGAATGCCTACTAACATGATATTGCCTTATATACCAGTATATCATATGTTAAACAACAAAATCTAAATCCATGTTTGTTCTGAATTTTGCTGTGGATAATACATGTTTGTACTGAATTTTGTTGTGGATTACATGGGGATACAATCTGTCATGCCCTAGCATTTTTAATAGTTATTTTGATGTAATTTGGATTTGATTTTATAGATAATTGAAGATTAAAGAACCGAAGAAGGAATCGTGAAAGAGAGAGGAAGCAGAGATAGATTGGAGAGAGAAACAGAATTTGAGAGAGAGAATGAGAAAATTGATAGATAGAGAATAGAATTTAAATAACAAAATTGATGTAATATTTCTTTTTATCCATGTGTTGTTACAGACTCTATTTAAAGGAAATTGAACAGTACACTACATAAAGGACTCTATACAAAATAGAATTATTGGGAAATAATTTCCTACGGTTGACTCTCACTAAATAAGATAGGACTGTATAAGAAATTTTTCCCTACACTGAGACACACACACACTAATTCATATGGACTCACACTAAATCCCTAACATTAATCCCTGATTTCCCAATCATCACACAATCCTATAATATCTTGTCTGTTATTTGGTAATTAAGAATGCAATTTTTGGGTATCTCAATGGAGAGAATCTTGGTTGGCACACACACGACTAAATCAAATTTTCTGAATCATTAAAATTGGATATTTTATTTTTGAATTATTTTGTGTGTATTGTTACGAATCTGGTGATGATTGTTGGCTGAACTGGGTTGCATCAATGGCGGATTCTGGTAAGATCCAGATATGATCGTATGTAGGATTCCATCGCACTAGATGTAAGATGCAATTTGATGGATCTTGCATCAGACCCGCCCTATTATGGGCCAATTGGTCCAGAACCGTGCTAAGAGGCGGGTCATCTGCATCAGACCCACCCAAATGGGGTCGTTCTTTGCAGACCTACTCGTTGGTGGGTGTAGCGAGTTCGTCGAAGCCGTGGTTGGTCGTCGCTTTTTCGGTGACATCGTGTTTCACCAGCTAGCCAGAGATCCGCGTGAAGCTGATTTATTTTCGGGTTTTATAAATCCTCGATTGTTTGCGGATCGAACGATTCGGGACGACGGGCGTGGGTCTGGTTGTGTTGCGGGCCCTCGTGGATTTTCTGGTGAAGGCTAGTTCCGACTGTGGCTTTTTCGGTTGTTGTTGCCGCCGTTCTGGTGGCTGACGGATCAAGGTTGGCGGCGGTGCAAGAAACTTAAGGTTTCTTGGTTTGATTTTGGTTTGGGCAATCTTTTGAGAATTTGATATAATATTGGACTGTTTTATTATTTGCCTGAGCCCTTTATAAAGTAAATATAAAATCGAGGTACCATTATGTAATTAGTTGTGTTGGGGTAGATTTATAATTTCATAAAGTAATTGGCCAATTTAATATTTTGATAAATGTAGGGACCAATTTAAAATTTATCAAAATCATGAGGCAATTTATTTTCCAATTTATTTTATGAGAATAATTGTAGATCATAAATAGTTATTATGATTTCAAATAATTATGTTTCACGTAGTGACTAATCATTGAGTTTTCATAATAATTATTAGTTTTAGTAAAATTAATAATCGATTTTGAATATTCACATGAATTGGATGGTTATGTTTTCACGTAGTCACTTAGTCATTAAGATTTTTGAGAAATTCGTCGGCTATCGATTATTAATGATTTTAATTTAATAATTGATAAAAATTTCTAGTGAATCGGATGATTATGTTTCACGTAATAACTAATTATTAAGATTTTAAGAAATTCGTCGGTTATCAATTATTTATGAGGTTAAAATTAATAATTTGTTTTGAATTTTCTCGTGAATCAGATGATTATGTTTCACGTAGTGACTAATCATTAAGATTTTGAGAAATTCGTCAGTTAACGATTGTTAATTTGGTAGGTTTTAATAATTGATAGAATATTCTCGTAATTGGGTGGTTAAGTTTCACGTAGTGACTAATCATCAAGATTTTAAAAAATTCATTGGTTATCAATTATTAAATTTGAACTGCAATGATAGAATTATATACATGTGATGAGTGATGTTCTTCTCTGTAGGAGGTTCATTATCTCAAGGTATTCACTTATACAATATGTTGTGAATCTTAGACACATGTGATGGGTGATGTTCTTCTCCGTAAGAGGTTCATCATCTTAAGGTATTCATTTATACAATGTGATATTGATACTCGCTTTTTGTGTCATTACCAAATTGCGATTACCAAAAGAATATTTATAGAAAGTCCTATGCAATGTACTTTAAAGTTTTGAAAACTAGTAAAGCGGTATGCGAAGGTATCGTCCACAGGGAGGTGTCATCCGTCGATCGTTTCATGTTCTAGTGTTTATTGAAAGCAATCTAAATAAGAATACGGATGTGATGAGAATGGTGTGTGTAAGAAGTGTTTGCATATTGCTGGTGTGTGCAAAGGAAATGAATCTAAAAAGAATGCAAATAAACACAAAGGAATATGGAGGGGTGAGAATGGTGATTAAAGTGACAAATAATAAAAGGGTGGATATGAGAGATGCATGAGAATGATCACACAAGGTTCATAAAGCTCACCACACATAAGTGCACAAATAGTGGTTGTTAAGCATTAAGGACATCCAATTCAAGATACAAGAAAAGAATACAAAATGGATAGAAAGGAGACCCCTCATCGGTAACAGGGAATCGAACACCGGGTCTTCTCGGGTGTCAATCCAAGATGTCCTTACCACTGGACGACTACGGCGTTCTCCAATCTCATGAATGCACAACCCTCCTCAATTAAGGACATTCAATTCAAGCTAAGGGTTTGTCCTCTCAATTGAAGGATTTACAAACTCAAATCACTCCCCAAGGTCTCGGTGAAGTAATTGTGCTTGTAATCTCAACTAAGGGATTCGAGACACGAATCACTCCCCAAGGTCTCGGTGAAGTAATTATGCCTTAAGTCCTTACCATTATGCATATGAACATAAACCAAAACCTACTCTAGCAAGGTCTTGCATAGAACAAGTTTCATTCATTCTTTAGAGCTAATTGGTTAAGATTATACTCGGATTGGTCCTCCTAGGCACAACCAAAAACCCACAAACACTCAAACCCATCCATACAAGTTAATTTCGACCTTTCAAAGACATACACACACAAAATGGGATATTTGATAACAACTACTCCTATAATTAAGTTAATCTACTCCTAATCTCATCCATGAACACATATCAATTTCCAATCTCCATACACAAGCATATCAAGATAAGAGATTAATCAATAATAACAAGAACAAATCAAAACCCAAATGAATATATAAAATCAACCAACATATATTGAGCACAAATTAAGTTTACAATATTTCCCAAGTTGGGATTACACATCAAAGACAACAAGATATATAAGAGAAGAGTTTACAGGAGACAACCCTTGAAGATGATCTTCTCCATGGGCTCCTTGCTTGCTAGCTCGAAATTGGTCCAAGACCTCTCCTTTCTCCATGCAATCTACTCTAAAATGTGGTGGAGGATGTGTAGAAATGGGTGGTGGTGAGCTTCCCATGGAGGGTGACTTCCATGGGAGCTTGGGAGCTTCTCTCTCTCTTGATTTGTTAAGAAGATGATGATGGAGTGTTCTTGTCTTTGTTGTTGTGTTGTAGAGAAGAGGAGAAAATGATGTATTTATAGTTAGGGAAAGTTTGGGGACGAATCGGGGTGCAAAAGGACACATTTTCCCCTCTAAAAATGGCCTAAAACCGACATGTCGCAGTCTGGAATCAGGTGTGTCGCGGTCTTGCAAGACGACACACCGAGCGATAGTGATTTTCGCGACTTAGTGTCGCGGTCGCGACACCAGTTTTCAGCCTCATGTACCGTTACGAAAACGCTCATATATTCCTTTAGAAAACCCAGATTTGCAATCCCTAAAAACCGCTAGAAAGAAGACTTCTGGGGCTTTCTAAATATATGAAGAACTGAACGTGATTCAATCTGAGGAGGGAGACATGTCCCCCGAAAGTTGGGTGTTCTGCATGAAGCTCTCTGCCTTGTTTCCAGCCTTACGTACCGTTATGGAAACACTCATATCTCCCTCTAGAAAACCCGGAATTACGATCCGTAAAAACCTTCGGAAAGAAGACTTCTGGGGCTTTCTAAAAATAAGTGGTACAAAACCCAGTTCACTTTGAGGAGGGAGATATGGACCCCGAAATTTGGCTTTCCAATTGTCATTTAAGCTCAAATATCATATGTAGGGAATATGTACCTACACAAGGCTCAACAAACACATTATATACAAAAATACGCTCGAAAACGAGAACAAACGATAGGTAATGGGGACCTCAAATAGGTATAAATATCGTCCGATCAGATATAAATGTTAGAAATTTTGGAAGTTGCCTTCAATATATTTTCATTTAATTAAATGAAAGTGCCCAACACTTATTGATGCCTACATATTTCATATACTCACGGATAATATCCATTCAACATGAATTTAAGAAGGTTATATATTTCTCATTTTTTTGTATAATTTTAAAATAAAAATTATATGTGACCGTGTTGGATTGATTAAGAAAAAATATATAAATTTATGTTGGGTATAATGATATTGAATTTGCAGTTCATGGTTTACAAATGTATAACCTATAAAATTATTATAAAGTTGGATGGTTATGTTTCTACATTGTAGACTGACCATTAAGTTTTTATAATGAACATTTGTTTAAATTATATAATCAATTGTGTTTGGAATGTTTATGGAGTTGGATGGTTATGTCTTCACGTAGTGAACTAATCGTTAAGATTCAACAATATTCGTTGGATTATCAATGATTAAGATTTTTAACTACAATGAGTTAAAACTGTACATATGTTGATCATCTGCCTAAGAGGGTCATCACTTATGAAAGTTTAATGAGCATTGAAGAATAAAGAGTGATGTTCATCTCCCAAAGAGGTTAATCACTTGTAGAAAAGTTTTAACATGTGCGTCATGATGTTGTGTTGGATTTCCATGTAGGTTAAATCATCATTTGTAATGATTATGGAAATCAATGTGAGCATGAGTATACTATCATTTAATTCATTTTTTAAACACCTCTACTATTTCTAAATATATGCCATTAAGATATTGGTTGATGGACCATTTTGATGGGTTAGATGAGACGCTCAAATTGGTTTTTACTTTAACAAGGATCAAATGATAAATGAAGTTTAGTAAGCCCACTATCGAAAGTTTGTTAAGGTATAGTTCCTTATAAATATATGGAGAATAATCTATTCTATGAAGTTATATCTTTTGTTTATCATTTTGATAAAGGTGATAGGGTACAAACACTATATGAAGTAGTCTGGAAATCGTTGACAATCCAAAATAGAAAGTCAAAAAAAAAAATACTGAGGATATAAAATAACTTGTTATCTTAAGAAAATTTATCCCTTGATTTATGTTTTGAAATATTTTATTGCTTATGAATTAAGCACTTAATGGGTTGTTTCTTGTAATATATTTTATATTATAAATTCTTCTATTGAACTCAGTATTTAAGAGGGACCAAGTAGTTTAGAGGTTTTATTAGAATTCAATTGAATTCATGATAATATTTTGATTATCTTTAACCTTTAAAAGTTTTATTGTATGATATTTATGATTTTGGTATTGTAATGCATAGTATAATTTTCATAATAGGACTGAGAATTTAAATTAATATATTGAAGCCTATTCAAGATAATACATTTTTTTGCTTATGATTTTCACCTAGTGAGTTGTATGGTGATTTTTATAAATAATAATCTTTATGGATCTTCGAACTCTTCTCGTATTCTAAATTCTACTTTTGGGTTTTAGAATCATATTGATGATTGTTCTTGTAGTTTAGTTATAATCATTTTAATCACATGACCAAACGTAGAATACAGAAAATTGATGTAAGACATTTTGATTATTTTTAAATTCTCAGTTTTAAGTCTTTTGATTAATTGTATTAAAAGTGATCTCATAAAATATAAGGAGAGAACTTCAAAAGGTTAAACACTATTGGTAATAGTTTATAGAATATCTTCTGCTTTATTTATGAAAATAATTGCATCTATGCATTATACATTCTTAAGGGGAGAGAGTGAAGTTGTTAAGAATGTATAATTTCAAAGAATTGCGTTTGAGGAAGAAATCTTGTGCTTGTGATATTTATATTGAATAAATGTCATATTTGTTGAATTACAATTTTTGGATGTCATTGGAGTTAGGGTTTGACTTAGTTGTCAAATAGTTACAAACTAATTGGTTGAAAATGATTTTTCAAAGTAATATTAATTTCAACCAATTTTTATATGTCATTGGAGTTAGGGTTTTGACTTAGTTGTCAAAAGTTGCAAACTAATTGGTTGAAATGATTTTTCAAAGTAATAATATTTTCAGCTTAAATGTTAAAAGTTGTCAAATTTATGACTTGAAGGTTTTACATGAAAAATATTCTTTGGTTTGTATACTTTAAAACTCCATTGACATTTTTAATCAAGTTTCCAGACAACGTTTTTTAGTTTAATAAAGTAGTGACATTTATGACCTTGTTAAAATGTTTTATTTTGTGATTAGATATAACTAAGGGTCAGTGAGAGTAAGTTTATTTTCAATACGCTCTATATTGTCATTTATGTGACATTAAGAATTTTATCTCTAGTAATTCGAGGTGAAAAATCTCAAATAAGCTTATTTTGATAATGATATTGAGAAAATATATTAATAGAGCACTTAAAGGATCGATATGATTATAAGTTTACTTGTTTGAAGTATCTATTGATAAAAGTGATAAATTTACATAAGTTTTTAATTCCTCGAGCAAATTAGAGTGTTCTTATAAGAAAAAGGTCATGTATGTATCTGCAAATGATAGTTTGATGTAAGCTTAATATATATATATATTGATTATATTATTACATTAGTAGACTTTACGGATTTCAAATCAATTTGACATGTATCGTTGGATAGTGATACAAAAAAAAAAGGTTTCATCGTATATATAGAGGTTAATTGTTTCATACTCACATGTATGTATGGATAAATAAATATGTGACTTTATATATTGCAACTCTAAAGAATTTTGATTGTGAAATCATAATTTGAGGTAGATTGTGATAATTTCATTGTATTTATTTTCTCTGAATATGATAAGAGATCTTGGAGGTTGAATCATATGGATATTGTGGTGAGAGAAGATTTAAGAGTTGCGAGTTTCTAATAGCCATAAGTAAAATAACTCTTGATACACTAACCAAGATATTTGACTCCGGGCGAAGGTTTTGTGAAGCATGTTATATCATGTATTGAATGATTTATATTTTTGATGTGTTTAGTTAGTGAGAGTTGTCTTCATTAGATTAAGTGCATTTATTTTATGCATGCTTGTTTTATATTCTCGAGAATGTATTGTGTATGCACGTTAAGATGTTTGTCATATTTGTTATTGTGTGCACACGGATGTTTAGTTATGACAGGAAATCTTAAAGTTTTTAGCTTTGAGGGGGGCAGTTCACTTATAAGGCATAAAGTTTCCACCGACGAGTAAGCATTGTTGTGGAGAAGAAATTGCAATCACACAAATCTAAACACAAATAGAAAGCAATAATAAAAGAAGACACAAAAGATTTTACATGGTTCAGCAATTTGCCTACGTCCACGGAGTGCATCGCACTCAATCCACTATATTTCAAAGTTGATTACAATCCCTCTGTCTCTCTTTCAGTCTCTCTACAATTGCTCTCTCTCTCTCTAGCAATTTTCTCACACACTACGCACTTATTTTTCTGCTCTATTCTTCTCTCACTTTTTAAGTATAAAAAATGGTGGTATTTATATGGGAGCACTAGGGTTAGACAAAATCCCAATTGGAATCTATTTCCTATTCCAATTACTTGTGCACGCAGGATTTCCTATTTCTGGCGAAACTCGTCACTACCGTGGTCTGGACCGCTGTGTGGGCACATGCCTGCCCCGCGGCCCATAACGCTTAACATGTCTGTGAAACTCCGCTCCATAGACCGCGGTGTGTGCACCTTGCCTGTGCCGCGGTACGCACAACATGTATCCTTTGTGATTCTTCGCTGTGTGTGCCGCGGTCTGGGTCACTGCCTCCGCCGCGGTCACCGCCGAGCCACTTGCCATAATTGTTTTTCTTCACCTGTTTCTGGCTTCACATAACCCAACAATCTCCCACTATAAGACTGAAACTCAATAGGCGTTCTTCATCCTTCCTTGATGACTTAGTGGATAAATTACGGTGCACTCATCCCCCATGTCTTTAATCTTGAAGACCAACTGAAGTTGCGCACAACTCCAGTTTTTCAGTAGCGACTGGCTTGGTAAACATGTCAGCCGGATTCTTAGTTCCTGCAATCTTCACTAGCTTCAACACCCCTTCTTCAATTAACAATCGAATGAAGTGGTAGCGCAGGTCTACATGCTTGGTCCTAGAATGGAACGTTGAATTCTTGGCCAAGTGTATTGCACTTTGACTGTCACTATGCAACACATTCATCACCTGATCAAATCCCAACTCGGCTAACAACCCTTGTAACCATATCAACTCTTTGCTTGCTTCTATCACAACCACATACTCAGCTTCTGTTGTAAAGATTGTCACTATCTTCTGCAATTGAGACACCCAACTAACTGTAGTACCTCCCATTGTAAACACATATCCGGTGGTACTTCTTTTATGATCCACTTCTCCGGTAAAATCTGAATCCATATAACCTTCCATCTTGAGTTCATCTCTCTTGAAGGTTAGACACTTCTCTATCGTACCTTGCAGGTATCTTAGGATCCATTTCACTGCCTCCCAGTGAGGCTTGCCCGGATTGGACATGTAGCGACTCACAACTCCCACTGCTTGGGAAATGTCAGGCCTTGTGCAAGTCATGGCATACATCAGACTTCCAATGGCTGAAGCGTAATGAACTCTATCCATGAAGTCCTTCTCTTCTTCCGTCTTCAGACTCTGATCCTTAGACAACTTGAAATGACTAGATAGAGGTGTTCTTACTGGTTTAGCATTTCCCATGCTGAATCTCTGTAACACCTTTCGAATGTACTCTGCTTGTGAAAGCTTTAATGTACCTTCCTGTTCGTTTCTGCTAATCCTCATTCCAAGAATTTGCTTTGCTGGACCTAAATCCTTCATCTCGAATTCACTCGAAAGTTGCTTCTTCAAATTATTTATCTCTTCTAAATCTGCACCAGCTACTAACATGTCATCAACATAAAGTAGCAATATTATAAGGCTGGACTTAACTTTTTTGAAGTGGCAGCAGTGGTCAGCATTGCATCTCAAGTAGCCATTCCTTTGCATGAACCCATCGAACTTCTTGTACCACTGTCGGGGAGCTTGTTTTAAACCATCCAAGCTCTTCGTCAACTTGCATACCAACTCTTTGATGGGGACACGTCGTTGCAGTGTCATCAAATATGAATATTTAAGTTTGGCCTCGTAAGGGCGCAAGTCACAGAGACAAGCACAACAGCAAGCAAGGGATCGATCCACAGGGAGGTGGGATTCACCGATCGTCTCTAGTTCTAACTATTATTACAACACTCCAAGCGAACTCGTGTGTTGCATATGGGAAAGAATAGGTTGAAAAGTAAATGCTAAACTAACCTAGCAAACTACGGAAATAAACAATATATACAATGATAGGATGGAATGGAGTGATATGGAATGTAAATGGTTACACTAGAGAAACGACTCAACCGTGAGAATCCTCCTAATTACGTTCTAGACTCACCTAATCCTCAAATGTGCATGTATACATAGGCTCGTATCCCCTTAATTAATCTCTAATCTCTCACGATGTCTTAGAGATAGTATCCATATATACCCGAAATGTCTTTCAAGCAATCCGGACAATATATACGAACCCATTAAGCATGTGGAATACAAATCGAACCCTATACGCTAGCCTAGTGGTTCTAGTACTTTCTAGTCAAGCATAGTGAATGTTTATCTAAGCATTGTCAAATGAGTCTCCTCTCGGTACATAGCATCTAACCATGGATCAATTACAAAGTGATCAATTAAGCAAAGGCTTTAAGCACTCAAAACATCCATATAACAACACAAGCACAAGAAAAATGTTTGTGGTCTTTACTTCCATGTCAAAGATTCGGTTTAGTCAACTCCCTAGGATGGCTAAACATGGGAAACAAGTTTACCTAACAACTATATGCAACAATGTGATTGTTATATCATTAAGAACATTCAATTTAGGTTAAAGGTTCATCCTCTTGATTAGAGAATTTTCCCACAATCAATTCATCACACAATCCTATCACGTGGATGGATAATCGTGTCTTAATACAAAGACCCATTAAGAACATGGATATGAACCAAGGTCAATTTAGCAACTAAAAGCCTGAACTGAAACCTTTTCTACTCTTTGGGACTAAAATCCATATTACTCAAATTACTCAAATTACTCAATACATGGAATTCAATTCATCCATCAATCAATCAACAATCATGGGTATCTAATTTCTACTCTAAATTACAACTACTCCTAAACCCAATCGTGGACACATATTGATTTCTAACAATTCATACACATACATATCATATTAAGAGCATAAAAACACATATATCAAAGAGCAAAACAAAACCCAAATGAATTTAAGAACAATCAATACATTTATTACACAAGTGTAGGTTTACAATATCCCCAAATTGGTGGAATACATCAAAGAATATAAGAAATACAAAGAAATGAGTAAATAAGAGCAAACCCTTGAAGACAAGTCCTCCAAAGATGCTCCTAGCCTTCTAGCTCGGTTTGGGCTCCTAATTCCTTTGTAATCTACTCTAAGATGGATGGAGGAAGTGTATACTGGTGAGGTGGAGGTGGAGGTGTATGGTGAGCTCCCATGGAGGAAAAACCTCCATAGGAGCAAGAGGTGAAAGAAAATGGAAGAAGAAGAGAAGAGGTGTGAGAAGGGGAAAAGAGGGGAAGAGAGGAGAAGATAGATCTCAAGAATGAGGAGAAAATGGGGTATTTATAGTGTCGGAGGTTAGAGCAAGAGTTTTGGGTGAAAAGATAAGAGTACCCCTCTTAAAATGTCTGAAAAACACAGTGCTACCTAGTGGTACGGTTCGATGTGCAGTTCACTTCGACGCCGCGTACCACACATTAGTTGAATTTTGGTTGCTGGTGGCTTGCGCTGTACGTGATGAGGTTCGTGATTCCTTCTGGTGCGGTTCGCGTACCGCACTTAAACCCTTGTATAATTTCCTCTGCCATCTTGAGTGGTATGAAGAGCGGTTCACTTCGACACCGCATACTGCACTGATTCTCCTGCTCTCCTGTGCGGTACAAAACACGGTACGCAACTTGGTCTCGCGCGGTTGCGTACTGCATTTCTCTGCGTATCATTACAAAAATGATCATAACTCTCTGTAGAAATCTTGGAATCATGATCTGTCAAGTGTGTTGGAAAGAAGACCTCCGAGGCTTTCCGAAAAGTGGTTATGGGTGATGTAATTCAATCGGAGGAGAGAGATATGACCTTTCTAAGTTGGGATGTCTGCATAAACTATTCCAAATTATGCCCTTTAACCTCTAAAACTCTTCAATTAAGCTCAAATACCTTCCGTAGGAAACATGTAGCTACACAAGGCTCACAAACATATCAAATACCAAAATATACTAAAAAATAAGAACAAAAGCTAGGTAATGGGGGCTTCAAAAGGTATATAAATCGCTCTGATCAATACCCCCAAACCTATCTTTTGCTCGTCCTCGAGCAAAACTAGAACGAAAAACAGTCAAACAAAATAAACGTAATTAAAAACTAAGCTAGTCTAGTCCACTTTCGTAGGAAACACGATGACACTTAGCACGTGCCACAAGCCTTTCAACCACTAGGCGATCCTTAGATGGAGAAGTTTTGTCTTCTGAGGGTTTACATATACGAACACCCACAAACGTATTACTCTGCAAGAAAGCTGAGATGCAATCCAAACATACCACATAAAAAACAACACACGCATGCTAGTATCTCAAATATACCAATCAATAACAATGCTTCACACAATGCAAGTATGCCAATACTTAGGATGTTTTCGGTTTACAAATCAACAACGCTCGAATGCTCAAGATAAAATTCACCTCGACTCTAATCCTCACAGGATTTCAGTCTGATTTTTTTCACTCAGAACCTAGGCGATCACTCTCTGGCAAACACATGCGATTTGGAAGTTATGTTCATGGAATCTAATATATCGCATATGAGTATATTCAATGAAGCACATTTTATAGTGATAGATCTCATGGAAATAATTGAAATGTCATGAACGTGGAAAGAGCATGCATTGAGTCATATTCCCAAATATAGACTTTCTAAGAGATCAAATGGACTTTTCCTCACTTGTACTGGGGTCAAGGTGATTTTTGGCGGTGTATGGGATGGAATATATGGTAAGAGTGGGAAGGATAAAGTTCCTAATCATGCCAAAGTGTTTATACATATTACAATACTTTAGTTAGCTCTAAAACACATTACATCACAAGTGACTAGGCACTAAACTTTACATTACATATTTGTGCTACACTTGTACTCATTGGTGAGTAACTTTAAATTTATAGGACTTGAAGGCTTAAGTGTTTATAATTCACACTTATTTTCTTTTCTTGCTATTTTTTTTTAGCCCTTGCCTTTGCACATTTACACATAATTGCCTAAGTACACATTTACAAAATTTAGAGCAAAATATAACTTCTCTAAAGCTATACACCTTAACATGATCAATAACAAGGGTATGACTTGTGTTTGGGTTGGAAGGTGTATTTAGGTTTAGTGTTTGGTCTCAAATTTTTACAATGTAAGCATACATAGGGACGTGAGAGTGTATGGGCTATTTACAGAGTTTAAGAACACACTCAAATCCAAAATCATTTCTAAAAGTCCATCTAACAAGGGAATATAAATCTCAACAAGCAGTCCACATGATAAAGTTCTATGACAATCAATGCAAATTTGAAGTATAATGAGATCACAGTTAAGAACACAATCGGAAAGTGTTTAAAGAATAGAAACAAAACCCACAAATTTCATTTTTAGGCTTAAGTGTAGCTCACGGGTAGTCTCCACTATTTTCCTAAGCTAAACAAGCAAAGAGTTATATCCACCTCAACATCAAAAGATTGACACTGTACAAGCAAATTTAAGTATGCATGGAGCTAAAAGCATACTATGCATATCTCTACCGGCACACAAAAGAATGCAACTCAACATGGAGGTCAAAAATTTCAAAAACTGTAGAAATTCAAGTTCGTTCAATATCCACTTTTTGGTGTATATATTTAAAAGAACTTAATATCATTTGACCAAATTTTAACACCATCAAGTACACATATAAATACACACTTTTTATTTATAAAATATTTCAAAATTAGAATTGGAAAAGTGTGAAAATGGACGATAAAAATAATGTATGCGCAGTTTCAAAAAACAGGGCATCGCCCTTGACCTTTGATCGAAGAAATGATCATAACTTTTAAACCGCCACCCAGAATTTTGTGTTCTTTATATATTCAGAATTGTAACGAAAAATCGATGAACACCATATGGGTGGAAAAAATAATTTCTTCACCAATTAGTACAGTTTTAAAGAAACATTTACCTCAAGAATATTCAAAACAGGGCACTTTTTTCAGAGATTTGAAAATTGTCTAAAACAAACACCTTAAGATCTAAGCACAATACAAATCCACTCTTAGATCTAAACATAAATGAAAATAAAAGAAAATAAGCATAGCATTCCTAACATTAAACGCATGGGCGGTTCCCGTCCAAGTCGATAACTATTCTACAAGCACTCAAATTAAAGCTCAAAATTTAGAGGAAACCTCTTGTGGCTGCAGCCACATGGCCTTTGTGGCCCTGCCGTTTCACTTGGAAAGTTTTTGCGGTACGATAGACGCATACCTAGCTCTCAAGAGTCGTGTGGTCTTTTCAACCTGATAGTTTCAATTCCTTGCACATGCACAACTCAAAAGGTAATCAAATGCATATGCTAAAATTAAAATAACAAAACACGACTAACAACTCCATAACCTAGCCTAAACATTGTCATGCATACAATGAAAGACATGAGTAAAAGAGATGCTTATTTTTAACATAACAATCTATTCCGTAAAACAATAAAAATCAGTAAAATGGAAGCTAAAACTATCAACAATCAATGAATGCGCTACCTCCCCGGCAGCGGCGCCAATTTGATAGGGACACGACGTTACAGTGTCATCAAATATGAATATTTAAATTCGGCCTCGCAAGGACGCAAGTCACAGAGACTAGCACAACAGCAAGCAAGGGATCGATCCACAGGGAGGTGGGATTCACCGATCGTCTCTAGTTCTAGCTATTATTACAACACTCTAAGCGAACTCCTGTGTTGCATATGCGAAAGAATAGGTTGAAAAGTAAATGCTAAACTAACCTAGCAAACTACAGAAATAAACAATATATACAATGATAGGATGGAATGGAGTGATATGGAATGTAAATGGTTACACTAGAAAAGCGACTCAACCCTGAGAATCCTCCTAATTACGTTCTAAACTCACCTAATCCTCAAATGTGCATGTATACATAGGCTCGTATCCCTTAACTAATCACTAATCTGTCTCGATGTCTTAGAGATAGTATCCATATATACCTGAAATCTCTGTCGAGCAATCCGAACAATATATATGAACCCATTAAGCACGTGGAATACAAATCGAACCCTATACGCTAACCTAGTGGTTCTATCACTTTCTAGTCAAGCATAGTGAATGTTTATCTAAGCATTGTCAAATGCGTCTCCTATCGGTACATAACATCTAACCATGAATCAATTAAGCAAAGGTTTTAAGCACTCAAAACATCCATATAACAACACAAGCACAAGAAAAATGTCGGTGGTCTTTACTTTTATGTCAAATATTCGGTTTAGTCAACTCCCTAGGATGGCTAAACATGGGAAACAAGTTTACCTAACAACTATATGCAACAATGTGATTGTTATATCATTAAGAACATTCAATTTAGGTTAAAGGTTCATCCTCTTGATTAGGGAATTTTCCCACAATCAATTCATCACACAATCCTGTCACGTGGACGGATAATCGTATCTTAATACAAAGACCCATTAAGAACATGGATATGAACCAAGGTCAATTTAGCAACTAAAAGCCTGAATTGAAACATTTTCTACTCTTTGGGGTTAAAATTCATATTACTCAAATTACTCAATACATGGAATTCAATTCATCCATCAATAAATCAACAATCATGGGTATATAATTTCTACTCTAAATTACAACTACTCCTAAACCCAATCATGGACACATATTGATTTCTAACAATTCATACACATACATATCATATTAAGAGCATAAAAACACATATATCAAAGAGCAAAACAAAACCCAAATGAATTTAAGAACAATCAATACATTTATTACACAATTGTAGGTTTACAATATCCCCAAATTGGTGGAATACATCAAAGAATATAAGAAATACAAAGAAATGAGTAAATAAGAGCAAACCCTTGAAGACAAGTCCTCCAAAGATGCTCCTAGCCTTCATAGCTCGGTTTGGGCTTCTAATTCCTTTGTAATCTACTCTAAGATGGAAGGAGGAAGTGTATAATGGTGAGGTGGAGGTGTATGGTGAGCTCCCATGGAGGAAAAACCTCCATAGGAGCAAGAGGTGAAAGAAAATGGAAGAAGAAGAGAAGAGGTGTGAGAAGGGGAAAAGAGGGGAAGAGAGGAGAAGATAGATCTCAAGAATGGGGAGAAAATGGGGTATTTATAGTGTCGGAGGTTAGGGCAAGAGTTTTGGGTGAAAAGATAAGAGTACCCCTCTTAAAATGTCTGAAAAACACAGTGCTACCTAGTGGTGCGGTTCGATGTGCAGTTCACTTCGACGCCGCGTACCACACATTAGTTGAATTTTGGTTGATGGTGGCTTGCGCTGTACGTGATGAGGTTCATGATTCCTTCTGGTGCGGTTCGCGTACCGCACTTAAACCCTTGTATAATTTCCTCTGCCATCTTGCGTGGTATGAAGAGCGGTTCACTTCGACACCGCATACCGCACTGATTCTGCTGCTCTCTTACGCTGTACAAAACGCGGTACGTAACTTGGTCTCTCGCGGTTGCGTACCGTATTTCTCTGCGCACCATTACAAAAAAGGTCATAACATTTTGTAGAAACCTCAGAATCATGATCTGTTAAGTGTGTTGTAAAGAAGACCTCCGGGGATTTCTGAAAAGTGGTTATGGGCGATGTAGTTCATTTGGAGGAGAGAGATATGACCTTTATAAGTTGTGGTATCTGCACAAGCTATTCCAAATTCTGTCATTTAACCTCTAAAACTCTTCAGTTAAACTCAAATACCTTCCGTAGGTAACATGTACCTACACAAGGCTCACAAACATATCAAATACCAAAATATACTCAAAAACAAGAACAAAAGGAAGGTAATGAGGACTTCAAAAGGTAGATAAATCGCTCCGATCACTCTTCTCTGCCATCTTCCGCAAATCCCTCAGGTTACTTCATGTATATCTCTTCCCCCAAATCTCCATGAAGAAAGGCAGTCTTCACATCTAACTAGAGCTGGCAAAATTGATCCGTAACCCGCCAACCCAACACGAACCTGAGGTCAATAAACAGGTTGGGTTGGCTTCAAAATGGGTTCGGGTTGTAATCGGATCAACCCGTGTAACCCGTTTATTATACGGGTCGTGTCGGGTTTGGATTCACGGGTTCGCGGGTGACCCGTTTAACCCGTATAGTTTTATAGATAGATTTTTAATTATTATTATTATAGGGGTTAAAAATAAATTTTAACATACTATATAAACATTCTTTTAACACAAACCCTAACCCTATCACTTGCTCATTGAGTCATTGGCTCATTGCCCTCAACCCCTCAGCCGGTCAGCCCCTCACCCTCTTGCAACCAAACATCAACACCCCAAAAACCATTGCACATCAAAACCTTAACATTCTCCAAATTTGGACTCAAAACTTGATTTTCATCGCAACCCAATTCGTCAGCTTCAACTGTGTTGTTTTTCGACAAACCATGATCGAAAACTCTCCGGTATTGATTGATTTTGGATGGAATTTTGATTGGAAAGGTTGAACATCAAGTTCGGTGAATGAAAAAACAAGGGCCGATTGAAAATGGATGATTCAAACTTTAATTGCGCTGCTGCTTCACGTGGTTTTTGACTTCTCTTTCCTTTTTCTCCGACGGTGAAGTTTCCAGACACGTCACCACACTTTCGCTGACGTATGTGAGCACGTCATTCTATTTTACCGTTTAAAAAGCCACGTCATCCAGCACATGTGTCAGGTAATGTCACCCATTTCGATGACATGCCAGTACACGTCACCCTCTCGCTCTTTTGTTTACAAAAACTGGACTGGGTCTATAGACAACCACCATTTAACGGCCCAATTATTAAATGCACCCAAATAATGAATTGTTGTTAAAAACGCTAAAGCCCATATTTAACTTGACTGGATTAGGCCTTTTGCTGACGAGAGTGAGCACGTCATACCATTTGGCCGATGTGATTTCATCCATTATGCTTACGTGGATGCACACGTCATACTTTTTCATTAACGTGTCATGGCACGTCACCCTTTTCACTGACGTGTTTTAACAGTTCAATTATATTCGATGACGTGTAATGAGATGTCACATGATTTCAATGACGTGTTCGGTCACGTAAACATATTTATGCTGACGTGGTATGACACGTCAGTTCAATTGTGAATGAAAGACCAGGGTTTAAATGCCGGGAAGGAACTTCGATGGATTGAAAATGGAAGATCGAACCGGTAAATCCATTAAAAAAAATGAAAAACAACAAAAAGTTGAATTGAATTGAAAAAAATGATAAACCCCAGTTAAAAAGTTTGGATCTTTAGAAACCCCGGAATTTGTAAACGAAGAATTGCCATAAAGCAGATGAAAAAAACAACAGAAGAAGTTTGTGTTTGTTGTTGGGTGGAGGTTGCAGCAGAGAAAGGGCTATGGAGGTTTTGGGCTGCGAGCAAGTGGGAACGAAGACAAAATGACTCTAGATGCCCTTGGTAAATGGAATTGTTGTATGTGTTTTCAAAGTTAGCAGCTTTATCTGAAAACATGTTGAATATGAAGCTTGCACTTTGTTTTATCTTACATTTTTTTTTTATATTGGATTATGTGCTTTGGCAGCAGTAGTTAGCTTCATTTTTGTTGTAAATTCGGTATTTTCATTATGAAAAACTGAATTGTTGTTCTATTGGCCAACCTGTGATGAATATACGAAGAGAAAATTTTAATTTTGCATCTTAAATCAATAACTCACTCTGACATTGCATGCCCTTTCAGTTAAATATGTAATTTTCTTTTTTCAATCCCATTTTGAAATTTTTGATTATTCAATCACAGATGACCACATGTTTCATATATGTTAATGTTCAACAAGTTTTTCCTATGAAAGGGCCAAATTTCTTCTGCTAATGATTTTTTACATGCTTGTCTTTGCTATTCATTCATCATCCTATGTCTTTTGTAATGTGGACTGTGGAGTTTCTGATATGTAGCTCAAAGCACTGGGGGGCATCCGTGCACCACAATGCCTGGTGCTATGGGACATTTTGCTAATGGACAGTGGTCACTGCTATCGAGACCCCACCACTCTGGACCAGGGATGTCATAGGATTGAAGGGTGAAATAAAGGAACACACCCATGAAAGCAACCCCGGCATCTAAAGCAGCTGATAAGATATAGTTATGCCTAGCCCACCAGCTCTTGTACCTCCTGAAAACATAGTAGTTGAAGAAAATTCCAACAGCTCCCCAACTCAGATAGTTCACTGCTTTTGCTGATGGCAGGGACAATGGACCTCCCAAGAGCATGGGCATGTGTATAAAATTGATCCATTTTTTCTCGGGGTATTTGCGCGAAAGCAGCCATCCCGGAACTGGGGCAAGCAAGCCAATGAGGAAGAACCAATTCATTGATGGGTAGTTACCATAGTTAGTGAACATTCTGAGCGGTCCAACTACTCCCCAGATGATGGAAGCATTGTAGAAAACATCATAACCAGGACATGTCCAGGGACTTCCTTCTGGAAGCAGATCTGTTTCACAGATGTTGTCAATTGATGCGAGGAGCAACCATGCTGTGCCGAAGTAGACTGTTGAAGCAGCTACTGTTCCAACCAACTAGAGGTGCATATTAAAATAATCAGAACAAACTTACTAGTATTATAGTATATACTGAAGATAGATATGATATCAATAAGCATGAAATCTATAAGTAATTGCTTTACCTGAACTATGAACATGGATTTGGGAGGGACTTTCATATAGTGACCTAGTTTGAAGTCACTTACAAAACCTAGAGCTTGTACCATGCTGATATAGCCATAGGTTTTGAAAGTCACATTAGCTAGGGGTTTCCCGGGATACATATACCCGATTACCAACTCTGTAATCACATTTAGCCCTGGTTGCTGCAGATTGACACATGTTATTTGAAAGATTGCCATTAGTTCTTATGCAAAATAAATGCAAACTCTTATCGTGTTTTGCTGTTATTTTGTTTTCCATATTATATAAACAAATAATGTGTTTGGGATTGGAATTACCATGTTTGTTGTTGCTTGAATTACTCCAACAGGTAAGGTGAAGACGAATGCCATGGCACAAGCTAGTATAAGTCCCCACCAAGGAAGTTGAAGCTGTTTATCAAACCCCTCTAATGCAAATATGGAAAGGCCGAACGTCAGGACCAAGACAAGCTGGAACCACCACTGAGGGACTGCTTCATAGTTCTTCTTCATCAATCTTGTGTGCACATCACCAAACTGATCTTTAGCTGCAGCAGTTGTTTTCTTCCACATTTCCAAGATTCTTCTGCTCATTGTTGATTAAATGAAAGAAAACCACCCATAAGTGAGAATTCTTGTACGGAAATATACAAAGGTATAGAATGGGAAATTGAATCTATTTAAGATGCTTACTTTCCATCAAAGAGCGCAACATGGGAAATGCTAGCCATTAGAGTTGCAAACCCCAAGCCATATATGAAGGCAAACAAGACACTGAGATAGAGTTTGCTGTAGTTATGATAGCCAACTTTGTCAAGATCAAAGTCTTTATTGTTTAGGATTCGGGTGATATTGTAGGTTTGTCCGTTAGAGTCGAACGTATGTGAGGAAAATAAGGGAAACCGCTTAGCTTCGAATAAATTAGACCAATAAGCAATGGGAATAAGGACATAGAGAAACAAAAAAAAGCCAACTAAGCTATTGGCTATGGCAAAGAAGGGTGTGGCTAAGGGGGTTCCCAAGAAACCAGCAACGGTGGACCAGTCAAGGCCAAAGGAGCCAATGCCAAGGCCTTGTTGGCCTGAACCAAGCTTTTGCATTGTGATCGAGTCTTTCCATATCCAACAGATGAAAGAGAGAGCCGATAGTGAGGGAAAAAGATAGCCTGGAATGACATAGTAAGCAAAGCTCGATATGAACACAATCATGAAGAACTGTAGCCTAGTTAGTCCTCCCCTGCTTCTCTTTTCTTCTTCATGTAATGCCCTGCAGTTGACATGTATATCAGCTTATCAATATCGGAAAGTAACACCACAGTCTACGCTTCACAACTTGGCAATCGATCTCATTCATATACCAGAGAGTACCTGAACAAAGAGACCTGAACCAGGTTTGCTGGCCACCACATGTAAGGAGAGTCAACAAGGTATTTTCTGAATAAACCAGCCCACCCATATCCAAGCAACTGTATCAACAAAAATTTAGAATTTTACTCGAATTGCAACTTAAAGAGGCTTCAAGGAGTTATCCAGAATCTTGGTATACTGGACCACGCATTCAAATGGATTGTGGTATCTTAAATTCAGATTAATGATACAATTCAATATTGTCATTGCTTAAAAGGTACAAGAATCCAGATTTTTATTATTTTATATAATCTCATGAAGATTTAATGCTTATTCTTGTAATGTTTTTTTTTTTTCAGCAGCAACATGAAGTGGAAACTGATTTTGTGATGAAGGGAAAGTGTACCTGAGTAGTTTGTACTAGCAACATGGCAGCAACTGGATGTAGAGTTCTGTGATAGAAAGCCTTGACAATTGTAACTATGCCGACTGCATAAACACCACTTGCTCCGCAGCTCGCGAAAATGGTGATCAGAACATGTTCTTTCAAATTGAAAGGCCCTGGATTCATTGAAAATGACCATGGTGTAAGCGGGACTCGAATTGGTTCTGATCGAAGTGTTGCAGCCATTAGCTTTCCTACTGGGAGGACAAGAATCTGAGCTGAAACCGAAGTAACTGATAACTGATTCTGTCGATAACCAAAGAACTGATTTACGAATGCAAGGAGACAGCATGATGTTAGCCCCAGAACCCATGTTCGAAATGTTAAAGCCGGTAGTGAGGGGTCATCCGTGATTGGAACTGTGAGCCTGACTTCCTCAATTGGGTTGTCATTATCTTCTTCATCTCCTGCAAGATCAAAATCTGTGAGTTCAAATCTTATCAAACAGCCTGAACCGACATGTTAGAACAGAAAGTTGAGGTTTTTTGTTTTCATGATTTAGATGAACACAAACTTTAGAGAGAGTTGTACCATTTGTATCAATTTTTAATTGATGCTTCTCAAATGACCGAGAGACTTCATCTTCAACATAAGTTCCCATTCCTTTCTTCTCTCTGGAAAGAAATGGCAATGCTCAGTAGAGATGTAGAGATATATGTCTACAACACTTCAAGATATGATATACATATATATATATATTATCTTACTTGTTTTAAAAGTTTTTTATTATTCTAAGTCAGTACACCAAACTTTTAACTGTCATGTCACAAAACTTTTAACTGTCATGTTACAATGTTTAGACTTTTATATATATATGTTTGTATATATGTACACGGTGTTTTTCACATGAGTGCGTACTGATATAAATATATGAGTGTATTGAATGTGAGCCATTGGATTCTATTACTTATACTTAGACTAAGTTAAAGTTATTGAATCCAATGATTCACGTTCAAAATGATTCACATTCAATGCACTCGTATAAAATACATGAGAGCACACTCATGTAATATATATATATATAATTAGTTAATTAATTTATGTTAGGGATCACTGATTGTCACATCCCAAATGTGGTCTGTACTTAAGAATTTATATATACACGAATTATCAGGTCAAGTATCCCGTACGAATTTTTCGTACGGAATCATGTGAAAATCAGTGTAAACAATTGATCTTGATTATGTGATACACGACAAATTTATATAGGTTCCTTGACCTGATAACTACTTTATATATATTATCAAGTTAGGTATACCTATTTTATCGTATGGTTTCACTAATTCTCACTACCGAAAAATAGTGTAATTTTTTTTACACTAGTGAAACCGCACGATAATATACCTGATAACCACTATATGTGTATATTTTTAAATTGTAAGCCAACGAAACATGTGTTATGTATAGGGGTGTGCAAAAAACTGCCAAACCGAACCGAACCCACCAACCCAACCCGTAAAGTTTGGGTTGGTTCGATTACAAATATTAAAAATGGGTGGGTTAGTTCGATTACAAATATAAAAAATGGGTGGGTTGATTTGTCTTTTGGACAAACCGATTAAAGGTGGTTCGGTTTGGGTTGAGTGAAATAATTCACCAACCCAAACCAAACCACATATTTTAGAAAGTAAAACTAAAATATAAAATTCACCTACGTTTTCTATTTAGTCCATGTTTTATAACTTTTACTGATTACTTTAAGCTTTATTGTTTATTTATTTATTTTGATACAATTCTTCTGATTGATTGATGTATTAGGGTTTAAAAGCATAGATGCTGTCAAACATGTCTTTAATTGGTAATTATTCATTTGACTTTTCTGTACTTCTTTTATATATATATAATTAATATTTAATGTTATGATTATTTTTTAAAATATTTTTATAATATAATACCAAAAAATAAAAGTTTTTTGAGTTCAAATCTAAACCGATAAACCGATAAACCAATCCAAACCAACCCGACCTTTTTTGGTTTGGTTTGAAAAATCAAATTGGGTTAGGTTGAGTTGAAATATATCCAAATCGATCCATATTGGTTTGGTTTGATTTGACATTGATCCTTATCCCAAACCAAACAAAAAATGAACACCCCTAGTTATATATATAGTGTGCGGTAGTGTTTGTTTTTCCACAAATCATATTGCGCGGTAGCCTTTAAAACTGCTGGGAACTTCAATTATTGACTCACCTTAGCTGCATGCATTTATTTCCCATGTGAGATGCTTCAATGATAACATTATGTTTTTATTACACCATACGAGTTCGAGGTTTGTCGGGAGTTAACAATATCGACCGTTATAAGTATGGTTTAAATCGAAACTCTTGCAATATATGGGAGAAAAAAGGAATGCACAATCACTCAACCAATACAGATCTAACCGGTATTGGATTCTAAAAGATTTCAAATCCACCTGTAAGGCTGTAATTTTGCTCATTTTGGAAATTGCTTGCATCTGCTTCCTATTAACTTGTATGTCTTATTCTGGTTTTATGTTCTCATTTTATATATATACGGAAATTTTCAAGTAAGTACGTACTGATGTAATTATGTTAGGCCATTGAATGTGAGCTACTCATTTTACATACTTTGCTTTGATATGTATATATTTATCAAAACTCTTTTATAAATGAATGGTTCACACTCAATGTCCTTATATAATTCCATCGGTGCGTACTGATATAATAATGACTATATATATATATATATTAAAACAACCAAATGAAAAATGCTGGCCTAGAAGCCATTTTTGAATATTTAATGCCTGTGAATTTTCTGTTCTGGCATATGTTGTCCTCTCTGCCATTGTAATATTTCCCAAAAAGATTGGAGTAAAAATAAAATAAATAAATAAACAAATGAAATCAAGAAAGAGATGGACAACAGAAAGTGAAAATTCTTGTCCTTGGAACGTTTTAGTGAAGATTACAACTGGGATAAATTGAAGTGTTTGTCTCACTTGTTACTAGTAAGTGAAATTTACAAAAGCAACTTGCACTTATCCCAACGAGAAAAAAACAAAAACAAGACCACAACTGATAGCTATTTGTGAGCAAAATTCAAAAAGCTTTGGAAATATTTTACTTATATATATATATATATATATATATATATATAGGGATGGATACAAAAATCGAAACCGGATTAAACCGAACAAATCTAATCGAAATATGATGTTCGGTTCGGTTCATAGCTTCTATTTGGTTCAAACCGAATAAACCGAATTTTCTTAATGAATTATTTTGTAAAATTCAATATTATTATAGATTGTTTGTTGATGATGTTTTATTTTGGACTATATTATGTACTACATTTTTTTACTTCTATTTTATAGAAATTATGATGATTTTATATTTTAATTGATTATTTAGACCGAATATGATTGAAATTTTAGATTTGGATTGAAAATTGGGTTGTAATTTGTTTAAATTCTTTGTTACATTTTATGTTTTTTTTTTTTAAAGTTTAAACCTAAATACCAAAAAGCAACTTAAAGGTTCAAAAAATTAAAAAACATATTAAAAAAAAACCTTTAAAGCCCAATAGATCCAAAACTGAACCAAACTGAGATAAATGTGTGTGGTTCAATTTGGTTTTCGGTTTAAACGGATTCATATTTTTAACAACCGAATATATATCAGTTCAATGCGGTTTTAACCAAAACCGAACCAAATCGAACTGATCAATGCCCACCCCTGTTATTTATATTTGGGTTTTATTTAAAAAAAAAAAAGAATGCAAAGATGGTTTAGTATTCAAACTGATTTAGTATGATGTTATATTTGATTAAGAGATGTTTCAATCGTTTGTGTTGGTAATGCTGTGATGGTCGTGTTGATTTCTATTGCTTCGTAGTTTGTACTAATTAGAATGGTGAATGTGGACAGGATCGAATAAGGTTAAATTTTAAATACTTCTCTTATCGTTTGATTAACATATAAATGAATTTTCCTTAAAAGTAGTTTTTAACAAATTTCAAGTGATTTTCAGAAATTTCTAATAAATATTAAAATTTTAAGGAATGGTTTTTTTTTTAATGATTTTTTTTTTACAAAAACCGTGTGGTAGTGTATTCCAAAATTTCTCTGCTACCTTCCAAAACAGCTCTTCAATAATAGCCATTCATGACATGAAACTATAGTGGTCCGTCACTAGTCGTTCTTTATGTCATTATACTTTGAATTTTTCTTTGCCGTCTCTCATATTTTTGTGCATATATAATAAGTACCTTTTGATTATGATTTTTCAGAAAAATTTCTGGCAGCAATTGGTCTAAGGTTCATCTATTAATGATGTAGCTCGAAGTCTTTGTCTCGATAGACTTTGTGTATTCACGCATCTAAAACGACTGACTCATGATCTTATAATTTTCAATGTACTGTTTACGCGTCTAAAATGACTGAATCCAAGATCTTAGCGACGTAGCAAGTAAAACAAGATTCGATTCATAGATTAAAGTTATTCTGAGATCGACAAGCTTGAAAATTAGGTTTGATTTGTTGGTCAAGATTCGATTTAACAGAAATGACAAGCTTGAAGTGTTTGTTCTACTTGGAAGTTTATCCCAGGAATAAAAAAAAAAATGTCACATTCTAATTCTCAAGGATCGATGTTTAAATATTCCACGATGATAGAGATATTTCAAATGCAATTCTGAGATCATGTTGGAATCTTATACAGGCCATTAGCATGTATCAGGAACAGTGTTGATATAATTAAAAAAAATGGTAATTGAATTTGGAAACTATTTTGCTGGTCTTCCCGGAACCTGATCAGTTGCTTTAGATTCTTCTTCTCATATTGTTTTCATATTTTGATCCCATAATATTATTATAGAACTCATTGAACTCTTTACATGACCCGAAATCGGTTTTACCGGGTGTTCACAAATCAAGAATCCTAAGTTGAAATTTTTGATTTGTGATTACAGTGTTTATTAATATCAGTTGGGATTTTGGAAGCCGAAGAGTGCCCTTTTCTGATTCCCTCTTTTATGAAACTCATTTATCTTTCATTTCATTTTGTTCCTTGATTAGTAAATATTTGTTGTTTCAAAGATAAATATTATAATCAGTTGTAAAAAAAAAAACAAAAAAGAGGCAATACTAATACTGACATGTTGCGAGATCTTTAAAAATCTATAAGAATTTAGACTAACATAGGATCGAGGTTCATCAGAATTTTAATACGAGAACTTAATTACAAATTTTATAATCTCCAGAAAGTCTAACATGGAGACATAGATTATGCACAAATTTCAGGCATATACACAACCAAGGCAGTAATGCCCTTGGTGAAAGTGCATTTTCTGAAACATCTCAGAACACAGGGCACCCTTCGAATTCCATTCCTGGAGCAGTAGGACATTTTGCCAATTCACAATGATCCTCAAAATCCACCACGTAGGACAGTAAATACCATAAGATTGAAGGGAGAAATACAGCAAAACTCCCATGAAAGCAGCACCAGCATCCAAAGCAGCTGACAATATATAAGTATGCCTAGCCCACCACCCCTTGTACGTCTAGAAGATATAATAGTTGAAGAAGATTCCGACAACCCCCCAACTCAGATAGTGCACTGCTTTAGCCGCAGGCATTCCTGATCCTCTGCCATAATCATCAGCATGTGTATAAGCTTGAGCCATTTCTTCTCGGGGAATTTTCGTAAGAGCAACCAGACCGGAACTGGGGAAAGTAGGCCAATTAGGAAGAACCAGTTCAATTCCGGGTAGATACCCTTCTTAGTGAACATTCTGCCTGGACCGACAACCCCCCATATGATGGAAGCATTATAGAATACTTCGTCACCTGGACATGTCCATGGACTCCCTACTGGTAGCAAAGATTCGTCACATATGTGATCAATGGATGTGAAAAGCCACCATGATGTGCAGAAGTAGACAGTCGAAGCTACTATAGTTCCAACCAACTAAACACACACAATTAGATAAAAAAAAACAAGTTTGAAGTCGCTGAGAAAATTGAGGGCTTGTGCCATGCTGATGTATCCATAGGTCTTGAAAGCAACATTGGCTAGAGGCTTCCCAGGAATCATATACCCAATTACCAACTCCGTAATCACATTCGGGCAATGTTTGATTTTTCCACTTAATACTTAATGGCACTTAATGTGTTTCATTAAGTTATTTTGTTTGTTTTTTTCAGAACCCTTAAAACCATTTGTTTAGAAAAGTGAAAAAAAATCACTTTTGACTTAACACAAATCCATTGAAATTTAATGTAATTTTTTCCTTCCAAAACTATCCTCACCAATCTAACTAATTTTCAATTTTGTTCATGTTAAACTACTATTCATAATAATATATATTTTTTTCCTTCTCACCATAAATAACTACAGCATCACAAAATCTAATTGCTTCAAAACTCAAACAATTAGAGACTGGTTTTGCTACCTAGTTTTTAGTAAGGAGTTGTTCCTTTTTTTTTCCTTATAATTTGATAATTAGTTTTTTTTAATTTTATTTTACAGTTCAACTGATTCTAAATAATATTAATAAAATAAATTTAAAATATTATTAATAACTAATTTTTTTTTATAATTATTAAATTATTTGTTATAGTTATCCTTAATATATTAAAATATAAATATATAACAAATAGTTAGAAGGACATAGATGTAAAAGTATTAATTTTCAGATATTTATAACTTAAAAAAACAAACAGCTTATCACTTACATTCAGTTTTCAGTGAAAAAAAACAAACATGTTTTTCATTTTTCAGTCTTCAATCACTATTCAGTATTCAATATCATTCAGCACTGTTCAGTCTTCAATAACATTCAGTACTGTTCAGTCTTCAGACGAAAAATCAAATGAGACCTCAGTCCTGGTTGCTGCACAAAAGCAACACATTCTTAACGATCGAATCTGTGCTCGGTCATGAAAGCATACCAAATTTGTTGTGGCCTGAATTATTCCAACAGGTAAGGTGAAAAAGAAGGCCATGAAACAAGCAAATAAAAGCCCCCACCATGGAAGTTGAAGTTGTTTGTCAAAGCTTTCGAGGGAATAGATTGAAAGAATCACTGTCAAAATCAGGATGGTGTAGAACCACCATTGCGGTACTGCTTTGCAATTCTTCTTCATCATCCTTCTATGCACATCACCAAACTGATCTTTCGCTGCAGTGGTTGTTTTCTTCCACATTTTCCAAATAGCTCTACATTAATTGTGTTTGTCCGGAAAGAAAAATTATCATCACAAAAGAATCCTTGCCCAAGAGATAATATAATAATAATGAACCGAAATGGAATGAGAAATACTTAGGCCCCGTCCCAGGGGCGAATCCAGGATTTTCTATCTGGCGGGGCTGAACTACAAACTAGTTAGAAATCTTTTTAGAACTTTAATAAGAAGATGGATTTCATTAATACAAAGTAAATACAGAACGACCATTCATAAGATATAATAAATCAAACTCCTCAAAATGTATACTCCCATGAAATAAAATGAAGTCAAGAACAAAGCAAGGGTTAGTTTTCATGAAAGTTCTCTCTCGTGAGAGGAACAATCGTAGAAGTTGCGGTCCAATAGGTAGAGAGTTTCTCTAGCTAGGAGGAGAAGGTGATTGTGTGTTTTGTTTTTCTTTCTCAGATCTATGTATGTGAATACTGTTTCGGTTAGATTACTAGATCTGGTGTCTTCATAGGTTCTTCCGAATTAGTGAAGTTGTGCGAGACTTTCTCTTTCAAACAAAGGGCCGATCTTTCAGATTAAAGGTGAAGAAGCTAATCAAGTGGGTTGGGTTGGGTTGGGTTGAGCAAATTGATTGACTCATTGAGTAACTTTAGAGTCATTTTTGTAACGTTGAAGTGGAAGCAATTACAGATAATATTTTAAATTAACATAAGAGATATTGGGTTGGACTGTATTTAAAAACTTGTATTGGGCCTATATGACTATGTAAATTTAAGTATATAATATATTAGTGAGTAAACTTAACATATTAATAAAAAACTTATTTTTTTTTTAGAAAAAGGCAGACGGGGCTGCAGCCCTGTACAACCCTCACAAACACTCGCCCCTGCCCCGTCCTGCAACTGTTTTTTAGTCCGTTTTCGTTTTTATTTTTCAAAAATGATTTCTCAAACGCGTTTTTAACAGTTTTTTATTTTATTTTCAAAAAAAAAAAATGAAAGACAAAACCAGTGTTAAAAGTGAAAGATTTGAAAAACATAAAATACTTGTTTTTGTTTTTGTTTTTGTTTTTGTTTTTCATTTTATTTTTCATTTTTTTTATATATATTTTTTTAACTATTAATTGTAATATTATACATTTCATATGGTTAGGATAAGACGAGACAAGATTTTTAAATGACCAAAGTGCCCCCCTCTCTCTCTCTATATATACGTTATAATTATTATATATATTATAATATTATATATCATATTATAGAATATTAATATATATTATATATAATAATAATATATAATAATAATATATATTACTATATTTAAATATTTAGTATATTAATATTCTATAATATATATAATATTATGATTATATAAATTATTAAATTTTAGATATTATATATAATATATAATAAATATATTATAATATGTATATATATATATATATATTAATATCATATATACAGTTATATTTTTATTATATAGTAATATATATATATATATATATATATATATATATATATATATATATATATATATTGTTTTGATGTGTTACTTTTGTTTAATTTAAAAATTACAATACAAAAATTATATTGATTTTTTTTTAATCATAATTATGTAATCAATTTTTGATAGTTTTTGGTTAACCTACTAGACGCGTTTTTTTTGTTTTCATTTTTAAAATACAGCTTTCATTATATGTTACCATACGCATTTTCGGAATTCGAAACTGAAACTAAAAACATTATTTTCATTTTCGTTTTTATTTTCGAAAAACAGAAACTGAAGTATGCTTACAGGACGGACCCTCACTGTCCTTCAAAGAGTGCAACATGAGAAATACTGGCCATCAGAGTAGCTAAACTCAATCCATACATAAAGCCGAAAAGGACACTGGCATAGAGTTTGCTATAATTATCATAAGCAGCTTGATTGAGATCAAAGGTTTTTTCGTTCAGGATTCGTGAGATATAGTAAATTTGGCCAATAGAATCGAAAGTTTTTGAAGTCATTATTGGAAATTTCCTGGCTTCATAGGTATTAGTCCAATAAGCAATGGGAGCAAGGACATAGAGAAACAAGAAGAACCCGATTAAGATATTGACAATGGCGAATAAGGGAGTAGCTAAAGGACTTCACAGAAAGCCAGCCACAGTCGACCAATCAAAACCGAAAGAGCCAATTCCAAAGCCATGGAGACCTGAACCAAGCTGCTGGGCCAGGACTGAGTCCTTCCATATCCAACAAACAAAGGAGAGAGCGGTTAGTGAACTGAAAATTTGGCCTGGCATGATATAATATGCGAAGCTCATAATGAAGACAATTAGGAAGAATTGTAGTTCATGTAATGCCCTGCAATATGCATGAGTTGTTCAATGTCAGGAAAAAAAAATACATCTACAATTCAAAGTTCGCGATAAAAACCTGAATAGAGAGACTTGAACCAGGTTTGCTGGCCACCACATGTATGGTGAATCTACAAGGTATTTCCTGAATAAACCGGCCCATCCATACCCGAGTAACTGAATTTCCATCACAGGAAATATTAGATCTTGATCAGATTTGCGAAAATTTAGAAGAAAACATTAGAGAATATGGTTTCAGGTACCTGAGTGGTTTGTGCCAACAACATGGCTGCTACAGGATGCAGACTTCTGTAGTAAAAGGCCTTGACAATTGTTATAATACCCACTGCATAGACTCCACCTGATCCACAACTATCAAATATGGTGATCAAAACATGTTCTTTCAAGTTGAATGGCCCTGGATTCAACGAAAAAGTCCAATTTGTGAAAGGGAATCGAACCACTTTCGTTGGAAGTGTTGCAGCCATCAGTTTTCCCATTGGAAGAACCAGAATCTGTGCTGAAACAGAGCCGAAATAGAGCTGATTCTGTCTATAAGAGAAGAATTGGTTCACAAAGGCCTGAAGGCAGCATGATATCAACCCCAGAACCCACGTTCGAAACGTCAACGCGGGTTGTGAAGGGTCATCCGTGATTGAAACTGTGAGCCTAACTTCCTCAATTGGGCTGTCATTAACTTCTTCATGTCCTGTATTATGCATGAAAACAAATTTTCAATTCGAATCGGAATTCCAATACAAAAACACTTACAGGATTGTTAGATTGATTACCAGTCACATTGATATCAGTCTGATGCTTCTTCTCTGGCAGAGAATCAAGGACATCATCATGGATGTAACTTGACATTTCTCAGAGAAAATTTGCAGGATCCTGAAAAACCTGTGACACTCAAAATGCTTTTGCTTGTTTGGTCTATTTATTTACATCTAAAGCTATGCTCTTTATTCTTCTTCATTTGAACAGAATCTTTAATGACTTTAAAAGCATTACATAAATGTCATTTCTTCCGTGAATCTCGCAAATCCAAATTAAGCATAGACAGTTGGCAAAATTATCAGAGTAATACTAGGTTTCCCAATTTTTTTCTAAAATTCTTCTCAAATGAAGTTGGCATATGAGATGTCAACATCTTGTAAATTATGAGATTATGTGATGAGCGATAAAATGTTGACACCTCACGTGCCAACACCATTTGTTAGAGAAACTTTTAAAATAAATTAAATTTGAAAAGACACAACTCTTTGTAATAAATAAAAGAATGTGTTGTTTCAAACCGACACATTGTTTTGTTTTAAATTTAAATTGTTATTTCAATATTTATAAATACTGGCATCAGACAGTATACAGACTTGACTTGAATCATTTTTCTCCTCATCTGTTTTCTGAAAATCATACAACAATAATATTCTAAATAGAATATTGTCATAAACAGACTTGTAACTTTCAAAAGTGTTCTGGTTTGTTTTCGCAAGTGTATAGCGCAGACAAACAAAAGCTTCATTGTATCCTGGAGGCGTATTCGCAAACCCAGTGCATCACAGAATCGGTGGAGGCGAATAACGTCTTAAAGAGAATGACAACATATCGTGCCTTGAAGCCAATTGTATTAACGTTTTATCATTGAACTAATTTTGTTCTTTGCAGAATTTATTTGTTAACAGTGTCTCGGTTTGGGTTCAATAATAGCAATTGAATTTGACAGAAATTTGTACAACAATCTTAAGACGTTATTTTGCTCAATGGCACGAGTTTCATCATTGCATGACTTCGCTAGGGATTTTATCAAATTGGGTCGTTTCGATGGTGGAAATTTTAGACGCTAGCAAAAGAAATTGCATTTCCTATTGACAACTCTGAAAGTTGTATATGTGCTCGCTACACCGAAACCGTTGGAACATGATAATGAGACATTAACGGAAACTCGAACTCGACAAAAATGGGAACAAGATGACTACATATGCAAGAGACACATTTGCAATGCCATGTCTGATGTACTTTTTGATCAGTATCACAACAAGTCAATAGCATGGGATCTCCTGGAGGCAAATTATATGACAGAGGATGCAACAAGTAAGAAATTTTTGACCTCCAAATATTTTCAATACAAAATGGTTGATGGTAGGTGTGTTGTTGAGCAATTTCATGAAATCCTACATATTTATAATCAATTTCAACAACACAAATTGGTCATGGATGAGTCAATTGTTGTTTCCTCTATTATTGACAAACTTCTTCCATCCTGGAAAAAATATAAAAATAGTCTCAAACATAAGAAGGAATACATCTCTCTTGAGGAATTGGGCAGACATCTTCGTATTGAGGAAAAGAATAGACTTAATAGTCATGATAAGCAGCCCATTGGGTCTTCCAAAATAAATATGGTGGAGGAAAAGAAAGAATCTAAACAGCCCACACCCAAAAGACAACAAAACAAAATTGCTGCAAAGGTGAACTTAGATGGCAAGAAAAAGAATTTTTCATGCTACCATTGCGGTAAGCCGGGCCATGTCAAGAAAGAATGTCGACTCCTGAAGAAACAAAAGGAGAGTTCGACTTCAAATTTTGTGGTCATGATATTCGAGATTAATGTTCTCGAAGATGACTATGCATGGTGGATAGATTCGGGTGCTTTCGGGTGCTACAAAGCATATGTGCAGGGATCGTACTTTTTTCACATCTTATGAATCTATTGAAGATGGAAGTGTGTTGTACATGGGAAATTCATCTACTGCAGCAATAAAAGGAAAATGGCACAGTACAACTTGAATTCACTTCTGGAAAAGTTCTTACTTTAACTGACGTTTTTCATGTACCAAAAGTTAGAAAAAATCTTGTATCTGGTAGCCTTCTTAATAAGTTTGGAATTAAACTTGTGTTTGAGTCAAACACATTTGTGTTTGAGTCAAACACATTTGTGTTGTCTAAGGGTGAAACTTTTGTCGAAAAAGGTTATATGTATGGGGGTATGTTTAAGCTTAATATCAATAAAATGAATGTTTTTTCTGTTTATATTTTTGACTCATTATCGTTATGGCATAATCGATTAGGCCATATTCATACTAAACGTTTACAAGAAATGGCTAATTTAGATTTAATTCCTAGATATAACTATAACATGCATGAAAAATGTAAAGTGTGTGCTCAAACAAAAATTACAAAAACTCCTTTCCTTAAAATTGAAAGAACATCATCTTTATTACAACTAATTTATAGTGATGTGTGTGATATGCATAGTAATCCTTCTAGAGGTGGGAAGAAGTACTTTGTAACATTTATTGATGATCATTCAAAATATTGTTATGTTTATTTGCTGTATTCAAAGGATGAAGTTTTGAATAAATTTAAGGTTTACAAAGTTGAAGTAGAAAATGCATGTGACACAAAAATTAAAGTTTTTAGGAGTGATAAAGGTGGTGAATATCAATTCCCTGATTTTTATGAATATGTTGGAATTGTACATGAAACTTCTACTGCATACACACAACAAAAAAATGGGATAGCAGAAAGAAAAAATAGAACACCCACAGAAATGATTAATTCAATGCTTTCGAATTTAGGTTTTGGTAAAGGACTTTGGGGTGAAGCATTATTAACTGCATGTTATATATTAAATAGAGTGCCTAATAAGAAACTTAAAACAACTCCATATGAACTTTGGAAGAAAAGAAAGCCTAATTTATCTTATCTTAGAGTTTGGGGATGTAGAGCCATAGTTAGACTACCAGAACCTAAAATAAAGAAATTAAGTGAGAAAGGTATTGAATGTATATTTTTAGGTTATGCAGAACATAGTCATACAGGTTTTTGGTTACTGAACCTAATAATTCTATTGAGATTAATACAATAATAGAATCTAGGGATGTCATTTTTTATGAAACTAGATTTTCTGCTATACCTAAAATTATGAATTCTGATACACTTGTGGATAATGTGGCAACACTAAAGTGAATTGCCACAGAGGATCCTCATGAAACACGGAGAAGTAAAAGGGCAAGAAAAGAAAAATCTTTTGGCCCCGAATTCATTGTGTATCTAGTTAAAGGAACTAGAGATACACATGTGAGACTAACTATGGTCTCGTCGATAATTGAATCAAATCCCCTCACTTTTGAAGAAGCAATGAAGTCACGAGATGTTGCCTTTTAGAAAGAGGCAATTGATGATGAAATGGAATCTATAATGGGCAATTAGACTTGGAAATTAGTTGACTTACCACCTAAATCGAAACCAATAGGTTGCAAATGGATCTTCAAAAGGAAGATGAAAGTTGATGGAACAGTTGATAAATTCAATGCAAGGTTAGTAGCAAAAGGTTTTACCCAAAAGGAAGGCCTTGATTATTTTGATACATATGCACCAGTTGCAAGAACTGCTACTATAAGAACATTGATAGCATTAGCTACAATTTATTACCTTGAAATCCATCAAATGGATGTAAAAACGACTTTTCTTAATGGAGAGCTAGATGAAGAAATTTACATGGAGCAACTTGAAGGTTTCGTAGTTCCAGGACAAGAGCGCAAGGTTTGCAAACTTGTCAAATAGTTATATGGTCTCAATCAAGCTCCCAAGCAATGGCATAAAAAGTTTGATAAAGTCATTGTTTCAAATGGTTTCCTAAATCATGAATCCGATAAATGTGTATATAGCAGATTCAAAGGACACAAAGGTGTGCTTATATGTCTTTATATGGATGACATGTTAATTTTTGGAACTGATAATGAGAATATTGAACTCACAAAAACTTTGTTATCGTATAATTTCGATATGAAAGACATGGGACTTGCAGATCTGATTTGGGGTATTAAAATTATAAAAAGAGATAATGCCCTAGTGCTGACCCAATCACACTACTTTGAATAAATATTGAAAAAGTTCAATCATTTTAATTGCAAGCCACCATCCACACCATTTGATTCTAATATAAGACTATACCCAAACACAGGAAGGGAAATATCTCAATTAGAGTATGCTTGTGTTATAGGATGTCTTATGTATGCAATGACTTGTACTAGGCCTGACATTGCATTTGTTGTAGAAAGGCTTAGTAGGTATATTTGTAATCCAAGTCAACTACATTGGCAAGCAATATATAGAATTTTAAAGTATTTAAAGCATATTGTGGATTATGGTATACATTATACTGGTTATCCTTCAGTTTTGGAAGGATTCACTGATGCAAGTTGGATCACAGATCGAAATGATCATGCATTCACAAGTGGGTGGATTTTCACACTTGGTGGATGAGCTATTTCTTGGGGTTCCAAGAAACAGACATGTATAGCAGACTCCACCATGGCTTCTGAATTTATTGCATTAGCATCATGCAGTAAATAAGCGGATTGGTAAGGAATTTATTGTTAGAAATTCCTTTATGGTCTAAACCAATGCCTCATTTATCCATTCATTGTGATAGTGAGGCAACATTATCTAGAGCATATAGTTAGATATACAATGGTAAATCTAGGAATATTGTCCTAAGGCATAGTTATGTGAGGCAATTGCTCACAGATGGTGTGATAACCATTGATTATGTAAGATCATGTCAAAATTTGGCAGACCCCCTTACAAAATGCCTTGCAAGGGATCTAGTATATAAAACATCAAGGGGGATGAGACTGAAGCCAACTTCTAAAATCACCAATGATGGAACCTCAACCCAACACTTGAATCATCAAGATCTTGGGTTCAATGAGTAAAATACATCATATGTTGTGATTGTAAGCACTAAATTATTTTTATGTGTCCCAAGGGTGAAAGTGCTAGATACCTGTATGTTTTGAGAAGGTTAAGCTATTAAGCTTTTAATAGAGTTATAACAGTTTTTCTATTAGAATGTTTTTACAGGGACATTCTTGATAACATCTACCTATATGAGTTCGGAGATGGTGCCGTCTCCTATGTGACCTGGCTAGTTACTAGAGCACTCATGAAATGGGATATAGGACACAAGGCCAATCCACGTGTCGTTATTATGAACACCTGAGAAATTGAAAACTTATGTGTGAGATGTGTCTAGTTAATCGAATAAGGTTATTCTATTCATTGCAAAAAATAGAATATTGTCATAAGCAGACTTACAACTTTCAAAAGTGTTCTGGTTTGTTTTCGCAAGTGCGCAGCGCAGACAAACAAAGGCTTCATTGTATATTGGAGGCGTATTCGCAAACTCAGTGCATCACAGAATTGGTGGAGACGAATAACGTCTAAAGGAGAACGACAACATATCGTACCTTGAAGCTAATTGTATTAGTGTTTTATCTTTGAACTAATTTTATTCTTTACACTATTTATTTGTTAACGGTGTTTCGGTTTGGGTTCAAGAATAGCAATTAAATTTGACAGAAATTTCTACAACACCATTTGGGAATGAATTTAGGAAGCCTAACATCGCTCAAATTATTATTATTATTATTATTATTATTATTATTATTATTATTTCACTAACTTCTCTACAGGTTTGGTTAAAATTGAAATACAGGCAGACTATAGTTTTAAGAAATTCATCGAAACCATCTTCTAAAATTTTAATAAATTATCATAAATTCCCCCATCAAGGGAATTCCCGTGTCTATCTTGCAAAATAGACGAGTGTATTTGTAATTAGAGTAAATCTGTGGTTATGTGAATAAAAATAAAATTGTGTGTATTGTCTTGGAAAAGTTAATGACCAGATAAGAAACTTTTTTTTATTATGAATTTGGGATGAATTACAGTCCATGCTCTTGCATATGACAATAATTTTTCCTAATACATTGTTCAAACCAAAAAACCAGAAATGGAAAAAAAAAATAGAGTGAGAGAAAAAAAAATAAGGAAAAAATGTTTTATTATTAATTTTTTCTTTGGTATAAAATATATACAATTTTTTAGTAGGTAAATCAATTGTATATTCATTTTTAAAGATATACTCAACAATTCTTGAGTGAGACATTTTTTTTTTGACAATATCTATTCGGGACCAGGTATTTTTTTTGAAAGCTTTCGTCATTGGTCGGATTCAAGCCGCTTACCTGGAAATCATTTGTCCAAGCCTCAAACTCGTCTATCTACCAACTGAGCTACACCCATGGTGGCTTGAGTGAGACACTTAACATAAATATTATATATTTAGACAAGAGTTTCCAAAATTATAAATTATGAAGCTGTAAGCCTGTAACCTACTCAACTTCCATAAAAAAAGGTTATTTGCCTGATTTCAAGGATGGTTTTTCAGTCCATTTTGGTTTATGTCTGTTGCAAACTTGCAATTCAGTTTATTCGATTTGAACCATTTTGGAACCTATATACCGTGTCATTAATATACACGTAATTTTTTAGTATCTAAATATGATCCTGATATGTTTGTAAATATTGAAGGCATGTATATTATAGTACATTAGTACAATAAGCCTTTAAAACTTATAATAAATATATATGATGAATATATTACATATATTTGATATAATATATGTAATATATTATATTAAATATATAATATAATACATATTATATATTATATGTTGGAAACAAACAATCAATCGATATACAGAAAATAACAGAACCAAAAATAATAATAGAAGAAGAATAATTTGATACTTATAAATATATATAAAATATTTGCTAACTATTAAAAAAAATTAATAGTAATAATTAACAACTGACTTGGCAATCTAGAGACAGAGACTTGCAATGATTTGCAATGTCCTAAGACAAAATTTCTCCCCTTCCGGTGCTTGAAGGACAAATGGAGACTGCCCCCCAGGATTCAACTATCTATCTTCTGTCTTGAAGCACTCAACCCAGAAGTCTGGCAAAATATAATGTTTTTCTGTCTCAAATTTTGAAAGTCAAATAAAAAAACTAAAGTTAATATGTTTTTTTTTTTCAACGTAACTTGTTTCTGAATTTAAAGACATGAGATGTCCTAACTCTTTCCGACAAACTTTAATTTGAATTTAAAAAAAAATGTCATTTGGGCTAAGGCCCTCCAAGGTCCAGGCATCATCTAAAGGCATCCCGAGCCCAAAAGCCCATAGTCCATGTATCATCTTTTATGGGAGCTCCAAAAGGCTTGGGCTCAAATCTAGGCTTGTTGGCCATTCGAATTGTAGTGATCTCATAATCACTTATATATAAGGAAAAGACTTTATTTTTTATTGATGTGGGATTGATGGTTTAAATCAAATCACTTCAACAATACCCCACATTTGATTAAAAAATCAAGATCACATTTTAAATCTGGAATAATTGATTCTTTGAGAGAAATTAAGGTGTCATGCTTCAGGAAAAGTGTCTCATTGACTTGAACTTACCCTAGTGAGATCATATCGAATCTACTTAGTGACGCAATGGAATTAATAACCTTGAACTGTTCACTTTGATTGTAAATCAAGACAATAAGTCTCACACACAACACAACTTTAAATACTGTAGTTTATACGTTTGTATTCTTTTTTGTCCTGAACATATCTCAGTATTCATGATAGCTTTAGAGAATTTAGCCCTTTATTCATTCTCATAAATGCGACCCCACATTTACTATCATATATGTGACATTTAAGATATATAATATTACAATATCAATGTCATTAAATGCAAAGCATACCCTATACTTCCTTTTATAACATACCAACTATCATAGGAATGAGTATAATGTACGTTTTTTTTATTATTATTTGAGTTTTTATAAAGCCAGTTTGCCTATTGAACCTAGACCATGGGATCTCCAATCTGCCAGGTAAGGTTTCCGTCTGATTTGACTCATTTAATTGGCTTTAAACCCATTCCCCTCGATGTCAACTTTATTTGCTCTCTTGGTAGGCCTTTTGTCAAAGAATCTGCAATATTTTCCTTTGACGCCTAATATGCCTTAATGTATACAGTATTTTTAGCTTTAGCTTGAGCTTCCATATTATTACATAGTATACATATTGCTGTCACAGGCTTAGGCCATACTGGAATGTCCTCCAAAATTTTCTTAACCATTCTGCTTCTTCAACAGCCTTATCTAGTGCAATGAATTCTGATTCCATTGTTGATCGTGCTATACACGTCTGCTTGGAGGATTTCCATGAAACTGCAGCTCCACCTAATGTAAATACATACCCACTAGTTGATTTGATTTCTGTGCTATCAGAAATCCAATTTGCATCACTATAGCCTTCTAAAACCGGTGGATAACTAGTATATACCAATCCATAGTTTAAAGTACATTTTAAATACCTTAACACTATGATTAATGTTGTCCAATGATCACGTCCAGGATTGCTTGTATATCTACTAAGCCTACTTACTGAATAAGCAAGATCTGGTCTAGTAGAGTTCATCAAATACATTAAGCTACCAATTATTTGAGAATACTCCAATTGAGAAATTGCACCTTCTGTATTTTTCTTTAAATTGCAATTTACATCAAATGGGGTCATTGCAGGTTTACAATCAAATTGATTAAACATTCTCAATATTTTTTCCACGTAATGAGATCGAGTAAGGATATATCCATCTTTATTTCTTTTAATTTGAATTCCTAAGATGACATCTACTTGACCTAAGTCTTTCATGTCAAATTTTGAATTCAACATCTTTTTTGTTGAATTTATAGCATCCTTACTAGTTCCCATTATCAGCATATCATCTACATACAAGCATACCATCACATAATAATTTTTCATATTTTTAATGTAGACACATTTGTCACATTCATTAATTTTAAATCCTTGTGTCAGCATTGTATGATCAAATTTTTCATGCCACTATTTTGACACTTGTTTTAGTCTATACAATGACTTAACAAATCTACAGACTTTATTTTCTTGATCTTTTACCACAAATCCTTTTGGTTGTTCCATATAAATTTCTTTGTCTAGTTCTCCATTTAAAAATACTGTCTTTACATTCGTTTGATGTATTTCCATTTTATATAGAGCAGCAATTGAAATTAACATCCTTATCGATGTTATTCTTGATACTGGAGAATAGGTGTTGAAATAATCCAACCCTTCTTTTTGCCGATATCCTTTAGCAACCAATCATGCCTTATATTTATCAATTGTTCCATCGGCTTTAAGCTTTCTTTTAAATATCCATTTATAACCAATTGGTTTATTTCCAGGTGGAAAATCAACCAATTCCCAGGTATGGTTATACAAAATAGATTCAACTTCATCGTTAATTGCTTCTTTCCATAAAGGAGCTTCAGGTGAAGACATTGCTTCTTTATAGATTTGTGGTTCAGTTTCTGTTAAGAAACTAATAAAGTTTGGTCCAAAATTCTTTGGAATTTTTGTCATTTTTCCTCTTCTTGGTTCCACATTTTGTTTTTGGATATCAGAAGTGGAGGGTTCATCTTGAGTATCATCATGTACTCTTTTTTTAGATGAAATTGACCTATTTTCTTTGTAAGGAAAAATTCCCTTAAAGAATTCACCATCTACAGATTCTATAATAGTATTAACATGCATATCAGAAACTTCAGATTTAATAATTAAAATTCTATATGCTGTTATATTTTTAGCAAATCCTATAAACACACAATCTACTGTTTTAGGTCCAAGTTTTGTTCTTTTTGGTAAAGGAATTAAGACTTTTGTTAGGCAACCCCACACTTTAAGGATTTTATAAGTCGGTAACCATCCTTTCCATACTCCATAAGGAGATTTATATTCTGTCATGAGAGAGAAAGCTAGAGAGAGATTCTCCCAAAGCCTTAACCAGAGTGTAAGGAATCAAAATGTTTTCCATGGTCATGAAGAAAGAAGAGACTTTAAGATGAATTTGCATTCAGTTTTCGTTGATAACATCAATCCGGTGGTGGACTCTAGAGGACTGTGGAGCATCTTCAAGCCATTTGGGTTGGTTAGGGACGTCTACGTATCATCCAAGAAAAACTCAAGGAGGAGCTGTTTTGCCTTAATTAAATTTGGAACTATGAAGGAAGCAAGTAAGGTGGAAAATATGACTAATGGAATGCACGTTTATGGATGGCCGATCAGTTCGAAGGTGGTTGAGGTTGGATGGAACAATAGAAGAAATCTATCAACTAGAGGATATCAGTATAAGAGACTAGTGCAGGAAGTAGTCAAGGTGTAACACCCAATGTCTTTCAGGCCCAATTTGAAAAAAAATAATTTGATGGGATAAGCGTGAAGCAGAAAAGGCATTAGGTGAGTAAGCCTAAGTGAATTGCATGACTGACAGGCAGCTGTGAGCTTGGTTAATTAGCTCATAACTTCAGTTGTGTCCTTCCATAAATATATATATTGGAAGATAAACGTTGTGAGAGCTAGAAAACAGTAGAATCCAGCGGAAGAAAAGAAAGAGAAGAAAGGAAACAGAAGGAGAAGGAAAGAAGACGAAGTAAGGGAACCTAGCATACTTGGTCCAAATTAAGCTTGATGTCTAAGTTGTGAGTGAATTAAGTTTCAGTTTTGTTTTTAACTCAAGTTTATAATTTTATGCTTTAATTGCTGCAAATCATTTTAAGCTTTTTATTGCTCTTTATGATTGATGGTGAGTATACAGAGAACCAAAAATATATATTTATGCTTATATTAGCATTTAGAAACAGTATATTATTTTTATGAATTATCAAGAAGAGATTATAATTTCTATAAAAGCACCATGTACCCTTCCCCAATTATGATTATGGTTGGATTTTGGGGCCATTCTACACATGTGTATGTCATGAGTCGCTCTGCATGTGCATTACCAGAGAAAGAGTAATAGAGTCACTCTGCACTTGTATGACCAGAGAAAGAGTAATTGAGTCGCTCTGTTCGGGTATGACCAGAAGTTATTCTTGACTGCGTTTGCCCGAAGTATTTCGGCTTACGTATGGAGGATATCCCCGGTACGAATTTGGTGAAGATTAAGATTTTATAAAGTATTTATTCCTGTTCAGCAAAGAGAAGCATTCAATTTATTCAGTTTATTCAGCACGAAAGTATATATATTATCTTATACCATTTATTACTGAATGCTTATTGTAAAGTGGTTTAGAAAAGTGTTTTTAAAAGTTTTCATTCACTCACTGGGCGTTAGCGCTCATCCTTTCACTCTTAAATATTTATTCAGGTAGCTGCTCGGTTGTGAGGACTCAGAAGTTTTGAGCTGGGCCACTCGATGACATCAAGAAGCATAAAAATCATGCATTTTTAATTTTCTGTGCATATTTAGAAATGTGAGGTCGGCATGGTCGGGACGGTAGGCATGGTCGGGAAGGTAGGCATAGTCGGGATGGTAGGCATGGTCAAAACGTGGTCGGATTTCTACTCGGTCTTTTCTGCCTACTCGGCCCACTTGACCTACTCGGCCCACTTGACCTACTCGGCCCACATGGCCTATTCGGTTTCCCACTCGGGATGAACTGGTTACTTAGTTTTTAAAGTGGTCGGTTTTTTGTCCGAACTGTCATTTATTTTAAACTTTTTGTAACGAACGAAAATATGTAAATGAATTGCAATTATGTACATTTGTACTCTCCAATATTCTCCTTACATTTTATTTGATTAATAGCAAGTATTTCCTACGGAAATCTTAGTAGAAGTCCTTTTATCATGATAGTAAAAGTTCAGCCCACAGGGTCTCCCTCGTACTCAAGAGAAGAGTCGGGGTGGGTCCTGTCAACTTGGTATCAGAGCTCATGGTTTATAATTCTTTAGACCACAGAATAATTGTTTGCATTTAGTTTCATGCATTTAAGCATAACTTTGATTTTGTAACAGCATCATGCGTCGAGTTGGCCTCCTACGCACAAGACCGGTAGCTGACCTTGGAGAGAGGAGTGGTAACCAAGGTGAAAACGAGATAGAATCACACCCTCAACCACCTATAGCTCAACCTCATGTACCAGAACCTAGGGAGAAACCAATGGATAGAATTGCAGAACTGTTGACTGTCATGGTTCAGCACCAAATGCGAATGCCAGAGAATTCTATTGAGCGTGCACGAAAATTGAGAGCTACGAATTTTGATGGAACAGGAGATCCAGATAGTGCTAGTTCTTGGTTGAATGAGCTGGAACATGTATTTGAAGTGATGAGGTGCACAGATGATCAAAAGGTCTCTTTTGCTACGTTTTTGCTAAAAGAGAAAGCATATGATTGGTGTGCCTCAGTTCAACGAAGAACTCTCGAAGGAATTACTTGGGAGGATTTCAAGAAGCAGTTTAATGATCATTATTATCCCCGTTTCTACCAAGATTTAAAAAGAGCTGAATTTTTCAAACTAGTACAGGGATCTATGACGGTAGAAGAGTATGAGAAGAAATTTACAGAACTTTCGAGGGTTGCTCCGTATGTAGTCGCTGATGAAGAAAATAAGTGCAGAAAATTTGAGGATGGACTTAGTTCGTAAATTAAGACAATAGTGACTACTTCTGGACATGTTGAGTTTGATAAGTTGTTTGAAGCTGCATTGAGAGTGGAGAGAGGCCTAAATGACTCTCGCAGATTTGAACAACAGAAGCAAAAGCGTAGTAACTGGTCAGCAGGGGGCTCTTATAACAAAATGCCTAAGGCAATAGGCAGTTTTTCAGGTCAGACTAGTAATTATCAACAGAGTCGTGGACCTAGCCAAACCTCAGTCCAGCAGCCAATGGGTAGTCGGCAACCGAATGTTGGTCGGAGTGGGTCCTATCAATGATAGATTTGTGTCAATGAAACGATGGTCCAGAACCTTCATTTCTCACTCAAGATTATCCTGGATCGAAGTATTTGGCATACCTCTGGACTGCTGGTGTTTAATTTTTTTTAAGAAATTAGGGAATACAATAGGCAGTTTTCTAACTACAGAAGAGGATTCTTTCTCTGGCAAAAAGAGACTAGACAGAGTGAGTATGCTGGTTCTTGTACCATTTGCTCAAGAAATCCAGAGTAAGGTAAAAGTGGAGGGTGGAGGTGGAGCTGCGGTGGTCAAAATTGAGGAAGACAAAGCTTCGGTGGACATAAATTGGGTAGGAAAGTTTTTGGATTTAAATTTCAAAACCCTGACATCGGATTTGAGCACCCTACAGCACAAGGAAAGAGGTGGTAGATACTCTAGTAAGAAGGTGGTATGACCTTCCCAACCAATGGGCAGAAATCGGACAATCAAGGAGGATAGAGGAAGGGAGCAGGACAATCTTCACCGTTTGAAGAATAAAAAGGCTAGAATAGAGACCATTGGGATTAGAAAACCTATGGACAAAGGTAAAGGCTGCAAGGTTCGTAAAGCGAAGCTCAAACCTTGGTTTTTTCGTGATACTCATGCAAAGTTAAACGTAGAAATGATCAAAAGTTAGAGGGTTCCAGAAGTCGAGGTGGGGAGTTCCAATGACACCTCAACCGATTCTGAGAAGATTAGCGGGCCTCATTTTTTTAAGGGTGAATGCTCAACAAGGGTTGCTATGAAAGTTCAGTCAATTAGGCATAGTATAAGAAACCAACAATATAAATCCAATGCGAAGGACAGAGTTGAGCATCCTGAAAGGGAGGCAGGGTGTGAGCTTGGGTGGGAAGAAGAGGAGGGAGATAATTCTTTAAAGAAAGGCCTAGGTGAGATAGTATCAGTCTCAAACACCCACACCACTAGTGTTAGTAAGGGTCAAAGAGATGGAAATAGGGTGGGAACGGGAAACCTAGACCTTCAAACTGGAGGATTTCTAAGTCAACTAAGAAATAGCAAGACTTCCTTACCCGAAGAAGGGGAAATAGCTAAGCGTAATTCGCAAGCTTCTGCAGATGGTATTTTGGTACCAATCCAAAGGAGATTGTTGGAAAAAGGTGGTAGAGTCGACAGACAAGGAAATAGAGAGATGACCATCCCAGTGAAGAAGGTTGTGTGGAATCTTAGTGAGGAGATTACAAAGGTTGTTGAAAAGGGAGTGTCCTTGGAAGTTGATCTAAGGACTAAGAACTCTACAGGAGAACCGTAATTAAGTCATCAAAAAGTAGACAAAGGAGTTATAGGGGTCTGAAACTTAGACGACGAGATAGCTAAAGTAATTGAGATGGGTGTGGCTTTGGGTTTTGAATTCAACGGCAACGAAGAGGAGATAGTGGAGATCATAACTACAAGAGAGGAGAAGGATAACAATAGATGGGCAGAGATGGAAAGTCAATAATTCTCCTAGTGTGTGTTTTTTGGGCTTTTCTTTTTTATGATAGCTATGTCATGGAATGCAAGGGGTTTGGGGTCTTGTGAGAAAAAAAGAACAGTAAGAAATTTGGTAGACAGTTTTAAACCTATGTTGTTTTTCATTCAAGAAACCAAGTTGTCGGTTTTAAATAGTGGTGTCTTCAATTCTTTGGGTGGGTCAATTCTTTCAAGAGGAATAGGTGTAGAGTCAGACGGTGCAGTGGGAGGTCTCATAACTTTGTGGAATGAGGATTCTTTCTCGGTCAGGGCTTGCATCTCAAATAAAATATTCATAATTTTGTCAGGTGTTCTGGTGAAGCTAAATATAGAGGCAATTTTTTGTAATGTTTACGCTGCCAACGTCGAGAGAGAAAGGAAATATTTAAGGGACAGTATCATTGCTGCTCAAGATAACTTTCCATTTCCTTGGTGCATTGGTGGAGACTTCAATACGGTTTTGGATCCTTCAAAGAGGAAATTGGGTGGGTGCAATATGACCTCTATTCGAAATTTCAATTCTTTCATTTTAAGAGCTAAGGTGGTCGACATACCGTTTAGGGGTATTTCCTTTACGTGGTCCAATCATAGAGAGAAGGAATCGTGGGCTTGTCTTGATTGTTTTTTGATATCCCCTTCTCTGTTGACTTGGTTCCCCAAATTATTACAGAAAAGGCTGTCGGGATCGATATCGGATCATAATGTTATTATGATTGGTGAGCAACATGTTGATTGGGGTCCTAGTCCATTTAAATTTTATAATGGTTGGTTAGAGCAAAAAGACTTGATCAAGGAAGCTACTAAGGGATGGACTGAGAGTAAAGAGGTGGATTCAAGTGGCTTTGTTTTGTCTTCTAAGGTGAAAGTTGTTAAGGTGAATATCAAAAGATGGTTGCTAGCTAACAAGAAGGATATTACTCCTACCAAAGGTATTGAGGATCGGCTAGGGGAAATTAAGGGGAGGGCTATCAAAGATGGGTGGATGGAGAAGCTAAGAAAGGAGAGACTTAAGAGTTTAGATGAGTTATGGAGTGGTCTCAGAAGGGAAGAACAAATGTGGAGGCAAAAGTCGAGGGTGAAATGGCTTGGGAGGGGGATAAAAATTCTAAATTTTTCCACTTAATGGCGAATGGTCGGAAGAGGGGAAGCTACATTGGAGACATGGTTTTTGAAGGTGTCAAATGCACTAGCCTTTATGATGTCCGAAAAGGGGTTCTTCAACACTTTTTAAATTATTTCAAGAAAGTGGAGTGGCAAAGACCTAGGGTTGATGGGTTAAATTTCAACACTCTATCGAGAGAGGAATATGAGGGGCTGGAGACCGAGTTCAGTGGAGAAGAAGTGAGGAAAGCAGTGTTTGATTGCGAAGGTAATAAAACCCCAGGTCCAGACGGCTTGACTCATAATTTTATTCAAGCCAATTAAAAGGTAATTCATTAGGACTTTATGAATTTCTTGAATGAGTTTTACAAGGACAGTTCTGTGGTTCAAGAGATAAATAAGACCTTCTTAGCTCTCATTCCAAAATATAGCAAGCCAGAATCAATAAAGGATTTTAGACCTATTAGTTTGGTGGGGTGTATGTATAAAGTCTTGGCAAAGGTGCTAGCGAACCGGGTCAAGAAAGTGATGAATTCCATTATTTGTGATTATCAAATGGCTTTTGTCAAAGACCATCAAATCCTTGATAGTATAGTCATTGCGGATGAGATTGTGCATTAATGGAAAAAAGGATAAGGTGGGAGGAATTCTTTTGAAGTTAGATTTCGAGAAGACGTACGATATTGTAGATCCATAATTTCTTGAATGACATGATGGTTGGCACGGGATTTGGAGAGAGATGGAGAGGATAGATTATGGATTGTATCTCTACACCGACAATTTCGGTGTTGATCAATGGAAGCCCAATTCCCCAATTCAATATTGGGAGAGGTCTTCGACAAGGGGACCCTTTATCCCCATTTCTCCTTAACATGGTGGTTGAGGGACTGACTCTATTATTGGTAAAAGCTAATGATTTGGATATGATTAGAGGAGTTTCTTTTAGGGAAAACATGGTCAACATTACTCATCTCCAATATGCGGATGACACAATGCTTTTCCTAGAGCCGAATTTGGAGTTTCTCTTGAATGCTAAGAGAATCCTAAGATGTTTCGAATTAGCTTCCGGATTGAGAATAAATTTTCACAAATTGTGTAGGGTGAGAATTGGTAAGAGGATGGGCGGAATAGAGGAGTGGAGTAGAAGGATCTTGTGTAAGAATGCCTTACTCCCTATAAATTACCTTGGCTTGCCTTTAGGTGGGAGACCAAGTGCTTTAGAATTTTGGAAGCCTTTGTTAGTGAGAATTGAGAACCGTTTAGCTCCTTGGAAGAGGAAATTTCTCAACAAAGGAGGTAGTTTAGTGCTTATTAAGTCGGTGTTATCAAGTATCCCGACTTATTACATGTCGGTTTTTAAGATACCGGTGGGAATTGCAAACAAAATTGAGAAGTTTCAACGTAGTTTCTTTTGGGGGGATGGTTTAGAAAAAAGGAAAATGAGGTTGGTGGGGTGGGATCAAATGTGTCAAAATAAGAAAAATGGGGGTCTCGATATCGGCAAGGTTCTTGACAAGAACAATAGTCTTTTGGCCAAATGGATTTGGCTGTTTAAAAAGGAAAAGTCGTCTTTGTGGAAGAAGGTTTTGTGTGTTATCTACAAGTGTTCAACTAACGATTTGACTTGGGACTGGAAAGATAACTCTCCAGCGTCTAATTTTGTAGAAGCGGTGCAGAGTTTGCTAGAGGAGGGTTCTAAGTCGGCGGTAATTTTGAAGGATGGTTTGAAGGTGGTGGTTGGAAGTGGTGATAGGGCTAGGGTTTGGACCGATGCGTGGTGTGACTCCACCCCTTTAAGATATTCTTTTCCTAGAATTTATGTTCTTTCGAATAATAAGGAGGGGGCAGTTAGAGACTTCGGGAAATGGATTGGGAACAGTTGGGTTTGGGATGTAAGGTTCAGAAGAAGGCTCTTTGACTGGGAGCTGGACCAATAGGGATGCTTTCAATCTAATCTAATGTGCTGCAACATTAGACCCAATTTTAAGGACGAAATGGCATGGTCTTTCAATACAAAAGGTCACTTTTCAGTGGGTTCTTTTCACAAATGTCTTGAATGGGGAGGGGGCTGAAAATGAAGCAACCTTTTCAATTATGTGGCAGGGTTTCTGTCCTAAAAAAGTTGAGATGCTTATGTGGCAAGTGATCATTGGCAGAATAATGATCAAATGAGTGATGTTTCGTTTTGGTTGTGGGAACTTAATCGGCACGGATTGCCCACTTTGCAACTATGGCGAGGAGTCAGCTAACCATCTTTTTCTTCATTGCTCTTGGACTAGACGCTTATGGAACAATTGTCTGAGCTGGTGGGGATTAAAAAACTGTTTATCTAAAACATTAAAGGATTGGTTATGTGGTTGGCCAGGTTTATGTCTTTCTTTTAAAAATAAAAGAGCTTGGGGTTCTTTGTTTTTTGCAGTTATTTGGACCACATGAGAGACAAGGAATCAACTAATTTTCAAAGGCTTGAAGGCTGAATTTAACCACACCAGTGACATGGTCAAATTTAGAGTCGCTGATCGGACGATAATTATACCTATTTGAGGTCCCCATTACCTATCATTTGTTCTTGTTTTCGAGCGTATTTTTGTATATAATGTGTTTGTTGAGCTTTGTATAGGTACATATTCCCTACATATGATATTTGAGCTTAAATGACAGTTAGGAAGCCAAATTTTGGGGTCCATATCTCCCTCCTCAAAGTGAACTGGGTTTCGTACCACCTATTTTTAGAAAGCCCCAAAAGTCTTCTTTCTAGCCCTTTTACGGACCATAATTCCAGGTTTTCTAGAGGGAGATATGCGTGTTTTCGTAACGGTGCATAAGGTTGGAAACATGACAGCGGCTGAGAGCTTCATACAGAACACCCAACTTTCTGGGATCATATCTCCCTCCTCAGATTGACTCACGTTCAATTCTTCATATATTTAGAAATCTCCAAAAGTCTTCTTTTCAACAGTTTTTACGGATTGCAATTCCGAATTTTCTAGAAGGAGATATGCGCATTTTTATAACAGTACGTGAGGCTGGAAACTGGTGTCGCGACTGCGACGCTAAGTCGTGAAAATCATTGTCGCCTGGTGTGTCATCTTGCAAGACCGCGACACACCTGATTCCTGACCGCGATATGTCGGTTTTAGGCCTTTTTTAGATGGGCAAATGTGTCCTTTTGCACCCCAATTAGTCCCCAAACTTTCCCTAACTATAAATACATCATTTTTTCTTCTTCTATACACACACAACAAAGACAAGAGAGCCATTATTTTCTTCATCTTCTTCACAAATCAAGAGAGAGAAGCTTCCAAAGCTCCCATGGAGGTCCTCCTTCATGGGAAGCTCACCACCACCCATTTCTACACATCCTCCACCACTTTTGAGAGTTGATTGCAAGGAGATTGGAGTGGTCTATGACCAATTTTGAATAAGGGATTCATGGAGCACTTTGAGGGATTTCTTCAAGGGTTGTCTCCTTTAAACTCATTCTCTTTGTATTTCATGTTTTCTTGATTGTTTAATCCCCACTTGGGAATATTTGTAAACCGAATTTGTGCTCAATATATGTTGGTTGATTTTATATTCATTTGGGTTTTGATTTGTTCATGCCATTTGTTGACGTTGATTTCTGGATTATGCCAGAAAAGCCAACAGGGACTGGATTTTATCTATTGATTCAAAGAGAAAGAGATGCAAAGAGAGTAAAAAAGACAGTTTACGTGGTAAAACTCCGATGGTTAGAGAAACATCCACGGGTGATTGAAAGATCAACCAAGCCAAAATCCACTAAGAGAATAAGATGTTTTTACAGGCTCTCGATCTCCTTTTTTCTCTCTGTATTATTTGTGATTACTGTATGCTATATTGTCTCTATCTTTTTGAGCCAGATTATGGGTCTATTTATATGCTTATTGAACCCTAATCTGCTTTGTACAAGTAATACAAGTAAAATTTTTTTAATTATGATTTGGTTACTTGTTTGAGGTTGATTTGTCTTCTTTCCGGTTTCGGAGTCTCTTTATGGAAATTGAGTGGGATTCTAGTAGCGTAGTTCAATTTGACTTGTTTCCTTATAAGAATGTAGTCTTCGAAAAGGAATCAGGTTGTTTCCTGATTGGGGAACTCTTCTAACTCAAAGGTCCATTATTTGGGATTCCTTCATGAAGAATATCTTCGGGTATTTAATGACTTAACCCGTACGATAAGTTCTTATTCGGGTTGTACTTACTCCCGAGTAAGACTGTTACCTGATGGTCCCGAGTAAGACTGTTACCTGATGGTCCCGAGTAGTGCCGTTTGAGCCCGAGTGAATGTGTTGTTTTAGCCAGTCCCGAGTAGGTCTTTATTCGGTATATGCTTACTCGGGCATGCTCCTCTTTAACGATGCCTTGTAGGATATTTCCCAGATGTCCATCTAAGCATACACCTGGCTATTTTTTCATTCCTGTCAATGACGTGTATGCTTGGTAAAATTTACATACAACACCATTATTGATTAATCTCTTATCTTGATATGCTTGTGTATGGAGATTGGAAATTGATATGTGTTCATGGATGTGATTAGGAGTAGATTAATATAATTGTAGGAGTAGTTGTGATCAAATATCCCATTTGTGTGTGTATGTCTTTGGAAGGTCGAAATTAACTTGTATGGATGGGTTAGAGTGTTTATGGGTTTTTGGTTGTACCTAAGAGGACCAATTCGGGTATAATCTTAACCAATTAGCTCTAAAGAATGAATGAAACTTGTTCTATGCAAGACCTTGCTAGAGTAGGTTTTGGTTTATGTTCATATCCTTAATGGTAGGGACTTAAGGCATAATTACTTCACTGAGACCTTGGGGAGTGATTCGTGTCTCGAATCCCTTAGTTGAGATTACAAGCACAATTACTTCATTGAGACCTTGGGGAGTGATTTGAGTTTGTAAATCTCTCAATTGAGAGAGCAAGCCCTTGGCTTGAATTGAATGTCCTTAATTGAAGGGGCTTGTGCATTCATGAGATTGGAGAACGCCGTAGTCGTCCAGTGGTATGGACGTCTCGGATTGACATCCGAGAAGACCCGGTGTTTGATTCCCGGTTACGGATGAGGGGTCTCTTTTTTATCCATTTTGTATTCTTTCTTTGTATCTTGAATTGGATGTCCTTAATGCTTTACAACCACTATTTGTGCACTTATGTATGGTGAACTTTATGAACCTTGATATGTGGTTGCTTTTTAAAGTTTTGATCATAATTTAAGTTTTGTTTCTATTAAATTTTATAGGTTGAAATGTCTTCATCACAACAAAATCTGGATTTTAATAGTAATAATCCATTGAACACTCAAAGTCAAGCTTCAAAGACGAGATAAAAAATCATTTCAATTTATCTCAAATATTTTTTTTTTGTAAGATTTTTTTGAAATTGTGAGCAACATATGACATTATATTTTGAGTTTATGAAAACCGAATTGATTAGAGTGTTTATGTAAGTGAAAGTTGAGCGAATAAAACCGGTTATTAATGTGATCAATATTGTTGGGCTCGGTGCACCTTAACTACATTAAATATATGTAGGATATTATATGGGTTATTGTGTATGTGTGGACCTAGTATTCTTTTTAGGACCTAGTCATCCTATTAGGGTTGAGAATCCTTTATGGGTTAGGATTCTAGGAAGTTATACTATTTTATAGAGGGTCCACACTCTCACTCATAGTTTGTGTTTCAAAATTATTATCCCATTAGGCAATCTGAGAAAGGTGAGAAAAAAGGAAAAGATTTTTTTTCAGGTTATTGGACTATTATGGATTCGAGATTAAGACTTTCTACGAGTTGGATGGTTTTCGTTGCGTTTCTAGGTACTCGTCTATTCATACTTATACACATAATACGATATTAAATTATCTTTATATATAATGCTAACAGTGGTATCAGAGGAAATCATATTGTTGCATAGTTTGAATCTTTTTTTTATTTTTTATTAAACACACCGGATAGAATTGAATTGTTGTTACCTTAAATTAAATCCATGTTTGAATTGTGTGATGGTTTTATATGTTGTATGTTATTTGGTAATTATGTTGTGCATCATTGTATTTGAATGGTTTCAATTGCCATGGACTTAACATACACAATTACTACAGCTGATATAATATGGATTTGCAATTTAGTCTACGAATGCCTACTAACATGATATTGCCTTATATACCAGTATATCATATGTTAAACAACAAAATCTAAATCCATGTTTGTTCTGAATTTTGTTGTGGATAATACATGTTTGTACTGAATTTTGTTGTGGATTACATGGGGATACAATCTGTCATGCCCTAGCATTTTTAATAGTTATTTTGATGTAATTTGGATTTGATTTTATAGATAATTGAAGATTAAAGAACCGAAGAAGGAATCGTGAAAGAGAGAGGAAGCAGAGATAGATTGGAGAGAGAAACAGAATTTGAGAGAGAGAATGAGAAAATTGATAGATAGAGAATAGAATTTAAATAACAAAATTGATGTAATATTTCTTTTTATCCATGTAACACAGACTCTATTTAAAGGAAATTGAACAGTACACTACATAAAGGACTCTATACAAAATAGAATTATTGGGAAATAATTTCCTACGGTTGACTCTCACTAAATAAGATAGGACTGTATAAGAAATTTTTCCCTACACTGAGACACACACACACTAATTCATATGGACTCACACTAAATCCCTAACATTAATCCCTGATTTCCCAATCATCACACAATCCTATAATATCTTGTCTGTTATTTGGTAATTAAGAATGCAATTTTTGGGTATCTCAATGGAGAGAATCTTGGTTGGCACACACACGACTAAATCAAATTTTCTGAATCATTAAAATTGGATATTTTATTTTTGAATTATTTTGTGTGTATTGTTACGAATCTGGTGATGATTGTTGGCTGAACTGGGTTGCATCAATGGCGGATTCTGGTAAGATCCAGATATGATCGTATGTAGGATTCCATCGCACTAGATGTAAGATGCAATTTGATGGATCTTGCATCAGACCCGCCCTATTATGGGCCAATTGGTCCAGAACCGTGCTAAGAGGCGGGTCATCTGCATCAGACCCACCCAAATGGGGTCGTTCTTTGCAGACCTACTCGTTGGTGGGTGTAGCGAGTTCGTCGAAGCCGTGGTTGGTCGTCGCTTTTTCGGTGACATCGTGTTTCACCAGCTAGCAGAGATCCGCGTGAAGCTGATTTATTTTCGGGTTTTATAAATCCTCGATTGTTTGCGGATCGAACGATTCGGGACGACGGGCGTGGGTCTGGTTGTGTTGCGGGCCCTCGTGGATTTTCTGGTGAAGGCTAGTTCCGACTGTGGCTTTTTCGGTTGTTGTTGCCGCCGTTCTGGTGGCTGACGGATCAAGGTTGGCGGCGGTGCAAGAAACTTAAGGTTTCTTGGTTTGATTTTGGTTTGGGCAATCTTTTGAGAATTTGATATAATATTGGACTGTTTTATTATTTGCCTGAGCCCTTTATAAAGTAAATATAAAATCGAGGTACCATTATGTAATTAGTTGTGTTGGGGTAGATTTATAATTTCATAAAGTAATTGGCCAATTTAATATTTTGATAAATGTAGGGACCAATTTAAAATTTATCAAAATCATGAGGCAATTTATTTTCCAATTTATTTTATGAGAATAATTGTAGATCATAAATAGTTATTATGATTTCAAATAATTATGTTTCACGTAGTGACTAATCATTGAGTTTTCATAATAATTATTAGTTTTAGTAAAATTAATAATCGATTTTGAATATTCACATGAATTGGATGGTTATGTTTTCACGTAGTCACTTAGTCATTAAGATTTTTGAGAAATTCGTCGGCTATCGATTATTAATGATTTTAATTTAATAATTGATAAAAATTTCTAGTGAATCGGATGATTATGTTTCACGTAATAACTAATTATTAAGATTTTAAGAAATTCGTCGGATATCAATTATTTATGAGGTTAAAATTAATAATTTGTTTTGAATTTTCTCGTGAATCAGATGATTATGTTTCACGTAGTGACTAATCATTAAGATTTTGAGAAATTCGTCAGTTAACGATTGTTAATTTGGTAGGTTTTAATAATTGATAGAATATTCTCGTAATTGGGTGGTTAAGTTTCACGTAGTGACTAATCATCAAGATTTTAAAAAATTCATTGGTTATTAATTATTAAATTTGAACTGCAATGATGGAATTATATACATGTGATGAGTGATGTTCTTCTCTGTAGGAGGTTCATTATCTCAAGGTATTCACTTATACAATATGTTGTGAATCTTAGACACATGTGATGGGTGATGTTCTTCTCTGTAAGAGGTTCATCATCTTAAGGTATTCATTTATACAATGTGATATTGATACTCGCTTTTTGTGTCGTTACCAAATTACGATTACCAAAAGAATATTTATAGAAAGTCCTATGCATTGTACTTTAAAGTTTTGAAAACTAGTAAAGCGGTATGCGAAGGTATCGTCCACAGGGAGGTGTCATCCGTCGATCGTTTCATGTTCTAGTGTTTATTGAAAGCAATCTAAATAAGAATACGGATGTGATGAGAATGGTGTGTGTAAGAAGTGTTTGCATATTGCTGGTGTGTGCAAAGGAAATGAATCTAAAAAGAATGCAAATAAACACAAAGTAATATGGAGGGGTGAGAATGGTGATTAAAGTGACAAATAATAAAAGGGTGGATATGAGAGATGCATGAGAATGATCACACAAGGTTCATAAAGCTCACCATACATAACAAATAGTGGTTGTTAAGCATTAAGGACATCCAATTCAAGATACAAGAAAAGAATACAAAATGGATAGAAAGGAGACCCCTCATCCGTAACAGGGAATCGAACACCGGGTCTTCTCTGGTGTCAATCCAAGATGTCCTTACCACTGGACGACTACGGCGTTCTCCAATCTCATGAATGCACAACCCTCCTCAATTAAGGACATTCAATTCAAGCTAAGGGTTTGTCCTCTCAATTGAAGGATTTACAAACTCAAATCACTCCCCAAGGTCTCGGTGAAGTAATTGTGCTTGTAATCTCAACTAAGGGATTCGAGACACGAATCACTCCCCAAGGTCTCGGTGAAGTAATTATGCCTTAAGTCCTTACCATTATGCATATGAACATAAATCAAAACCTACTCTAGCAAGGTCTTGCATAGAACAAGTTTCATTCATTCTTTAGAGCTAATTGGTTAAGATTATACTCGGATTGGTCCTCCTAGGCACAACCAAAAACCCACAAACACTTAAACCCATCAATACAAGTTAATTTCGACCTTTCAAAGACATACACACACAAAATGGGATATTTGATTACAACTACTCCTATAATTAAGTTAATCTACTCCTAATCTCATCCATGAACACATATCAATTTCCAATCTCCATACACAAGCATATCAAGATAAGAGATTAATCAATAATAACAAGAACAAATCAAAACCCAAATGAATCTATAAAATCAACCAACATATATTGAGCACAAATTAAGTTTACAATATTTCCCAAGTTGGGATTACACATCAAAGACAACAAGATATATAAGAGAAGAGTTTACAGGAGACAACCCTTGAAGATGATCTTCTCTATGGGCTCCTTGCTTGCTAGCTCGAAATTGGTCCAAGACCTCTCCTTTCTCCATGCAATCTACTCTAAAATGTGGTGGAGGATGTGTAGAAATGGGTGGTGGTGAGCTTCCCATGGAGGGTGACTTCCATGGGAGCTTGGGAGCTTCTCTCTCTCTTGATTTGTTAAGAAGATGATGATGGAGTGTTCTTGTCTTTGTTGTTGTGTTGTAGAGAAGAGGAGAAAATGATGTATTTATAGTTAGGGAAAGTTTGGGGACGAATTGGGGTGCAAAAGGACACATTTTCCCCTCTAAAAATGGCCTAAAACCGACATGTCGCAGTCTGGAATCAGGTGTGTCGCGGTCTTGCAAGACGACACACCGAGCGATAGTGATTTTCGCGACTTAGTGTCGCGGTCGCGACACCAGTTTTCAGCCTCATGTACCGTTACGAAAACGCTCATATATTCCTTTAGAAAACCCAGATTTGCAATCCCTAAAGACCGCTAGAAAGAAGACTTCTGGGGCTTTCTAAATATATGAAGAACTGAACGTGATTCAATCTGAGGAGGGAGACATGTCCCCCGAAAGTTGGGTGTTCTGCATGAAGCTCTCTGCCTTGTTTCCAGCCTTACGTACCGTTACGGAAACACTCATATCTCCCTCTAGAAAACCCGGAATTACAATCCGTAAAAACCTTCGGAAAGAAGACTTCTGGGGCTTTCTAAAAATAAGTGGTACAAAACCCAGTTCACTTTGAGGAGGGAGATATGGACCCCGAAATTTGGCTTTCCAATTGTCATTTAAGCTCAAATATCATATGTAGGGAATATGTACCTACACAAGGCTCAACAAACACATTATATACAAAAATACGCTCGAAAACGAGAACAAACGATAGGTAATGGGGACCTCAAATAGGTATAAATATCGTCCGATCAGATATAAATGTTAGAAATTTTGGAAGTTGCCTTCAATATATTTTCATTTAATTAAATGAAAGTGCCCAACACTTATTGATGCCTACATATTTCATATACTCACGGATAATATCCATTCAACATGAATTTAAGAAGGTTATATATTTCTCATTTTTTTGTATAATTTTAAAATAAAAATTATATGTGACCGTGTTGGATTGATTAAGAAAAAATAATTTGCAGTTCATGGTTTACAAATGTATAACCTATAAAATTATTATAAAGTTGGATGGTTATGTTTCTACATTGTAGACTGACCATTAAGTTTTTATAATGAACATTTGTTTAAATTATATAATCAATTGTGTTTGGAATGTTTATGGAGTTGGATGGTTATGTCTTCACGTAGTGAACTAATCGTTAAGATTCAACAATATTCGTTGGATTATCAATGATTAAGATTTTTAACTACAATGAGTTAAAACTGTACATATGTTGATCATCTGCCTAAGAGGGTCATCACTTATGAAAGTTTAATGAGCATTGAAGAATAAAGAGTGATGTTCATCTCCCAAAGAGGTTAATCACTTGTAGAAAAGTTTTAACATGTGCGTCATGATGTTGTGTTGGATTTCCATGTAGGTTAAATCATCATTTGTAATGATTATGGAAATCAATGTGAGCATGAGTATACTATCATTTAATTCATTTTTTAAACACCTCTACTATTTCTAAATATATGCCATTAAGATATTGGTTGATGGACCATTTTGATGGGTTAGATGAGACGCTCAAATTGGTTTTTACTTTAACAATGATCAAATGATAAATGAAGTTTAGTAAGCCCACTATCGAAAGTTTGTTAAGGTATAGTTCCTTATAAATATATGGAGAATAATCTATTCTATGGAGTTATATCTTTTGTTTATCATTTTGATAAAGGTGATAGGGTACAAACACCATATGAAGTAGTCTGGAAATCGTTGACAATCCAAAATAGAAAGTCAAAAAAAAAATACTGAGGATATAAAATAACTTGTTATCTTAAGAAAATTTATCCCTTGATTTATGTTTTGAAATATTTTATTGCTTATGAATTAAGCAATTAATGGGTTGTTTCTTGTAATATATTTTATATTATAAATTCTTCTATTGAACTCAGTATTTAAGAGGGACCAAGTAGTTTAGAGGTTTTATTAGAATTCAATTGAATTCATGATAATATTTTGATTATCTTTAACCTTTAAAAGTTTTATTGTATGATATTTATGATTTTGGTATTGTAATGCATAGTATAATTTTCGTAATAGGACTGAGAATTTAAATTAATATATTGAAGCCTATTCAAGATAATACATTTTTTTGCTTATGATTTTCACCTAGTGAGTTGTTTGGTGATTTTTATAAATAATAATCTTTATGGATCTTCGAACTCTTCTCGTATTCTAAATTCTACTTTTGGGTTTTAGAATCATATTGATGATTGTTCTTGTAGTTTAGTTATAATCATTTTAATCACATGACCAAACGTAGAATACAGAAAATTGATGTAAGACATTTTGATTATTTTTAAATTCTCAGTTTTAAGTCTTTTGATTAATTGTATTAAAAGTGATCTCATAAAATATAAGGAGAGAACTTCAAAAGGTTAAACACTATTGGTAATAGTTTATAGAATATCTTCTGCTTTATTTATGAAAATAATTGCATCTATGCATTATACATTCTTAAGGGGAGAGAGTGAAGTTGTTAAGAATGTATAATTTCAAAGAATTGCGTTTGAGGAAGAAATCTTGTGCTTGTGATATTTATATTGAATAAATGTTATATTTGTTGAATTACAATTTTTGGATGTCATTGGAGTTAGGGTTTGACTTAGTTGTCAAATAGTTACAAACTAATTGGTTGAAAATGATTTTTCAAAGTAATATTAATTTCAACCAATTTTTAGATGTCATTGGAGTTAGGGTTTTGACTTAGTTGTCAAAAGTTGCAAACTAATTGGTTGAAATGATTTTTCAAAGTAATAATATTTTCAGCTTAAATGTTAAAAGTTGTCAAATTTATGACTTGAAGGTTTTACATGAAAAATATTCTTTGGTTTGTATACTTTAAAACTCCATTGACATTTTTAGTCAAGTTTCCAGACAACGTTTTTTAGTTTAATAAAGTAGTGACATTTTATGACCTTGTTAAAATGTTTTATTTTGTGATTAGATATAACTAAGGGTCAGTGAGAGTAAGTTTATTTTCAATACGCTCTATATTGTCATTTATGTGACATTAAGAATTTTATCTCTAGTAATTCGAGGTGAAAAATCTCAAATAAGCTTATTTTGATAATGATATTGAGAAAATATATTAATAGAGCACTTAAAGGATTGATATGATTATAAGTTTACTTGTGTGAAGTATCTATTGATAAAAGTGATAAACTTACATAAGTTTTTAATTCCTCGAGCAAATTAGAGTGTTCTCATAAGAAAAAGGTCATGTATGTATCTGCAAATGATAGTTTGTTGTAAGCTTAATATATATATATATATATATATATATATATATATATATTGATTATATTATTACATTAGTAGACTTTACGGATTTCAAATCAATTTGACATGTATCGTTGGATAGTGATACAAAAAAAAAGGTTTCATCGTATATATAGAGGTTAATTGTTTCATGCTCACATGTATGTATGGATAAATAAATATGTGACTTTATATATTGCAACTCTAAAGAATTTTGATTGTGAAATCATAATTTGAGGTAGATTGTGATAATTTCATTGTATTTATTTTCTCTGAATATGATAAGAGATCTTGGAGGTTGAATCATATGGATATTGTGGTGAGAGAAGATTTAAGAGTTGCGAGTTTCTAATAGCCATAAGTAAAATAACTCTTGATACACTAACCAAGATATTTGACTCCGGGCGAAGGTTTTGTGAAGCATGTTATATCATGTATTGAATGATTTATATTTTTGATGTGTTTAGTTAGTGAGAGTTGTCTTCATTAGATTAAGTGCATTTATTTTATGCATGCTTGTTTTATATTCTCGAGAATGTATTGTGTATGCACGTTAAGATGTTTGTCATATTTGTTATTGTGTGCACACGGATGTTTAGTTATGACAGGAAATCTTAAAGTTTTTAGCTTTGAGGGGGGCAGTTCACTTATAAGGCATAAAGTTTCCACCGACGAGTAAACATTGTTGTGGAGAAGAAATTGCAATCACACAAATCTAAACACAAATAGAAAGCAATAATAAAAGAAGACACAAAAGATTTTACATGGTTCAGCAATTTGCCTACGTCCACGGAGTGCATCGCACTCAATCCACTATATTTCAAAGTTGATTACAATCCCTCTGTCTCTCTTTCAGTCTCTCTACAATTGCTCTCTCTCTCTCTATCAATTTTCTCACACACTACGCACTTATTTTTCTGCTCTATTCTTCTCTCACTTTTTAAGTATAAAAAATGGTGGTATTTATATGGGAGCACTAGGGTTAGACAAAATCCCAATTGGAATCTATTTCCTATTCCAATTACTTGTGCACGCAGGATTTTCTATTTCTGGCGAAACTCGTCACTACCGTGGTCTGGACCGCTGTGTGGGCACATGCCTGCCCCGCGGCCCACAACGCGTAACATGTCTGTGAAACTCCGCTCCATAGACCGCGGTGTGTGCACCTTGTCTGCGTCGCGGTACGCACAACATGTATCCTTTGTGATTCTTCGCTGTGTGTGCCGCGGTCTGGGTCACTGCCTCCTCCGCGGTCACCGCCGAGCCACCTGCCATAATTGTTTTTCTTCACCTGTTTCTGGCTTCACATAACCCAACAATCTCCCACTATAAGACTGAAACTCAATAGGCGTTCTCCATCCTTCCTTGATGACTTAGTGGATAAATTACGGTGCACTCATCCCCCATGTCTTTAATCTTGAAGACCAACTGAAGTTGCGCACAACTCCAGTTTTTCAGTAGCGACTGGCTTGGTAAACATGTCAGTCGGATTCTTAGTTCCTGCAATCTTCACTAGCTTCAACACCCCTTCTTCAATTAACGATCGAATGAAGTGGTAGCGCAGGTCTACATGCTTGGTCCTAGAATGGAACGTTGAATTCTTGGCCAAGTGTATTGCACTTTGACTGTCACTATGCAACACATTCATCACCTGATCAAATCCCAACTCGGCTAACAACCGTTGTAACCATATCAACTCTTTGCTTGCTTCTATCACAACCACATACTCAGCTTCTGTTGTAAAGATTGTCACTATCTTCTGCAATTGAGACACCCAACTAACTGTAGTACCTCCCATTGTAAACACATATCCGGTGGTACTTCTTTTATGATCCACTTCTCCGGTAAAATCTGAATCCACATAACCTTCCATCTTGAGTTCATCTCTCTTGAAGGTTAGACACTTCTCTATCGTACCTTGCAGGTATCTTAGGATCCATTTCACGGCCTCCCAGTGAGGCTTGCCCGGATTGGACATGTAGCGACTCACAACTCCCATTGCTTGGGAAATGTCAGGCCTTGTGCAAGTCATGGCATACATCAGACTTCCAATGGCTGAAGCGTAATGAACTCTATCCATGAAGTCCTTCTCTTCTTCCGTCTTCAGACTCTGATCCTTAGACAACTTGAAATGACTAGATAGAGGTGTTCTTACTAGTTTAGCATTTCCCATGCTGAATCTCTGTAACACCTTTCGAATGTACTCTGCTTGTGAAAGCTTTAATGTACCTCCCTGTTCATTTCTGCTAATCTTCATTCCAAGAATTTGCTTTGCTGGACCTAAATCCTTCATCTCGAATTCACTCGAAAGTTGCTTCTTCAAATTATTTATCTCTTCTAAATCTGCACCAGCTACTAACATGTCATCAACATAAAGTAGCAATATTATAAGGCTGGACTTAACTTTTTTGAAGTGGCAGCAGTGGTCAGCATTGCATCTCAAGTAGCCATTCCTTTGCATGAACCCATCGAACTTCTTGTACCACTGTCGGGGAGCTTGTTTTAAACCATCCAAGCTCTTCGTCAACTTGCATACCAACTCTTTGATGGGGACACGTCGTTGCAGTGTCATCAAATATGAATATTTAAGTTCGGCCTCGTAAGGGCGCAAGTCACAGAGACAAGCACAACAGCAAGCAAGGGATCGATCCACAGGGAGGTGGGATTCACCGATCGTCTCTAGTTCTAACTATTATTACAACACTCCAAGCGAACTCGTGTGTTGCATATGCGAAAGAATAGGTTGAAAAGTAAATGTTAAACTAACCTAGCAAACTACGGAAATAAACAATATATACAATGATAGGATGGAATGGAGTGATATGGAATGTAAATGGTTACACTAGAGAAACGACTCAACCGTGAGAATCCTCCTAATTACGTTCTAGACTCACCTAATCCTCAAATGTGCATGTATACATAGGCTCGTATCCCCTTAATTAATCTCTAATCTCTCGCGATGTCTTAGAGATAGTATCCATATATACCCGAAATGTCTCTCAAGCAATCCGGACAATATATACGAACCCATTAAGCATGTGGAATACAAATCGAACCCTATACGCTAGCCTAGTGGTTCTAGTACTTTCTAGTCAAGCATAGTGAATGTTTATCTAAGCATTGTCAAATGAGTCTCCTCTCGGTACATAGCATCTAACCATGGATCAATTACAAAGTGATCAATTAAGCAAAGGCTTTAAGCACTCAAAACATCCATATAACAACACAAGCACAAGAAAAATGTTTGTGGTCTTTACTTCCATGTCAAAGATTCGGTTTAGTCAACTCCCTAGGATGGCTAAACATGGGAAACAAGTTTACCTAACAACTATATGCAACAATGTGATTGTTATATCATTAAGAACATTCAATTTAGGTTAAAGGTTCATCCTCTTGATTAGGGAATTTTCCCACAATCAATTCATCACACAATCCTGTCACGTGGACGGATAATCGTATCTTAATACAAAGACCCATTAAGAACATGGATATGAACCAAGTTCAATTTAGCAACTAAAAGCCTGAACTGAAACATTTTCTACTCTTTGGGGTTAAAATTCATATTACTCAAATTACTCAATACATGGAATTCAATTCATCCATCAATAAATCAACAATCATGGGTATATAATTTCTACTCTAAATTACAACTACTCCTAAACCCAATCATGGACACATATTGATTTCTAACAATTCATACACATACATATCATATTAAGAGCATAAAAACACATATATCAAAGAGCAAAACAAAACCCAAATGAATTTAAGAACAATCAATACAATTATTACACAAGTGTAGGTTTACAATATCCCCAAATTGGTGGAATACATCAAAGAATATAAGAAATACAAAGAAATGAGTAAATAAGAGCAAACCCTTGAAGACAAGTCCTCCAAAGATGCTCCTAGCCTTCATAGCTCGGTTTGGGCTTCTAATTCCTTTGTAATCTACTCTAAGATGGAAGGAGGAAGTGTATAATGGTGAGGTGAAGGTGTATGGTGAGATCCCATGGAGGAAAAACCTCCATAGGAGCAAGAGGTGAAAGAAAATGGAAGAAGAAGAGAAGAGGTGTGAGAAGGGGAAAAGAAGGGAAGAGAGGAGAAGATAGATCTCAAGAATGAGGAGAAAATGGGGTATTTATAGTGTCGGAGGTTAGGGCAAGAGTTTTGGGTGAAAGATAAGAGTACCCCTCTTAAAATGTCTGAAAAACACAGTGCTACCTAGTGGTGTGGTTCGATGTGCAGTTCACTTCGACGCCGCGTACCACACATTAGTTGAATTTTGGTTGCTGGTGGCTTGCGCTGTACGTGATGAGGTTCGTGATTCCTTCTGGTGCGGTTCGCGTACCGCACTTAAACCCTTGTATAATTTCCTCTGCCATCTTGCGTGGTATGAAGAGCGGTTCACTTCGACACCGCATACCGCACTGATTCTGCTGCTCTCTTACGCTGTACAAAACGCGGTACGTAACTTGGTCTCTCGCGGTTGCGTACCATATTTCTCTACGCACCATTACAAAAAAGGTCATAACATTTTGTAGAAACCTCAGAATCATGATCTGTTAAGTGTGTTGTAAAGAAGACCTTCGGGGATTTCTGAAAAGTGGTTATGGGCGATGTAGTTCAATTGGAGGAGAGAGATATGACCTTTCTAAGTTGTGGTGTCTGCACAAGCTATTCCAAATTCTGTCATTTAACCTCTAAAACTCTTCAGTTAAGCTCAAATACCTTCCGTAGGTAACATGTACCTACACAAGGCTCACAAACATATCAAATACCAAAATATACTCAAAAACAAGAACAAAAGGCAGGTAATGAGGACTTCAAAAGGTATATAAATCGCTCCGATCACTCTTCTCTGCCATTTTCCGTAAATCCCTCAGGTTACTTCATGTATATCTCTTCCCCCAAATCTCCATGAAGAAAGGCAGTCTTCACATCTAACTAGAGTTGGCAAAATTGATCCGTAACCCGCCAACCCAACACGAACCTGAGGTCAATAAACAGGTTGGGTTGGCTTCAAAATGGGTTCGGGTTGTAATCGGGTCAACCCGTGTAACCCGTTTATTATACGGGTCGTGTCGGGTTTGGATTCACGGGTTCGCGGGTGACCCGTTTAACCCGTATAGTTTTATAGATAGATTTTTAATTATTATTATTATAGGGGTTAAAAATAAATTTTAACATACTATATAAACATTCTTTTAACACAAACCCTAACCCTATCACTTGCTCATTGAGTCATTGGCTCATTGCCCTCAACCCCTCAGCCGGTCAGCCCCTCACCCTGTTGCAACCAAACATCAACACCCCAAAAACCATTGCACATCAAAACCTTAACATTCTCCAAATTTGGACTCAAAACTTGATTTTCATCGCCACCCAGTTCGTCAGCTTCAACTGTGTTGTTTTTCGACAAACCATGATCGAAAACTCTCCGGTATTGATTGATTTTGGATGGAATTGGAATTTTGATTGGAAAGGTTGAACATCAAGTTCGGTGAATGAAAAAACAAGGGCCGATTGAAAATGGATGATTCAAACTTTAATTGCGCTGTTGCTTCACGTGGTTTTTGACTTCTCTTTCCGTTTTCTCCGACGGTGAAGTTTCCAGACACGTCACCACACTTTCGCTGACGTATGTGAGCACGTCATTCTATTTTACCGTTTAAAAAGCCACGTCATCCAGCACATGTGTCAGGTAATGTCACCCATTTCGATGACATGCCAGTACACGTCACCCTCTCGCTCTTTTGTTTACAAAAACTGGACTGGGTCTATAGACAACCACCATTTAACGGCCCAATTATTAAATGCACCCAAATAATGAATTGTTGTTAAAAACGCTAAAGCCCATATTTAACTTGACTGGATTAGGCCTTTTGCTGACGAGAGTGAGCACGTCATACCATTTGGCCGATGTGATTTCATCCATTATGCTTACGTGGATGCACACGTCATACTTTTTCATTAACGTGTCATGGCACGTCACCCTTTTCACTGACGTGTTTTAACAGTTCAATTTTATTCGATGACGTGTAATGAGATGTCACATGATTTCAATGACGTGTTCGGTCACGTAAACATATTTATGCTGACGTGGTATGACACGTCAGTTCAATTGTGAATGAAAGACCAGGGTTTAAATGCCGGGAAGGAACTTCGATGGATTGAAAATGGAAGATCGAACCGGTAAATCCATTAAAAAAAATGAAAAACAACAAAAAGTTGAATTGAATTGAAAAAAATGATAAACCCCAGTTAAAAAGTTTGGATCTTTAGAAACCCCGGAATTTGTAAACGAAGAATTGCCATAAAGCAGATGAAAAAAACAACAGAAGAAGTTTGTGTTTGTTGTTGGGTGGAGGTTGCAGCAGAGAAAGGGCTATGGAGGTTTTGGGCTGCGAGCAAGTGGGAACGAAGACAAAATGACTCTAGATGCCCTTGGTAAATGGAATTGTTGTATGTGTTTTCAAAGTTAGCAGCTTTATCTGAAAACATGTTGAATATGAAGCTTGCACTTTGTTTTATCTTACATTTTTTTTATATATTGGATTATGTGCTTTGGCAGCAGTAGTTAGCTTCATTTTTGTTGTAAATTCGGTATTTTCATTATGAAAAACTGAATTGATGTTCTATTGGCCAACCTGTGATGAATATACGAAGAGAAAATTTTAATTTTGCATCATAAATCAATAACTCACTCTGACATTGCATGCCCTTTCAGTTAAATATGTAATTTTCTTTTTTCAATCCCATTTTGAAAATTTTGATTATTCAATCACAGATGACCACATGTTTCATATATGTTAATGTTCAACAAGTTTTTCCTATGAAAGGGCCAAATTTCTTCTGCTAATGATTTTTTACATGCTTGTCTTTGCTATTCATTCATCATCCTATGTCTTTTGTAATGTGGACTGTGGAGTTTCTGATATGTAGCTCAAAGCACTGGGGGGCATCCGTGCACCACAATGCCTGGTGCTATGGGACATTTTGCTAATGGACAGTGGTCACTGCTATCGAGACCCCACCACTCTGGACCAGGGATGTCATAGGATTGAAGGGTGAAATAAAGGAACACACCCATGAAAGCAACCCCGGCATCTAAAGCAGCTGATAAGATATAGTTATGCCTAGCCCACCAGCTCTTGTACCTCCTGAAAACATAGTAGTTGAAGAAAATTCCAACAGCTCCCCAACTCAGATAGTTCACTGCTTTTGCTGATGGCAGGGACAATGGACCTCCCAAGAGCATGGGCATGTGTATAAAATTGATCCATTTTTTCTCAGGGTATTTGCGCGAAAGCAGCCATCCCGGAACTGGGGCAAGCAAGCCAATGAGGAAGAACCAATTCATTGATGGGTAGTTACCATAGTTAGTGAACATTCTGAGCGGTCCAACTACTCCCCAGATGATGGAAGCATTGTAGAAAACATCATAACCAGGACATGTCCAGGGACTTCCTTCTGGAAGCAGATCTGTTTCACAGATGTTGTCAATTGATGCGAGGAGCAACCATGCTGTGCCGAAGTAGACTGTTGAAGCAGCTACTGTTCCAACCAACTAGAGGTGCATATTAAAATAATCAGAACAAACTTACTAGTATTATAGTATATACTGAAGATAGATATGATATCAATAAGCATGAAATCTATAAGTAATTGCTTTACCTGAACTATGAACATGGATTTGGGAGGGACTTTCATATAGTGACCTAGTTTGAAGTCACTTACAAAACCTAGAGCTTGTACCATGCTGATATAGCCATAGGTTTTGAAAGTCACATTAGCTAGGGGTTTCCCGGGATACATATACCCGATTACCAACTCTGTAATCACATTTAGCCCTGGTTGCTGCAGATTGACACATGTTATTTGAAAGATTGCCATTAGTTCTTATGCAAAATAAATGCAAACTCTTATCGTGTTTTGCTGTTATTTTGTTTTCCATATTATATAAACAAATAATGTGTTTGGGATTGGAATTACCATGTTTGTTGTTGCTTGAATTACTCCAACAGGTAAGGTGAAGACGAATGCCATGGCACAAGCTAGTATAAGTCCCCACCAAGGAAGTTGAAGCTGTTTATCAAACCCCTCTAATGCAAATATGGAAAGGCCGAACGTCAGGACCAAGACAAGCTGGAACCACCACTGAGGGACTGCTTCATAGTTCTTCTTCATCAATCTTGTGTGCACATCACCAAACTGATCTTTAGCTGCAGCAGTTGTTTTCTTCCACATTTCCAAGATTCTTCTGCTCATTGTTGATTAAATGAAAGAAAACCACCCATAAGTGAGAATTCTTGTACGGAAATATACAAAGGTATAGAATGGGAAATTGAATCTATTTAAGATGCTTACTTTCCATCAAAGAGCGCAACATGGGAAATGCTAGCCATTAGAGTTGCAAACCCCAAGCCATATATGAAGGCAAACAAGACACTGAGATAGAGTTTGCTGTAGTTATGATAGCCAACTTTGTCAAGATCAAAGTCTTTATTGTTTAGGACTCGGGTGATATTGTAGGTTTGTCCGTTAGAGTCGAACGTATGTGAGGAAAATAAGGGAAACCGCTTAGCTTCGAATAAATTAGACCAATAAGCAATGGGAATAAGGACATAGAGAAACAAAAAAAAGCCAACTAAGCTATTGGCTATGGCAAAGAAGGGTGTGGCTAAGGGGGTTCCCAAGAAACCAGCAACGGTGGACCAGTCAAGGCCAAAGGAGCCAATGCCAAGGCCTTGTTGGCCTGAACCAAGCTTTTGCATTGTGATCGAGTCTTTCCATATCCAACAGATGAAAGAGAGAGCCGATAGTGAGGGAAAAAGATAGCCTGGAATGACATAGTAAGCAAAGCTCGATATGAACACAATCATGAAGAACTGTAGCCTAGTTAGTCCTCCCCTGCTTCTCTTTTCTTCTTCATGTAATGCCCTGCAGTTGACATGTATATCAGCTTATCAATATCGGAAAGTAACACCACAGTCTACGCTTCACAACTTGGCAATCGATCTCATTCATATACCAGAGAGTACCTGAACAAAGAGACCTGAACCAGGTTTGCTGGCCACCACATGTAAGGAGAGTCAACAAGGTATTTTCTGAATAAACCAGCCCACCCATATCCAAGCAACTGTATCAACAAAAATTTAGAATTTTACTCGAATTGCAACTTAAAGAGGCTTCAAGGAGTTATCCAGATTCTTGGTATACTGGACCACGCATTCAAATGGATTGTGGTATCTTAAATTCAGATTAATGATACAATTCAATATTGTCATTGCTTAAAAGGTACAAGAATCCAGATTTTTATTATTTTATATAATCTCATGAAGATTTAATGCTTATTCTTGTAATGTTTTTTTTTTTCAGCAGCAACATGAAGTGGAAACTGATTTTGTGATGAAGGGAAAGTGTACCTGAGTAGTTTGTACTAGCAACATGGCAGCAACTGGATGTAGAGTTCTGTGATAGAAAGCCTTGACAATTGTAACTATGCCGACTGCATAAACACCACTTGCTCCGCAGCTCGCGAAAATGGTGATCAGAACATGTTCTTTCAAATTGAAAGGCCCTGGATTCATTGAAAATGACCATGGTGTAAGCGGGACTCGAATTGGTTCTGATCGAAGTGTTGCAGCCATTAGCTTTCCTACTGGGAGGACAAGAATCTGAGCTGAAACCGAAGTAACTGATAACTGATTCTGTCGATAACCAAAGAACTGATTTACGAATGCAAGGAGACAGCATGATGTTAGCCCCAGAACCCATGTTCGAAATGTTAAAGCCGGTAGTGAGGGGTCATCCGTGATTGGAACTGTGAGCCTGACTTCCTCAATTGGGTTGTCATTATCTTCTTCATCTCCTGCAAGATCAAAATCTGTGAGTTCAAATCTTATCAAACAGCCTCAACCATACATGTTAGAACAGAAAGTTGAGTTTTTTTTGTTTTCATGATTTAGATGAACACAAACTTTAGAGAGAGTTGTACCATTTGTATCAATTTTTAATTGATGCTTCTTAAATGACCGAGAGACTTCATCTTCAACATAAGTTCCCATTTCTTTGTTCTCTCTGGAAAGAAATGGCAATGCTCAGTAGAGATGTAGAGATATATGTCTACAACACTTCAAGATATGATATATATATATATATATATATATATATATATATATTATCCTACTTGTTTTAAAGGTTTTTTCTTTTTCCAAGTCAGTACACCAAACTTTTAACTCCGTCATGTCACAAAACTTTTAACTGTCATGTTACAATGTTTTGGCTTATATATATAAATATATATGTTAGTATGTATGTATATACACGGTGCTTTTCATATGAGTATGTACTAATGTAAATACATGAGTGTAAGTAATTGAATCCAATGATTCACATTCAATGCACTCATATAAAATACATTAGTGCACACTCATGTAAAATTATATATATATATATATATATATATATATATATATATATAATTAATTTACGTTGCAAATCATTGACGGTCACATCCCGAATGTGATCTGCACTTGAGAATTTATATACATACAAATTATTAGGTCAGGTATTCCGTACGAATTTTTCGTAAGGAATTGTGTGAAAATCAGTTTAAACAAATTGACCTTGATTATGTGATACACACAAATTTATGCAGGTTCCCTATATATATATATATATAAAAAAAATCAGGTTAGGTATACTTGACTGTCTTATCATGTGGTTTCATTAATTCTCACTGTTAAGAAATATTGTAAATTTTTTTTAAATTAGTGAAACCGCACGATAATATCGTTAGGGATATCTGACTTGATAACCGCTATATATATATTATTGATGTAATTGACAAATTCATATAAAAGTATAAAACATTTTAAATTGTAAGCCAACGAAACATGTGTTATGTATATAAGGTACGGTAGTGTTTGTTTTTCCACAAATCATATTGCGCGGTAGCCTTTAAAACTGCTGGGAACTTCAATTATTGACTCACCTTAGCTGCATGCATTTATTTCCCATGTGAGATGCTTCAATGATAACATTATGTTTTTATTACACCATACGAGTTCGAGGTTGTCGGGAGTTAACAATATCAACCGTTATAAGTATGGTTTAAATCGAAACTCTTGCAATATATGGGAGAAAAAGGAATGCACAATCACTCAACCTAACCGGTATTGGATTCTAAAAGATTTCAAATCCACCTGTAAGGCTGTAATTTTGCTCATTTTGGAAATTGCTTGCATCTGCTTTCTATTAACTTGTATGTCTTATTCTGGTTTTTTGTTCTCATTTTTAATATATATAAAACAACCAAATGAAAAATGCCGGCCTAGAAGCCATTTTTGAATAATTAATGCCTGTGAATTTTCTGTTCTGGCATATGTTGTCCTCTCTGCCATTGTAATATTTCCCAAAAAGATTAGAGTAAAAATATTTTTAAAAAATAAAATAAATAAATAAACAAATGAAATCAAGAAAGAGATGGACAACAGAAAGTGAAAATTCTTGTCCTTGGAACGTTTTAGTGAAGATTACAACTGGGATAAAATGAAGTGTTTGTCTCACTTGTTACTAGTAAGTGAAATTTACAAAAGCAACTTGCACTTATACCAAAGAGAAAAAAACAAAACAAGACAATAATTGATAGCTATTTGTGAGCAAAAAGCTTTGGAAATATTTTTCTTTTTTAAAAAAAAATATAGATATATATTATATAATGAATGCAAAGATGGATTGGCATTCAAATTGAGTTGGTATGATGTTATATTTGATTAAGAGATGTTTTAATGATTTGTGAGGGTAATGCCGTTATGGTCGTGTTGATTTCGATTGTTTTGTACTAATTAGAATGGTGAATGCAAACAGAATAAGATTAAATTTTAAATACTTCTCTTATTGTTTGATTAACATATAAATGAATTTTTTTTAGAAGTCGTTTTTAACAAATTTCAAATGATTTTAAGAAATTTCTAATAAATAATAAAATTTTCAGGAATGGATTTTTATTTTTTTAATGAATTTTAAAAAGAAACCGTGTGATAGTGTATTCCAAAATTTCCATGCTACCTTCCAAAAACAGTTATTCAATAATTGCCATTCATGACATGAAACTATAGTGGTCAGTCACTAATCATTCTGTTTTATGTCATTATACTTTGAATTTTTCTTTGCTGTCTCTAAATTTTTTTCTGCATATATAATAAGCACCTTCTGATTATGATTTTTCAGAAAAAATTGTGCCAGCAAGGCAGCAATTGCTCTAAGGTTCATCCATTAATGATGTAGCTTGAAGTCGATCTTGGACTCGAAAGACTTCAAGTATTCATTATATTTACGCATCTAAAACGACTGATTTATAAACTTAGAGTTTTCAATGTATTGTTTACAATCCATGATCTTAGCAACTTAGCATGTAAAACAAGATTTAATCCGTAGAATAAATGTGATAAAGAAAATTATGAACGCGTTTGATTTCACAGGAATTTATTAGCATGTAGTATACGTGGAAATGATTGTAACCAGCCATTGTAATTAATCTATGGGGCAATGAAAGAAGATGATATAATGGGATATTAATAATGTTTATGTTTCAATATGATTCTTTCAGGAAATATGAATACACTATTCGATGCTGTGTGTGTTTGAACAGAAAATGACAAGCTTGAAGTGTTTGTTCTACTTGGAAGTTTTTCCCAGGAATCAAACAAAAAAAAATGTCACATTCTAATGCTCAAGGATCGATGTGTAAATATTCCAGGATGATAGAGAGATTTCAAATGCAATTCTGATATCAAGTTGGAATCTTATACAGGCCATTAGCTTGTATCAGGAATAGTGTTGATATAATTTTTTTTAAGAAAAGCAATGATAATTGAATTTGGAAACTATTTTGCTGGTGGTCCCAGAACCAGATCGGTTGCTTTAGATTCTGTCAGATTTTTCTTCTCAGATTGTTTTCATATTTTGATCCCAGAATATTATTATAGAACTCATTGAACTCTTTACGTGACCCGGAATCGGTTCACTAATCAGGAATCCTAGTATGAAATTCTTGATTTGTGATTACAGTGTTTACTAATATCAGTTCGGATTGGAAGTTGATGGGTGCCCTTTTTATGATTCCCTCTTTTATGAAACTTAATTCTTTTATGAAACTTAATTCCTTATCGTTTCATTTCATTACTGATTAATAAATATTTGTAGTTTTAAAGATAAATATATAATCGGTTGTTAACAAATTAAAAATGGCAATACTAATACTGACATGTTGCGAGATCTTTAAAAATTTATAAGAATTCATACTAACATAGGATCGAGGTTCATCAGAATTTGAATACAAGAACTTAATTACAAATTTCATAATCTCCAGAAAGTCTAACATGGAGACATATATTATGCACAAATTTCAGGCATATACACAACCAAGGCAGTAATGCCCTCGGTGAAAGTGCATTTTCTGAAACATCTCAGAACATAGGGCACCCTTCGAATTCCATTCCTGGAGCGGTAGGACATTTTGCCAATTCACAATGATCCTCAAAATCATTACCCCACCACGTAGGACCGTTAATATCATAAGATTGAAGAAAGAAATACAGCAAAACTCCCATGAAAGCAACACCAGCATCCAAAGCAGCTGACAATATATAAGTATGCCTAGCCCACCACCCCTTGTACTTCTTGAAGATATAATAGTTGAAGAAGATTCCGACAGCCCCCCAACTCAGATAGTGCACTGCTTTAGCCGCAGGCATTCCTGATCCTCCTGCCATAATCATCGGCATGTGTATAAGCTTGAGCCATTTCTTCTCGGGGAATTTTCGTAAGAGCAGCCAGACCGGAACTGGGGAAAGTAGGCCAATTAGGAAGAACCAGTTCAATTCCGGGTAGATACCCTCCTTAGTGAACATTCTGCCTGGACCGACAACCCCCCATATGATGGAAGCATCATAGAATACTTTGTAACTTGGACATGTCCATGGACTTCCTACTGGTATCAAAGATTTGTCACATATGTGATCAATGGATGTGAGAAGCCACCATGATGTGCAGAAGTAGACAGTTGAAGCTACTAAAGTTCCAACCAACTAAACACACACAAGTCGATAAAAAAGCACAACAAATTATGAGTCAAATGGCAGCCACTCGAACCTGGGACGTTGTCAGGCTGAATGAATGCTTACCAAGTAAACATCTTTTTTGTAAATGATCAAATTACCTGAACAATGAACATGGATCTTGGGGGGATTTTCATGTAATGACCAAGTTTGAAGTCGCCGAGAAAACTGAGGGCTTGTGCCATGCTGATGTAGCCATAGGTCTTGAAAGCAACATTGGCTAGAGGCTTCCCAGGAATCATATACCCAATTACCAACTCCGTAATCACATTCAGTCCTGGTTGCTGCACAAAAGAAACACATTCTTATCAATCGAAATTTGTTGATTCAATAATAGATATAATCTGTGCTTGGTCATGAAAGGCATACCAAATTTGTTGTGGCCTGAATTATTCCAACAGGTAAGGTGAAAAAGAAGGCCATGGCACAAGCAAATAAAAGTCCCCACCATGGTAGTTGCAGTTGTTTGTCAAAGCTTTCGAGGGAATATATTGAAAGAATCACTGTCAAAATCAGGATGGTGTAGAACCACCATTGCGGTACTGGTTTGTAATTCTTCTTCATCATCCTTGTATGCACATCACCAAACTGATCTTTCACTGCAGTGGTTGTTTTCTTCCACATTTTCCAAACAGCTCTACATTAATTGTGTTTGTCAGGAAAGAAAAATTATCATCACAAAAGAATCCTTGCCCAAGAGATAATATAATAATAATGAACCGAAATGGAATGAGAAATACTTACTGTCCTTCAAAGAGTGCAACATGAGAAATACTAGCCATAAGAGTAGCGAAACTCAATCCATAAGTGAAGCCGAAAAGGACACTGACATAGAGTTTGCTATAATTATCATAAGCAGCTTGATTGAGATCAAAGGTTTTTTCGTTCAGGATTCGTGAGATATTGTAAGTTTTGCCAGTAGAATCGAAAGTTTGTGAAGTCATTATGGGAAATTTCCTGGCTTCGTAAGTATTAGTCCAATAAGCAATGGGAACAAGGACATAGAGAAACAAGAAGAACCCGATTAAGATATTCACAATGGCGAATAAGGGAGTAGCTAAAGGACTTCCCAGAAAGCCAGCCACAGTCGACCAATCAAGACCGAAAGAGCCAATTCCAAAGCCATTGAGGCCTGAACCAAGCTGCTGGGCCAGGACTGAGTCCTCCCATATCCAACAAACAAAGGAGAGAGCGGTTAGTGAAGGGAAAATATAGCCTGGCATGATAAAGTATGCGAAGCTCGTAATGAAAACAATTAGGAAGAATTGTAGCCTAGTTACTCCTCCCTTGGATCTCTTTTCCTTTTCATGTAATGCCCTGCAATAGGCTTGAATGTATCAGTTTTTCAATTTCAGGAAAAAAAAAATGCATCTACAATTCGAAGTTCACGATAAAAACCTGAATAGAGAGACTTGAACCAGATTTGCTGGCCACCACATGTATGGTGAATCTACAAGGTATTTCCTGAATAAACCGGCCCATCCATACCCGAGTAACTGAATTTCCATCACAGGAAATATTAGATCTTGATCAGATTTGTGATAATTTCGAAGCAAACATTAGAGAGTATAGTTCTAGGTACCTGAGTGGTTTGTGCCAACAACATGGCTGCTACAGGATGCAAACTTCTGTGGTAAAAGGCCTTGACAATTGTTATAATACCCACTGCATAGACTCCACCTGATCCACAACTAGCAAATATGGTGATCAACACATGTTCTTTCAAGTTGAACGGCCCTGGATTCAACGAAAAAGTCCAATTTGTGAAAGGGAATCGAACCACTTTCGTTGGAAGTGTTGCAGCCATCAGTTTTCCTATTGGAAGAACTAGAATCTGTGCTGAAACTGAGCCGACAGAAAGATGGTTCTGTCGAAAAGAGAAGAATTGGTTCACAAAGGCCAGAAGGCAGCATGATATCAAACCCAGAACCCACGTTCGAAACGTCAACGCAGGTTGTGAAGGGTCATCTGTGATTGAAACTGTGAGCCTGACTTCCTCAATTGGGCTGTCATTAACTTCTTCATTTCCTGTTTTATGCATGAAAACAAATTTACAATTTGAATCCGAATTCCAATACGAAAACACTTACAGGATTGTTAGATTGATTACCAGTCACATTGGTATCAGTCTGATGCTCCTTCCCTGGCAGAGAATCAAGGACATCATCATGGATGTAACTTGACATTTCTCAGAGAAAATTTGCAGGATCCTGAAAAGCCTGTGACACTCAAAATGCTTTTGCTTGTTTGTGTTATTTATTTATGTTTAAAGCTATACTCTTTATTCTTCTTCCTTCAAACAGAATCTTTAATGACTTTAAAAGCATTACATAAATGCCATTTCTTCTCTGAATCTGGAAAATCCAAATTAAGCATAGACAGTTGGCAAAATTATTATTATTATTATTATTTCACTAACTTCTCTACATGTTTGGTTAAAAATTAAAATACAGGCAGAGGCAGACTCTATAGTTTTCAGAAATTCATCGAAACCATCTTTAGAAATTTTGAAAAATTTCCCAGAAAGGGAATTCCCGTGTCTATTTTGCAAACTAGACAAGTAAATATGTGGTTATGTGAACAAAAATAAATTTAATGTATTGTTTTGGAAAAGTTGATGACCAAATAAGAAACGTTTTTTTTTATTATGAATTTGGGATGAATTACAGTCCATGTTCTTGCATATGACCATAATTTTTACTAATACATTGTTCAAACCAAAAAACCAGAAATGGAAAAAAAAAAAAAATAGAGTGAGAGAGAGAGAAAAAAATAAGGAAAAAATGTTTTATTAAATTTTTTTTCTTTGGTATAAAATATATACAACTTTTTTAGTAGGTAAAGCAATTGTATATTCATTTTTAAAGATATACTCAACAATTCTTGAGTGAGACACTTAACATAAATACATAAATATTATATATTTAGACTAGAGTTTCCAAAATTATAAATTATGAAGCTGTAACCTACTCAACTTCCATTAAAAGATGATTTTCCTTCCATTTTGGTTTATATCTGCTGCAATTCAGTTTACTCAGATTTCAACCATTTTAGGACCTATATACCGCGTCATTAAAATATATGTGTAATTTTTTAGCATCTAAATATGATCATGATAAATTTGTAATAAGGCTTTAAAAATCATAATGAATATATTATATATGTGATGAATATATTATATATGTGTGATGATATTTTTTCTATGGTTTTGACTCACAAACACTAAAATATGAAAAATAAATGGTATTTTCAGGATTGGTTGATATGTTAAACATTGTCGGTTCTGATTTCCAGGACATGTTGAAGAGATGGCCTAAAATCCTGGAAACATAAAAAGAAAGTGAAATAGACACAATCTCTCACTTGGTTGTCACTCATGTATTCAAGATAATTATTTCATCTATAACCAGACTATTTACCTATCGAGTTCAAATTTTCTCTTGGTCTGATTTTTTTCTTGAGCTGCTTAATCTTTGACACGTAAGAAGAATAATAAGAAAAATAAACTGAATCCGATGACATTCAATGTCTTGAAAAAAACTTAACAAATTATTGAAAGTTATAAAGAATGAATTAATAATTAATCCCCAGGTATTCTAGTAACAGGAAATTTCCAGGGTATCAATTAACTAATACCAACATAGCCAGCCAATAAATCTTCATAAATTTCAATGAATTTACACACATCCTACACAATAATATTACTCTTTTTTTTGGAGGGATTTTATTCAGTTTTTTTTTTTTTGGTCAAAAAACTGGGCATCCCTCGGCCTGAATACCTGGTTCTGTAGGGCACTTTGCCAATGGACAATGATCAATATTTTCCAAACCCCACCATGATGGACCAAAAATGTTGTAGGTTTGGAGCGTAAAATAGAGTAGAACTCCAGTGAAAGCAAGTCCTGCATCAAGAGCTCCTGACAAGATATAGGTATGTCTAGCCCACCATTGCCTGAATCTTCTGTAAACAAAGAAGTTGAAGAAGATTCCAACTGTCCCCCAAGACAGAAAATGCACAGATCTGGTTGGTGGCATACCGCCTGTTGCACCAAGAATAATGGGCATGTGAATCTTCCGGAGCCATTTCTTGTCAGGGAAGGCCCTGGAAAGTAACCAAAATGGAATTGGTGCTAGCAGACCAATTAAGAAAAACCAGTTCAATTCTGGGTATAGACCGGCTTTCGTGAACATTTTCCCTGGACCGACAACACCCCAGATGATTGAAGCACTGTAAAATACATCATCTCCAGGGCATGTCCATGGACTTCCTTTTGGCTGGTTATGTAAGTCACAGATGTTTGGTATAGATTCCAGAAGCCACCACGCGGTTAGAAAGTAGACAGTCGAAGCAGCTACAGTTCCAGCTAACTGATGATCATGTAAATTATTTAAAGGAGAAAACAAAAATATGTCAACAATCATCCAGAACTGCAATCAAACAAAAGCATAACTTACATTAGGTCGAATCTATCAATAACATCAATTTAGTCACCTGAGCAACAAACATGGATTTCGGAGGGACTTTCATATAGTGGCCTAATTTGAAGTCACTAAGAAAAGTGAGGGCCTGTGTCATGCTGATATATCCATAAGTCTTGAAAGCCACATTTGCAACCGGCTTCCCAGGATATATATATCCAATAATCAACTCGGTAATCACATTCAGCCCTGGTGCCTGCACGAGTTAGTAAATGTTATTCTAACAAAACACGGGTTCTAATACCATGTCAGTAACCGTTAAAGCTCTTCTAACAGGATCGTACCTGGTTTGTAGTGGCCGCAATTATCCCAATCGGCAATGTGAAAAAAAGAGCAATTGCGCAAGATAATAAAAGACCCCACCAAGGAAGTTGAAGTACTTTGTCAAAACCTTCACAAGCATACAAGGCAAGAGCCAATGATACAACTAATACAATGTGAAACCACCATTGAGGAACTGCCTCGTAGTTCTTCTTCATCATTCTTGTGTGAATGTCTCCAAACTTATCCGCTACTGCACTTCTCGTTTTCTTCCACATATTCCAAATGTCTCTGCTCAATATTTCAGGCACATCAAAGAATTCAAACAAAAAGTTATAGAGAAGAATGCTAGATCAATGACTTTTTGTAAACATTGGATTGAAATTACAGAAGGATTCGTACTTTCCATCATAGAGAGCAACATGTGTAAGAGCAGCCATTAAAGTTGCAAAGCTGAGCCCGTAAGCAAAGGCAAAGAAGCCACTTAAGTGGAGTTTGCTGTAGTTGTCATAGGCAGTTTGATCAAGATCAAAAGTTTTCTTGTGCAGGATTCTATTGATATCGTATTCTTTACCGGTGTAATCATAAGTACCGGAACTGATAATGGGGAATCGTTGAGATCCGTAGGTGTTTGACCAGTAAGTTATTGGAAGAATAACATAGACAATCAAGAAAAACCCACCTAGCACATTGAGAATGGCAAACAAGGGTGTGGACAGAGGACTTCCCAGGAAGCTAGCAACAGTGGACCAGTCAAGGCCGAAGGAGCCAAGACCAAGGCCGTTGTAGCCTGAACCGATCTGTTGAGCTGTGACCGAGTCCTTCCATATCCAACAAACGAAAGAGAGAGCAGACAGGGATTGGAAAAGATAGCCTGGAACTACGTAATAAGCAAAGCTTGATATGAAGACCATGAAAAAGAATTGCAGCCTTGTAAGTCCTCCTCTTGGTCTCTTTTCTTTCTCATGGAGTGCCCTGGAAGTCACACATGAGTGTGTGAGTTGTTACTATCTGAAATTCATTTTCTGCTGAAAAAAGTTTGTTTGAATTGGAGGAGATGTGAATACCTGAAAAGAGAGACTTGGACCAGGTTTGATGGCCACCACATATATGGAGAGTCAACAAGGTATTTTCTGAATAAACCAGCCCAGCCATAACCCAGCAACTGAATCCATTAAAAAAAAACAGGTTAGAATTCAAAACGACACCGATTTGATCAAATTAGAATTCAAAACTCAAATAGAATGTCATTTAGGGTTCGTAGGTCAAAACCCGAACCCGAATAGTTTCACGGATTTAGGTTTCATCAAAACCTGCAGGAGTGTGGGTGGTAACCCAAACCCGAAAAAATATCGGATTCGGGTTTTGGCATATCCCTAATAACAATTAGGGTATTGATAAATATTTTCGTCTTCTTGAAATAGATTAAAATCAACTCTTAACAGAATAGTTGAAAAAATTATATATGTTAAAAGATTATATATATATTTTTTCTTTTTATAATGGTTTTTCAGAAAGCTTGGAGAAGAACCTGAGAAAGCATTATTCATAAGAAATCAACCCACTTGACATTTGATTATAACAATGTGATTAGACGGAACCTGAAGGGAGGTGAATGAAATTTTATCCGAAAAGCAAGTATCAGAATTTACCTGAGTAGTTTGTGCAAGCATCATGGCAGCGACAGGGTTGAGACTTCTCTTATAGAAAACCTTGATAATTGTAATAATGTGGACTGCATAAACACCCCCGGCTCCACAGCCGGCGAAAATGGTGATCAGAACATGTTCTTTCAGATTGAAAGGGCCCGGATTGAGTGAAAACTTCCAATTTGTTAAAGGGACTTGAAAGACCCTTGTTGGAAGTGTTGCAGCCATCAGCCTTCCTAGTGGCATGACAACGATCTGAGCTGAAATGGATCCGATACTGAGCTGATTCATACGGAACCCAAAAAACTTGTTCAGAAAGGCAAGAAGGCAACATGATGCTAGCCCCAAGACCCATGTTCGAAAAGTTAAAGCCGGTAGTGAGGGGTCATCCGTGATCGGAACTGTGAGCCTCACTTCCTCAATTGGGTTGTCATTAATTTCTTCATCTCCTGTATGCATGAAAACAAATTTACAATTCGAATTCGAATTCCAATACTAAAAAACTTACAGGATTGTTTTATTATGAGAAATTAAGAGACTAGATTGATTACCAGTAACTTTGATATAAGTCTGATGCTTCTTCCCTGGCAGAGAATCAAGGACATCATCATGGATGTAACTTGACATTTCTCAGAGAAAATTTGCAGGAACCTGAAAACCTGTGACACTCAAAATGCTTTTGCTTGATTTATTTATTTATATAAAGCTATACTCTTTATTCTTCTTCCATTGAACTGAATCTTTAATGACTTTAAAAGCATTACAGAAACGTCATTTCTTTCCTGAATCTCTTGCATCCAAATTAAGCATATACAATTGGTAAAATTTTGTTTTTTTCACTAACTTCTCCACATATTTGGTTAAAATACAGACAAACTATAATTTTTAGAAATTCATCGAAACCCCCTTTAGAAATTTTAAAAATTATCATAAACTCCCCCGCAAAGGGAATTCCCGTGTCCAGTTTTCAAACTAGACGAGTATATGCGCAATTAGACTAAATCTGTGGCTACATGAATAAAAATAAAATTTTAGTGTATTGTCTTAGAAAAGTTGATGACCAAATAATATTTTATTTATTTTATCATGAATCTGGTATGAATTACAGGCCATGTTCTTGCATATGACAATAATTTTGCCTAATACATTGTACAGACTGAAAAACCAGAAATGAAAAAAAAAAAAAAAAAAAAAACGAGTGAGTGAGCGAAATGGAAGGAAAAAATGATTTTTTCTTTATTTCTTTGTCCCAAAATATATACAATATTTTCAAGAAAGCAAACCAATTGCATATTCATTTTTAAAGATATACACAACAATTCTTGAGTGAGACACTTAACAGAAATATTATATATCTAGAATAGAGTTTTCAAAATTATAAAATCATGAAGATGTAACCTACTCGATTTCCATGAAAAGGTGATTTGACTAATTTCAAGGATGATTTTTCAGTCCATTTTGGTCAAGGGATATCTGTTGCAAATCAATTTATTCAGATTTGACCCATGAATATACCGCGTCATTGATATACCAGTAATTTTTTAGTTTTTTAGTTTCTAAATTATTATGATCAAGTGATAAGTTTGTAATATATAGAAGGCATGTATGCAAGCAAGGAATCATCTATGCCAACCTGTTTGATGATGATTATTTTCTATGGTTTGACTCACAAATACTAAAATATGAAAAAAAAATGGTATTTTCAGGATTGCTTGATATGTCAAACATTGTCAGTTCTAATTTCCAGGACATGTTGAAGAGATGGCCTGGAATCCTGGAGACATACAAAGTGAAATGGACACAATCTCTCACTTGGTTTTCACTTCATATTCAAGATAATTATTCTAACTACTATAAGACTACTTTCATGTCGAGTTCAGATTCTCTCCTAGTGTGATTTCTCCACAGGAAATATTACATGGTCAAGATTTGTTACCTAGACAAGGAGAGGATTCGAACTCTAATCAATGTCTATCATAGATGTGTAAGAAGAATGAAAAGAAATAAATAAACTAAATTCGATGACATTCAATGTCTTGAAAAAGATTAACAAAGTATTGAAAATTGAAAGAATGCAAGAGAACTAAAGTTTACAATTTATCATATTTCACAAATATTCCCCTGGAAACAGGAAATTTCCTGAAGCAGCAGTTCAAAACACAGGGCACCCATCAGTAATAATTCCTGGAGCTGTAGGGCATGTTGCCAATGGACAATGGTCATCGCTGTTCAAACCCCACCATTGCGGTCCAAAAATATCATAAGATTGGAGGGAGAAAAACAGAATAACTGCCATGAATGCAATACCAGCATCCAATGCCGCTGATAAGATATAAGTATGCCTAGCCCACCAATTCTTGTACCTTCTGTAGATATAATAGTTGAAGAAAATTCCAACAACTCCCCAAGACAGAAAATGCACAGCACTAGCTGGTGGCATGACTGCTGTGGCTCCAAAGATAATGGGCATGTGAATCAGCCTGATCCATTTTTGCTCGGGGAATTTACGCGAGAGCCACCATACAGGAACTGGAGCAAGTAATCCAACTAGGAAGAACCAGTTCATTTCAGGGTAGAATCCTTGATTTGCGAACATTCTGAGAGGGCCTACAATCCCCCAAATGATTGAAGCATGGTAGAAAACAGCATCACCAGGGCATGTCCATGGACTCCCCGCCGACAGCAACGATTCATCACATATGTTTGGGATGGATGAGAGAAGCCACCAGGCTGTGCAGAAGTAGACAGTTGAAGCAACTATGGTTCCGACTAACTGGTGTCGAAAAATTGAACATTATCAAAACAAATCAGTAATTTGGAAATTGTAATGAGAAGTTATTAGTAGAAGATTGTTTGACAAGTTACCTGAGCAATGAACATGGATTTTGGTGGGATTTTCATGTAGTGGCCTAATTTGAAGTCACTGAGAAAACTGAGTGCTTGTGTCATGCTGATATAGCCATAGGTCTTGAAAGCAACATTTGCAAGAGGCTTCCCAGGATACATGTACCCAATAATCAACTCTGTAATCACATTTAGCCCCGGTTGCTGCACATATTAATAAGTTATCAGTCTATTACACAGATGATCAGTTTCAGATACAAGTACGAATGATCAATCATATATACCTGGTTTGTTGTGGCTTGAATTATCCCAATCGGTAAGGTGAAAAACAAGGCAATGGCACAGGCTAGTAAAATCCCCCACCACGGGAGTTGAAGTTGTTTTCCGAAACCTTCACAAGAAACTATGGAGAGAATCACCACCGTGACCAATATGATATGAAACCACCATTGAGGCACTGCTTCATAGTTCTTCTTCATCAGTCTTGTATGCACATCACCAAACTTATCTTTCGCCGCGCTTCTCGTCTTTTTCCACATTTTCCATATGTCACTAATTATAATGTTGAACAAATTCCATTGTCAGAAGTTGAAAACCGAAAACAAAGAGCACAATGAATGTGATTAAAAAGTGTTCAGGATTTTCTTACCTTCCATCAAACAGTGCAACATGTGAAATAGTAGCTGTCAGAGTTGCGAAGCTGATGCCATACGCAAAGGCAAAGAAGGGAGCGAGATAGAGCTTGCTATACTGCTCATACTCAACTTGATTAAAATCAAAATCATTAGAATTGAGGATCCTGGAAATATTGTAACTTTGACCTGAGGAGTCGAAAGTGCCCGAGGAGAAGATAGGAAATCGCTTGGCTTTGTATCCATCTGACCAATAAGCGATGGGAGTAAGAACGTAGAGGAACAGAAAAAATCCTGCTAACATATTGAGGATGGCAAACAAGGGAGTGGCCAGAGGACTTCCTAAGAAGCTAGCAACAGTGGACCAGTCAAGGCCGAAGGAGCCAAGACCAAGGCCGTTGTAGCCTGAACCGATCTGTTGAGCTGTGACCGAGTCCTTCCATATCCAACAAACGAAAGAGAGAGCAGACAGGGAAGGGAAAAGATAGCCTGGAACTATATAATAAGCAAAGCTTGATATGAAGACCATGCAAAAGAATTGTAGCCTGGTAAGTCCTCCCTTTGGTCTCTCCTCTTTTTCATGGAGTGCCCTGGAAGTAACATATGAGTGTAAGTGAGTTCTTATTATGAGAAAGTATAGAAAAGTTTTGTTTGAGATTGATGAGGAGATGTGATGAAAACCTGAATAGAGAGACTTGAACCAGGTTTGCTGGCCACCACATGTATGGAGAATCAACAAGGTATTTTCTAAATATACCAGCCCATCCATAACCAAGCAACTGAATAAATTTCCATCGAAAACAACAATTTCGTAAGACTACAACATTTTTTTTTTATACATATAAAACTTGACAATAAATGTAAAACATTGTCAAGTTGAACGAAATAGAGCTAACATGTAGGCACGTAACCAAAATTAAACATATAATTTTTTTTGACCGACAAACAATATGAGAAATTTTATTAATTAAAAATAGAGATTCATCTAGTCAAGGGGACATAAAGAGACTTACCCCTTAAAATAAAGATACGTTAAATATTATATTAGTTTGATTTATTTAAAATATACTAATACAATGTTATAAGAAATCTAATTAATTACTTTAAATTAATTTATTTGATTATTATATGAATTTAGTTAAAATGGAGCATCATGTCACATAAAACTAGATTATTATACACTTAGATTACTATTTACCAATGAACCTTAATGAATACATATCGAAATTTCAAAAAAAAATATTAAATAATATCGTTAGTTTCTAAATTTAAAATTAGATTAATTAACAATTAAATGACTCATAAATTCTATAAACTAAAAATTATAGTAATCTTAACATTTCAATACAAAATAAAATATTTAAATCCATAATATTAATAAATATACTTAATTGGAAGACCGATAGTTGGTATTGACAGAAAGATGAAGTCAAATTTAATTATTATTAAAGCAAAAGGTTAAAAAAAAAACAGCCGTGGACCGAAACAAATATTAATATTAATATTAATTAGGACAACTCACACCTCTAGACTTTAGGTTCAAATAGGAATTTATATTAATAAATTTGATTTTCTTTTACTACTTTTGATTTTTTTTTAATGGCTAGGGTGGGCACAGGGCCGTCATTACATGAAATAAATCTGGAACCTATCAGGCAAAATGAGCGTCGGTATTTCTAGGAAAACATAATGTAATGCAAATTGTTGTACCTGAGTAGTTTGTGCCAAAAACATGGCTGCTACAGGATGCAGATTTCTGTGGTAAAACGCCTTGACAATTGTGACAATACTAAGAGCATAAACCCCACCAGCTCCACAGTTGGCGAATATGGTGATCAACACATGTTCTTTCAGATTGAACGGTCCAGGATTCAATGAAAACGTCCAATTCGTGAGAGGGACACGAAAGACTGTCGTTGGAAGTGTTGCAGCCATCAGTTTTCCTATGGGAAGAACAAGAATCTGTGCTGATATTGAACTGATGGACAGCTGGTTCTGACGGTACCCGAAAAACTGGTTCAAAAAGGCAAGAAGGCAGCATGATATTAGCCCTAGAAACCATGTTCGAAACGTTAACGCAGGTTGTGATGGATCATCGGTGATCGGAACTGTGAGCCTCACTTGCTCTATTGGATTATCATTCACCTCTTCCTCTCCTCCTGCATAAACAAAAACCAAAAAAAAAAAGGTCAGTAGATATTGTCGGCTTTGGACGTGTCTTTCACAGGACACGTATATAGTTCATAGGGTTAAAGAATATAAACTTTCCGTGGATAATCTGTAAAGAAAAAATTGGATTACCAGGAGACTTGGAATGAGGGACGATTTCTTCAGCAACAATTCCCATCTCTGCTTCTGCAAAAATTGTGATCCCTCTCACCGGCTAAAACTTCTCTTCAAGACTGTAAATAAATACACAGCCGTTAAATGCAAGCAAAGGCTGTGCATGTGAGGGTTAAAAAAGAAAGTTGTACGTGGTAGAATTCTATGACTAGATGGAATCCTTTGTTGTATTAGATTGGATCTGAATCATCTGTTGATCTGATCTATCTTTTTAAAGTATATGATCTGTCATATAATTCTAGTACACTTGGAAAAACTTATTAAATATAAAAATATATTTTAGTCTAACTAGTAAGTGGTAACCGATAAATATTAAAATTCGATCTTTTAGATCAAGAATCTGAATCTACATGAAATTAACTTTTAAGGGGAAATCATTAATAGCCATTATGATTTTAAAAAATCATAAATGGCCCTGATTTTAAAAATGATTGTTTATAACTTATAAAAACATGATCTTACGAAATTACCCTTCATTAAACTCGGTTCTATATTAAAAAGTAAAACAATTTCAGGGCGTTTGATGCATCTAACGGTCAAGATACTTTTGTTCTTTCTTTAAAGATTACTCTTTAGTTTTTTTTTTTTTTAAAAGTAAACAAGAGAAAAGTCGGGTCATAAGATAATCCTTAACATTTAGATACATCTAACAGTTAAGAATTCAAGTTCTTAATTCTAAGAATCCTACGTAATACTTGTGTGATTCAACTATGGTTTATAGAGAATATGCTATATATGTTTCAAGTTTAGATTACTTTTTTTACTTCTCAACAGGTATCAATAGAATTTTTTAATATTGTTTTATTATTTATGTCCATTATGGGATAGAAGAAAAAATTCATGCCCATTATTAAATTTTCCCCATATCTCCTCCAATGTTTCACACACATACATATATAATATCCTTATATAATTTTATTAATACACACTAATAACATACATATATAATGTCCTTATATAATTTTATCAATACACACTAATAAGAAAATGACTATATATTTTATAAATATAATATAGTCCCTTTCTTATTCTTATTAGTGTGTATTGATAAAATTATATAAGGACATTAAATGTAAGTCACTCATTTATAAAAGAGTTTTGACAAGTGCATACATGCTAAGTTAAAATATATAAAATGAGTGGTTCACATTCAATGTCCTTATATAATTCCATCAGTGTGTATTTATGTTAAAATTTTCATATATATATATATATATATATATAAGTCCATTGCTTTGATGGTTTTAATCTTCTCAAAATAAAGTTCCATTGTCAATATTCAACTCTGATATTATTTATAGGGCCATATAGGGATCATGGCCCCCCGGGTTCTATCCCAGATCCTAACAGAACCTCGATACCACAATTTATGGTGTTATGTAAGGATGGGTATTCCTCCCACGGGCCCCACCCCCACCGGACCCATATCCATTTGAGGGTAAATTTTACCCCTAAATTGCCCCCAAATGGGGTTTAGGGGTGGATGCAAATTTTACCTCTAAAATCTTAATGGTGGTGGGGGTGGGGGGAATTTCCTCATTCCCCCATTTCTTTTAATAGGGGTGGAGGTGGAGCCCCATTTCCATATATATATTTATAATTTTTTACTTTTATTTTCTTAAAAAATAATAACTTTAACTCTATTATCTATTTTCTCCATTTCCATATATATATATATGTGTGTGTGTGTGTATAACACTATATTACTATAGTTATTTGTATTAATTTTAAATTATATTAAATCAATTATATATTTTAGATAATTTATTGAATTGAATATCGAAATAGTGTGAATCAAAATATTAGAATGATCGAATCTCGAATCTCAAATTCTAAATTTCAAATTTTAAATTAAAAAATATTAAGAATGAAAATGAAAGAAATGAAAAAAAATGGAGGACAGGGTGGGGGGTAGAGGAACCTCCCCCAAACACTCCCATCCCCACTTCTCTCAAATGGGGTTTATGAACAGGGATGGTGGAGGTTTTAGGAATGGGAGTGGGAGTACTCTCCCCCTCCCCAATAGGCCCACACGTACATCCCTAGCCCATTGTGGGTTTGATTCTTTTATATTTCTCAAACCTTGAATAATAATAATAAATTAATAATAATAAACCGATTTTTTTAATACTTTTAAAAGGATTACTATTATTATTTTGACTTGGGGTGCGGACAACTGTAATGTGGGTATGATTCATTTATATTTTTTTAAACCTTGAATTATTGTAATATTAAATAAGGGTTATTATTATTATTATTTTGACTTGGGGTGCGGGCAATAGAAATTAATGTTTGTTATTGAGATGTGTATGTCTAACTGTTATGACTTATGAGCTTAGAAGGGTAAGGTTAAAATAGTAAATATTACTATAAAGAGAAACCCGACAATATATTTATAGTCTTGTTTTAATAAATACAGTAATTAAATACATTGTTTTTTTTATATAGTAATATTTATTGTTAGGGTAATGTTATTCGGTACCCTTAAAATAAGTTAACTACCATAAATATAAATTGATTCGACCATTTGATTATGGTTTGTATTAATTTTCTAATGAAAATTGATTGATTTTAACCATTTCATGCCTTAATTTCCTAAAAAGAATCTTTATTAGTATATACAAATAATAATAAGCAAATGTAAAGGATTATAAAGTCGATCTCGTTTCTAAAATCGTATTTCTATATATTTATATATAATTATCATGAGCATGATTCTATCACTATTTATATATATATATATATATATATAGATTTGACTTTCTAATACTACAAAATTTGATCTATAATGTCACAAAACCACTTTTCGTTATGGTGAGCCCTCCTCTAAAGAATGACAAATCCCCACCAGAGCCCTCCACTAGGGATGGCAAATTCCCAAAGAGGTCCCATCCCTACAATGCCATATGACTTTGATTGCGTAAGGTAATAAGGTGTGCCCTCCACTAGGGATGGACAACTCCTCATGGGACCAGAGCCTTCAACTGGGGATGGCAAATTCCCAAGGGGTCCCATCCCCACGTGACCCATAGGGATTTTGAGAGGAAATTTTATAGTCAAATGTTTGGTGTTTAGGGGGCAAACTCCCCATTTTTTTTTAACGTGGGAGGTGGTGGGGGAATCCCGTCTACCCTCATTCCTCTATTTCTTTCAAGTATATATATATATAATTTTTTATTTTTTTTTTGAGTTAGTATTTGACCAATTCAGTAATTCACTGTGGTTTTTCTTTAATTTTTCTAAGCAACACATGGTCTAAGGGATGAAGAGTTTCATTTTTCTTTAATTTTTGTTTTCTTCAATTCTTTTCTCTAACTCTCTTTTCTTTCTTTAAAAAACCCGGTCTGCCTAAGTCCCCTCTCTAGTCTCCGGTATCCGTCTTCTCCACCTCCAACTGCTACCATGGCTAGTCTCTGACCGTTGACTGTTGTTTAATTGTATTTCTTATGACATCGCTAGTAGTTTTCTTTTATTCTCCTCTTCACGGTGAGTCACTCCAACCGGCAATCATCAGATTGGAATTTTAGATTGAAAATAAAAAAAGTAGGATTTGAGAGTGAGAGTGAGAGTGGGAGTGCAGTGGGGGAACCTCTCTCAAACACCCATAGTTCCCTCAAATGGGGTTTTGGGGTTGGGGTTGGGGTTGGGGTTGGGTAGAGGAATGGGGGTGGAAGTGGGGGGACCCTCCCTGTCCCAATGAGCCCCACACCGACCCATACATAACCTCTAATAACACATTATTTCTATTAAACATGGATATCAAGTCCTTAGTCATATCACTTATTTTTTAATACCAAATGTAGTCAGAGTGACTCAAATCTAAGACATTAACATACCAAATAAGGACTCTTACTACTTAATAGTAATGTGATATGAATTGAGGTATTGACCTATTGCAAACTTAAAAAATAGTCAATATTCTTTTTTATACAATCAATTTTAATTATTTTGAAAGTGAAATAGATTCAGATTCAGATTCAATTAGTGATCATCCTATTCAATGACAAAACTTAGCCTTAAATTTTGGTAAACAAAAACATTATTCATGCGTTGAATATTAGCTATCACTTATCACTACATTTATGTGTTACCAACACACAGCTGTGAATATCTGTGATCCACATCCACTAACAATAATTAACTTCTTCATTGTATTTTGACTAAAATGAAACGCACATGCTTGCTGTATCCATAATCCATCTTCTCTCACAATATAATGTTCTTAAAAAAAGAAATATCTTCTCTCACAATAGAAAAAATTTAGTAGATTAAGCACTCACCAACTCTAAGAAAAGAAAGATGATATGATGTTGTTCCAATGGTAAACTCTTCGTACCCATGCCACAAGGTCGCGGGTTTGAATCCTCTTCTATTAAAAATAAAAAGAAAAGAAAATGTTATCAAGAATCGCCTAAAAATGTTAAAGATTTGAATCCCCTTACACGACAAGTAGTGTATACATATAGAGTTCGTTTCCTATCGGTATACACCGATGAAATTATATAAAGATATTAAATGTGAGTCACTTATTTATTAAAGAGTTTTGACAAATGCATACATATCAAATCAAAGTATATAAAATGAGTTACTCACATTCAATGTTCTTATATAATTCTATCGGTACGTATTTTTATGTGAAAATTTTCGTATATATATATAAATGATGGCAGAGCAACCTTTTACCCTATTATGAATTTTTTTAATAAACTGAAAATGGAATTTATAACAGCTGTAAATTGTAAGAATATTCAACTCATGTGACTGTGAATCTGTGATCCCGATTCTTGTTAATTAATTTTTTAAATAAATAAATAAAATATTACAACAAATCCAGATTTATGGTGGAAAACAAACTCGAACCAAAGGTGTAAGGGCAAACCATTAAACCAATATCATTTTGTTACTCTTTATAGCCAGATTTCATACAAAAAAAACAATAACAAAATTTGTGGCCACCCAATAATTCTCAACTCAAATCAGTCCTACACTATATCATATCATCTATATATATATAGAGTTCACTTTTGCTAACCCACCCTAAGGGGGTGAGCATTACCCCATCTCTTATATGGATAATATGTGTACATAGAATAGACAAATTTATCTAAACACTGTCAACTTTTAGGATAAATTTACCCCTCTTTGGACACATGTCATCCATACGGGATGTGGCTAATGCTCACCTACCCTTAAGGTGGGTGAGCAAAAATGGACTCTATATATATAAAAAGAGTAATGATAATCTGACAATAAGAGATTAGCTAATTAAGTGGTCATATCCATGCAAGAGATCGTGGGTTTGAGTCATTTTCTCTCATAATCCCCAAAAATATTGTAATAGTTCAAAAAAAAATTGACAGACCGTCTATGTTCATACTGATGTAGATGAAATCCGGTATATATATGAACAGGTTTGCTAATAGTAACTACTGTAGCTGATAAAATTGCATATCAGTTTATATTTTGATTGCTTTAAGGAATAAAAAAAACTCTTAAAATGGGATTCCTTGATCATCTCCAGTACTGCAGATTCCAGGCATGACATTGGATCTGTTATGGTGAAGTTTTGGATGTCATTGTCCAACAATTTGACAAACTTTGGAAATATAGCTATCTAGCTGTACATAAATACCAAGGTTCCCAACTATTTATCTTAATTTTTTATATGCATAGATCGATACAATCAATGACTTTTCTATATGTGGTGCTTTTTTCTTGCTTCTCCTTTTGTGTTTGCCGTCGAAGTCGATTTCCATACTCATAGTCAATTCTATATACTGTATGTCTATATAGCCTCAGGTTTTCTGTTTCAAGATTACCAGTTTGATAACTGTTGCAGACATGAAAGTTGCAGGATATATAGAGAGTTATTGAACTTGTGTGTCATTCTAGTGTTTGTTCACAGCTGCTTAGAGAGAGAGAGATATGGTAAGTCATGATGATGTTGAGAATGGTACAAGTACTCAGTCTGCAGCTATGTCACTGGAAAAGCATCAACCTGATATCAAATTAACCGGTATGTATACATGTATTGATCATCTCTCACTGTTTATTTCTCTCTGAATTGATCAGCTTGTTTTGAAAAATTGTTTCATTTTGATGATGAGGCAGATGAAGAGGTGGACGATAATCCGATTGAGCAAGTGAGGCTGACAGTACCTATCACTGATGACCCTTCACTACCGGCCTTAACGTTTCGAACATGGGTTCTTGGGATAATATCCTGCAGCATTCTAGCCTTCCTGAACCGTTTCTTCGGGTACCGTACAAATCAGCTGATTATCAGTTCTATTTCAGCACAAATCCTTGTCCTCCCCTTGGGAAATCTAATGGCTGCAACACTTCGAGTCAAACCAGTTCGAGTCCCGTTCACAAACTGGTCCTTTTCGTTGAATCCGGGGCCTTTCAATCTGAAAGAACATGTGCTGATCACCATATTTGCTAACTGTGGAGCTAGCCCTGTTTATGCAGTTTATATTATCACAATTGTCAAGGCCTTTTATGGAAGACCTCTGAATCCTGTTCCAGCTATGTTACTTGCACAAACAACACAGGTAATTAAATTCCAGTTCTTAATTATTTGAAATTAATAGTGGCACTGAATTGTTATTAGGCCTTCTTTGGGAGATATAGTAAATAAATTAAATACCCTGAGTCCTTAAATACTATTGTTATGCCTTTTTTTGTCAATTTAAACTTTTAGGTTTGATTGTTATTAATATAGTATCAGATCATTGGATGTCCCAGGAGTCTGGTATGATGGTTACTAACATTTTCGACAATTTTTCGATGACATTGATCAGTTGCTTGGGTATGGCTGGGCTGGTTTGTTCAGAAAATATCTTGTTGACTCTCCATACATGTGGTGGCCAACAAACCTGGTGCAAGTCTCTCTGTTCAGGTTTTACTCATCTCTACTCAGGTTTCTGCATTGAAGAGAATCAAATAACTTTCTAATTATTTGTAAATTATTGCAGGGCACTGCACGAAAAGGAGAAGAGACCGAAAGGAGGACTGAGTAGACTACAATTCTTTCTCATGGTCTTCATATCAAGCTTCGCGTATTACGCAATTCCAGGATATCTTTTCCCTTCGCTGTCTGCTCTCTCCTTTGTTTGTTGGATATGGAAGGACTCAATCACAGCTAATCAGATTGGTGCAGGCCTGAATGGCCTAGGCGTCGGTTCATTTGGCCTTGACTGGTCCACTGTTGCTGGGTTCTTGGGGAGTCCTCTGGCCACACCCTTGTTTGCCATTGTTAATGTTTTAGCAGGATTAGTCTTGCTTCTCTATGTTCTTGTTCCAATTTCTTACTGGAATAATGCATATGATGCTAAGAAATTTCCGATTTTCTCTTCTCACACTTTTGATTCCACCGGTCAGCCTTACAATATCTCCCGAATCCTCAATACAAACGCCTTTGATATCAATCACGAAGCCTACAACGGTTACAGCAAACTCTACCTCACCCCTTTCTTTGCCTTCATCTATGGATTGAGCTTCGCGACCTTAACGGCTACTCTTTCACATGTGGCCCTCTTTGATGGAAAGTAAGGATCATTTTGTATATCTTTCTTGCAATGAAAGTAATCTTTTGAGTTGATAACAAAAGTTCTCATGGATTTGTTTCTTGATCCCTTTCCGTAGAGACATTTGGCAAATGTGGAAACGAACAACGAGTGCAGCTCGAGATAAGTTTGGAGATGTGCATACGAGACTGATGAAGAAGAACTACGAACCGGTCCCTCAATGGTGGTTCCATATCATCTTAGTTTTAACCGTGGGCCTTTCCATCTATGCCTGTGAAGGTTTCAACAAACAACTTCAGCTTCCGTGGTGGGGAATCTTACTAGCCTGTGGTATAGCCTTGTCTTTCACATTACCTATTGGAATAATTCAAGCCACAACAAACCAGGTACACAACATTCAAGTCCAAAACCGAACATTTTAAATATCGAATTCAAATAGATCGAGTACATTTGCTTCATTAATTTCCTGAAAACTTTGTCGATATGCAGCAACCAGGGCTGAATGTGATTACAGAGTTGATTATCGGGTATATGTATCCCGGAAAGCCTCTTGCAAATGTAGCTTTCAAGACTTACGGCTATATCAGCATGACACAAGCTCTTAGTTTTCTACAAGACTTCAAACTAGGCCACTACATGAAAATCCCACCGAAATCCATGTTTATTGTTCAGGTAATTGAAAAGTAATTTTAAATTGAATCCTGTTAATGTCTATGAATTAAAATTTTGCAATCTCAGCTAGTAGGAACGATACTTGCTTCAACCATCTACTTCAGCACAGCCTGGTGGCTTCTAACAACTGTCGAAAACATCTGTCACCCATCTTTGCTTCCAGAGGGGAGTCCATGGACATGTCCTGGTGATGATGTTTTCTACAGTGCTTCGATCATATGGGGTGTTGTCGGTCCACTCAAGATGTTCACAAAGAAAGGTGTCTACCCGCAAATGAACTGGTTCTTCCTGATAGGCTTTCTAGCCCCTATTCCAGGATGGTGGCTCTCGCGGAAATTCCCTGAGATAAAATGGCTCAGGCTGATTCACATGCCAATTATCTTAGGAGGTACGGGGAACATGCCACCGGCAAAAGCTGTGCATTACTTAAGTTGGGGAGCTGTTGGGATTTTCTTCAACTACTATGTTTACAGAAGATTCAAGACATGGTGGGCTAGACATAATTATATTTTGTCAGCTGCTCTGGATGCTGGAGTGGCTTTCATGGCAGTGTTCCTGTTTTTCGCTCTTCAAATGAACAATAATTTCGGTCCACAATGGTGGGGTCTGGATGGCAGTGATCACTGTCCATTGGCAAAATGTCCTACAGCAAAAGGAATTGCGATTGAGGGATGTCCTGTGCTTTGATTGCTTTATTGATTTAGGAAAAAATTCCCTGGTACCATTAATTTCCACAACAAAGATGTATTTTCTGATTTGTCTTATAAATAATAGAGTCAGTGATATCTAAAACCACCGATTTGGTGAGATAGTCCCTAAATGATCAATAATTTTTTTAAATTGTTCAAATTAGTCATTTCATAGAAAGTAAGTATCAATTGTTGTCATTTTACCCATTTATTGTTTGAATTCCGTTTGTTTATGTTATAAGACCATCTTTAATGTATATATCAATGTCAATACTAAATTTGATATAAAAAATAATAAAATATTATATTTGACACATTATTATAACATTGTACTCCAATGCATAATTCTATTTGAAATGGTATTTTTATTTTATTTTTTTATTTGAAATTATAGAAATCAATAAATATAATTAATACATTCAATTTATATAATATTTTTTATTATTTAAAATTATAAAAGTCAGCAATTAGTGCATTTAATATAGCTATACAATAGTATTTTTGTAATTTAAAAAATAGTATTTATTGTTGTACCAAATTTGACTTATGTTATTCTTTGTGCCAAATGACGATTTTGATATAAGAGATAAGGAGTAAAGACGTTCGACCACAGTCACACATTGGGTATGAGTGTGAGTATTTATCAATGTGGAGTTGTGGGCCCACTGTGAATATGTGGTTATGGTTGAAGATCTTGATATAATAAAGCTCTGACGGTCCTGATAGTAGAAAAGGTTTTGATAAAATCGAAGAACAACTGATATTGATAACAAAAAAAAATCTCAAGAGATTTTGATTTTGAAATTAATAACAATTAATTTAAAATTTTCACAACCAATTTTGGATGATTTCGATTCATTCTTCATACTATCAATCAATTTTTATTTCCATAAAAGAAATTGAAAATATATTTGAAATTAGTATTTAAAAGAGAATCTAATGTTTAAGAAAATGGAAAGTGTTTTTAATGATATATGTTAATATAATAATATCTAATCATTAATAAAAAAAAACTTTCTTTTTTTTATATAAAAGATTAAAATGGAAAACTAATTAATAATTATTAATGGGTATACTTACAAATTATTTGTAGTCTTCTTGATAATTTTATTCAAAGGTTTTATTGGATTGTTTTTAAAATATACAAATTTGGATGTACATATAGTATTTAAAAGGTATTAATATCGTCCCTCGTCATAATAACCCAACTAATTAAGAGACCCATCAATCATTCTGTGCAAGTAGGATTGGATCGAATTAATGGATTTGAAACCTGGAACCTCAACCAATGTTGAGAGGCCTAGTTACCATAACCTTCGACAGTTTATAATTTTTTTTACAATTTTTTGCATTACTTATTGTTTTAACTATGTAAATTCAAAGGACGGATGAGGTTAAGAATGATAATGGATTGGATCAGGGATAGATCCTCATATCCATTTGAGATATATATTTTCATCCCTGAAAACATCCTTATTGTTAAGTGAGCGGAGCAGATTTGGATAATTCCCGAATTGAGATAGATATATCATTCTCCGTTGCATCTATATCTGTATTGGATGAAAAAATAAAAATTTATGATTTTATGTAGTTTACAAAAGAAAAATATAATTAACACGGGTAATAGTATATTTTATCCTATTTAAACGGAGAAGCAAAAAACATCTGATAAAGAGCAAATAAAAATAATAATAACTTATATAATTAGAATTTATAATTACTTAATATTTTTTTATATTTTTAAAATATTAAAATCTACAGTGTGTCCGGATGGGGATGGATATCTATAGACGACATTCATTCACATCCCTAAAAATAAAATGAATATTAGGATGACATCCATCCTCGCTTCGGCCCCCGTCTCTAAAATAATAATATTCATCTCCATTTAAAATGGAACGGATTCTTACTGATATCTGTATCTAAGGATAATTTTGTCATATCTAGATGAGGTTGGTCCGATGACAAACCTCTCACACATGTACAATAAAGTTACGGGTTCGAGTCCTCCCCTCTCCCCACTCCCCAAAAAATCCCGAATTTAGTAATAGTACAATAATTCGGAAAAAAAAACTATGTATATTCAATGGATTTGGATCCCTTCCCCACCTTATCCTCACCATCATAATCTATTTCATGGGTGTAATAAGAAAATCAATGGTTTGAATTGTTTTTTATGTGTTTAATCTGTCAAAAGATAAAATTAATTCATACCATTAATGTATTTTTTAGACACGTGACAATATGATAATGTGAGAACATTTACACTATGTTTGGATTGGTGAAATATGAGAGAAAGAAAAAGAAAGGAAAGACAAATGAGGAAAAGAAAGGAAAGGAAAGTGTTTTTAATGATTGTTGTTTGTATGGTTATAAATATAAAAGAAATGAAAAAAAATCAATCTTATTTTTTGGGGAGAAATAAATGAATTCATTTTATTCTTTTTACGAAAATATCATTCTTTTATTAATATGAATACACAATATTACTAGGGTTAGTTTTGGGATATTGAAAAAAGTATTAATTCTGAATTCATTTCCCTCATTTTCCTCCTAAATTTGGGTGGAAACCAAATTGGGTGAAACAAGAAGGAATTATTCCCTTATTTTCCATCTATTTCATTTCTTTTCTCTCTCATTTAACAATCAAAACAAGATATTAAAAATCCATCTAAATCCTTTCATTTCTTTTCTCTCATATTTCATCAAACCAAACATATTGTTAAGGTGGGGAGAGTATCCATATATATATATATATATATATATATATATATATATATATATATATATATATATATATATATATATATATTCAAAAGATATACCAAATTGGATTTAGGCATGACAATTCTATTATTACCCAATTTATTATTATTTTTTAAAACGACTATTTGTTTCCTTAAATGGGTTTTGAACTCATATTTGAAGAACCTTTTTGTAGCAAATCCATTTTTCCCATAACTCAAATATTGAAACAAAATTAAAGATTTTCCATGATTTCTTGATTTTGGAAATATAAAACAATTAAGTTGTTGATTCCTTTTCCGATTAAAAATGCACGTTATTGCATAATTTTGTCTAACATTGAAGGCTAGAAATTCTTTATATACTCTCTCTGCTTCCTTGAAACTAACCATGGCAATAGTCTTTGATTCTCCTTCAAAGTGTTGTGCTTTGATCTTGTTCTTCATATATCTAGCAAACTCATCTATAGAAGCTACTAATGGTGGCTTTAGTATCGATCTAATCCATCGAGACTCCCCTAATTCTCCTTTGTACAACCCTAACGAAACTCCTTTAGATCGCTTCAACAATGGTATTCGACGTGCTTTTTCTCGTCTCAATAGATTAAACATGACTTCTTCTTCAGTCCATCCTAATGCTGCTGCCGAAACAAGCGTGTCAACCGATAATGGTCAGTATCTAATGAAGTTATCTATTGGTACTCCGCCTGTAGACATTTTTGGCATCGTCGACACTGGCAGCGACCTTATGTGGACACAATGTCAACCTTGTGAACAATGTTACAAGCAAACTAACCCAATTTACAATCCTGCAGCATCCTCTTCATATTCTACTCTTTCATGTCAATCTGCACAATGTCATTTGCTTGGTAGTGTCTCTTGTTCTCCCCAGCAACTCTGCGATTATACATATGGTTATGGGAGCGGCGCATTAACTAAGGGCGTTCTATCCACGGAAACAGTCACCTTCGGTTCTACATCTATCAAAAACATTATTTTTGGATGTGGCCACAACAATACTGGGGGATTCAATCCGAATGAAATGGGCTTAGTAGGCCTGGGAGCAGCGGATTTATCGCTTTCGTCTCAAGTTTCCTCCCAGTTGGGATCAAAGAAGTTCGCCTATTGCTTGGTGCCATTCCATACTAACCCTAGCATTACGAGCAAGATTTATTTTGGTGATAAGGGGGAAGTTTCAGGCGCCGGAGTTGCTTCCACACCTATGGTCTCAAAAAATGACAAGTCGGTCTTTTTCGTGACATTGGAAGGAATCAGTGTCGGCGATAAGCTTATACCTTTCAGTTCTTCGGGAGCAGCTCCAAAGGGCAATGTATTTATCGATTCGGGGGTGCCTCCAATGCTTCTACCTAAAGACTTTTACAACAGATTGGAACAAGAAGTGAAGAGCCTGATTAAGCTGACGCCGTACCAGGATCCAAAAACGGGGACACAACTTTGCTACCAAAGCCAAAGTATGAGTGGTATTGCACCAGCAATGAGTGCCCATTTTGATGGTGGTGTGGTGGTGCCATTAATTGCAACAAGCACATTCATTTCTCCAGAGGATGGTGTTTTCTGCTTTGGCATGAACCCCATAGATGGTGATGAGGGTGTATTTGGAAACTTTGCTCAGTCTAATATCTTGATTGGATATGATCGAGACAAACAGATAGTCTCCTTCAAACCCACTGATTGTACTCAACAATAACTCACAACTAGTACAGTAGTCCTACTTGATAAGTGCTTTTATTTTTATAAGTAGTAATAAAAGCTACTAGATTTCTATACCTATTATTCTAGGTAAAAAGTGCTTTTGACTATTATTATATATAACACAGAATCTGAATAATTGACTTAATTGCAGATATCTTGATCAACTAATTATAAGCCATGAAAAGCTGTAGTCAAAGAATGGGATATTGAAATTGTATATTCAGATGCGTGCAAAGCCACTCAAATAATAGCCAATATACAGATCACCAACATATATCAGGATTCAGGAGCAAAATGCTCCATATACGTAGCTTGCAGTTGCTACACAAAGCCAACTTGACCAACCAAACCAACAGCATATATATATATATATATATATTTTCAAATCGAAGGCAACAATGCCACATTCAGGGAAAATATATATGTCGGAGGTTGGGTGACAATGCTATTAAGAGTGCTAATTTAGTGGTATACTGGTATTCTTACACATCAAATGAGTCATCCAAACCCTTTTTTATAAGTTGAATACAATGCACGTGCTTGTTTAAAAATTACTTAAAATAAGTTGTGTATTAAAAAAATACATAATCTATTCCAAATTTACTATGATATGATTAATCTTTTGTATCGGGTTTTGTCAAATGGATATATTGAGTAAATTTTGAAATATTTCTATTATTTAGATTATCATATAATACTTATTGAATCTTAAAAATAATTGAACCTCCTTTAAAGAATCTTGTACACCGGTTACATTAAGTAAATCTTAAAAAAATATAAATAACTAATGAAAAGATCTTAAAATAAAACTAATAAAAAAAGGTTTATGGCCGGACTTTTGAACTTATCAATTATTATAGTATACAAATATATATATATAGCGCCATAAATCATTAACCAATCTCATAAATAAAAATTCAAGAGGCAACCCATAAATAATGGGATAATGATTAAATTCATTTAATCAATTCCAATTTATTAAAAAATAATTATTTTACTTTACTTTATTTTTGTTGAAAAGATTGAAATTTGCATCTTCAAATGTTTTATATTCATTTTATCAATAAATAATCTTTCATCCATCTTTATAATATCTATGGATTAGTTTCATTCTAAAAAATATACATTAAATAGTTATTAATTGTTATAATATATATATATATATATAATTTGTTTCACTTTTTTTTTATTTCTTTCTTGCAATAAATATTCTTCCATTAATTTATATTTAAATTAACTAACCATTCATAAAATTATGTTTTGAATTCAAAAAATGGTAGCAATAAAACAATGCAAAGAGAAACCATTATATTATATATATAATTCATAAAACATTAAAAAAATCTAATTAATAAGAATTTATGGTTTTTTCTCTTGAATTTATCAAAGAGTAGTGCTATTGGCACCCTCACTACTGAACTATTTATGCTCTAAATTTTAAAATTTTAATTTAATTATATAAAATTAAATTGTTACATTAAATTTTTTAATTTATTTCCTGGATTACCCTTTTACATATTTTTCAAACTTAATACACCACATATCTTTTCCGAAACAAAAAAAAATACACTTTTCTAATGTTTATATACAGTTTTCTCACATTAATATTTGTTTTTTCTTCTTATTATCATGGTGAAGCCATCCTTATTATACGATATATTTTTTCTGTAATCGATTGAATTGTTGGTGGTAGATTGTGAGTGTGATATTGATCGTTTCATGATTTTTTTAGCAATTGAATTAGGATTTCAGTGTGGTTTCGTTTCGTTAGAGGTTATTTTTTCTTGGTTGCGATTCTTGGTGTAGATACAAATCATTGAATGCATAAAAACTCTGAAAGAAAATAAACTGAGAGAAAAAAATAACAAACAGGGATCTAAAATTTGAAAAGAAAAACAAAACAAACATGTTGAACAATAAAATGAAAAAAATACTAAACATAGGAAATATGAGATTGAGATCTGAAAAAAATAAAATAAACAAAAATAGTAAACATTCAATGATTTAAAATAATCTATATTATTAGGGTTTAAAATAAGGAAAGTGATACTAAACATGGAAAATATGATATTGAGATCTACAAAAAATAAAATAAAATAAAATAATAATAAACATTCAATGATTTGAAATCATATATGTTGTTAGGGTTTTGAAATAAGGAAAGTGGGGGTTTTATTAGTTTTATTTTGTACAGTATTCTTTTTATTAAAAATTGTATTTGGGTGTTAATAGTTCAACCGTGGGTGTGCCAATAGCACCACTTTCTATCAAATATTATTTGCATATAGATAACTAATTAATAAGAATTTATGGCTAGTCTTTAGAACTTACCAAATATTATTATTATTATTATTATTATTATTATTATTATTGTTATATAACTAATTAATAAGAATTTGAATATGAATGGTTGGGGCTCAACCTTGGGCTATAAATCATAAATCAATCACATAAATAATAATTCAAGGGGCAACCCATAAATAATGGGATAATTAATAAATTCATTAATCAATTCCATAATTAAATTATGATAACAATCCCAAACTAACATTTACTATCCAATAATTATTTATATAATTTTATTTTATTTTTACTGAAAAGATTGAAAGTCGCATCTTCTTATGACTTAAACATTTTATATTCATTTCGTCCCTCTTTATAATATCTATTAATTAGTTTCACTCTAAAAAATATATATTAATTAGTTATTAATTCTTATAATATAAAATAATATACTTTATTTTTCTTTTCTTTTTTTCAAATGAGGTGGAGAGTCTCTTTTCTCATGACTCATTGTTAATTTTATTTGAAACAATAAATATTCTTCCATTAATTTATAAATTTAAATCAAACAACCCTTTATAATTTTATATATTGAATTCATAAAATGGTAATAATAAAACAATATAAAGAGAGTATATATATATATATAAAAGAACTTTTAGCATTCAACTGTAAGAACATTCGTTAGTCTACTTTTTCCATTATAATAATAATAATAATAATTACATGTTTAACATCAAATCGAAACTGATTAATCAATTATTGTATTATTATATTATTATACGTGATTAATCAATTTTATGAGTTAAAATTGATCAATATACATAAATGCTATAATAATTTATTTATTAGCATTTAATTTCATCAGATTTTATTTACAAAATAAATTACAAATCAAATCAAAACCGGCCACATTCCATCATCAATACCATATTTTCATGTCCATGTCCTATTGTAACCGCCACATCAACAATAATATCACTTTAATTCTCAAATTTGTATTTAAATTATTGGTGATAAACCAAGTAATTAACCAACCAAATAATTATTTCAGAATAAATGCTAATATCTGTTAAACTGGATCAATATCTGTTGGGCAATTATACGTTATAAACCAACCAAATTATTGGTAATAAACCAAGTAACCAGCATCCAAACTACGAACCGGCCCCTCTTTCTCCTTCAATGTTAAAGCACTAATTTTTAATACATGTGGCCGGAAACAAAAGCTATTTTTCTCATTACACTTTCCAGAAAAATACAAGAGCTTATATATGAGTGACTACAAAGCTACTAACTCATTAGTTTCTAACTAATTTCAAACTAAAATGATTTAACTAACTTTATAGCCTAACTAATATACTAACTACACTTATCAGAAAACATTAACGGAATATAACCATGATTAATATCGATAATAGTTCAAATTAATAGAGAATCCATATCCATAAATCCATCTTCCGTATGACCGATTAAAAGAATATATTACGAACGGAGACAACTCTAGAATCAATTTATCAACCTATAAACTAGATAGCCCCTTAATATATATATTCCTTTCCCTTCTTAATTTGGTAAATATGTAGTTTTAAAACAACTGTTACATAACAGAACAGTCAGTACGTGGACCATGATTCATGCAAAATACATAATAAAAATGAATGGTCACCAATTCTCTAGTCATGTACTTGATAAATCATTGATCTCATCTCTCTTCTGATAACTAAAAATAGATTGTAATATTTGACAACCAAAAATGAATGGTCACCTAATACTGTTGATCTCGACAGACGACAAATTCCAACAAACCTCAGTTGTGTAGATATTTACAACACGTGGCCTCTAATGATATCAATAAAAGTTCAAATCAATAGAGAATCCATATCGACGAGATGAGAATGGTTCGGTGGTAAACCCTTCATACCTATACCACGAGGCTCTATAAAACAAATAGAGACCATATCTGTCTTACGTTTGGCCAATTAAAAGAACAATAATGCTAGATTGCTAGCTTGTCTAGGTAGGTAACACTTTAATCAATTTAACAAGCTGTAATCTTGACAGCTCATTAATTTTTTTTCTTTCCTTCCTTCAATAAGTAAATAGTTTTCCAAAACAATGCCACAAAACAGAACCTGAACCATAATTCATTCAAGATACATAACAAATATGAATGGTGTTACCAATTCTCTAGCCAAGTACCTTCTTAGAACTAAAAATAGAATGACTGGTCTTGCAGATTTTTCAGGCATGAAATTCGCCTGTGCACACAAAGAGCAAGGGAGGGAAGACGTAGAGTATATATATCTCTAGAATTGTAGTGCAAATTTTGTTGGGGGCCCGGGCTGGCATTCTGTGAGAGACTCCTCATTAATGTCAACCAAGAAAGAGAATGGTGTCCCTCAATCGGATTTCGATCAATATAATGAGATCGTTGTGACTGGTAATATTTCTATTCCACGGATGTTTGTTTTTTTTTTTTTTTTTGTATTGATCAATAATTGTAAATCCTGAACTGGTTAGAGAAGGTAAGAACAAAGGTCTAAGGACTTTGTAATGGTGGGTCGGGTAGTTTGTGTAACAAGTCATCAAAAATTCTCTAGCTAGTGCGAACTGTACGCAGGAAAAAAAATTCAGGACAGCGAATTTGTAAGATACAAATTGTTAAAGGAGAAAAATTCATTTCCTGAAAAAAAAAATCATAGAAATATCCGCACTAGAAAAGCTCCCACAAGTCTTATTTAAGAATTGGAGAAATTGTACGTACATCTGTGATCTGTCAAAAAAAAAAATTATCTTCTCCTGACAATTTAATGTTTGATTTGTTTATGCAGAAAATGTAGAAATCAATGACAATCCAATTGAGGAAGTGAGGCTCACAGTTCCGATCACGGATGACCCCTCACTACCGGCTTTAACGTTTCGAACATGGGTTCTGGGGCTAACATCATGTTGCCTTCTGGCCTTTCTGAACAAGTTTTTTGGGTACCGTACAAATCAGCTCGGTATTGGTTCCATTTCGGCTCAGATCATTGTCATGCCACTAGGAAGGCTGATGGCTGCAACTCTTCCAACAAGGGTCTTTCATGTCCCTTTAACAAATTGGAAGTTTTCACTCAATCCAGGGCCTTTCAATCTGAAAGAACATGTTTTGATAACCATTTTCGCGGGCTGCGGAGCTGGGGGCGTGTATGCTGTCCACATTATTACAATCGTCAAGGTTTTCTATAAGAGAAGTCTCAACCCTGTAGCTGCCATGCTGCTTGCACAAACAACTCAGGTAAATTCTGATACTTATTTTTTTGGATAAAATGCATTCACTGCCCTCAGGTTTTTCCTAATCACATTGTTATAGTCAAATGTCAAGTGGGTTGATTAATTATGAATAATAATGTCTTTCTCAGGTTTTTCTCCAGGCATCCTGAAAAGCCATTATAATAATAATAATAAATTATTCTTTTAACATATAAGTGCATCAAATTTATAATATTTTTTCAACTATGCTGTGAAGAGTTAGTTTTAATCTATTATAAAAAGAGGCTTAAAAAAAATTCCCAGATGCCCTGATTGGCTCAGCGGTAAGCCGCTCACTCCTATAACCAAGAGGTTGTGGCTTCGAGTGATGCCCCCTCCCCTAATCCCGAAATATTGTAATACTTAAAATGTAATAAGTTAGTACCGTCAAATATTTGAGTTTAGGTTTTGCCTGCGAACTCAAAACAACGTTGTTTTGAGTTTTGAATTCGAATTAGATCAAAACCGTATCGTTTTAAATTTGGTTTTTTTTTAATGTTCAGGTTTGCAGTTTCGAATCAAGCTTTACAACCCAACAAACTCTTCTTCTAGTATAATAACAATTGGGAAAAGATTCTAACATGTTTTTTCTTGTCTTTTTAATGAATTAATTCAGTTGCTGGGTTATGGCTGGGCTGGTTTATTCAGAAAATATCTTGTTGACTCTCCATATATGTGGTGGCCATCAAACCTGGTTCAAGTCTCTATTTTCAGGTATTCACATCTCCTCCAATTCAAACAAACTTTTTTCTGCAAAAAAAATGAATTTCTGATAGTAACAACTCACTCACTCATATGTGACTTCCAGGGCACTCCATGAAAAAGAGAAGAGACCAAGAGGAGGACTTACCAGGCTACAATTCTTTTGCATGGTCTTCATATCAAGCTTTGCTTATTACATAGTTCCAGGCTATCTTTTCCCTTCCCTGTCTGCTCTCTCTTTCGTTTGTTGGATATGGAAGGACTCGGTCACAGCTCAACAGCTCGGTTCAGGCTTGAACGGTCTTGGTCTTGGCTCCTTCGGCCTTGACTGGTCCACAGTTGCTAGCTTCCTGGGAAGTCCTCTGTCCACACCCTTGTTTGCCATTCTCAATGTGCTAGGTGGGTTTTTCTTGATTGTCTATGTTCTTCTTCCAATCACTTACTGGACAAACACCTACGGATCACAGAGATTCCCTATTATCAGTTCCGGTACTTATGATTACACCGGTAAAAGTTACGATATCAACAGAATCCTGAACAGTGCAACTTTTGATCTTGATCAAACTGCCTATGACAACTACAGCAAACTCCATTTAAGTGGCTTCTTTGCCTTCGCTTATGGGCTCAGCTTTGCAACTTTAATGGCTGCTCTTACACATGTTGCTCTCTATGATGGAAAGTACGAACCCATTTGTAATTTCAATCCATTGTTTACAAAAATTCATTGTTCTATCATTCTTCTCATTAATATTTTGTTCCTTTGATTTACCCGAGCAGAGACATTTGGAACATGTGGAAGAAAACAAGAAGTGCAGTAGCGGATAAGTTTGGAGACATTCACACAAGAACGATGAAGAAGAACTACGAGGCAGTTCCACAATGGTGGTTTCACATTGTATTAGTTGTATCATTGGCTCTTGCCTTGTATGCTTGTGAAGGTTTTGACAAAGTACTTCAACTTCCATGGTGGGGGCTTTTATTAGCTTGCGCAATTGCTCTAATTTTCACATTGCCGATTGGGATAATTGCAGCCACTACAAACCAGGTACGATTCTTTTGGACAGTTTTATCGGTTACTTACATGGTATTAGAACCAATGTTTTTCCATAATAACATTCACTAACTTGTGCAGGCACCAGGGCTGAATGTGATTACAGAGTTGATTATCGGATATATATATCCTGGGAAGCCAGTTGCAAATGTAGCTTTCAAGACTTATGGATATATCAGTATGACACAGGCCCTGACTTTTCTTGGTGACTTCAAATTAGGCCACTATATGAAAGTCCCTCCTAAATCCATGTTTATTGCTCAGGTGACTAAATTTACGTTATCGAATCAATCTAGTACTAAGTTAAGCTTCTGTTTGATTGCAGTTCTGGATGATTATTGACATTTTTTTTGTTCTCCTTTCAATAATTTACATGATCAGTTAGTTGGAACTATAGCTGCTTCGACTGTCTACTTTCTAACGGCGTGGTGGCTTCTAGAATCTATACCAAACATCTGTGACATAGATAACCTACCAGAAGGAAGTCCATGGACATGCCCTGGAGATGATGTATTTTACAGTGCTTCAATCATCTGGGGTGTTGTCGGTCCAGGGAGAATGTTCACAAAAGCCGGTCTATACCCAGGATTGAACTGGTTTTTCTTGATTGGTCTGCTAGCACCAGTTCCATTTTGGTTACTTTCCAGGACCTTCCCTGAGAAGAAATGGCTCCGGCAGATTCACATGCCCATTATTCTTGGCGCCACAGGCGGTATGCCACCAACGAAAGCTGTGCATTATCTGTCTTGGGGTACAGTTGGAATCTTCTTCAACTTCTTTGTCTACAGAAGATTCAAACAATGGTGGGCTAGACATACATATATACTGTCAGGAGCTCTTGATGCAGGAATTGCTTTCACTGGAGTTCTACTTTATTTTACGCTTCAAAGCTACGACATATTCGGTCCAACATGGTGGGGTTTGGATAGTACTGATCATTGTACATTGGCAAGGTGCCCTACAGATCCAGGTTTGGAGGTCAAGGGATGCCCAGTTTTTTGACAGCAAAAAACTGAAGAAAATCATCACTCTAAATAAAGGGTATTATTATTGTGTAGGATGTAATTCCTGGAAATTTGTGATGATTTATTGGCTGCCTATGTTGGTATTTGTTAATTAACAGATACTAATTAACTTGTATAGTGACAACTACTACACTTAATTAGTTCCAATAATGATATGTATGGAAACTCCTGAAGATTTGTACAGCAATGCATGGATTCTAGACATTTCAGTACATTGATACATGGATTTCTTCAAAACACCATGAATGGCAACAAGAACAAGAAACCATCTTTTTAATCACCACTGTCCAATTTGGTTTGGTGGTGTACAGTGATAGGTACTCATCTAACTTGATAAATAATAACCTTTTAGGTTAAAGTCGTTGTTACCGTATATGGTATATAAAAATAAATCACTAATTTGTCACATATAAATTGCTTCAGTCTGATGCCTATCACAAGATCTTTAAACAAAAAAAGTACCAATCACAAGAAACATCAATACTTATTAATATTGAGACAAAGTTAAAATTAAATTGAATGACTTGTGCATTAATTTTTTTAAACTATATGTACTCTATTAAAAAAAAAATGCAAGTCCTTACAATGATACTTATCCGGTAGACATGTGATGTATTTGAAGATACAATTTCATTCAATTTTTTGGAACTAATTTATAAACTGAATTCTTGATTATTTAAAGTTTTTGCCAAGTATTTTTTTAATACAAAAATATATATATTAATATACACTTTTTCCCATTATTACATTTGAAGATACATTTTGTTTCATTTCCTAATATATTTTGTGTCCAGTTTGATTCCATCAATTCCTTTTTTTTTTGGTTGAATCCAAAATACAACACTTGGTTTTCGGTTATCTTTAGAGTTCTACTACTTAACCAAGTTTTTTACACAAAAATATATAGAAACGATATGATAAATCATTTGTCATCTCATTTGAAATGACTTTTTGAATAAAAAAAATTAAGTCGGATAATATTATTCTTATTTTTATATTAAATAACATATTAAAGATCTAGCATATATATAAATCTTTTTTTTTTATGCCCGCCGATTTAATAATCATTTATCCAAACCTTAAATTTATTCATTTACCGACTATGTCCCTAGAATTATGTATATAAATCTTACTTGTAGGTATATATATTCTGTATTCTATTAAGACCCAAGTTGGGAACGCTTACTGAACTGCTTTTAGAACCAAAAGTTATTTCAAACTGAACCTAAGTTGTTTGGTAAAATTTCAGGAAAATGTTTTTGGCCACTCTTGGTTCCCCAACAACATTTTTGAGAAGCTATATTTTATAGCTTTTATAAAACTGTTTCCGAGGAAGCAGTAATTTATGTGGTCATTATTAACATTTATTTGAGATTTTTTATTGTCTATTTTAATTTTGTAATCCCATGACTCATTAAAATATATTTTGCTATATAGAAAAAATTATGGGAAAAAAAAAAGAGTTTTCTTGATATATACTCAATATATATGGGTATATATATAATAATAATGTGCTATGGTCACATAAAAATAAAACAAATTATTTATTTATATTATAACATGTTTATGGTCACATAAAAATAACAAATTATTTATTTGATAATATGTTTATGGTCACATAAAAATAAAACAAATTATTTATTTTCAAAACGTTGAAATCACTATTAAAAATCAGTTTACCAAACACTCAGTTGATTCTTTTCACAGTAAATCCAAAAACAGTTTTCCCCACAGCAGAACCAAAAACAATTTCCCAGCAGTACAATAATGCTAACTAAACCTAAAATTATACGAGTACATGGGGTGGATACGGTCATCAAAATAGGAAGTGGTATATATACAAATACGACCATATCCATCCGTACCCAACCCGTTGTCATCCTTGAATACGAATGACCACAAGTCCATTTATAACCTTCTTTTGTGGACCTAAGACTAGGCCCATTTTGGCTATCAGGCTCCTGCCCAAATTTAAAAGCCCAGGCCCTCTCAATAAAACTACGTTCAATTTAATCCATTGTCCCTTCTCCCTCTCTCTCTCTCGCTTACTGCTAAACCCTAAACCTCAGCCGTCTACGAGGAACAAGCTGGCCTCTCTATCTCTCGAACAGCAACAAGTAAATATTTTTCTTGTGTTTTTACGTTTGTACGTGCTTGTGTTTTATTGGGTTGAGCTTGGAATTTAATGTTATTACGATTATTTATGCATAAATAGTTCAAGCAGGATATTGAGGTACCTAAGTTGATGAAAAGAATGTTATTTTAATTTTTTTTGCATCTGGGTATTTGCTCTATGTTCTGCATAATCTGTTTTCTTGAAGTGGGACTTTTTAGGGTATTTGTTTTGCTCAATTTGTGTTAAATTTTTGTGAAGTTTAAGTGAAAGGTGTGAGCTTGATTGTTTGGAGCAAAATTTGTTCTTAGTAGCAACTATGTGTCTTTTAAGCAGGTTTAATGGCACCAACTGGTCTTAGTAAGAAGAAGGGTGCGAAACCACAGAAACCCCCGCTGAAAAAGAAGCAGCCACTGAATAAGAAACAGAAGAAGAATGTGCCTATAGCTACAAAACGGCCCAAAGAAGATGTTTTTTCTGATGATTCTGGTTCTGATATATCAAATGAGAACGTAAAAGCTCCCAAAGAATTTGAGGAGGAAGAGGCAGAATCCGGTTCAGATGCTGGTTCTGATTTGTTTTCGGATGGAGATGATGATCCCCTTGCTGATGATTTCCTTCGTGGAAGTGATGACGAAGGTATTAAGAATTTATCAGTTTATGTTGTGTATATTTTTTGTTTATCTTTTATATATATATATATATAACGGTTTTGTTTCACTAATCATTCTGTTGCTTCTTTTCTTTTTAACCATAATATTATAGCAGACAAAGCTTCGGAGTCAGGTTCAGAATCAGGTTCTGACTCAGATTCGGATTCAGATGAGTCTGATATTGAAAAGAAGTCAAGAGCTATTGACAAGGAACGTGCAAGGGAAGAAGAAGAAGCCAATGAAGAAATGCAGCTTAATATTAAAGAGGAATCTGATGAATTCTTATTGCCGACCGAAGAGGTATATTATTGTCACTGTAGACTCTATCTCTTTTTCTTCTTTAAGTATTTTGCCATCATTCCTTTTTTATAATATTGTTCCATTCTCAGTAGAACTTATTTATGTTAACTTGTCGAAGCTATTCATGATTAATTTTCTTTTTTATTTTCTTAATTACTCAGGAGCTTGAAGCAGAGAAACAACAGCCTCCTGATCTTTCGAATCTTCAGAGGAGGATAAAAGAGAGTGAGTTTTATTTTCTATAATTCATCATGTTCAACTGTTGTCAGGGTTGAGTTGCTTAACTTTCAAATCTAATTTTATCGTTTACTTACAGTTATTCGAGTGCTTTCAAATTTCAAGGATTTGTGCCAAAAGGGAGCCACAAGGAAAGAATATATTAAGCAGCTGAAATTGGATTTGGGCTCATATTATGGCTACAATGAGTTCCTAATTGGGGTTCTGGTGGAGGTAGTTGATCAGTAACTTCCTAATCTGTATCTGTTTTTCTGCTCTCTTTTTTTTTGGTTTGGGGTGAGGCTGGGTTAGTTTGTAATTTGTGTAAATATATGTATTTTCTTTCACAGATGTTTCCACCGGTTGAACTTATGGAACTTATTGAAGCTTTTGAAATGCCTCGACCTATATGTCTTAGAACCAACACTCTAAAGGTGAAAATGCAGTCTTGATTTGCTTCATTCTGATTCTGATTTATTATACATTTTATGCCCAATATTCAGAATTTTGATAGATTTCCTTTTTTTGTGTCTATACTTAGACTAGAAGACGGGATTTGGCTGATGTTCTCATTAACAGAGGAGTAAACTTGGATCCCTTAAGCAAGTGGTCAAAAGTAAGAATAATATTGTTTGTGTATTTTCTTTAAGACAATTTTATATTACATATCAATAATGTAAGAACGATGAAATCGTTAATGCAGGTTGGATTGGTTGTCTATGATTCTCAAGTACCAATAGGTGCAACTCCTGAATATATGGCTGGTTATTACATGGTAGGAGGTCTCAAAATTTCTTCATATTTTCTGTTTTACTTTGTTGCAATTTCTTGTATTCTGAGTGGTGTGCTTATAAACCCCCCCTTTGTTAACAGCTGCAAAGTGCAAGCTCATTTCTGCCTGTGATGGCCCTTGCTCCACAAGAGAAAGAGCGGATCATTGACATGGCGTAAGTTATTCCACTATTCTTCTGGTAACCTACGTTGCACCATTTTTTCTGTGATTTAATGCCAATAATGTAGTAGCTTGATTTTATTATAAGTCATGACAGAATACTTTCTAATAAACCAAGGAAACTAGTAACCCATTTGACAACAACTTATACCTGTTGCAGGGCTGCACCTGGTGGGAAAACAACTTATATTGCTGCTCTTATGAAAAATACCGGTATGTGGAAATCTTTGAAGTATTCGATTGATCAGTTTTCTTCATGCATGCATTTGGTTTCGGTTTACATGTCTGCTTTCTTTTCAACATAGTCAGTTGAACCCACATCGTTAAAAATTAAGTATTCCTGGAAAGTAAAGTAATTGCAAATGCGAAATGAACATAAGTGTTTGTTGTTAGTTTGCAAACATGTAAACATATATTATGTTGTAACATACTTTTCTCATTTGTCTTCTTTCTTTACTGTCTGAATTCAATTCCAGGACTAATCTATGCGAATGAGATGAAGGAACCAAGGCTTAAGTCACTAACTGCAAATTTGCATCGCATGGGGGTGACAAACACTGTAGTTTGTAACTATGATGGGAAGGAGGTTAGCTTTTCATTATTCATGTTTTTTTATTTAATATTATAAATCTGCAATTTCCACATTTTAAAGGTAGTTAGAATTTACTAAAGGCTGGACTGTTTTTTCCCCTTCAATAGTTGGCAAGGTTGCGGTTGAGTCCTAGGAAATATTTTGCTTGGTGATATCACCTCTATTTTACACATGCTAGAATGATTTTATGGTTGAACGGATTTTGTTTGTGTATTTTCAATATGGAGCTTGATCTGTTTTGGATTGGCAGTGATCAGATGCACTTTTAATATGATGTTTAAGTCATCTAGATCAGAACCTTCTCTCAACATGTCTAATGCCTTTTGTTTTTTGTTTAATGTTCTCCTGTTTCAGCTGCCCAAGGTTTTGGGCCTTAACACCGTTGATAGAGTATTGTTGGATGCTCCTTGTAGTGGGACTGGGGTAATAATTTGGACTCACTCTTTTTGGATAGCTTCTTTGCATCAGCATCTGCTAGATGATAGTTAAGGATCTCTACTTTGTTATATACAGGTTATATCTAAAGATGAGTCGGTTAAAACCTCTAAAAACCTTGATGATATACAGAAAATCTCCCATTTGCAAAAGGTACGCCATTTCCTTCCATATTTAGGAACTGTGGTTCTAGTTTCTAGCTAAAAGGTCTGATGGGAGTATCAAAGAGGAACAATTATTTTTGCTCTTATGATATGTTGTGCTGACTGCTGAGAGTTCAAAGCTTGCCGCCTGAAATGTAGAACGAAACTTGTACTGCTAGTGTACCCCAAAAGCACATTATCTGATTGATTTTAGTTGGGTCACTTGGGTGGCAAGCTAGCATAGTTCCTTTATAATTTGATATATACATTTGCAAAAGAATTCTTCCCTTGTTACTTTGTCATTTCCTTTCGTTTTATCAAGTGAAAAAAGCCAAAAATTTGCTTTCTCTGTAGCAACTGATACTCGCTGCGGTTGATATGGTGGATGCTAATTCCAACTCTGGGGGATATATTGTTTACTCAACATGCTCCATAATGGTTCCTGAGGTCTGTTGACATGAATTCTCTTGTAGATTTTTGAATCTGGCTTTTTTTCTCCACTTGCTCATAGTATACTGGTGTGTTGCAGAATGAAGCAATCATTGATTATGCACTCAAGAAGAGGGATGTGAAACTTGTGCCATGTGGACTTGACTTTGGAACACCAGGGTAATGCTAGGCTGCTAGCGCTTGTATCTCGTAGTTGGTACTTGTAATGAACATTGCTGATTTCCTCATCCAATGATGTTTTCCTATTTTATCAGGTTTGTTAACTTTAGGGAACACCGGTTTCATCCATCCTTAGAAAAGACAAGGCGTTTTTATCCTCATGTCCACAACATGGATGGGTTTTTTGTTGCAAAGGTATTATATATATCTTGAACTCTGAGAGGGTGCATCTCAGTTTATAAAATACTTTTCTCTGAGAGGGTGCATCTCAGTTTATAAAATACTTTTCTTTTCTTATATTAGTTGTGCTTGTAATTAAATTCTTATCAATTGTTTGTTTTATGTGTTTGACGTCTGCTTGAACTTAAATATATATATATATAGATCTCACCTTTCAGATGCTTTTATTGTCTGTCTAATGTTTAGGAAAGCATTCATTTGACTTGTGCATACGAGGAGCACTCCGAAATTCCTTTTGTAATTTAAAACCTCTTGAAATCTCAAGGCATCGCTTATTACTGTTCGTTAGCGATCGGAGTTTCTGGTCTAGTGGTCCATTCGCTTTATAGTTTATAGTTATGGTCCACCAAAAAAAGGGTTTCTTGTGCGATGTCAGGCCTTCAACTTTACAGAAGTTTATAATCCTATGTTTTTGTTTTTCTTTCTGTAGCTGAAGAAAATGAGCAACTCAAAGGCAACTCCAACTGGGGCTGAACCTGTTGAAACTGTAGAGCAAGCTCCCGAGTTAGATGATAGCGAAAAGAAAACTGAAGAGAAGTCTCAAGAGCCTTCAGTGCAAAATGGCACTGCAGAAGCAAAAGACTCGAAGAAAAGGAAGAAAAGTAATTTAATTGAAAAACCGAAAGACAAGAAGAAAGGTAAAACTGAAAATGGGGATATAAAGCCCCCACTCACTGTAAGAGAAAGGAAGAAAAGGAAATTCCCTCCTAGAGAGGAAATATCAAAAGCCAGGTAAACGACTTTCTCCATGTATAAGATAGCTGATTGCATTTCAATTTTCAGATCAGTCGGTAGTTTAAGTCAATCGTGTTGTATTTCTTCTTGAATGAATATAAATGGAAATTGTGGGGAGGCACTAAACAATCTTAACTTGCACCATATTATCACAATGGAAAACTTGCATTCTATTATCTCATTGTATTCCATTAATTTCTGCAGAGAAGAGAAAAGAAATGCTTTGAGGCAAGAGAAAAAGGGCAATGGAAGAAAGAAAAGTGAGAGTAGAAAATGATCAAAGGGCAACACGGGAAGAAAACTATTAATGAACCGGTGAAGATTACTCCCGGTAGCAGCAAGGAACAAACACTGAAGGGAATGTGAGAAGTCACCAGAAACTGAGTATGCAAGGCGCTTGCAACAAGATCAAACTGTGTATTAAAGGAACTAATCAGCTGCTCAAAATTTTCTAACCCTTTCTGCCTGCAAAATATCCAGTTTTGGTTTTTATATCAATGATATTTAAATTTTTGTAATGACTTTTAACCTTGTTGAGCTGTTCCAGCCCAGAAAAGTTTTGTTTATTTTACAGTGTCTAGACATAAACACCTTGTGTTCTTAATTACTATTATAATCAGTGGGTTGTTTGTTGTAAATGAGATTATATTACATTCATTTCTCCCGAAGTTCAATTGCTGACTGCCTTAATGCTATAAACCAAATGTGGGTTTTCTTACTTGCCCCAGTTCCGGTCTCTTGCACAAATATCCTGCGAAAAATGGATCGAGCTTATGTGTATGTATATGCCGATGAACTTGCGAGGTCCATTGAGCATACCATCAGCGAAAGCAGTGAACTATATAGGGAAGACAAACATGTCGAAACTCATTAGCGGCAGAAATTTGGACCTCTTCATAGGAAAAAACCTTTTGAACATTTACATATATGAAAACATATGGTCATCCTTGATTGAATAATCAAGAATTTCAAAATGGTATTGAACCAAAAAAATACATTTTAGTTTTATGTGATTTATGCTAACCACTACGGTTGAAGCACATAATCCAATATAAAAATGTAAGATAAACAAAGTGTATATATAAGCTTCATAGTTCAGATTCAATCAAATAAAGCTACTTCATCCTTAAGCAAATACTATAAAAGGTTCGAAAATTTAAAAGCTCTTTTAAAGAGTGAGTTTTAAAAATATCATTAAATTAATAATTTAAATTTTAATAGCACTTAAATAGTGCAGTGTATTCTACCTATAAAATACTCCCACAAAAATTAGTTTCATGTCTATTTTTTTTTTGAGATAATTTTTTTCGTGTTTTCTGAAACTTTTTGACGGTTTTCGAGATTTATCAGACATATTTAGACATGGCCACAGTTCCGGCCGGTTCCAGTTCCGGTCCGGTTCCTTTTTTTTTTTACAATTTAGCATAAGAAAAATAAATAAATAAATAAATAAAATTTTGGAATCGAACCGCCGGTTCCATGACGGTTTTTTCAGAGGAGGAATCGGAACCGAACAGCCTTCTCCACGGTTTCGAAACCGGTTCTACGGTTCCGATTACGGTTACGGTTAGGTTCATTTTATACGGTTACGGTTCGGTTCTACGGTTCGAACCGAACCGTGATCATGTCTAGATATATTTATAATTTTCGTGTTTTTCTTATTGTCATCAAAACCCTCGTCTTTCATTCAACAGTGTGATAACGCGTTCGGACTGGTCAGCATAAGTGTTGGATGACGTGTCTGAACATAAAAGTAAAATGCGAAAAACTTGAGTGCAACCGATGCACCACGCCAGATTCTGGCGTGGTGCATCGGTTCCACTCAATAACTGACACGTGTCACAAGTGAAATTCTATCTGACTTTTCCCTTCATCTTTTGTTTTGTTTTTTTCGTTTGATACAGATTTGGAAAAAAACAGTAACCATTTAAGCAAAAAAAAAATTAAGTTTGATTACCATTACAATAAAAAGAAAGACAAAGAAGTAGAGGTGAAAAAAAGAAGAATTGATGAATTGATTAAATGGATTTGGTTTGGTTATGTAATTCATCAGAAGAAATTACAAGTAGAGATAAAAAATGCGTAAACAAAAACTGCTTCTCTAGGTATTTTCGATTCAATTAACAAATCCCATTCACAAAATCCCTCAATCATCAAACATCCCAACCTCATCAATTCCACAAAAGGATTTTTTTTTTTTAAAAGAATGCATCTCTGTAAATCTTTGATGACAGGGATAAAAACGTCCAAAGAAAACTTGGTACCGGAAACGACGACGGTCATTGAAGGATGGCGAGGACCGGGAACGACTACGGTCACCAGAAGACGGCAGTTGAAGTCGAGATGTGAGGATGAAGAGAGAGACGGAGGGAAATTAGGATTTGGGCTTCAGATGAAGATGAAAAGAGAAAATGAGAAAAAAATTGATTTTTCAATTTTTCAATTTTTTGTGAAGACGAGAAATTGTAATTGAGTTGGATATGGAGATGAGATTGAGAGAGAGAGAGAGAGAAACGAGAGAAGAGGAAGACGGTGATGAAAGAGGAGAGAGAAACTGATGAGGACTTTTTGTCTTCAGCTGCTCAAAGTAAAACGAAAAGAAAAAAAAACAAATAATTAAAGTTAGTGCAACGTGACATTTTTTGAGTGGAATACCTTTCTTACTTGGTGCATCGGTTGCACCCAAGTTTTTCTCCAATAATATGGTGTGACATGTCCAAACACGTCACGGAATATGGATGACATGCCATGACTCATTATACCCGGACACGTCAGCAAAAAGAGGTGGCAGACAGGTCGGCCAACAAGTGTGACGTGCTCACTCAAGGCCCAATTCAGTCCAATTAAACATGGGCCCTTAACGTTTAAAAAACATTGGCCTAATTGGGCTTGTTGGGTAAATTTGCTTATTGGGCCGTCAAATGATATATGCCTCATCAGCCCAACGTTGTGACGTGCTCGAACACGTCAGCTCTATTTTGGTGACGTGCCTTGACACATCAGTGCATCGGATGATGTGGCAGAACCCAAACAAAACGTCGTCGTTTCTGAAATATTACCTTCAACTATATAAACTACAAGCAACTACAATAGTCACTCGTCTTCTTCTTCTCTAGTTCTTTTCTCGTCTGTGTTAAACCCTAAACTCCTGACTCGCCACTCTTCTTCTTCTTCTTCTTCTTCTTATAAACCGCGAGAGAGAGAGAGAGAGAGAGTGAAGTCAAAGAAAATGGCAGCAGCACAGGCAGAGAAGAGAGAAGAAAAGAAGTTCTCGATGTGGGATTTGCCAGACGTGCCTGACAAGCTCCCACCGCACCTCGAGTTCGCTAGAACTCGTGTCCAATGCAACCTTGATGCTCCTGTTCATGTAATTCTAATCAAAATTTGAATTTTTTTGTTCAAGCTTTAAATTTTTTTGTTATTTTGTTCAAAAGTTTATATTTTTGTGGTCCTCTTCATGTATTTTTTTATTGACCCTTTATGAATTTGTGCATGATTTTGAATACCCATTATCTGTTTTTGTGATTTTTTTCGTGTGTATTATAAAGTTTGTTTTTTTAGGAGAAGTGCTACAAGAAAACATAGATGCTTTAATGTTTGGGTTTTTATTTATTTATTATAATTTTGTGTATTTTTGTCTCTTAAATTGATTAAATTTTTTATCGTGGTTTATGTAGACGGAGGGCATAATATACTCTGGTGCGTATGCTTCAATGGGAGTCGATAATAGTGTACAATTGGATTTTTACCAAGAAAACTTTTAGAGTTGAAGTGAAGCGTCTCACTAAGGATGACATGGAGTTTGATTTGATTGGTATTGATCCGTCAATTGCAAATGCTTTCCGGAGGATTCTCATTGCTGAGGTACGTATGCTATTTCCGAGCTTTAGAATAATCATGTTCATGATTACAACCATGCACTTGACTTCATTTATGGTTAAATTGTATTGTAGTTAATTTATATTAATCACCAATGCTGTGGAGTTGATGATGGGTCCAGAGATTTAATTTTCTTTGTCGAACATTTTGGACGTAAATAGAGGCATGAATGGTCAATCAGCTGAAATATAAAGTTTGTGTTGTGGTGTTCAGCTATTTCCCTCCATTTGACATTCTTTTTTGTGCATGCATACTGCTAATTGGTCCCTGGAAAGAATGAGTAAAATAGCTTAAAATTGGATTTGTTTCTTAAGAATAACCGATAGTTGGAAAGTTTGTTCTCTTTTCTATTGTGTGTGTTTTTCCTTTTCCGTGATGATTGAGGAGCATCTTTTGTAACATATTATTTTTATTGTTTTTTTTTCAGTCATATTTGTTTCTTATCTAGCATAATGTTTTTATTTTTGTGCGTGTTGGATGACCTGGTAGTAATTGTAGTTATCGATTTTGTTTTGATCATTATGTGTTCAGCTTCCCACAATGGCTATTGAAAAAGTTTTTATTGCAAACAATACATCAGTGATCCAAGACGAAGTTCTTGCTCATAGGTTGGGTCTCATTCCGGTTACTGTTGATCCAAGGCTTTTTGAATATATATCAGGTTGACAAGGTTGTGATATCTTTTTTTAACACAAATTATATAAAGTATCATGATGTAGTGTCCATTTTAATTGATGCTGTTTTAACTGTAGAGAATGATTCACCAAATGAGAAGAACACCATTGTTTTCAAACTCCATGCTCATTGCAAATGCGGTGAACCTCGTCTCACAGGTATACTGTGAATCTACTGCTCTGTGCTTAGTTGTTAGGCATTTTTGCTTTAATGAATCTTATTATATTGTATACTTTACTGGTGGTTGTTTTGTAGAATGAGAGTATTTAGTATTTAATGCAGTAAAATCTTTAAATTAAAAAAGTGGTTACTGTACTTAGGCCTTTTTCTCTTTGATGAATTTGGTAATTCTCGGTTACTTTTTGGATGTTGGTCGTTTTCTAATGATGATATCATATGTAATCCAGTAAAATCTGAAGATTTGGCGTGGTTACCAAATGGGAGTGAGTATCTTTTGGAAGGGCAAAATCCGGATTCAAGTTCATCATCAAAACCGAAAACCTACACGTCGTTTAGTTGCAGCCAAGACTCCTTGCCAGAGATTATTATTGCCAGACTTGGCCCTGGTCAGGTAATTTTTTTTTTTTTTGGTTTTTTTTTCCTGATTGATATTCATTTAGCTCAGCTACGTTTTGTCTCTCTGAACTGCATAAGTAAGTTGTTTTGATGGTAAATGGAGATGTTACTACAGGCCGAGTCCAATTGCTGGTTCATTGAAGTTAACCCCAAGATCTAATCCAAAACATCTCTGCTTGATCGGAGTGAATTATACATTTTGTAGTGAAGTAACTTGGGATTGAGTACTTTAGTGGGATACTGGGGTGTACCAGGCCATAATAGTATTACATCGGCACCTTAGCGAAAATCTTTTATTTCTTGTTTCATAGATCATATACTCACCTCAAACAATTAGATCATATAATGCTTACTGTATCTTATTCTAGTATAATTGTTGGAAGTGTTTTAGGCTTAATGTTTGTTGAAGTTATCCTATTGTTCCTTGTAGGAAATTGAATTTGAAGCCCAGGCTGTCAAAGGAATGGGTAAAACACATGCAAAGTGGTCCCCAGTGGCTACTGCCTGGTATCGGATGCTTCCTGAGGTGAGGAAATGTTATTCGGGAACTGCTTCTAAACAACTGTGATTCTGTTTCCTCTTTTCTTACTCTGCTAAAATTGTTTTTATGTCATACTGTTATGTGTAGGTTGTTTTATTGGAAGACGTCAAAGATGAGGATGCTGAAACACTTGTAGCGACTTGCCCAGTCAGTGTATTTGATATTGAAGATATTGGCAATGGTGAAGTGATTTTGTTCTCTTTGCTGTTTGTTTCTCTGTTCAATTTAGATTGGGAAATTTTATTGCCAAGAATTTTTGTCTAAAATTGTTATTATGAATATTCAATGTATCCCGTTCGTTAGGTCAAGAGCAATATGCTAGATATTATTATATAGTTATGCAATCATGCAATTTCTTGGTTATTTTTCTATAGTTTGTTTCCATTGTATTATTTAGTTAAAGAGTTTGCTGCTGTTTTGGCTGCAGGTAAGAAAATGGCAAAAGTAGCACGTCCTCGGTCTTGCACTCTTTGTAGGGAATGCCTAAGAGTGGGAGAAGAGTGGGAGAAACGTGTGTCTCTACGCCGCATTAAAGACCATTTTATATGTAAGTATGCCTTGCATATGCATCAATAAAAGCTAAACCGAACATTGTTAAGGACAATACAATAGATCTTACCTCTCTGACCTCAAATCCGATTTTACATCCCTTGTTTCAACAATTTCAGTCTAAATTAAACACTGCACATTGTTGGCTTATAAGCTATGAGAGTTTAAGTCTCAATTTCATTTGTTCTTTTTCTCTCCAGTTACAATTGAATCAACCGGAGCATTACCTCCCGAAGTTCTGTTTACGGAAGCTGTGAAGATATTGGAAAACAAATGTGAACGTGTGTTTTCAGAGCTGTCTTGAAGTTTGTTCACTAGGATATTAATAAAATCTTTAGTTGAACGTAGACTAAACTGATTACGTGTTCATCTTATTAGAATCGGAGAAGCTATTTTGATTAAGTTTCTATATATATGAGATTACTGTTGCAAGTATCGGCAAAACAATTGTAAGAATTGTTACGGGGAATACATAATTTTTGTAGAGTGCTCTATGATCACCATTGTCACTATGTTAACAACAATTATGTTTACTTTGGCAAAACTTCTATGCATCAGGTGCTCCGATGAATGGTACACCGGGTCACTTAAGATAAGACTTGTGGTAAGAAAATCATGTGGCACACATGTTAGGTTTCTTATACAACCACATGTCTTATCTTCAGTGGTCGGGTGTACCACTCAACAATACATCCGATGCAAACGATTTTTTCTTAATTTGAACTCTCTTTATTTAGTTTCTTCACGGATATTTTCTTGACCTTCCCTTTGTTGAGAGTTTTACAATGGAACGCCTACTATGTATAAATTTTGATCTTAGGTGGTCATAAGAAGATTGGAACTCATGATCATTTGGTTCAAATCAAACTAGCTGTTACCACATGTTCAACATCTACTACCTGTTTGATTGCTGGATTCAGTGCTGGAAAATGTTTTGGTTTTTTTTTTCTTGCTTTTGGCAATTATTAAAGTACTTTTTAGGTTACCAGATTTTCAAAGATGAGTCTTCCTTTCAACTTTCAAGGGTCATGTGTACTTTGATGGCTTTTTCATGGTCAGACCCATCACCCATATGAAGCATGTGGTAGTAGCTGTCCAACAGGACAAAAGAATCTTGGTATGTTCTGTCAATTCACAAGCCTACTTAGAGTAAAGAACTCATAGATATGCTTAAGGTTGTTTGGTCTTGTATTAATCTATCTAATTTATTTATTGACCAATAAAACCTCTAAAATTTGTCAAAATCTTCCTAACATTTTTATAAAATTTATCATAAACCTTTAGCATAACTATAAGATAGATATTTGTACATTTTCAAAATGGAGCCCATTGTGATTTGATTGTAAAGGATGCTCATTCTATTTCTTTAACCGTAAAAGTTGATATTTAAACCGTACATACAGTGGTTGATTTCGATAGACATTTTTCTCAATGTTGTAAATATTTTCTAGTTGTAGAAACAGATGTTTACACCACACATATAATACTTTATTTCAGTAGGTGTCGGATTTCAAAACCAAGTACAACATGTTAACATTTTTCTTTCAAAATTAATTTGTTAGATCAAATCTGATGGAATTTACCAGATAAGAGAAGAAAATCAATAATTTCATAAAGTGTCACCAAAAAAAATTAAACAAGTGAGTCCAGAAACTAGACAACTCAATTGTCAGTATAATAAGTACAATCAATCCATTGATTAACAACTAAAATGATTACAATGCCAGCATAGAAAGAAAAATAAAAGAGTGGTGTTAGTGATATAATCTGATGATTAAATAACACTTAATAAAAAAAAACATATTCAAAAGATGAAAATCATGATCAAGATCTGACCCACTTAATTATAGGTAAGTCAAAATAGATTAAGAAGTCTTCTTCATTTTGTGTTTCACTCACACAAATTGTTTCAACAAGAAAATTCTGAAAGTGATGAAGTCACTTTGGTTCAGTGTTTGGTTTGAGAGAAAATTATTTAACCCAACTCAAACTAAAATGGGTGATTGTCATTTTATATTTTAACTTTTTTTTTTTTGTCATATCATATTCAATCAATATAGTCAAGTCTAGTGACAAGATAAGACAGCAAAAAAATGAAGAGAAAAAATAGAATGAAAAGCCATTTCTGATCTTGACATGATTAGGTATTTGGCAAATCTATTTATGCTTGTATAAAAAATTTAAGTCATTATTACTATTTTTTACTTTTAAAAAAATATGAATGTAGTAAATATATAAAAAAGTGTTTGTTTTTTGTTCATCATTTTTTTTATTATTATTGAAAATATAAAGGGGATGTTATGGATGTCCTCTTTGTTTTCCTCCTAATGCTATAAAACATAAACACAAAAGAATTTAATTATTATTATTTTTTTTTTAAAAAAAAAGTTTTCAACAACATTAACAACAACCAATTATAACCCCATATAATCAAAACATCAACAATAATTCGAGTTGTATATTTGCCATGCATCTTAATTACTTAGAAATTATTACGACAAGTGACTTATATAAGTAACTATTAACCAATATTTAATTAGATATTATAATTTTAAAAAGTTTAACTAAATCAATTTAAAATTTTGATTTTATTTTATAATTTCAATATTCATTTAATTATTTGATCTTAATTTAAAGATTCAGATTTAGACCAACTATTTTATATAAGAACTTTACAGAAAATCATGTGGGATGTCAATACTTACCAAGAAAATTTAATCAAACCCTCAATTAAGAGGCTGATAGAAGAGAGGACCATTTTTAAACCATCAAAATGAGCTGTCCATTTTGCCATAAAAATAGAGAAGCAAATCTTGGAAGAAGATTGAAGTGTTTCAGTTTTTGTGTTTTTTTAGACAAATATTCCAATAAATAAAAAATGATTTTTTTTGTTAATTGTGAACATGATAGTCATCGTTATATCAGTCACCTCATGAAGATAGTATTTGGATTGATCTGGAATTTTTTTTATTTCACTTTTTTTCTGACCTATGTGCAGCTCTGCATTTTCCCCCACAAATATTGCTTAAAACTTTCAAATAAGATACTATAACTCCATAAGTAATACTTGAAATTCTAGGGTTGGATTAGAAGTTTCCGAGGATCTATCGAAATCAAACGGTGTATATATTTTTATAGATATTACTTGATTATATAACATCTAATAATTTTATTTTAAAATTTATATATCGTATACGATGATTCAAACCTAAAATATTATCTAATTGAATGGAAATTATTTATTATTAAACCACGTTGGATGTGATTTTTTATTTTAATGTTAATAAATTAAAATAACACTTTTTTATTCTGATTTTATAGGTTGTCACAAACTTTATAAGTTAAGTTTTATAGCAACCTAATAATGATATTAATACAAATATCCTTAAAAGAATATCTTTACTTAACTTAAAAACCATATCCTTTAAAAAAAAAGTGAGATTTAATAAATATCCACAAAAGGAAAATTAAGTTATTCACGGCAAATTAAATCTCAACCACTTGAAAAAAAAGATTGAGATTTTGATCAGGATTTCTTTTTCCTTCACTTTTTTATTTCCATATCTGTGCAGCTCTACATTTCTCCCAACAAATATTCCTTGAACTTTCAAATAAGATAATTACACAATAATTTTTTAACCAGAGAAATGTTAAATACAGTCAATATGTTTATGCATATATTACAATTTTTTTGAGGTATTATATGAAATTCTAGCACCAAGTGGTTGGATTAAAGGTCTACAAGAATCTACTGAGATCAAATAATATATGTGTTTCAAGGATATTTACTTGATTGCATAACATTCTAGAAACAATATACAACCCATGACAACTCAAACTTAAAACATTATCAAACTGAATGGAAGCTATTTTCTACCAAATCAAGTAGGGATGTGATTTTTTATTTTAGAGTTAATAAATCAAAATAACTCTTTTTTTATATTGATTTTGTGGGTTTGTCATTTTATCCGTTAACTTAATAAGTTGAGTTTTGATAGTTAACAAGTTGAGTTTTGATAACACAAAAGTAATGAAATATAAAAATATCCTTAAAAGAATGTTTTTACTTTAACTTAAAAACCAAATAATTAAAAAACAAAAAGTGAGATTTAATAAATATCTATGAAAGAAAAATTAAGTGATTAACAATAAATTAGACTCGACCAAAAACTTTACAAAAAAGGATAGATTTTGTGTTTAAAGAGTATTTTATCTTAAACATTTGTTTTAGTGTTATTAAAGTTATTAAATTGGTTTTAGATTTCTAATTTCGCAAATCAAGCACAAATAGGTACACCATAAATTGTATGAACTTTCAGAAAATGATGTGTAACTATGATATTAAATTTTTTGTTACCAAACATAATAAATAATCAGAAAATCTTCTGTTGTCCATCACATAACAAAGTATTCATGAACATTTGATCAATCAAAATCCCATCCGTCTGACTGAAGTGTACATATTTTTATTTATAATCAAATCAAATCAAAAACATGGGATGGGACCATTTCCCCAAAAACTTTGATTTGATCATCATGTCTTCCATCTTCTCAATCTCAACCATCAACAGCAACCCAAAAAAAAAAAAAGATGAAAGTAAAAGCAGCAAGCAAGCTGTTTAAATGGACCACCAAAAAGGGTGGCAAAAAAGGGACACCACACCACCATGGTATATAGACTTCGAAGCCTAGAAATATGAAACTCCAAAAACTCATAAATAGGTAGAATGTAGAAGGAAAAAGAAAAGATCAATAATATACGGTTGAAAAATCTATTGTCGTCGATTAATTTCAAATCGAGTTGAATTAAATATGGAAAATGACATGAAACTATAACGATATACCATCCGTTTTATTAATCATATTAAATATCAAACATGAGTATGAGTATTTATGTTATAATGTCTCGTAATATTATCTATCTTAATAACCCATTTATAAGATGAGTTTATTACGATGAAAATTATTGAATGAAACCTTTAATCTAATTAAATGAATGATTAGTACACACTATCTTTATAAAACTATGATAGTTCTTACAATTAAGATTATTAAATAATAAATTTCAAATATAAATTTATACATAAATAATTATTGAATTAACATTAATGTTGAGATAATCTCACTAAAACTTTTACGACAAGTCTTTGTTATATATATATATATATATATTTAACAAAATTAAACCAGATTCCTTATCACCTCTTAATTAATTTGGACATATATAAGTGAGTTAGATGTATACTCTTAAATGTATTGAAGCATTTCTCATAAGCAATATTTGAATATAAATGAAATTTATACAACAAACCAACAAACTAACCTAACTAAGTAATAACCACATTTCCATTTTTTGTTTTTGATAAAAAAACTCATTTTCACTGGTTGATAAAATATATTTGATCATTCATATTAATTTCAAAATCAATCCCATATAAAAAATTTCAAATAAAAATGATTTAATCACCTTATTCTCTTCATATATACTCTTAAATCATACGTTAAGAAGAATTTATAACCGCATAAATTTGAATAAATATACTTCACATATATCTTTAAAATTCGAGAATCTATACAATTTCATTTTTATCCGAACTTGATTAACATGACAAAAGACACAAATAAATACTCTTTTATATAAAATAAAATTACAATATCATTGGGTAGAATAAAAAAATGAACAGGCCTGCCATAAAAGCAAGAGACAAGTTGGAGCCTTTTGATTCCCATATGTTTTATTTATTTATTTATTTATTTATTTATTATTAATTATTAAGACTTTTTGTTTTTTCAATTATTAATCTGATTTCTGAGACCATTAAGTCAGAAAACCAAACAAAATACATTGAAAAGAAAAAGAAATATAAAAATAAAATAAAATAATTATTGAACCTCAAACCACCGACTAGCTTTGACTCTCTTTTTCATGGTAGACCAACTCTCTTTTATCACTCTCCCACACTTTCTCTTTCACTCTCTCTATCTCTCTCTAAATTTTCTTTTTTCTAGTTTTTTTTTTTCTTCTCTCTCCACACATTTCAGAGAAGAGCTATCTATCTATCTCACACACAACACTCTTTTATTGTATCTGTATACAGTTCGAGAAATCAGTGAGTGAATGAGTGAATGAGTGAAGTGAGTGGTGCTCTTTCTTTTTTCTTCTTCTTTCTCTCCACTGCAAAAGTTTTCAAACAGGAGGGGGCTCAAAGTTGTGATCTTTAAGACTATAAGGTACTCTTCTCTTTTGGGTTGCTTTTCCTCTCCACTTTTAACTGGTTTTTTTTTCTGATTTGTTGGGTGGGTTTTTCATTTTCTACTTTGTTTTCTAGCTTCTGGGGTCTTTGTGGTGGGTTCTCTTTTTTGATGGATGATGCTATGAAGTGGGGTCTTTGTATTTGAGATCTATCATGAATCTTCATTGCTTTGTTCTTATCTCCTGGTCTTTGGTTTTTGTTATGTGTCTGTGAGCTACAGAGAAACCACATTTTGAAAGGTATTGATTGATTTATAATTTCCTTTCAACATTTTTGTATCTCGAAGTTCCAACTTTGTAAAGGATTGACATTTTGATCTTTATACATGGCTGTGATTTGTCAATTTCTTTAGTTGGAACATTTAGATTGTTTTCTGTAAATGACATTTGATCTGTGTTGCATGCAACTCTCAGCCTCTTTTTAGCTCCATTTTTGTTGGTTTTATGGAAATTGGTTTTACATTTAATCCTGAAATTGTTATTTGAATGGAGAGTTAGTTTTAATTGATTAGGAGTTTCAGTACTTCACTAGCTTGTAATACTTAAGATTATATGTATCATTTTGCAGTTTTGTTCTGTGAAGGATGCTATATTCATCTGGGTTCTTGATATAGTGTACGGATCATGCCCTAATAAATAAAATAAAATTAGTGTTTGTGATTTTGATTAACTATATTATTTGTTTGAGGTATTGTAGTTGTAGAAACTTTAATTGCTTATGGTGACTTTTTCGTTCTATCACTTGTAGACGTCATCCTACTGTTAATGGAATTGGTGATGCAAATAAATGGGAGTATTGAGTGTGTATGATCTGGTAAATATATCAAGTCTGTTTTCTTTCGATGGCCTCAAAACCTGGTATGAGAGTTTCACCAGAAAAGCAGAGGAAACCGATTGGTATTCAAGCAATTGAAGGCAATTTTGGCAGGCCTTTACCTGTACAGATGACTAAGACAAGCAAATCAGAGCCAGTTACTCCTAGAAAAATTCCTAAAAGTGGTCAACAAGTTGTGTCAAAACAGGTTCATGTGGCAACCGCCAAGGATGAAAAATCACTAAATTCTTGTAAAGCTGTTTATGTCAATTCTTTAGCTGATAAGGTAGATTCAAGTTTATCCTTAGGTGATCTGAAAGATGAGTCAACTTATGTGGGACCTGCAGTGAGGGAGACTAAGGGCTCACAGGAAAGTGGCGGTGAACCAGAGAAGAAACTATCGGAGAATGGAGTTGGCACTGCTTCTGCTAAAGTCAGCGATGGGGCCAGCAGTCTTGTGAAGACCAGTGGAAGTGCAAAAATTAGTGATCGAGCTGATTTTGTGGAGAGTGGGAAGAGCAGTATGTGTAGAGGCAGCACGAGCAGTGACGTGAGTGATGAAAGTACTTGTAGCAGCTTCAGTAGCAGTGTCAACAAACCTCATAAAGCAAATGATGCACGGTGGGAAGCAATTAAAGCTGTCCGAGCAAAGGATGGCTTATTGGGTGTGGGACACTTTAGACTGCTGAGGAAATTGGGCTGCGGGGATATCGGAAGTGTCTATCTCTCAGAGTTAAATGGAACAAAATGTTATTTTGCTATGAAAGTAATGGACAAAGTATCTTTGTCAAAGCGTAAGAAACTACTTCGAGCTCAAACGGAGAGAGAAATACTACAGTCGTTGGACCACCCCTTCCTTCCAACCTTGTATACGCATTTCGAGACTGACAAGTTCTCATGCTTGGTGATGGAGTTCTGCCCTGGAGGGGATCTGCACACCCTTCGGCAAAGGCAACCAGGGAAGCATTTTTCGGAGCAGGCAGTAAAGTATGAAACTCCTCCTTACATATTATATGTATATATGTAAACTGTGGTAATTGATGTCCGTGCTTTCTATTGTGTATGCTGTTATAGTTTATAAGTTATAACTTTGTGATTGATTATCTCATGTTAAAATCAATCAATCTTCTATCAGATGAGATAACCTACTTTGTTCTATGAATCAATTTTGATTTGTTTTAGCCCTTAAGATCAACAGTACAGGATTGAGGTTAGGAATCTTTAAAATGATTTCATTATTGTAAGATTGTTCCAAGGGGTAATCTAACGATTAGATTAACTAACCTAACATAGTCTGGTCCCATTTTGAACATAGTTGATCCCATGTCCCTTTTCAAATATCCTGACTTTCTTATCCTACTGAAAATAGTGTTTCGAATTACAATCTGACGCAAAGAGGTGGAAGCTCAATTACTGCTTTCATTTCTTAACCTCAATCCAAGGCATTATTCAAAATTAGTTTTACCTTTATTTGCTCTTCATAGCCTTTAGTTTCCATTTAAAGTAGAATCTTTGTGTTAACATATAACTATATACGATCTGTGTCTCTTCCACATGACCTTAGTGTTGTAGTCTTGTAGATTAGCATTTTGTTTTGTTCCTTTATAGAAAATTCAATTTTTATGCCATGAGCTTGGCTCATTTATCTTGTGGACTGTTAAAATAAATAAATAATAACTTATCTAGTTTTTGTTTGATTAATGTGTTCTCATACACGCAACATTGGCATATCAGCTTGTTGCATCAGTAAACATAATGTGCTGTGGCAAAAAAAGTGGCATTAGAGTGTTGGATTTGATGAGAACTCGGTATACGTATTATTCAAAGTACGAATTTTGAGGACGAAAATCTTGTACGAGGGAAGGATTGAAAAACCCTTTCCTACCCAAAGGTTAGCCCATAACCCGCCAGGCCCAAACTCTTAAACCAAGGCCAAGGTTAACCATAGAAAGACCAATTAATAAGTTATCGTAGAAGTTTAGAACATGAAGTTGTGGAGACCTGCAAATTTGGTTAGATTCATAAATCGGGTCAGATGTACAAATTTATAGAAAGATGAGACCATGAAATGATAAACAACTCTAGTGGCTCTTTTGCAAGAGAAAGGAAGTTTGACTAGAGGAAAAGGTCGGATAAAGAGAAATTACCTAAGGCATTTTAAACTCTTCTAATAACTTTTTTTCTTACTACGGTTAACCTTGGCCTTGGAATAAAAGTATTAACCAAATTGATTATGGGCTAACCATTGAGCTGGGGTGTTTCAATCCTTCCCTGTAGAAGAATTTGGTCCTCGAAAATAATGTTTAGAATAAGTACATCTAGTGAGGTCTCCTCAAATCCTAGCACCCTAATGCCACTACACGTGGTATATTATACTTATACAAACAAATTCTCAGTTTTATACTTAAACTTGGATTGGGGTGTTAATACTATTACTCATGTTTTGCCTTATATATTTGCTAGTTTTATTCAAGGCTATGGATACTATGAAGCTTTTGGTGATTATTAGTTCTAGTAATGAAGAATGACATGCTAAACAGTAACTAGGATCTTGAGAGGAAGATGATCCCAACTGGAAGAATGAACTATAATTTCAAATAACATCTATGAGCTTCAGAGAGGGTTGCTGATCTTTTGGCCTGTTAAAAACGTTGATGTATAGATACAAACTAATAGAAATTTTTTGTGAACCTGCGAAAAGGAGTGGTGGAAACTTTGGAAAAATTGCATGCAGAATTTGTTTTGATGGTCTGACATGTGATCCTAGACGACCCTTAACATTTTTAGTCAAAATGATAGTAGTGGTTGGTTGCAGATTGCAATTAGAAGTTCCTGTATATGTACATTTTTTTCTGATTCTGCACCACTTTGAAAATTCAACCTATGACTTTCAATGTGCAGGTTCTATATAGCAGAGGTTCTCCTTGCTATGGAATATCTCCATATGCTTGGGATTGTTTATCGTGACCTGAAACCGGAAAATGTTCTAGTGAGAGAAGATGGACACATCATGCTTTCTGACTTTGATCTTTCTCTCCGATGTGCTGTCAGCCCAACTGTAGTAAAGTCATCATCCAACGAGTCTGAATCCTTGCAAAAAAATCCGGTTTATTGTGTTCAACCTGCCTGCATTCAGCCCTCGTGTATCCAACCATCATGTATAGCCCCTACAACTTGTTTTGGCCCTAGATTCTTTTCAAGTAAATTGAAGAAAAATCAGAAATCTAAGACTGAAATGGGGAACCAAGTCACCCCATTGCCAGAGCTTATCGCAGAGCCAACCAATGCTCGTTCAATGTCATTCGTGGGAACCCACGAGTACTTAGCACCTGAAATCATCAAAGGTGAAGGGCATGGCAGTGCTGTTGATTGGTGGACTTTCGGGATCTTTTTATATGAGCTATTGTTCGGTAAGACTCCTTTCAAGGGATCCGAGAATAGGGCCACCCTATTCAATGTTGTTGGCCAACCACTGCGATTCCCGGAATCACCTGTTGTAAGTTTTTCTGCAAGGGATTTGATAAGGGGCTTGCTAGTAAAAGAGCCCCAGCATAGGTTGGCATACAAGCGAGGAGCAACTGAGATCAAACAACATCCATTCTTTCAAGGAGTAAACTGGGCTCTGATTCGTTGTGCAAGCCCACCGGAGATCCCAAAACCAGTCGAAATCGAGCATATTCCGGCCCCAGCACCATCAACTGCTGCTAAAGCTACTGTTGCACCCGCCAACCCGGATCATAACAAGTACTTGGAATTTGATTTCTTTTGATTTTTATGTTGGTTTTCTTTTTCCCCTCCATGAAGGCATGAAAGATGTAGAGTTTCGAAAATGTTGATGTCGTGGAAATTAGGTGGGTTCTTATGTTGTAATATGATCATATGTACAATGTTATAAACATTTTTCGATTTGAATTATAATGCTTTTAATGTTTCCTAGCTCATTTCTTCTAGTGTGGTTTAGATTTCCTTAGAATCCATCCAACAGATTGCCTTTTGCCTTTTATATTGATCAAATATGCCAAATTATCAACAATGAGACATGCCCAAACCAAGACGCTATGAGCCGGGTACACAAAATCTTTGGTTGCAATATTTGATTGTAGAGCGGCAATGTTAACACCCCTCGCATTTTTCAATTCTAACACTGGATGGATTAGAAGTTTGTTGGATTTTTTCAGAACCCGACGAGATCAATTATAATGAACAATTTTCTCTTTTTCTTATACTCAAGATTGTTGTGCTTTGAAAGAAAATATAAAGTTCTGGTATCTTAGTTGATATTGTTTTTTTTTTGTTTGATAATCTACTGCAGTTTCTTCCTGTTTTGATACTCAAAGAAGTTAAATGCATTTCAAATCTACATCGATGAAATATATTGGGTCAGAATACAAAAAGGCCCAAGCCAGTTTCAACAAAAACAAAAAATTGAATATTTCTTTTCTGGTTTATTGAGGGCTGACATAGGAGGATCGGGTCTGGATTTTATCGGAACCTACCTAGATTACGAATTATAAGTGCGACTCTTGTTACATTAGAGAGTTCTATGCACATTTATCTGTTTAGAGTAAGGACGAACTTGAACCCTCTCGCTAAGATGGGGCAAGCTATACAACGAATTCAACTAAGAATTGGAGTGTAAGAAGAAAATATTTCCGCTAACAATTTTTAGAAGGATTATTTACTGATTCATGATAATTTGTTTTCCGTGTTTTTTCATAGTTGTCTTATGTGTTAGAGTGTGTTCATAATGTAATTCAAAAAAAAAAAAAAAGTTTTATAGTGTTGTTTGCACAGCGTTGGAATGCATCCATATTGCTTTATTGTCCTCACTTAACAACTCTCTTGACCATTACATTACAGATTGATTCCATTCATAATGATAATGGTTTGTATATTTCATAGCAGAAGCACAACACTTCTATTTTTTTTTTATTAATCTTTATGTTGTAATGTCCATGAACTAAAATCTAAGCAGAAAGTATGTCTTTCGTTTTTTTAGAGCAGACATCAGGGGCGGATCAACGTAGAGGCCAACAGGGGCCATGGTCCCCCTAGACCACCGATTTTTTATTTATTTAATAAATTATTAAAAAAAATATTAAATGATGAAATTTACATTTTGGTACTATACAATTTAAGTTTTTATTATTTGACCCTCCCAATTACATCATTTTAGTTCCGCCCCTGCCGACATCTTAACCCCTTCACATTAACTGTGATTCAAATCACTCAATTGAATAATTGATGTAGAAATTATTTATCATATATATATATATATATATATATAATTTCTCTTCAATATGTAAGATTAAACCAAGTATTATCTTTGTATTTATTGGTTTAGATATTAGGCCGGATGCATCCTTTAGATATTCATATTTATTACTAGTTAGGATTATCATTGTTTTATTTTTATTGTTATTATCGGTTAGAGGTTTGATGTTATCATGATAACTCATCCCAACTACTATAAATAGTTAGCCTCAGTCCATCATTGATATTCATTTATTCAAAAACTCTTTTGTGGTGTGAGATTTATATATATATATATACCTCTATTCACATTTACTTGACGAGGAATTAAATCAAGTAACTAACTACTTCAATACAAATATTACTATTGTATTATAGTCACTATTAGAGTTCACTCGATCATTATTTAATGTGGTTTGGTAGTAAAAGTATTCATTCAACTTAAAAATATTTTAGATTTAAGTAGTCGTCACCGTATAATATATATATATATATATATATTTTGAAATAATAAAATATTCAACCACTTAACCAAGTATGTGATTTCTTTTTGGGTGAGTTTCATCGTTTTCTTCGCAAGATATTAGAATGAGTTCATACAGTTTTTTTGTCAAAATTCAACAACTCTACAGACCATTGTTGTCGATTGAGTTTATTCACAAGGTTTTGCATATTATATATTAAGCACTAATTATTTTTGTTCAAAGATTTATTATATATTAATCTTCATCAGCAGAAATTTCTTAACGCCTTACAATAAATTCGATCTGATACCAAACAATCAGGTTAGGAGTTCTTGAAATCTGTCAAAATCAAAAAGCAATTCTGTAGCTCGGATATCTGTAATCACAAGTCACCATAGAACCCCCACATTCTTCCAACCAAATTATGTCATTCTAGGAAAGCTCTCACCAGTTATTTTTTTTCTTCTGTTTTTTTATTATTAGAGTTTACATAGGAGGATCAATATCACAGTTTTATCAATGACCTACCTAGCTAGAAGAAGTACAATAAGTATAGTTTTGATAGCAACTTCACAACAAAGAGGGGGTTTCAATTGAAGTTCAAGTCGAAGCAAAATAATAAAGGAGACAATATCAAGTGAGCCAATCAAGAGCAAAGTTAGGTGGGCCTAATTAGAGTGCATGAATTTTAAAGGCCCAATAAAAGATTGATGGCCCAATCTCATTAAAATCAGAAGCGGGCAGTATGGACAATAAATCAAGACTTTCTATTTTCTGCAAATACTCGGGGTGATATTGGAGTCGTTTGCTTTTTCGTCTAAAAACTCTAAATAAGTTTGAAGTTGATTGAAGTCTGAACGGTGACTAAAATATGAAATCTGGACGATATATTTATTTTTTATTTGTGATGTTTAAATATCAATATCTGAAAACTAGTAACAAGACAATTATACCCCTCATATTATTAATGGACTGGTGCATTTGCATTTAATTTAATTTTATTGTTCATGTATTTGTAATAGTATTTATTTAAATTAATTAAATAAATATTTAAAAGTTTCATCCAAATTAAAATTAAAAATTATTTAATTTTCATTTATAAATAAATAAATAAATGAATTTAAGAATTTAAGAATTTAAATTAAATTAAATTTAGAACTCCAAAATTAGTCCATCCACTCGAATCAAACAAGCAATATTTTTGGTGAATTTTCATCGTTTTCTTCACATGGACTGAAATGAACTTGTTTGATTGAAGTGTCAACAAAACGACATCAATTTTCATTTGTAGTCTCCACACTCTCTGTAATCTTGGAAAATAAAAATTGGCCAAGATTGAAGGGAATATTAATTAATACTAATAAAATCAACAGAGTACAGACAAATTCATTTTAATAGTCTCTCAATCAATGTAGAAACAATTTTTCTATCCTTGTATGTATATTTGATATTCATCCACTTGGATCAAAGAAACAATTTTATGCGAATTTTTTTTTTTTTTTTTCACGTAATGTCAGAATGTTTTGTCTTAGACTATAGTAGACTTTATAGTTTATACCGATTCCGTTCACAATGATTTTTATATTTTATGTATAAATATTAAATAATAGAACACTAGAGAAAATGTTTTCTTTCTTCCTGTTTATATTTGTTTATGATTATTCAATCAAGTCACTGTACTACTAGTTTTTTTGATATTGGTGAAGGCCACTTGAATTTTTTTTAATGATAATTTCAGTATATGATAGTTCATCTACTAGAATCAAACAAGCAATGATTTTGGTGATTTTTCATCATTTTAAGAAGTGTTGAAAGAGAACATATTGATTTTATCATCACTATTTAAATTTTTTATGGACAATTATCGTAGATTAATTGAATCCATTCACACAATGATTCGTATATTTTATATGTAGAAAGCAGAGTACCATTAACTTTTTTTGCTATCGAACCTTTATATTATTATGATTGATGTCTATGAACTCACATGTTTTCTAAGAGTTTTTGTTTTGTTCAAAGAATGTTAGAATGTGTTCATATTGATTTGTTGTATAGTGATTCCATTCAAGTAGTTTATTGATTCAACTAATTATTTTTGTTAAATGATTCATTATATATATCTATCTCCATGAGCTTTCAGATAAGCAAAAATAATTTCCACTTGCAATATTTTAAATGGATTTTTTTATTGATTCACGATAAAAAAATTCGTCAACTACTCCGGCGGCAAAATTAAGTCATTGACAAATTCTTAGTAAATTCACACCATATGTTATATATAATGTCTTTAATTTATTTTATAGATCATGATAGTCCACACCATTTTGCACTTTGATTTATAGACAACTGGAAAATTTTCTACGATTATTTTAGTCTAATATTTATCCACTTGTACCAAACAATGTTTTTTTTTTTTGGTGATTTTTCATATGTCCATGTCGTTTTGTCCATTTAACAATTTCCCTGAATATTATGGTATATTCATAAGATTTTGGATATTTTATAGAATTAAACTTTTGTTAGTAATCATTTTGAAACTTTAATGGTTAATAACCATTTTTTTTATAAAAAATTCAGTGTATGTCTATAAATTATAAAAATATTCATGAATTTAGTTTATTTTTAAAAAATATAGTAACAAACTTGAAATCATGACTAAAATCTGGAACCAAACTTGAAATCACGACCGAAAACTTGAAACTTGAAATCACGACCGAAAACTTGAAACTTGAAACTTGAAATCTTACTTAAAAACATGAAGTTTTAAAACGTGAAATTTATATTAAATTAAAATGTTGAAACTTGAAATCTTGACTAAATTAAAATAATGAAACTTGAAATGTTTCCCTTCTTCTTCCTCCTCAAATTATGTTTAGGTTTTTTTTTTCTTCCCATTTTTTCTACAGACCACATCACCGGCGGAGGGAGAGCTCGACGACGCTGTTGGACGGTCGTGAAGCCTAGGCAAAACATGACGACGATGTCACCTATTTTGCGAACCCAAACAACTCATGGCAGCGCTGTCGTGAAGAGAGAGAGAGAGGGAGGATGCCGACGATGATTGCGGAGGTTGGGTTTTGATTGGGACCCCGCCGCCGTCGATTTTCAGAGGTTGGGTTTTGATGGCGACAATGCCGGCGACCACTTTCACAGTTTGGTTTTGATGGGGAGAGAGATAGAGGAGCGGAGAGAGAAAGAAAAAGAGAAAAATGGAGAAAATGTGTTTGAGAATGATTTTTATATGATGACAATCAATTTTTTTTTAAAAAAAAGTATTAAATTTTCATTTGTGGTTACAAATAAAAGTTTCATATTGTAAGTAGTTATCTCTAACAATTTTCACTATTTTTATATACAACAATAATTATTTTTGTCAAAGGATCACTTACTTTTTCATATCTACTTGCAATTTTTTTTAATATCCTCAACTACTCTGGCAAGAATAAGTTAGTGACACATTCTTGTAAAGTTCACACCAAAATTTGAATAGAGAATCTTCAGAGTTTCAGGATCCTCAAAGCAAATCAGCCTATCTTGTTTGCTCACATTGTTCGCATTGTGAGACAATTAATCCCATACAATTAACTGATTCAGATCGAAGAGATCATACTAATGAAAAATTCAAACAAGTTCCAAAGTAATTGTTAATTAAAAACTAATCATCGATAGTTAAGAGTGAATTGTAAATGAAATATGAAAAAAAGCCCGTAGGGTGTTTGATAGTGTATATTTAGTATAACTTCTAGTGAATTCGAGTTTTTAAAACTGGATCCCCCTCCGAACCATACAATATTTGGAAAATAGGAAACTATAGCCTTCAACCATATAATTATCCACGAGATAATTTGAACCCTAGACCTTCAAGAGCAAACCATATATAGTTTGACTTTTCAAGTAAAACATTTAAATTAGGATTTAGTTACTATACATGAACGAAATAGTTTTTGAATAGTTATGTGTGAGAGAGAAAGTTAGTCACTGTTTGTTTTAATTTTAAAATCGTTAATTTTTATAGACTATTGGATTGAAATCCCAACAACCAACAACTATACATGGCCTACATAGTAGCCGAACCCTTAAATTAAATAGGGATAATTACCTTAGTAGCCATCAACTTTTGCCACCACTATTAAAATGGTGGGAATTGGTTTCAAAATGGTTATTTTTGAAAACATTATTACACTAATGACCATTCCATCCAATTCCATCAATTTCTATCAAATGAATGGTATTGTAGTAAATAAGGGGATGACATTATTTTATTTTAGATATTTTTTGGAAATAAATTTTTTCTTTTGATTTTTGAAGCATTATATTTAGTGTATGTATATACGTATAGCATATCCCACACACACACACACACACACACACACACACACATATATATATATATATATATATATATAACTTATCTCAAATATACTTTTTAGAATTTTAATCTTCTTAAAAAAGAAAAAAAAAATCTTTTCGACTTATCTCAAACATATTTTTTAGAATTTTTAGAATTTGTAGATCTTCTAAAAAAAGAATATATATATATTTCTTTTCAACTTATTTCAAATATATATTTTAGAATTTTTAGATTTTGTAGCCTTAATCTTCTATATATATATATATATATATGTTATACGTATATACACACTAAATATAATTATTTGTTTTTTTAAAAAAATAATCCCGTTATTTACCAAAATACCACTCATTGGATGTAATTGGATATAATGACCATTAGTGTAATAATGCTTACCAAAAATGACCATTTTAAAACTAATTTCCCATCTGATGACCATTTTGATAGTGATGACATAAGTTGATGGCCACCGGGGTAATTATCCCAAAAAGATTATAATGGTCATTTTTGATACCGAGTTAACAAATTGATGGCCACTAGAGTAGTTTTAAGAAAAAGTTAACGGTGTTATATCGGAATGACCATTAGTGTAATATAACGGAATGACTATTAGTGTAACATTGTTTACTAATTAAAAATATCTATTTTGAAACCAATTCCCCATCTGATGACCATTTTGATAGTGGTGGCAAGAGTTGATGGCCACCGGGGTAATTATCCCAATTAAGTACTACGATCGAAATCAATAATAGAGTTGTTGGATCAATCAAACTAGAAAAATAATAAAATCCACATGTAGCTAATTTGAAGTCTATGTTCATACACATGAAACAATTTTATTTGCCGATTGAATCAATGGAGATCAGCACTCAATTTTTTTATACATTCAATGACTATCAGCTTTAATAATCTAGGTATATATATATTTGTTACATGCTATATAATATAGTTAATGGCAGCATCACCACATATTATGATATAAATATAGTTGAAGGGATCGTATATAATAATGAAAAATTCAATCAAGTTACAAAGTAATTGTTAGTTCAAAACAAATTTCAGGTGGTTAAGAGTAAATTGTAAATGAAATATGAAAATAAGCCTGGAGGGTGCCCCCTCAAGTAAATTGTAAATGAAATAGGCCCGGAATTTTAATAATTTCACTGTTTTATAGATTCTAAGAGTCCACACAATTTTGCAGCTTTGGTATATAGACAACTCGAAAATTTCTTAGTATTATTCTAGTCTAATATTTATTCACTTGTACCAAACAATGTTTTTGCGGATTTTTCATATGTTCATGTCGTTTTGTCGTTACCATTTGCCAACTTGTAATTTTTTAAACGAATTTGTTTGCTGGTTCCTAATAAAAGTTTCCTCGGCTACTTTTTATTCAGACTCGGTAGATCTTCCATTATAAGTATGAACCAGAAATTAATTCCAATTACATGGACGGGCCCATTTAACAAGATTAAATCAAACTGTTACAAGCACATCACAACTTGAAAAGTAACTCCCATTACAAGGGGTCTCCTTTTTGGTTTATATATACCACATCTGATGGAACAACTACAACACAAGACAATAATTATTTGATTGAAAGAACGTCTTTTTTACACATTGATCGGGTGGTATTAAAGGGGTCTATTTGATTATTAATGTTCTATAATAACAGACATGATTGCACTCCAAATTCATTATATTTTTATTTGAAGTTTGTGAAATAAAAACAGTATTCAATTTTATCTTGTTAAGTTAATTAGTGGAAGCTTCTGCTTCAACGTGCTGTTTCAGCTCGTAAGGTGTTAAGCCATGTGAAGTTGAGTAGAATATTGGGGTCAAAAAATTATTGGTACTATTGAGGGGAGTATTGTGCAAATATCACCACTTTACTAATGTATGTTTAAAATGTACAATTTAACGTGTTCAGACCAAAATACTCCGAAATATTAAAACAGTGAGGATTTTATCGTTTTCTAAGTCAGAGAGAAGCAACAGTCAAACCGACGGGAAAGTAACCGACGGAAGGAGATTACACGAGAACATCTGCGATTGAAAAAGGTAAGATTTTTTTTTTCATCATTTTTCTGGTTCTTAACTTGCATTACATGTTAGAATATAGTTTTGTTGATAGAAATTGTAGAAACCTGTTAAAATAGAGATATGAGAATGATTGTGGTTTAGGTTAGGGTTTGTAATTTGGTTGAATATCAGTTGAGGAAGATGAAATCTGGTTTTTCGAGACTTTTTGCAAGAGAATCGAGCTTATTTGTTGTTGAATCGAGCTTTTATTTTCGTGAAAATTAGGTTTCCGTAAGTCGAGGTTATTTTGTAATGTTTCGAGCTTTTTTTGGATTGAATCGAGCCTTTTTGAAAGGGATCGAGTTTTTTTGAAAATGAATCGAGTTTTTTTCAATTTCAAAAGGAATCGAGCTTTTTTGAACTGAAATCGAGCTTTTTTGAAAAGGAATCGAGGTTTTTTCAGAAGGGTCCATTTTTTTTTGAATTGGATCGAGCTTTTTAGAAAGAGATCGAGCTTTTTTGAAAAGGAATCAAGCTTTTTTGAAAAGGAATCGAGTTTTTTTCAAAAGGAATCGAGATTTTTTCAATAGGGTCCTGTTATTTTAGAATTGGATAGAGCTTTTTTTGAAAGGGATCAAGCTTTTTTGAAAGGAATCGAGATTTTTTGAAAAGGAATCGAGCTTTTTAAAAAAGGAATCGAGCTTTTTTCAATAGGGTCCTGTTATTTTAGAATTGGATCGAGTTTTTTTGAAAGGGATTGAACTTTTTTGAAAGGGATCGAGCTTTTTTGAAAGGGATCGAGCTTTTTTGAAAGGGATCGAGCTTTTTTGAAAAAGAATCGAGCTTTTTTGAAAAGGAATCGAGCTTTTTTGAAAAGGAATCGAGTTTTTTTCAATAGGGTCCTGTTATTTTAGAATTGGATCGAGCTTTTTTAAAAGGGATCTAGCTTTTTTAAAAAGGGATCGAGTTTTTTTGAAAAGGAATCGAGCTTTTTTCAATAGGGTCTTTTTTTTTTAATTGGATCGAGTTTTTTTGAAAAGGAATCGAGCTATTTTCAATGGGGTCCAGTTTATTTTCAAAGGGATCGAGCTTTTTTGAAAATGAATAGAGGTTTTTTCAATAGGGTTGAGCTTTTTTTGAAATGGACCGAGCTTTTTTTACATTGGATGGAGCTTTTTCACCATGTCATCCAACTTTGTTTACATAGGATCAAGCTATTTTGTTATTGGATCGATCATTTTTTCATAGGATCGAGTTTTTTGAAAAAGGGTCGAGCTTTTTTGTCATTTGATCGAGCTTTTTTGTCATTGGATTGAGCTTTTTTGTCATACAATCGAGCTGTTTTTGAAAAGGATCGAGCTTTTTTTTTTGGACCGAGCGTTTTTTTTCATTACATTGAGACTTTTAATTTGGGTTATGAAATTTGTTCTGTTTAATGATGTTTGTATTCTGGTACATTGCAGATGACAAATAGTTTGAGGGATTCGTTTAAAACTGTAGAATGAGACTGGTACGAGGGCAAATTGACTCGACACAACCATTTGGATGCCCTTGGCCATATAGACGACGAGCTGAACCATGTCCATGTAGAATTTGCAGATGAAGATCGGCGACGGTTCATGGCGTCATGTTTTAGGCATTTCTTGACGATGCATCGGGAGATGAAGTTTTCTGATGGTATTATCCATCGGTTGCTTTTGAGGGAGTTGCATCATAACGGCCCAACAGATGAGATGCAGTTCATGTTAGGGAACCACTCGATGAGGTTTTCAAAGGTGAAATTTTGCCTGATCACCGGACTACGGTTTGGAGTTGTACCAGACACGACCAAGTATGCAGCAGTGGAGAATGACATACATCAGCGATACTTTTCTGGAGCCGATGAGGTGTCGTTGAAGGAGATTAGGGGTGTTATCACCGTCGCAGAGTTCGAAAAGGCGTACGATGCTGTCAAGCTCTGCCTCATATATATGCTCAACTGGGTACTGATGGGGGTGGATGAGAGATTCAAGATTCCAGTTTGGCAGTTTCGACTAGTTGAGGATCTCGATGCGTTCGACGTGTTCCCATGGGGTGCCAACGTGTACAGGCATGCTATTCACTCATTCAAGCATGAGCTTGACGGGCGACGAGAAGGGTTCTAGCTACGCCGGCAGGATAAGGGCGTTGACGTACACACGGTATATACCTACAACATATACGGTCTATCTATTGGTAAGAACTTCGAATTATACCAGGATGTACTTTATTGGTGTTGTCCTAACTATTTTGGTTAGTTATCGGACTTATCTTTGATACAGGTATTTGCTTTCGAGGTGATCCCTGAGTTAGCCAAAGAGTTCAGTGGCCGGAGGGTTACATATATGACTCCTCGTATTTTGAAGTGAGAGTTGACCAAACAACCGAGAGAGAAGAAGCTGTCAAAGATTTTCAAAGCCAGGGTATGTATTTAATTTGTTAATGTTTTTATTAGTTAGTATTTGTACAATTACATTGTTCTAACTAATATTTCAGATGTTTGCGAGGACGGAACTAGTGTCCACACCAGCTGAGAGACAGGCACAGTACTTTGGCGGGCTAAACGAGGGGGGGAGCCTGTATGTAAAAGATGATTGGGATGACATGCCGCCTCCCTGATCAGACTACCTTTGGCGGGATCAGGGGTACAGAGGGTGGGGTTTAACAGACAGGACCAGTGACAGTGAGGGATCTGAGCCCGCGGCTAGGGGTTTAAGGCCCAGTGACAGTGAGGGATATGAGACATACCCCCAACGGAAAAGGCATAGGCAAAAACGGGTTCAGCTTACCGCCCTCGGGCATGGTAAATCTACAGGGGATTCGTGTGGGGCCGTAGGCCGTGATGGAAAGGTTAGTTGAAAACAAAGTTTAGTGTTTTTTATTAACACGTGTTGATAGTTTTGTACTAACAATGTAGACATGATTTCAGGCTTCATGGGCAGAAATGTTGAACGATATGCGTGAAGCCCTCCAGAAGAGTGAGGAGGATTGACAACGTCAACATTTGGAGTTGATGGACATGATCCGGAAGAGTGATGAGGATCGTCAGCAACAACACTGAGTGTTACTGGATTTGATCCGGGGGCTTCAGAGGTCGACCATGCATACACACCAGAATGGCCCCCCACCTCCTGATCCAGACTTCAGTTTGAAAGACTGGACTGATAGGTATAAGGGGGGGGGCACAGACATGCCAGCTGGACGTAGTCAAGACCCGCCTACCGGGGGGGTTAGGTCCGGAGAGGCAACCTCAGTCGCATACCAGCGATAGTAGGCTTGCTTCACGTGCAGCAGTCGGGTCAGACCTCCATGTTGTCCTATCTGGGTCCATCGAGCCTTAGCGGTCCCCACCTCCCAGCACATAGACTCATCCATAACAGGCACCTCCCCCATCTACCATATCGACCCAGCCTCAGCGATTCCCACCTTCCAGCATATCGACTCAGCCACATCAGGCACCTTCCTCACTGACCATATCGACCTTGCCTCAGCGGTCCCTACCTCCCAGCACATCGACTCAGCCACAACAGGCACATCCCCCACCGACCATATCGACCCAGCCTCAGCGGTCCCCACCTCTCAGCATATCGACTCAGCCACAACAGGTACCTCTCCCATCGACTGAGATGCCCATACCATCGGAGGTTGGATGACTGCACAGTAAGCGTTTAGGTAAGCGTGACTGGCAGTTGATGAGCCCTTACACAGATCCATGCCGGCCAAAGAGGTTGTGACACGACCCGATGTCGTGGAACACGTTTTTGACTCCCACAACCTAGTGGACGCTGACCAGCTTGCTGCATACAAAGCGTTCATTAGGAACATCAACGGGGAATAGTGAGTCCAACTTCGTATGATAAAAATGTTTATGCAAATTTATGTAAAGCTAGTTCAATCATTAAACAGACGTGATGTGGAAGTGCTGGCACCAGTGGACACCGGATGGTTCATGCTTATGCAGTCCAACTTTATGGACTTGGAGGAGGACCTTCTGACGGTCCGTGGAGCAACCACGAGTGGAAACCACCCATGGCACGAGGTTGACCTGGTAAGTGTTAAAAGATGGAAATGATTTAAAATATAAACTGTTCGTATATCCTGACCTAACACCGTATGCATACTAATACAGGTCCTGATTCCGTGCAACGTTGGGGGCCAATATTGGTTGGTGGTGACCGTCGACCTTATACAAGGGAAGATTGACATTTTTGACCCCTGGAGATAAGAAGTCCCTTATCATATCAGGCACCAGCAGGTTCGGCCATTACGGTGGTTTTTACCCTCCATGTTGAGTGACGCGGGGTTCCAAACTGCACGGCAATGTGGTAGTCGGGCGTTCCCTCCGGAAAATAAGCCCTTCTCGGTTGGACTGGTGCATACGTCTATAGTCCCCCAATAAAAAAAATCGTAAGACATTCTATTTAATTCACGTGCTTAGATTTTCTTTAAGAAAGATTTCTAACCGTGTTTTATGTGTCCAATTGCAGAGGTAACTGTGGTCCCCATACGTGGAGACTTATCGAGTACATACTGGCGGGTCGAAGGCCTTTTGATTGGTCAGAGGACGACATGGGGATCATTCGGAAGAAAATGGTTGTGGAGATTTTTTGTAACTCCAGGCCCGTCTAGTGATTGGTTGTATATTACCATTTTTTATGTACAAAGACAAGACATGTAATTAATTCATGAATATTAATTCATTCATTATTCATTCATTAATTACCATTTTTTATGTACAAAGACAAGACATGTAATTAATTCATGAATATTAATTCATTCATTATTCATTCATTACTATTAATTAATTCATTAATAAGTGATTATTGCAATTCCAAATTATTACAATCCGATACAATTCCAAATGTTTACAATGTGATCAAAACTTTGTTATTCATTCCCTATTAGAGTCAATGTTAGGGCACGTCTGTTTGTTGTATCCAATGGAATGACAGATGCTACACTTGCGGTGGTATTCATCGGGAACACCTCTGCTTGGACATTCATTAACCATAGGTGGATTAGAACATCTCCTGGAATTATGCCCTGGTTGTCCACATCTTCTACATGATTATGTAGTTGTCCTCTCCAAATATGAGACATGATGATCCGCACGTGGCCGTCCTGCTTGTCTCATGGAGTTTGGATTCAAGACCACTCTCTGAGCAATGTCAGAGGGCACAACCCAAGTGGAAGGATCTCCCACCGACATAATAGGAACCGAGTACGTGTCAATAAGTGTCTGTCTCTTGTAGTAGTCCGAACACAAAGTTGTCAAGTCCAAGTTTCGCTCCCTGTAAAAAACATAGTACATCAATCACCTACATGTTTCAGTAATAATCACCTCACAGTAAAACTTGAAAGTAATGTACCGTGCCACCGCAAGAGTGTGAGAACAGGGAAAATGATCCATTTGGAATTTGTTGCAAGTATAAGTCTTCTGGGTTAAATCAACAGTCCACTGTTTTCTAGACCGCTTGACCGAGAAAATATTACAGTTTACTGGATTTACGGTAAAAAAACCACATTTCTCCACACGTTTTAAGAGCACAAGATGTGATGCGTCGGTCAACTGATGACGCATGGTTTGTGCAGCTCGATAGCGATCGTGAAACCACCGTTGTAGCATATTCCTAATGAATTCAGCCAGAGTCAACATATGCAGGTGGCATGCAAATTTTAGGCATGAGTTTATGCATTCTGCAACATTTGTTGTCATCACCCTGTACCTTCTTTTTGGGCAGTGTACACGGGACCACTTGTGTGGACCAACATCTATTACATAATCATATGCATTATGGTGTAAGTTTCTTAACTCTTTCATATGCCGGTTATATTCAAACTCGGTGTATGCGCGGGTTGCTTTGTCCATTATTACGGCAACATCCTTCCTATGAAATCGCTTCTTAATATTTTCAGCAAAGTGCTAACAACATATGGTATGGGTGGCATAAGGGAGCACTTTAGAAATCCCTGCTTCAATGCTTGGATGCCTATCGGAAATGAAAACTAGCTCATCAATATGACCTAGGGCACCCTTCAAGCAATCCAAAAACCATTCCCATGAAAGGTTGTTTTCTGAGTCGCCGTACCCAAAAGCAAGTGGATACACCTGTTCATTCTCATCTTGTGTTGTTGTAACAAACATTGTACCCCAGAATCGTCCCTTCAAATAGGTACCATCAACGGTAATGACTGGATATATACAAGTCCGGAATCCTCTAAGTGAGGCACTAACCGATATGAAAAAGTATAGAAATTTACCATCTTCGTCGCACTGTAAGTCAGTGATTGTGCCGGGATTTGTTTATTCCAAAACGTAGCCAAATGATGAAAGCAGTTGGAAGGTTTCCTCATGCGTTTCATATGTCAGTGACAATGCATAATCGAAGGCGGCGTGTGCCTTACTGTACATGATTTGGATTCCATACATTGATTTTATGTCTGCGATTATGTCCTTCGGACGCATTAGTCGACCATCTTGTTGTTGAAGTCTAGGTGCAATAACTTCTCCAATTGTGACTGCACTAGCTTGTCAGTGCCGACGGTGAATTTCCTCTAACGAACAAGTGTGTTCGTTGACAAAACTTCTTACTTGAAAGTATGTGTCTTCATCTCTCCTCACCGCTCTTAACTTCCACGTACAATTTCCCATTAAACAAACTAGATGTAATGTTGTCTTATTGGACCTTTTCACCTTCCACTCGAAGTTCTGCCGCATTGCAAAATGGCCTACTAATCTATTTAAATCCTTTTTCGTTGGAAAACATTGCCCTTTATATATCATCCTTGTAGGTTCATCTTCAACCAAGTTTCTGTTTCCACCCATACCAAACGAGTATGATTTTGATCCTTGAATAACCCATGTTATGACATTATCAGAATCATCTGGAGTTACATTAGCCCGGACCTCGGAGTTCCCAACTATATCTGGTTCACTGAACTAAATCTATGTACACGTCTTACACATCTTTCCGTTTCGACAGGTTCTTCATCATCCTCATTGTTCTGTACATTATCTACCGGATTCAAATTGCCCTCATTATCCATCTCATGAATCCGCCCAACATTCGGTGTTGTATTTTGGTCATTGTTGATGTCATTGTAGATCTCATTGTATTGTTGGTTGTACTGCCTTACATTCATCTCAATTTGACAACTAAATACATCATCAAATTGAGGTCCCAATGTATTATCATGGGCGGCTACTTTCGGTGGGATAACGCATATGTTTTTTCGACCATCAATCCCGCTTTTTTTCTGTGAGGGATCACCCTATCTTCCCCTAGCATAAACTGAACATCATCATTGTTTCTTATTAATGTACGACATGTAGTCCTAGGAACAATTGATAGAGACTGTAGATCAGCACTGCATTTATTCTCATCAAACTTCATAATGGTTTGCACGATCGACACCAGTTCGTCGTAACTCAAATTCTTTGACACATACAAACCTTAGTTATCGGAACCTAAATACCTCTGATTTTCGTCAGATAATTGCTCTCATCGACCGTTGTAAGATATGACTACTCTCACCCTATCCATTGTCCTATCAAAATCATCATCAAAAACCATTATTAAGAAATAAATATTTAATATTAATTTTACATTTATAAAGGATTATTAAACAAAAATCATAAGTGTAAGCGATCGAGATTTTTTTTACTGATCGAGCTTTTTTTAACGGAATCGAGCTTTTTTGGTTCAGGACCGAGCTCTATTTGTACATCATCGACCTTTTTTAAATATGAATCGAGCTTTTTTTCATATGGCTCGAGCTTTTTTCAAATATGGATCGACCTTTTTATTTTAGGGATTGAGTTTTTTTTTTGTGAGGAATCGAGCTTTTATTGTGCGGGATCGAGCTTTCTTGTGCGGGATCGAGCTTTTTTGTGCGAGATCGATCTTTTTTTGTGAGGGATCGAGCTTTTTTTTAGAGGGATCGAACTTTTTTGTGAGGGATCGAACTTTTTTTGTGAGGGATCGAGCTTTTTTATGAGGGATCGAGCTTTTTATGTGAGGGATCCAGATTTCTATGTGAGAGATCGAGCTTTTTTTATGATGGATCGAGCATTTTTATAATTTGATCGATCTTTTTTTCAAATGTTTCGAGCTTTTTTTTAATGGTTTTCAGCTTTTATACCCAAAATTTTAAACATAACTTATTATAACGGTGACATCACTGCAACTCACCAAAAAAATAAAGTGACACTTCTCACAATTTACAAGTAAAATATTTGTGTTATTTTTTTTCAGATATGTTCAATTTGCTTCGTTTGCATTTCTCATGGCAGAGAACTGACAATTTTAATATTTTTATCTGCATTTATTTATCCACTTGTATCAAACAAAACACTGTTTGTTCATGTGTGATGTGTCCATGTCGTTTTGTGCTTTTGTTTGTCACCATTTAACAACTCCCTGGAAATATTATAGTTGAATGATTCCATTCACAAGTTTTCAGATACTTTAATACAAACACTAATTATTTTGGTTGAATGATCATTTGCATTTTAATATCCACTTGCAATTTCTTTAATATCCTCAACTAATCAGGCAATAGAATAAATTAGTGACACATTCTTGGAAAGTTCACACCAAAATTTGACTTATGATTTTCATAATAGCAAACCAGTCTCTCTGGCTTGATCTCATTGTTCTCTTTGTGCGGCAATTAATAATCCTTTTTGACAACCAAAACCAAAACCATCTCAATGGCAGAGCTCATTCTTTCTGCAGTCCTTCCTGTGTTGTTTGAAAAATTGATGTCTCGTGAACTGCTCAGCTTTGCCACTCAAGAAGGTGTACGTTCAAAGCTCAAAAAATGGGAAGAAACATTGAAGATGATTGAGGCATTGCTCAACCATGCAGAGAAGAGGCAGCTGGATAATGAAGCTGTGAAGCTGTGGCTGGACAAGCTCCAAGATTTGGCTTACGACGCAGAGGACATCTTGGATGAGTATGCAACTGAGGCTTTGAGAAGAAAGTTGAAGATAGAAGAGCATCAGGCTAGCACTAGCAGGGCTCGCAAGCTCATTCCTGCTTTCTGCATTGGTTGCACTCCAAGTGATTTATGGCCTGATTTCAGTATGCGCTCCAAGATAGATGATGTTACCAGCCGGCTGGAAGAACTACGACTAGAAACAGATCTACTTGGGTTGGAGAAGATTGAGGGACGGAGATTGACTGCTTTAGGGGAAACACGAGACACTACGTGTTTGCCCACTGAAGCTGTTGTTTATGGGAGAGATCAAGACAAAGCCAATATAATTGAAATGGTATTGAGGGGTGAACCAGGTGATGCCAACTTTGGTGTAATACCCATCGTGGGGATGGGGGGAATTGGTAAAACAACTCTGGTTCAGGAGGTTTACAATGATGACGCAGTAAAGGATTTCGACCACAAAGCATGGGTCTGTGTCTCCGACGATTTTGATGTTTTGCGAATCTCAAATGCAATTCTCCGGTCAATCACTCTCCTCTCTAGTGATTACCAGGATTTAAATTCAGTGCATATTAAATTGAAAGAGGTACTAAATGGAAAGAAATTCTTGCTTGTTTTGGATGATGTTTGGAGTCATGATGATAAATCGTGGCAAACCCTCAAATCTCCGTTTATGTTTGGAGCACTAGGAAGCAAAGTTATCGTGACGACCCGACTTGAAGAGGTAGCATTAACTGTGAGGCCAAGAGGATATTACAAGTTGGATCATTTATCAGATGACAACTGTTGGTCGTTATTCAAGAAGTATGCTTTTGAGGGTAAGGATGATGTTGCAGATTGGAATGTGGAAGGATTTCGTCCAAAAGTTGTTCAAAACTGCAAAGGATTACCCTTGGCGGCATTTTGCACCGCAAAGATACAGAAGATGAGTGGATAGATATTTTGAACAGCAAAATATGGGATCAACCTGGAGCAGACAGTGTTCTTCCTGTGTTGAAGTTAAGCTACAATCATCTTCCTTCATATTTAAAGAGATGTTTTGCATATTGTGCAATTTTTCCGAAGGACTATGAGTTTGAAATGGAAGAGCTTGTTCTTTTATGGATGGCTGAAGGTCTTGTTCAGCAATCAAGAGACAACAAGCAGTTGGAAAAGTTAGGCGGTGAGTACTTTCGTAACCTACTATCGAGATCAATCTTTCAAATATCAAATACCGATAATTCTAAATATATAATGCATGACCTTGTTAATGATTTGGCTCAAAGGTTTTTGAAAAAGTAAGTTTTAGGTCGGAGGATGAATTGTACTCCAATAGTCAATCAAGAATATCTAAAAAGACGCGTTATGCTTCTTACGTATGTCGTCTTCGTAATCGAAAAAGTAATTTTGAAGTCTTCAATGAAGCTAAGCACTTAAGGACACACTTGTCAATTCCCCCAATAAACCACAAGGCTCATTCCTATTATATTAGTAATACAGTTGTTCCTGATTTATTGTTGAGGTTCAAAAAGTTGAGGGTATTATCGTTGCAAGAATATTATATTGTTGAACTACCCAATTCAATTGGTGGCTTAAGACTTCTTAGGTACCTCAATCTATCCGGTAGTGAAATCAGAAGTTTACCTGAATCGGTAAACTCAATGTGCAACTTGCAAACTTTGATACTAAGAGGTTGTTCCAAACTCTTGAAATGGCCTTGTAGTATGGGGAATTTAATTAACTTATGTCATGTTGATATCTTTGGTGTATCTTCAATAAAAGAGATGCCGGTGGGAATAAGAAAATGGGAATGCCTCCGAACTTTATCTAACTTTATTGTGGGTAAAGATTCTAAATCTAGTTTGAAAGATTTGAAGAACTTAAAGTTTCTTTGGGGAGAACTTCACATTTCCAGATTAGAAAATGTGATTGATCTTGAAGACATATTAAGTGATAAGAAAGACCTAAAAGTGCTTTTACTAGAATGGGGATCTAGTTTTGAAGAATCAAGGAATGAGGAAGTAGATAAAAAAGTACTTGATATGCTTCGACCTCATCAAAATCTAGAAAAGCTCACAATAAAATGTTACGGGGGTACAAAGTTTTCTTCTTGGATTGGAAATAGCTCATTCTCCAAGTGTAAGATGACAATCTTAGAGTTGGTAGATTGTTGGAAATGCACATCCTTGCCTTCACTTGGGCTGTTAGGCTCTCTTAAGAGTCTCATTGTCAAGGGTATGAATGGAGTTAAAAGCGTCGGTTCAGAATTTTACGGGGAGTACTGCTCAAATCCTTTCCAATCTTTGGAGACTCTCTATTTTGAGAATTTAGAAGAATGGGAGTGTTGGGATCCCGTCAAAGAAAATGAGAGCTTTCCTAAGCTCCAAGAGCTTTCCATTGTATACTGTCCAAGACTCTCAGAAAGATTACCCAGCAATCTTTGTTCGTTGAAGAAGCTTGTGATTCGCAGATGTGAGCAGTTGGTGGTTTCATTAACAGACATTCCAACGCTATGTGAAGTGGAGTTTGATCGATGCAAGAAGATTTTGTGCAGTAATTCAGCTGATTTTGAGTCATTAGAATCTATGACTCTTTCAAATATTTCAGATTTTGGTGATTGGCCACGGCAGGAATTTAAAAAAGTTGATAGTCTAATTATTGCGGGTTGTGAAGAGCTGATAGATACGTGGCAGAATGAGATTTTCCTTGAGAAGCCACCTCAAGGGTGGCATAGTCTAAACTCACTAAGAGAGCTTCGTTTTACAAATTGCAACTCCCTCACAACTTTACTGGAGGGAATTAAACAGACGAATGTACAAGTGGAGGAATTGACAATTTATGGTTGTAGTTCTCTAAATTCCACTTTTAGAGGAAAACTACCTCGATCTCTGAAGAAGCTTCAAATCCTCAGTTGTGAGAAATTTCAATGTTTGTTGGATGATAATGAGGATACTTGCAGTTCATCATCTTCCAAGTTTCAGTTCCCAGCATGTTTACTTGTTTTCTCTATCTATATGGTGATTTTGCTCGTGGATAAAATAGCTAACATGATATCTTGCCATTATGTACCGGTTCACTCAGACTGATTTTGATTAAAACTGTAAAATGCTGATGGTATCATCTACAGACTAGAATGTTCAATTGTTACATATGTTCATGATGCTACTTTTCTTTCAATTTAATGAGATTATGGTTGGCCATTGCCATTGGTTTATTGATGCACCTATTTTAGGGGTTGATGCACTTGATTGCAAGATCGGCTTTCTACTAGCAGGGGTATTCCACTTTATTTGGTATGTCCTATCATAATCAATCCAATGATAATTTGATTTGGTCTAAAATTTTATCATCATTATAAACATTTAAACAGCTTCATGCAAATAAGTTCTCACTGTTGAAATGTATACGTGGTCCAGTAATAGGAGGAATTACAACTTATTTAAATGATTTCTTTCTTTTTTCGGGAATTGATTTAGTTTATTTGAATTTATAGAACATATGTATGATGTTATGGTCTTGAGGTAACAATGTTCAAATTGTCAGAAAACTTCAATGATGTTTATGATGGGACAAAATATGCTGCAAAATCGTTTCACAAAGGCTGTATTCTACTCCAGTGGGTTTATGAGTTGGAGTCCTTTATGTTCTGTGTTTCAATGGGTGATAAAGGCTGGACCACTTGAGGTGCTGTGTTATGTGCTGAAATTTAGGTTATTCAGTTTTTTTTTTTTTTTTTTTTTTTTTGGAGATGCTAGTAATACTATTTGTTTACATTAAAGACTAAATTTTTATATTTTTCAAAGGGCTTTGCAGCAACGTTATAAGGAGTTTGCAAGGTTGGAATGTAGTTCCTTTGCCGAAATAAGCATGCAAAAGAGATAAAAGGAAAAAAGTGGTCAAAAATAGAAGACATCCCTTGTGTTTATATAGATGACAATTTCATCTATGTTTCACAGGATTAGTTCTCACCCCATACTCATCATCTTCTAAACCAGGTATTCCATTTACAACAGCAAAACAAATTTTCATTTTTTAATGTTTTAATAATCTATTATAATCCTCCGTTTTACTAACTCATCTGTATTTTTACTTTTCAGATGCTATCAATCCCGTCTTATTTAACTATTTAGATGCTTAGATTGACTTGCAAAATTTTGGATTCAGGTTAGTAAATTTTATTGTACGTATTTTATTTTTGGTTGATTAAGTCCAATAACATACATTCAAATTAATTTAACTGTATTTGTCTACTGTATAGATGTTTACATCAAGTTGATGAATATCAAATTTTTAGTACCGTGATGCTGCTGCTAAGATATATGTTCTGCTATGGTCGGACCATGTGAGGTGCGGGTTTACATGTGAGATGTTAATAACTTAATATTATCTGTGTATATTAGAGACTAATATCTGCATTTTTAAAGGGGCTTTGGTGCAAAGTTATGAAGAGACTGTAAGGTTGGGCTGTAGTTCCACATTTTGTCGTGCCAGTAAAAGTGCTTCTGCTGCTGCATATGTTGCCATGGATGCGAAGACCAACAGAGATTAAACAATTTCCCGTATCTGAAGTTGTAAATTGGACTATTCAAGCCTATTAGAGATCTCAAAAGAGTCAAAATTAAGCAGATTCTTGATCCAGCATCATCTACTTATAATAGGGCTGTTGTTGCTGCTTTGACTTTCCCTGATCCTAATAAGTGTTTCAAGATAACCGACATCCCTTTCGTTAAGGTAGATTGAAAATTCATCGGTAACTCATTCATTCTTAACTTCTATCTCAGGTAACTTATATTTCTGCAATTTTTGTGAGTTTTTTGCTGCAGAATTATGAAGAGTTTGCAAGGTCCGGTTGTAGCAACAAATTTCCACTTTTTCTATGATAAGCAGTTCGAGACTAACTTCATTGAGAACTGAACATTGATTTAGCTCAAAATAGGTAATTTCATATACAAATACACAAGAAGATGATTAAAACAATTGCTTGTAATATGTTTTTCTAACAATAATTTTCTGTCCTGTTTTAATTACTATGACTGTCAATCACTTGAATCAATTCTTCTTACCTCCAACATTGTTGTATTGTAGCTGATATCAGTCTCGAACCAATCTCTACCATCTGTACTATAGTACGGTACGGATTCAAATTGGTTAGACCAGTCTAGAATATTCTACCAACTCAAAGTAAACGTTCTCCAACATTTATTCTAGAGTATAATATACAAAAAAAAAAAAAAAATACACATCTCTTCTCTTGATAACAAGTATTATAATTTTTATCATAAAGCACTCTTGTCCAAACTTATATCTCGGTACAACATCTCTTAATTGATGTCATTAATGATGTAAAAATTCATACAGGGATTGTTTGTCTACCAACATTGTTGTCGTTGTTTTATAATATATTAGTAATGTCTAAAGTTGTATCAATTCCTTATTCAGCCGAAGAAGCTGTTATGCTACTCAGACAGTGTTAGGTGTTGCACCTGTTGGATTGTGCAGCCAAAATAGGTATGCCCATTTATTACAGCAAAATAGAGGAAACAAACCATTTCTAATTTTTTTTTATAGCTTCAATGATCAGTTCTAATACTTTGTTTAGTGTTTTGAAATTATGTGCATTTTCACTTGAAGAGTTTGATTTATTCAAATCTATAAATCAGCACTGAGTTTTCGTGGAAGCTGACCTGTAGATTGGAGGCTGTCTTGTTTGTGGAACATCTCTGTCCTTTTGTGTGTACGTCACTCTCTTAGATTGCTGCCTATGTTTCTGTGCCTTGTTCAATTGTACGTTGTTGCTTCTTGACTACTTACATCTGAGTATTTGATGTGCTGCTCTATCTTGGAACATGGTGATTCTATTCAATGTTGGAAGATCTTAAAATATTTTTGAATCAGTTTTAAAATCTTTTTGAATAATCTCAGGATTGAAAGATCTTATGGAAGATTTACAGATTCCCAGAAAAATCCTTGAAGCCTCTCTACATGCTTTTCAAACTTTTATATATTTACTGCTTTTTTAAAAGATGCTTATGACATCTTTTTAAATGATGTTTATAAGGGAACAGAATATGGTGCAGAATCATTCCGCAGACACTGTATTGATTTTGTTTCCTCCGTCTAGACTTGTGGTTCTGTGTTTTAATCGGTGATAATGCTGCTCAGATATGTTCTGCTATGGTTGGACCAGATGAGGTGCAGCGTTATATGTTAAATTTTTTGTTTTGTAGTTTTTTGTATGACCGAAAACTTTTGAGATGCTAACACTAAATGCTTATAATAGAGACTATGTTTTTAAAAGTGTTCTGCTTCACAGCTATGAGGAGGTTGCGAGGATAGGCTGGAGTTCAACATTATTTCCTGCTTTCAAAGAGCCTCTTTAGCTGCATATGTTGGCATGGAAGTGAGAGCATGAGAGCATTGAATATTTGAATGTGCAAGCCCATCAGAGATCTCAAAACATGCAAAATTGACTCAGAAATGAGAGCATTGATTGGAAAAGTTGGATATTATGTACATAAATGATTTTAAGAATTTAGTCCTCCTCTCTGCTTTGCCAAGGAAGATGCTGCAGGTAGGTCCTTGTATACCATTCTATTTTCGGCCTTCAGCTGCCAACCTCGATCGATACCCTCAGAAGATGAGCTTTCTCGCATTAGGCTTGTGCGCTTGTGAATGGTTTTTCATCGTCTGTTCTGATAACATGGGTAAGACATCCTCCTTTCTGGGAAACATTTTCTTGTGTTTTGTAACATAAAAGTAAATATTGAATATGGTAATCAGGCTCCAAAAACAAGAATTAAAATACTTAATTCGTGTTAACATACACTATTCAGACGGTTTTATTTTTCCTATTTTTGGAATTGATTCAGTTACTTTTTGAATTCACAGGACAACAATAATGATACTCCACACGATCCTCCGCTTGATCAAATGCAGCCACCGTGACAATCATGAGTGCTTCTAGTGCAACATTTTCTATGACAGGCAGTCTTAGGTTAGTATCAAGGAGCACTCAACATACATTTTGGCTTCAAATTTTCATGTCTATGCTGCTCCTTTGAAAAATGTTCAAGATGGCTAATATGTTATAGGATTGCTTATCTATAGGATTCGTGCAAATAGCGAAGTCAAGACTTTAGAGGAATTCTTTTCTTAATGAGAGTCAGAATTATGACTTGGTAATCATCTAAGACATGTAATAGCAGCTCATAAAATTTTTGGGCGAAGGAAGTTAGTGATTCAGGATTATAACAGTTTCTTTGCTCTTATTTTTAGGGGAATGCTAATCTCTTTTTCCACATTCTGCTGCCAATCAGTTGATGCATTTGATTGTAAGATGGGCTTTCTCATGATAAGCTAATTATATGAATTCTGGGGTCTAGCACACTGTTTTCAATTTTATTTGGTACGAGCAATTAAGTTCTCATTTTGACTGTTTTAACTTCTAACACATTCTCATCTTGAATAAAAAACGAAAAGAAAAAAGGAATAGCACAACAGTGACACAGTGTTATTCACATTGTCTTAATTTTATTAATTCACTTGTGAGATGTTTTTCAAGCTTATTTGATTGTCCACTCATGTTTCATTGAATTATGAAGAAAGGCTCGTATTGATTTGCAAATATAGTATTAATCAAATTTCCTATATTAGAAAGCAACTTCGAGAGAAACAATTATGGATATCAAAAATTGTAAGGTGTACAATGGATTTAGGTCAGCTTTGATCTTGATGTGAAAAAGCTCGAGGTAAGGTACCAATATCCAATCTTCATTTTCCGGTTGATGTTGCATGTTCAGTATTGTATGTTACAGCTTTCAATAGATACAGGATTTTCTAATTGAAGTTTGCTGCTACTCTAATTGAAGTTTTAGTCATCTCAAAAGCTGTAAAATGCTATATTCTTCTAGAGACTGGATTTTTCGGTTGTTTTCTGTAGCTGAGTTCGAGTCGTTTCTGTAGTGCTGTTCTTCAATCAAGTTCTTATGCTTCTGCATTGAATGGCTGCTCATGCTAATTAGATGTAGATTGTAATATATGTAAAATCTTAGTAGCTAGATGCTGCTACTATCTGCTTTTAATGGAGGGACTAAACTGATGAAATTTTGGTTTGATTATAGTTCCACATTTTGTCCTGCTTGTAAAAGAGCTGCTGCAACTGCATACTTTGTCACGTAAGCAAAGAGCAACAGAGATCAAACAGCATCGTGAATCGATGATTAAGACTGTTGATACAAATATATTCCTTTCTTCAGTTGCTGATTAGTTTGTGGATTTACTTGCAAGACGAACTTTCTCACTGTGAGCCAATATGCAATTTTTTGCCTAGCATCCTACTATGGTGGTTTCTTCTACTACAAATTTCCATTTATTCTACGATCGGCAGCTGGAGGCTAATATCAATGAACACTGAACTGAAAGTAGATTTAGTTAATCCGAGGTAATTTCATCTACAATTACTCAAGCTTTTCCCCTCTTGTTGGATTTTGCTCAAAAAATACATGCTTGTGATATGTTTTACTAATTTATCATACTTCTTACCTCTTATGTCTTGTGATCGGAAACAAAAATTGTTTGCTTTGATTGATGTAAGGCATTATGAGTCCAATTTGTCCCTATTGTCTTTATGCCTTCAATATTTAAGGTATCTACTCAATGCAAGACAAGGCTTTATCTAAATTTATGTAAACAGTAAAGTTGAGAAATGATGTATGTAAGCGACTTAATTCCTGTAATTCTCATTTGGTTATAATTTTAAAAGCTTATCTCATAGGACATTGTAATTTTCTGCCCTATTGTTAAAACTATTTCTGCCAACTGTATAGTGCTGGAATTAATTCATGTTTCTTCCCCTGTTGCTGTATTGTAGCTGATATCAAGCTCGAACCAAGCTCTACCACTGTGGTATGGATTCAAATCGATTAGGCAAGTCAAAAATATTCTACGAACTCAACCAAGCATTCTCAAACATTTATTCTAGAGTATAGTACTTGAAAAACACATCTCCCCTAATAGTAAGTACTATAATTTGTATCATAAAGCACTCATGTTATAAATGGTGTAAAATTTCTTACAGGGATTGTTTGTCTACCATCATTGTTGCAGCTGGTTTATAATCTACAGATGAAGACTAAAGATGTGGAAGGCTGTATTCCTGTTTCTGTTTTTTCTTGCGGAGTTGAAGTCTTTGCTCTGAATTTCTCTTAAAAGCTGTTATGATGCTAGGTTGTATTATATATTGGAGATTATGCTACTCGGAGGTGTTTGTCTGCTGCTGCTAGCTGACCTGAGACAGTGAATTTCTTAGAAGCTGTTATGATGCTCGGTTGGATTGCGAAAACTTGAATCGGTAATGCTGGGCTACTCTGATGCATATATCACGGTGGTAGACCTCCTGTGGAGTGACAGTTTTACCCCCCTAGGGTTTTGGTATTTAACCTATAGTATTGTTTAGGGATTCGATATGGGAGACAACTGTTTCACCATTGTAAACATCAATTTGATGGTAGAAAATTGAGTGTTATAGCGTTCTATGGAGGTGTCACATTGATTGTCGAACCACGTAAAATGTCGTGCCTCTTTGTTTTTGTATGTGTTTCATTTGATTGCCTAGTATTCAAACTTTATCGTTCTTTTTTGCACCATCATCATAAAATATGTTTATTTGAGAAATTATGTTATTCCTTATGTTGTAAACTTGTAATTGATTCATATATACAATTTTCAACAAATTCAAAACCGATCGTTGATTTTCGATGTTCAAACTCATCAACCGTCGTCTTAATATGATGCAATTTCGATACCTTTATTCATTAATTCATTTGAATAGCAAGAGCTAGAACAATGCAACCTCAAATTTGAAAAACAGTATTATTTTCTCTTTCCCCAAACTATTACATACAGTTTGAACTCAATTGAATCTTCGTGTTGTATTTTCCTGAATGAAGTTATGTTTCCTAAAAAAAATGATTCAAATATACCATGTGTTATTACAAAGTGAAGGGCAGTTTAGTTTGATCAATAAAACTAACTTCCACCACCTAGCACATACTTATTAATCAAATAGTTCAAGATTCCAAGTTAACAGTGCAGAACCTCATTTGTAATTCATTAACCATGTGAGATGTTGATCGCACATTTATATATCTATTTTAGGCCCTCATTTTCTACTGTTTTGTGCTTGTTTCTCAGGTAAAATCAGGTATTTTATGGTGTAAATAAATGTTTAAGTTAAAAATGGAGTTTCGGGAAGAATTGGTGAAATTTAGAGAAATCAGGGGCAAAAGTGCATAATTCAATGCAAGATTGAAGCTTCGGTGATTTCGGAAGATTAAAGGCATCAAAAAGGTAATTCGCCATCAAATCAGGCCAATAAGCAGCCACGTCATAAGTGAAACGGTGCGTTTTGGAGCAGCTCAAATCAGCTTCTAAACGCACCCCAGTCCGCTGCTAAATACTCTCAACACATCACCTTCAGGCAAATTACACCAAAGCCCCCAAAGGGTATTTTCGTAATTGGTTACTAAGAGTACTTTTGTAATTTACTAAATTCGTACATTAGCTATAAAACCCAGCCTCCTTGTCCAAAAATCAACCAAGAGAGAGCTCTCCTAGCTCTCATTCACTCTCCACAACACCATGCTCCACCAAATCTACCCATTTCTATACAAAAGTACAAAACCTACATATTTCTTCACCAAAATCACAAACTCCACCATACAAACCTCCATTGCTACACATTGCAGCTTGGGCTTGGAAGAAGGAAAAGAAAACCAACTTGATCAAGCTTGGAAAAGAGCTCACCATGTCCATAATGGGTTCTTTCTCTTTTTCCTCTCTTACTTTCCTTTTGTTTATGTCAAATGTGTAACTAAACTTGGGAGATTGATGTGTATTTGTTAATTATTCATGTAAGTGGTTGAGCCATCTCTAAATATATCAATTTATGCTTTGCTATTGTTGATTTGAGCCTGATTTCGTGACATGAAAGTTAATGGTTGACGAATTATTGACATGCAAACATGTTTTCTAGCATTTGAGAAATCGAAATTCATGTATGGATGACCATTGATGCATGGGTCTTGATTCTAAGCTAGATGGATGAAGAATTGTTTGATTTGTGCATGAACATGCTTGATTAAGTGATTCTTGTGCTCTTGAGCTTGAAGGTTATCTCTCTTGTCATTCTACGACCTTAGGTGGTTAGAGATTGATGAACTTGTGTCTAAATTGGTTAATTGATTATGCTTGCCATTATATGACCTTAGGTGGTTAGTAGGTGATTAATTAGGTAAAGACAAAAGCTTGTGTACTTAATTTGTAAATTGACTAATGAATTGGATAATTTCTTGTACCACATCGCTTTCCTAGCATTCCCCATCACCATTACAATTGCATTATTCTTTTATGACCATTACTTGAGTTGTAGTTAGTTTAGTTAATTTGCATTTAGTTGTAATCGTGTACCGAACTTGCCATCAACAATCTCGATTTTTCTTTTAATGCACATGGTTATATTTGAATAAATTGAGACGAGAACTAGCTTTAGATATCACACCTGCTTGAGGACAAACCCTTGCTTAGCATTATACGAATTGAACGATTCGTGCAATTGCAAGGAGATTTTTTTTTTTTAGATATAACTTGATCATTATATATGTGCTCCATCAAAGTTCAAATGAGGTGTGACACTATGACACGGTTTATTTTTGTGTCCACATACTGAGCAGATAAAACAACAAACTTTGAATTCTGTTTTGTTTCAACTTTCAAGTCATAGTCTATTTTGCATTCCTCATAAACAGAGAACCTACATTTTTATCTGCAAATTGTAGTAGCTAATGTTACAATTCCATGTCTCTAAAATTTCTACAACAAATTCCAAGCATGCTTTCAAGGAATCTGATTTTATTATCAATTAAGCCACAATACAACCACTAAATTTTCATCAGAGTTCATGAAAAGTTTTCTTTCTAGTCTTCATCAATTTGCACTACTTTCTATAGTTTGAGAGCACTAATATAATATTTCATATATGATTAGCGTGTGCAGCATTGTAAATGGACTCCAATGTACTCCAACATGCAATTAATTTTATTTGAATAATATTATTCTATATATCAATTTAAATCATAAACATTGATTTTCGATATCCAAAATTATTCAAGCTTCCGCACACTAACAATTCTCTCTTATTACAATCACAATCACAATTAGTTGTTAATGTGTATAGTCAACTAAAATGTTTTCTTGATATAGAATGCTAACAAATCTTCAAGGAAAGAAAAACAGGGCCTTGATATTATAATAATGTTCGGAAAATATCAGGAGCATACCAGTTTTAACATCTGCAGATACATCTGCTAGTAAGAAAATCCATTTTAGAAAAAGGAAAGAAAAAAAAAACTACAACTTCCCTTGATGTAACCCAGCGATAACCAGGTGATGAGTGTAAGGTGCAACAACACCCTTTCTATTACTCATTTAGGAGTTTTATCAAACACTTAGTGGGCAATTCTTTAAACTGACACAAGCACATCTCAAAATCTTTAAATGGACTAAATAATAAATCGTAAGAAAACACAATCAAACCAAGAACATACAAACCACAGCACAACATGAATAGAAAGATACAGGAGATTACCTCCGATGAACAAGAATTATTTTGACGATAAATGGGATTGGATTTGTTGTACAAACTCGCCATAGATCACAAAACCAATTGATGCTTAAGCTGCTACTGATGCCACCACCGTGTTGGACCACTATAATTATTTGGAATTTAATTATAGTTAAAGTATGTAAATATCATTTATTTATTGTATTAAAACAAAGTTATTTTATCTTTTCTATATCAAATTCACTATTATTATTGTAATAAAGTCTAAAAATATTATTATTGAGATAACATTTCCACCTTTTTCTAATTTTTTTTTTTTTAAAATTTAAAAATTATTTTAATAAAACAGTCAATTACATCTTTATTTTATAAATAAAATTACAATTTGTTTCTAGTTTAGTCTTTTACTACTTTTATATAATTGTTTTTTTATTAATATTTTACAAGCACCGTTGTTAAAAATATTCAAAAATAAAATAAAAAAATATATACATATGATAAAAAAAAAATTACGATGATAAACTTTCAAATATAAATAAATAAAAATATACATGTGTTACCGATAATGGACAAAATTATTTTGATGTTCTACAAAGCATCCAAGGTGACAACTGATAACAACGTAGGGCAATGGCCACCATCCCTAAAACAAGTTTTAAAAATTTTATATTAAAAAAAGTTTTAAAAATTATGAAATTATCTTTATAGTTTAAAAGTTTTTCATTTTGGTCTCTTTGATTTTTTTAATTTTTTTTTGTATTTCAGCCTATACCACTGTGTAGTATATATATATTTGGAATTGGAACCAACCCAAACCCTGAAAAAATATGGTGTATATACCATATTTTTTTCAGGGTTTGGGTTGGTTCCAATTCCAAATACTTGTCCAGTTACTTCACTTCTTTTACAAAAGGGGCTTGGATGTGCAAAGATCACAAAACCAATCAAAATCATGCCGATCCCACCACTATGCCGGACCAGTGGACCACTATAATTATTTGGAATTTAATTTCTTCTATTTTGCTAAAAAAAATTTTTTTTTCATTCTTTGAAGAAAGATGTCAAGTTTCCGAAAATACTACCGTTGAGGAAACTAGGGGTGTGTAATTTTGGTTTGGTTTGGGTTAAATCTCAATATCAAACCATACCGATATGTATCGGTTTGACTATATTTCAACCCAAACCAAACCAATGTGATTTACCAAACCAATGTGATTTGCCAAACCGATTTAAATCAAACAAAAAAAAAATCAGGTTGGTTTGGATTGATTTGACGGTTTTGGTTTGAATCTAAAAATCATTTTTTGTATTATTATAAAAAAATGATTTAAATATAAAAATATTAAGTAGGGGTTATTTAATTTATTTAAAAATTCAAAATATTATATAATTAACAAATTAACAATAAAAGGTACTTATTTATATGATAAGCAAATAAGTATAAATAAAAATTACAAAACCTCAAGAAATATGGATTGGATTTTATTAAATATATGGGTTGGTTTGGGTTGTAAGAATTTTATTTTTAGCAACCCAAACCAAACCGATATTTGATCGGTTTGGTAAATAACAAACAAATTAATAAATTTTTTATATTTGAAACCGAACCAACCCATAGTTTGGGTTGGGTTAGACTGGTTGGTTCGGTTTAACAGTTTTTTGCACACCCCTAGAGGAAACCATGTGTAATTGTTTAATTACTTATCTTGTAATATTTGTTAGTATATACAATATTTTTATTCAAATTTGAATATGAATTCTCTCAATGTTAAAACTCATCAACTAATAAAGTGAAGTGAGTTATAAATATAGCTATTTAACTAATAAAGTTAACTTGGCCTGGTTTAATATTTTATTATTTTTTATAGGGTTTTTCACTGGAAATGACGGTTCTGAAAAAAAAAATCAGGATCTTAATTATGTAACGTTTTTCTTTGAAATTTTTTTCATAACCATCCTTGACCGTCATGACTAGAGAATTATTAATGTTCTATACAGAAATTTATATACAAATACTTGTGCTGAAAAAAAAACCTATAAATATGAATAAAAATATTGTCTTGTACAATTTCCACATATAGACATATCAACCAAAATTCTACAGAGCCAAAGACCAAACTTTATTGATCATAAATGGGTGGAGGCCACAAGGTTTGGAAATTAAATTAGCTGAAAAATCAAACTTTATATGTTGTCTTCTTCAGCCCATGAACTCTTGACGCTTCGGAGTTCATTGTTCAAACACTCATTTTAATTTTAACAACACAAATTAATTATTAAACAAAGTTTTGATTATAATCAATCAGAAATTAAGAACTGCATAATGGAATTATTAATTTTTTTAAAATATTAAAGCTGAAACAAATACTTTTAAGTCAGCAAAACAGTTTGCCAAAGCACGGTATTTTCAAAATACAATTGTAAGGCAAACTGTTGGGATTTGCTGAGATCAATTCCAACCCTTTATTAAAGCAGTAAATATTTATGTCTATATATTTTTTAAATGTTTATCAGAGTACTCCTTTTAACTTAAAATAATAAGACTAATGATAATAATAATTTATGCTTTATTGCTGATGATTTCTTGCTTCTGTTTTAGAATTGTATCCCTACATTTTACAAACATCAAACATAGTTCTATTTTATTTTTATTTTTTTTCTTGGAGTTGCGAGAAATTATCATATTTCAGACCAGAGCAAAATATTTCAAACAAATCAAATTTTATAAGGTGAACTGGTAACGGATCTGAACCAAAAACTTTCCACAGAGATATTGACTTCATGATTCATTAAATTCCAAATAAGCATAATACCCTTTATGACTCAATAGAAATTTACAAACACGATTTGTCATGTTATAGAGGAAATTCAAAATTGATGGCGGAGACCACAACCACACCAATAATTAGTTTTGTAAAAATCAATATGAGAAGAGACTTCTATCAACATATATATTCTTTTTTTTTTTCGATACGTATCTATATAACTTATATTACTGTATTTAAATGTGAACAATTGATTATGGAGAAACTTTGATAACTATATATACTTTAAGTCAAAGTATGTAAATCTAATGGTTTACATCCAACACACCGATAAAGTTATGTCGGTACGTACCGACTTTAAAATTTATATATATATATATATAAAAATAAAACTATAGTCTAGTACAATTACTCTAAAGGGACCATATCAACCAAAATTCCACAGAGCCACAAATTAACCAAACTTCATTGATAAATGGGTGGAGTGGAGTCTACAGTAAATTTGTATATTATATATATATAATATTCATCGTTTTCGACACATGCACTCTTCGTAGTTCACTTTTTAAACACATAATTTAATTTGAAGAACACAAAGTAATTATTAAACAAAGTTTTGATTAGACTTCATCGTAACTGTGTTGACAAATTGGCTCAACTTCCATCTTCTATCTGCCACAACATATATTATTGATATTATGGAAACCAAACCACCGGTCATATTCATAGCAACCATTAACAACTATGTTGAAAATGGGGAGAGTTGTCTCTGTCTTTCCCCTATAAATAAGACCCTCAGCAAAGCAAGAGATAGCAAGCAGCAAGAAGCAATTCAGTATTCAGTGTTTTAAGAGAGAGTTCTTGAGAGTTGAGAAAAACTCTGTTTTTGTATCATTTCTGAAATAATATAGTTTGCTGCCTCCCATGGACGTAGGCAATGGCCGATCCACGAAAATATCTGTGTTGTTGTGTTGTGTGCACTTTTCCGTTTAATTTCTGGCCATTTCCGCAACAAATTGGTATTAGAGCTTTGGTTTTATGTAAAGTGCAGAAATTTCGAAGTGCTCGAATCGCTATTCGGAGGATACCATTATGTTCGTCTCAGAAATACGATTCCAACTCCGGTAACCGCATCTAAAACGGAGCTCTAACGAACTCTCTAGCTTCGGTCAAAGTTTGTCAACATTGGAAAATTTTCCAGAATTTTTTCTGCAAATTTTTCAAGGAAGAAGACGACACTGTAGCAGTCACGTCATCCGCCACGTCACCTGCCACATCGTCGTACAGTCAGCACCACATCATCAGTAGCAGCCACATCAGCACCGTCAACCGCCACGTCACCTCAGTCAGGGCCGGTCAGCAGCCACGTCGTTGCCAGTCATCCGCCGCGTCAGCAATCATCCACGTCAGCAAACGTAATCAGTCAGAATATTCTGTTTCCAACAGAGAATATTCTATTTCCGTCAGAATATTCCGTTAGCCTAACGGAATATTCCTGAGTCAACTCGGTCCAGAAGTGTTTTTTGTCCAACTCAGTGCAATTCTCACCCGTTTTCGACCGAGTCGGACCTATTTCCAACTATTTTGACCGTTCTGGACGCAACCGTGCCATCAGTTTTAGCTAATTCCACTTGCAAGTACTGTTTGTGACTTATTCAAGCTTTATAAACTCTTTTTCCGGGCACGATGGGTGATCCAGAAGTTGGAGAAAACTTGGAACAATCAATTGACCCTCAGACCTCAACATCAACCAGTAGTTCTTGGCAAAGGAGCTCGATATCTAATGCAAAGTTTGATATTGAGAAGTTTGATGGCACCAACAACTTCGGCATGTGGCAATGAGAAGTTATGGATTTGTTATTCCGGGAAGGATCAGATATTGCTTTAAGTTCCAAACCCAAGGCTATTTCCGATGAAGATTGGAAATATGTAAATCGTCAAGCCTGTGGAACAATTCGGTTGTGTCTAGCCAAGGACCAGAAGTACTTTGTCATGAAGGAGACTATAGCATCAAGTCTCTGGAAAAAGCTGGAGGACAAGTACATGACAAAAAGCATAGAGAACCGACTCTACCTGAAGAAGAAGCTTTTTCGATTCCAATACAAGAAAGGTATTTCTATGATTGAGCATTTGGATAATTACAATAAAAATCTCGCTGATTTACAAAATTTAGAAGTTGAAATTAGCGATGAGGATAAAGCACTACTGTTGTTAAATTCCCTGTCTGATACCTATGAACACTTAACCACAACTCTGTTATATGGAAAGGATGAGGTTAAATTCATAGATGTTTCTAATGCTCTGGTGAATAATGAGTATCGGAAGAAGGATCAGCTTGATCACAGAGACTCAACATCAGAAGCGCTGACTGTTTCCCGAGGCAGGACAGACAACAGAAGATCTAGAATACCTAGTGAGCGTGGTAAATCTCGCTCAAAATCAAGAGGAGTATCTCGCTCAAAGCCAAGAGGAGAATCATCATTCAGACGTCCTGCGAAGGACGAGTGTGCCTATTGTCATCAGAAAGGGCACTGGGAGAAAGATTGTCCAAACAAGGACAAATCTAATGTGAATGTTGCAGAAAAAGTTGATGATGAAGAGGATTCAGCTTTTACAGTTTCATCATCCGACAACCATTCTAAGAAATGGATTCTAGATTCCGGTTGTTCCTATCATATGTGTCCCAACAGGCACTGGTTCTCAAGCTTCCAGGAGCTTGACGGGGGAGTTGTGCTTATGGGCAACGACAATACCTGTCGGACGAAAGGGATAGGAATTATTCATTTGAAGATGCACGATGGTACAACCAGACGATTGACAGACGTCAGATATGTCCCTGATTTGAAGAAGAACCTCATTTCACTAGGGGTCTTAGACTCCAGCGGTTACAAGGTGACCATGGAAGGTGGAGTCCTTAAAGTTGTACGAGGTGCATTCTTGGCAATGAAAGGTACTCGACAGAGAAATCTATATTTCCTGGACGGGTACACAGTCACAGGGAGAGCAGCCTTCTCCAGCAGTTCCGACGATGAACCATTTGATACTTCCCGACTCTGGCATATGCGCTTAGGGCATGTCGGGGAGAAGACTTTACAAGGTTTGGTGAAGCAAGGTATTCCGAAAGGTGCCAAGACAGGTAAACTTGATTTCTGCGAGCATTGTGTCATGGGGAAGCAGACGAGAGTCAAGTTCGGCACCGCCATTCATCGTACAAAAGCAACACTGGATTACATTCACACTGATGTTTGGGGGCCTTCCAAAAATACTTCATTGGGAGATAAACATTATTTTGTGACTTTTATTGATGATTTCTCCAGGTATGTCTGGGTATATACCATGAAGCATAAAGATGAAGTTCTGGATATCTTTCTTCAATGGAAGAAGATGATTGAAACCCATACAGCTAGAAAAATCAGAAGGCTCGGATCAGACAATGGCGGAGAATACAAATCAGATCCTTTCATGAAATACTGTCAGGATGAAGGGATAATCAGACATTTTACAGTTCCTGGTACGCCACAGCAAAACGGCGTTGCAGAACGGATGAACCGTACTTTGGTGGAGAAAGTTCGATGTATGCTCTGGCCTTAGTAAGATTTTCTGGGCAGAAGCTTTGATGTATGCCTCTCATATTGTCAACAGGCTACCCGCTTCTGCACTTGATGGGAAAACTCCCAATGATGTATGGTCCAAACAACCTGTTTCTGATTACGACCGGTTACATATATTTGGATATCCAGCATACTTTCATGTTACTGAATCCAAACTGGATCCTCGAGCCAAGAAAACTATTTTTGTGGGCTTTAGTGAAGGAGTTAAGGGATTCAGACTATGGAATTCCGAGTCAAAGAAGATCATCGTGAGTCGAGATATTACCTTTGACGAATCTGCAATGCTGAAGCAGACACCTCGAGACACAGAGAATGAGAATCCAAATTATCTACGATAGGTGGAGTTTGAGACTCCCAAGAATTCAAAAAAGGCTTCTCCGATAGTCGATCATTATGATGATGATCTTGATAGCCAGGACGAGATATCAGTTGAGGTGGAGGATACAACACCACTATCTGAGATCAGATAACAACCTGAATCTATTGCCACTAACAGATCAAAAAGAGATATTCGGAGGCCTGCTCGCTACACAGACATGGTTGCATATGCTCTTCCAGTGACTAATGATGAAGTCCCGTACACATACAGAGAAGCTATGGACTGTACGGACAATGTCAAGTGGAAGATGGCAATGAATGAGGAGATGAAATCACTTCACCAGAATAAAACTTGGAAATTGACACAACTTCCAAAGGGAAAAGAGCTATAGGGTGTAAATGGGTCTATGCCAAGAAGGAAGGTGCTCCTGGCAAAGACAACATCAGATACAAAGCCAAATTGGTAGCGAAAGGATATGCACAGAAAGAAGGAATAGACTACAATGAGGTATTCTCACCAGTTGTCAAGCATTCCTCTATTCGGTTCCTATTGGCTTTGGTTGCACAATTTGATCTTGAGTTAGCTCAACTCGACGTGAAGACTGCATTTCTCCATTGTACTTTGAACAAAGAAATTTATATGTCTCAGCCAGAAGGGTTCAAAGTTCCAGGACTTGAGAATTGGGCTTGCAAGCTAAACAAGTCCCTGTACGGTTTGAAGCAGTCACCGCGACAGTGGTACAAACGGTTTGATAGCTTCATGATGACTCAGAAGTATACACGCAGTCATTTTGATCACTGTGTATACTTTTGCAAACTCCAAGATGGCACATTTATCTATTTGCTCTTATATGTGGATGATATGTTGATAGCATCTAAGACAAGGTGGAGATCGACAGGCTGAAGGCTCAATTGAGCTCAGAGTTCGACATGAAGGATCTTGGAGAGGCCAAGAAGATTCTTGGTATGGAGATCAAAATGGACAGAGCAAAAGGTACCATTTGTTTGACACAGACTCAGTATTTGAAGACTGTGCTTCAGAGGTTTGGCATTGATAACAAGTCTAAACCTGTAAGTACACCATTGGCTCCACATTTCAAGCTGAGTGCACTGATGTCACCGACTACTGATGATGCAAAGAGGGAAATGGATCATGTTCCTTATGCAAATGCAGTTGGTGCCTTGATGTATACGATGGTGTGTACCAGACCCGACATTTCACACTTCGTAAGTATGGTGAGCCGTTACATGCACAATCCTGGTAAGGGCCACTGGCAAGCTGTGAAATGGATTCTACGGTATATCCAGGGTACTGTAGATGTTGGTTTGAAGTTCGAGAGAGATCAGACGATTGACAAACATATCGTAGGATATGTTGATTCTGATTATGCTGGTGATTTGGATAAGCGCCGATCTACTACTGGTTATGTGTTCACTATGGCAGGAGGACCAGTAAGTTGGAGATCAACTTTACAGTCAACAGTGGCTTTGTCTACTACTAAGGCAGAGTATATGGCTGTAGTAGAAGCTTTCAAAGAAGCCATTTGGTTTCGTGGTTTAATCAAGGATTTGGGCATTGTTCAGGAAAGTGTGGAGATTTTCTGTGACAGACAGAGTGCCATTTGTTTGGCAAAGAACCAAGTCCATCATGTTCTCACCAAGCATATAGACGTACGTTACCATTTTGTTCGGAAAATAGTAGATGAAGAGAACATTCTACTCCAGAAAATCGGAACTGCAGATATGTTAACAAAGGTGGTAACAGGGATCAAGTTCCAACATTGCTTGGACTTGATCAATATCTCTCGAGCTCGTATCGCCTAAGGGCTTAATGGATGCAGCATTGATCGGTGGATTCTCGCCAAGGTGGAGATTGTTGACAAATTGGCTCAACTTCCATTTTCTATCTACCACAACCTACATTGTTGACATTTTGGAAACCAAACCACCGGCCACATTCATGGCAACCATTAACCACCATGTTGAAAGTGGGGAGAGTTGTCTCTGCCTTTCCCCTATAAATAAGACCCTTAGCAAAGCAAGAGATAGCAAGCAGCAAGAAGCAATTCAGTATTCTGTGCTTCCAGAGAGAGTTCTTGAGAGTTGAGAAAAACTCTGTTTTTGTATCATTTCTGAAATAATATAGTTTGCTGCCTCCCGTAGACATAGGCAATTGCCGAACCACGTAAATATCTGTGTTGTTGTGTTGTGTGCACTTTTCCGTTTAATTTCTGGCCATTTCCGCAACAAACTGCATAATCTAAAATTACATAAGCTAATGCAGTATCATTGTAATAAAAAAAATTATATAATCGTGTGTTGGTTTATTTAATTAAGGACTTTTCTCAATACATTATTTGTGGGATATTCACTTCATAATTCACAATTTTTTTGTTTAATGTGAACCGATGACCGTAGTGAAACAAGAAATTTCCACTGAGAGATTCCATAGAAATGTACAAGGACCAGTTGTCATGACATAGAGGAAATGATAGTGACTATTAACATTAGTGGTGGAATCCACAGTACACTCGAATATATATTGGAATTGAATCGTAGCATAATAGAAATGGTTGTACAATTATTGTTACTTACAGACAAAACTTTATTAATAAATGGGTGAAGCAGAGAAATCCAGAAGTAACTAAAGAAAAGTTGCTGAAATATCGAACTTTATTGATATATGTTTGTCTTTTTCAGTACATACACTCTTTTTAATTTGAACAATAAAGAGTAATTCTTCAATAGAAAATTATACCAAAATAAACATTCTTCAATTGATGATTTAAGACGATTATGGAGATCCCAATCTCCCAAAAAAAAAAAAAAAGATTCATTTGATGATGATATCCGGACCTCAGTTACCCAGATCTTTTCCCATCCAAAAACAAACTCTTTATTCTTTTTTTCATATATTTATGTTCTTTAAAAATATTCTTTCAAAACTTTTTTCTTTTAAAGTGATGATTTGATGAGATTTAGGAACGCAAATCTTCCCCATCGAAAAAAAAAATCTTCCAGAATTTTTTTTTTTTCACTTTTTAAAATTTTTAAGTGAAATTGACATTATTACCTTTCTGAATTTTTGACATCTGTTAAATTTAACCGTCAAAGGAAAGTTAAGTATATTTTAATATAATTTTGGCAAAAGTACGGTATGGCTGCATTTTCATCAAATGTCGAGATACTTTATTGCAATTTTCCCATTTTTAAATATTTCTTTGATTAAAATTAATTGAAACTGCATAATCAAAAATTACATAAGCTAATGCAGCATCAATATCATAAAACAAAATCTTATAAGTTATAATCATGTATTGGTTTATTTAATTCAGGACTTTCTGAATATATTATAAGTTATAATCATGATAGTGACGATTTACTTAGACTTTAGTGGTGGAGTCCACATTCCACACCAATAATGGTGCAAAATTCAGTCACAGGTTTATCCAGAGAAGAGAAGAACTACTCCTGTTGAACAGAAAAACCAAACCAGTCTGAATTCTTGCCTTCTCTCATTGTTTTTTTTCTTTTTTCTTTTTTCCAGTTTCTCTGTTTTGACAACCAAAACCATTCCAATGGCAGAGCTCCTTGTTTCCGCGGTCCTTCCTGTGTTGTTCGAAAAATTGGCATCTGGTGAACTGCTCAACTTTGCAACTCAAGAGGGCGTACGTTCAAAGCTCAAAAAATGGGAAAAAACATTGAAGATGGTCGAGGCACTGCTCATCGATGCTGAAGAGAAGCAGCTGAAGAATAGAGCCGTGGAGATGTGGCTGGACGAGCTCCAAGACTTGGCTTATGATGCAGAGGACATCTTGGATGAGTACGCAACTGAGGCTTTGAGAAGAAAGTTGAAGATAGAAGAGCATCAGGCTAGCACTAGCAGGGCTCGCAAGCTCATTCCTGCTTGCTGCATTGGTTTCACTCCAAGTAATTTATGGGCCGATTTCAGTATGCGCTCCAAGATAGATGATGTTACCCGGCGCCTGGAAGATCTTTGCAGACAAAGAACTGAACTTGGGTTGGAGAAGATTGAGGGAGGGAGATCGACTGCTTTAGGGGAAACACGAGACACTACGTGTTTGCCCACCGAAGCTGTTGTTTATGGGAGAGATCAAGACAAAGCCAGTATACTTCAAATGGTGTTGAGGGATGAACCCGGTGATGCCAACTTTGGTGTAATACCCATCGTGGGAATGGGAGGAATCGGTAAAACAACTCTCGTTAAAGAGGTGTTCAATGATGATGCGGTGGAAGATTTCAACCCCAAAGCATGGGTTTGTGTCTCTGACGATTTTGATGTTTTACGAATCTCAAATGCAATTCTCCGGTCAATCACTCTCCTCTCCGGTGATTACAAGGATTTAAATTCAGTGCATATTAAATTGAAAGAGGTACTAAATGAAAAGAAATTCCTGCTTGTTTTGGATGATGTTTGGAGTGATAATGATAAATCCTGGCAAGACCTCAAATCTCCATTTATGTTTGGAGCGCTAGGAAGTAAGATTATTGTGACGACCAGACTTCAAGAAGTAGCATTAACTGTGAAGCCTAGAGGAGGACATTACAAGTTAGATCATTTATCAGATGGCAATTGTTGGTCGTTGTTCAAGAAGTATGCTTTTGAGGGTAGGGATGATGTAGCATATTGGAATATGGAAGTAATTCGTCAAATAGTTGTTCAAAAGTGCAAAGGATTACCCTTGGCGGGCTTTTACGCCGCAAAGACACAGAAGACGAGTGGATAGATATTTTGAACAGCAAAATATGGGAACTACCCGGAGCGGACAACGTTCTTCCGGTGTTGAAGTTAAGCTACAACCATCTTCCTTCATATTTAAAAAGATGTTTCGCATATTGTGCAATTTTTCCGAAGGATTATGAATTTGAAAAGGAGGAGCTTATTCTTTTATGGATGGCTGAAGGTCTTGTTCAGAAATCAGGAGACAACACACAATTGGAAAGGTTAGGCGGTGAATATTTTCGTAACCTACTATCGAGATCAATCTTTCAAATATCAAGTAACAATAATTCTAAATATATAATGCATGACCTTGTTAATGATTTGGCTCAAAAGGTTTTTGAAAAAGTAAGTTTTAGGTCGGAGGATGAATTGTACTCAAATAGTCAATCAAGAATATCCGACAAGACGCGTTATGCTTCTTACATATGTCATCTTCATAATCGTAAAAGTAATTTTACGATCTTCAATGAAGCTAAACACTTAAGGACACACTTGTCAATGCCCCCAATAAATAGCAACGTTGATTCCTATTATATTAGTAATACAGTTGTTCCTGATTTGCTGTTGATGTTCAAAAAGTTGAGGGTGTTATCGTTGCAAGAATATTATATTGTTGAACTACCTGATTCAATTGGAGGTTTGAGACTTCTTAGGTACCTCAACCTATCCGGTAGTAAAATCAGAAAATTACCTGAGTCAGTAAACTCAATGTGCAATTTGCAAACTTTGATACTAAGAAATTGTCATGAACTCTTGAAATGGCCTTGTAGTATGGGGAATTTAATTAATTTACGTCATCTTGATATCTTTGGTGTATCTTCAATAAAAGAGATGCCAGTGGGAATAAGAAAATGGGAATGCCTTCAAACTTTATCTAACTTTATTGTAGGTAAAGATTATAAATACAGTTTGAAAGATTTGAAGAACTTAAAGTTTCTTAGGGGAGAACTTCACATTTCCAAATTAGAAAACGTGATTGATCTTGACGACATATTCAGTGATAAGAAAGATCTAAAAGTGCTTTTACTGGAATGGGGATCTAGGTTTGATAAATCAATGGATGAGGAAGTAGATAAAAAAGTACTTGATATGCTTCGACCTCATCAAAATTTAGAAAAGCTCATGATAAAATATTACGGGGGTACAAAATTTTCTTCTTGGGTTGGAAGTAGTTCATTCTCTAAGTGTAAGATGACAGTCTTAGAGTTGATAGATTGTTGGAAATGCACATCCTTGCCTTCACTTGGGCTGCTAGGCTCTCTTAAGAGTCTCACTGTCAAGGGTATGAATGGAGTTGAAAGCATCGGTTCAGAATTTTATGGAGAGCATTGTTCAAATCCTTTCCAATCATTGGAGACTCTTTATTTTGAGAATTTTGAACGGTGGGAATGTTGGGAACCTATCAAAGAAAATGAGAGCTTCCCTAAGCTCCAAGAGCTTTCCATTGTAAACTGTCCCAGACTCTCTGAAAGATTACCCAGCAATCTATGTTCGTTGAAGAAGCTTATGATTCGCAGATGTAAGCAATTAGTGGTTTCATTATCAAACATCCCTACTCTATGTGATTTGAAGCTTGATAAATGCAAAAAGATTTCATGGAGTAGTCCTGCTGACTCCAAGTCATTAGAATCTATGAGCCTTTCAAATATTTCAGATTTTGGTGATTGGTCAAGACAGGAATTTAAGAAAGTTAAAAGCCTCAAGATTGATGGTTGTAAAGAGTCGATAGAATTGTGGCAGAATGAGATTTTCCATGAGAAGCCACCTCAAGGGTTGCATAGTCTAATCTCTCTAAGAAAGCTTGGTTTTAAAAATTGCAACACCCTCACAACTTTACTTGAGGGAATTAAACAGAAGAATGTACAAGTGGAAGAATTGACCATTGAGAATTGTAATTCTCTAAATTCCACTTTTAGAGGAAAACTACCCCAGTCTCTGAAGAAGCTTAAAATCGATTATTGTGGGAAATTGCAATTTTTGTTGGATGATAATAAGGATACTTGCAGTTCTTCATCTTCGAAGCTTCAGTTCCCAGCATGTTTACTTCCCGAGGAGAATGCTGTCAACACCTACACATCTCATCTTGAAGACTTGTATATATGGGGATGTCCAGCTCTCACATGTTTGCTCTCAACAGACCTATTATCGATCGCACTCACACTCACACGACTTCAAATTTGGTATTGTTCCAAGCTCACAACCTTGTCCTCAACAGGTCAGTTACCTGCGTTACTCAAACATCTGGACATTCAGAGCTGCTCAGAGCTGACGACTTTATTACCAAAAGGCCAATTACCTGAGACTCTTGAAACCTTAAAAATTTCTTCCTGCAAAAAGCTAGAGTGGATAGTTGAGAAATTTCATAATAACAAGGCTCTTTCCGAGATCAATATTCATGGATGTCATAATCTCAAATCCATTCCAGAGGGCCTACACACTCTTAGCGGTCTTCATTCCATCTATATAGCTTACTGCAATGATTTTGCTTCCTTTCCAAAAGGAGGGTTCCCCAAGAGTAATTTCACACTTGTTATCGAAGGATGTGAGAAGCTAGAGGCCCTATCGAACGAAATAAACACTCTGTCCTCTTTAGAAATATACCGTTGTCCAAATATGTCCTTATCAGAGGAAGGTCTGTTCACCAAACTTGCAACTCTTTCTATTACGATTACCAAACAATTTAAAGCACTCATACAACTGGGGTTGCACAATTTCACCTCTCTCATGAAACTATACATTTCTGGAGATCTGGATAGAGAGTCTTTACAAGAAGAGGACGTGAAAATTACTTTGCCCCGCAGTCTAACTTGGCTGAGGATTAGAGAATTCACAAAATTGAAACACCTGCCTTTAAAGGGTTTAGAAGATCTCCCCTCTCTTGAGACATTGACGATCACAGGTTGCAAAGAGCTCATATCCCTTCCAAGCCTGCCATCCTCACTTTTGAAATTAGAAATATCTAATTGTCCTTTGCTGAAAGAGCTCACAACCCTTCCAAGCCTGCCAACCTCACTTTTGCAAATACGTATATATGATTGTCCTTTGCTGAAAAAAGCATGCAAAAGAGATAATGGAAAAGAGTGGTCGAAAATAGCCGACATCCCTTGTGTTAAAATAGATTACAAATTCATCTATGATCCGGAGGAAGAAGCAGAGGCTTAGTTCATCCATCCTCATCATTTTCTGTTTCCGGTATGCCCATTGTTTCACTTTCATGATAAACAATTTCTCATTTTTTATTGCATTAATAATCTATTCTAACCCTCTCTTTCACTAACTCATCTGCATTTTTACTTTTCAGATGCTATCTTAATTGCAATTTGACTCCTCTGTTTTATTGAACTCCTTAGGTGCTCATATTAGCATGCAAAATTTTGAAATCAGGTTATTAGTAATTTTAATTTCTGTTTTTCATATTTTGTCGATTAAGTTCAATTCCATACCATGAAATTTAACTGCATTTATCTATTGTTTAATGTTTAGATGGTGGATCAAGTCGATGAATATCAAATCTTCTGCATCGTGAGGAGGTGGGCATGTTAGCTGTTAAATAATGAAACTTTTCTAGATACTCTTTAACTTATGGTTATAGTAATTTAGTTTCATTTGGGTTTAGTTGTAACTATTTAGTTCATTTTAAATTACTTGAAATGTATTAGTTTTACTTTAGTTGACAATGTTATGGTTTTAGGTGTGATTGTGTCAGCTTTTGTAGTATGGTTCAAGGTATGACTGTAGATATGACTGTGCCAATTTATTGTTGCACCTTGTCCACCTAAATGACAATGTTAAGTGCGACCAACTGGTTGCATTTGCCCCTGTACTTTGTATATAATATTTATGATAATGTTAAATGAATGTAGGGGGAAACATTTGTAGAAAATATTGAGTGAATGTTCTGTTTTTCTCCTTTCAACCGAGAGTATGGTTTTCATGTTATTGATGGTGTTCATGGTTGTTTAATGAATTGATTGTCCAATATTAGGAAGCAAAGAAATTGCTTCTTTACATGTAAAAATAATAGTTGACTCAGTAATTATTTGTTTTCCCTATTTGTATGGTCAGTTTGCTTCTAGATAAAATAGCTAATATCATGCCATTTTGTATCGGTTAACTCAGACCCATTTTGATTAAAACTGCAAAATGCTGATGGCATCATCTAAAGACTAGAATTTTCAATTGTTACAGATGTTTATGATGCTACTTTTTGTTCGATTTAATGGGATTATGATTGGCCATTGCCATTGGTTTGTTGATGCACTTATTTTAGGGGTTGATGCACTTGGTTGCAAGATGGGCTTTCTACTAGCAGGCGTATTCCACTTTATTTGGTACGTTCTCTCATAATTAATTCACTGATAATTTGATTTGGTTTAAAATTTATTTCTTTAATAATCTATTCTAATACCCTGTTTCACTCTGCATTTTACTTGACAGATGCTAACTTAGTCCAATTTGACATATTAATCCTGGTTTATTGAACTCTTTAGATGCTCAGATTGGCACGACAAAACTTTGAATCCTGGTAATCAGTAATTTTAATTTCAATATTTCATTTTTAGTTGATTAAATTGAATTTGGTACCCTGTTACTGATTTTAATTGCATTTGTCTACTTTGAGGAGGTGGGCATGTTATCAAGCAAAAAATTGCTTCATTGCTGATTCTTCGGCTGAAACAGAACAAGAAACTCTTCCAGCTATACATATAAGAATACTAGTTGACTTAAGTGATTTTTGCTCTTGGAGAGAATAGCATAACATGATAGCTTGCCATCATGCTTTGTCATCAAACACACCTCCATTGTTGTGCTGTGATTAAAATTGCAAAGTGCTGATGGCATCATCTACTTTTCTTTTGATTTTACAAGATTAAAATGGGCCATTGCCATTGGTTTATTGACAGGGAGGAATCTCACAACCGTTAAAGGCTTCTCATCCAGATTCGTAACAGGGAAGTAATTTTATACTTCAGCTCTTTCAACGAACTCGTGAAGAAACCTCTGTTTTTAAGACAATTCCATATGATGGATTTATGTATGTATGCATTATAGTTATGGTTTTCCCATTAGTTTTGTTTAGCATTTTTTTCTTCTGAAGTACATTTTCTGGAATATTTTTACAGACGGTGATATCGTGGGTTATGAACACAATTCAAGAAAATCAAGCTGAACTGATTAATGAATTTAAGTCCCTCAAGTAAGACTTCAAATGTTATATGACTTTAAATGTCATTTTCTTCTTAATGATAGTCAGAATTATGGCTGGAATTTCATCTAAGACATGAAATAGCAGCTTAGATGAATTTTGGGGAAAGGAAGTGACTCAGGATTATAACAGTTTCTTTGCTCTTATTTTAGGGGAATGCAAATCCCCTTTCCACATTCAGCTGCCGATCAGTTGATGTGTGCACTTGATTGCAAGATAGGCTTCCTAGCAAGGCTTTTCCATTTCATTTGGTATGCTGCTCAATATCTGAAGATACCTTAATATTTCAACTGTCCATGAAAGGTCATTTGAGGCTTATATATTGATCAGATTCTCCATTTTATTTAGCAACTTCACGAGACAAGACAGTTTCTAAATGTCAAAGTTTGCAAGTTGAACAATTAATCTATTGATTTGGGTAAACTTATGATGTTATGATCTTGAGGTAACGATATTCAAACTTTCTTGTTTGTACTACATCTTTTTATGATAATTGTAAGGGGACAAAATATGATGCAGAATCATTTCACAGATTCGACTGCAATTTTCTGCTCTCAGTTGGAGTCCTTGGTGTAATTTTCTTCTTCTAGACAAGTCTTTTTGGTCATGTGTTTGATTGGTGATGATGCTGATAAGATATGTGCTGAAATTTTGCAGTTTACTTTATTTCTTTTGAGATGCTAATACTATCTGTTTATATTAGAGACTAAAGTTGCTGCAAATTTAGTTCCACAATTTGTCGTGATAATAAAAGAGCTGCTGCAGCTTTATATGTTGGCGTGGAAGCAAGGACCAACAGAGATCTAACAGTGTCCCCTCTCTCAAGTTGTAAATTAGACTATGCCAGCCTATCAGAGATCTCAAAACAATCAAAATTAAGCAGATTCTTGCTCCAGCATCATCAACTAATAGGCTACTGTTGCTGCTTGGCTTTTCTTGATTCTAATAAGTGGTCCAAGATAACCAACATCCCTACAATGAAGATAGCTTGAAATTTCATCTTAAACTCACTCAATTTTATCTTCCATCTAAGGTATGTCAAATTGCCAATTTATATATAATAGCATAATAAGTTTTCACGTTTTCTTAATAAAAAAATTCAACTTTATTGTTGATTTAAATTTTGATGAATTGTTTTACATTCAATTAATCCCGCTGTTTCTAATCTTCTGACTCTTACATTTGTACCTTAATTACTTGAGAGGTTTCTCAACTTATCTTTATTTTTACTAATGAGATGTTTCTTCAAACTTATTTGGCGGTCTAATGCTGATTCATTGAAACATAAAGGAAAAAATCATGTTGGTTGGCAAATATAGTGTTGATCAAATACCTCATATCAGAAGGCAACTTGGAGAGGCAGAAACAATTTCTTGATATAAAAAACTGCAAGTTGTACAATTGGTCTTATTGTCTGAAAGCTCGATGTGAGGTACCAATATCCAATCTTCATTTTCGAATTGATGTAATTGGATGGAATTTTCTGTCCTGGCTTTTAGTAGATAGCAGGATTTTCTTTGAAACTGGTTGATTTGAGTTTACTGATACGCTAATTGAAGTTGCAATAATCTCTAAAGCTGTAGATGAATTGTGCTTTTGTTTTCTGTAGCTGTAGCTTGTAGCTGAGTTGGAGTCTGTTTATGTAGTGTTCTTCAATCTTCAGAGTTCTTATGCTTCTGTGTTGAATAGTTATTGTACAGAATATCTTAAAAGATGCTGTTACTATCTGCCTTTAATGGACACTAAATGTCTGCAATTTTGGTGAGACTTTTGCCACAGAATTATGAAGAGTCTGCAAAGTCCGGTTGTAGTGACAAATTTCTTAAAAGAGGTAATTTCATTTATAATTATTCAAGAAGATGATTACAACAATTATTTGCTTGTTATATGTTTTACCTCTTATTTGTTGTGAATGTGATTGGAACCAAAAATTATTTGCTATGATTGATATAAGGCCTTTAGAATTCTAATTTACTTCTATCATCTTTATGCTCTCAGCGCTTAACGTAAGGCTTTATCTAAATTTATGCACGAACAAAATTTAGAAAAGATGTAAGTTGTAATTTTAGAAATAGCAGTGACTAAAAATCTTTTTCCTCCTGGTAATTTTCTTCCCTGTTGTTATTATTATTACTGTCAAGTACAGGAAGTAATCAATTCCTATTACCTCCCATATTGTTGTATATGTAGCTGTTATCAAGCTCGAACTAAGCTTTACCATCTCTACTGTGGTATGGATTCAAATTGGTTAGGCCAGTCTAGAATATTTGCTTTCTACAACTTTATTCTTATGCATAGTAAGTATTATAATTTTTATCATAAAGCACTCATGTCCAAACATATATCTCTGTACAACAATTTTTAACTGACGTCAATAATCGTGTAAATAATCATTTACAGGGAATGTTTGTCTACCATCGTTAATGTTGCTACTGTTTTATAATCTACTGGTGTAGTCTAAAATTGTGGACTGCTGAATCTGCTATCAACTGCTGGAGGCTGTGTTCCTCTTTCAGATTTTTGTTGCTGAGTTGAAGCCTTTGCTGTGAATTTCTTATTATGTCAGAGAAGCTGTTATGGTGCTCAAGCTAGTATTATATATTGGCGATCAAGCTACTCGGAGGTGTTTTTCTACTGCTGCTAGCTCGCTTGAGATAGTTTTCATATTTTTCGAATGTAGTGTTGCACCTATGGGATTGTAAAGCCTGGATAACTAGTAATGCACCATGCTGACACAGCTCGAGAGGGTCGAGCTCTTATGAAGTGACAGTTTTAACGGTTTTAGTATTTAACCTCTAGTATTGTTTATGGTTTTGATATGAGAAAGAGAATTAAAACTGAGAGTTTTTGTTTTACCATTGTAAACATTGATTAAATAATGAAAATTGAGGGCTAGTGCACTCCGTGGATGTAGATATCATAATGATTGTCGAACCACGTAAAATCTATATCTCTTTTTATTATTTGTTTTTATGTATGTTTGATTTAATTACCTTTTGGGTTTGCATAATTCGTAATAGTACCTTCTTAAAAAAAAACCTTTAAAAATGAAGACACTGTCTGCTCTTGAAAGACCGAATTGCTACCTTTATAGGGATTGAGCTCCACATATTTGTTCTGCTACTAAAAGAGCCTAACATAGGTTTCGCATACATGCAATGGCCTACAGAATTCAAACTTCATCTTTCTTTCACAATTTGGGCTTGGATTTGATGTGCAAGCCGGCAACGAATCCCAAAACCAATCGAAATTGAGCACATTCCTGCGCCAACATCATCTGTTGGTGCCAAAGATGCTATTGTAATTGCCACCACCATTTGGGTCAGAATAAGTATATTCAAACTTCATCATTCGTTTTTGCCCCTACATGATCAAAACAAAAGGTGTTGAGTTGAGATATTATGTGGTTCATTATGTTGTAATGGATCATATATACAATATATTCAACATACTGTTTTCAAATTGATTGTTGATTTTCGATTTCAAACTCATCGACATATTCAAATATGATGCAATTTGATGCATGTATGATGTATTCATGATACAATTGATACAATTGAATAGCAAATGAAAGAACAATTCTTTATTTCTTTCTAGGTTTGATTAATAATATTTCAGCCTCTCATTTAAAGAAGGGTAGCTCTATTGCCACTCAAAAAGTCCTCCATATACCCATTTGCTCCATACATCCAATTACAATAACAGATTAACAGTGATGCTGTTTACACTTTACAATCACAAAATATTTATACACTCAATTTTATTTTATTTTTATTATATGACAATTTTATCCAAATTAAAATTACTAAGAAGTACCAAAAAAAATATCTAAATGCACTAAGAACAATTTCGCTAGACTCCAACCTTATTTTATAATGTTTTTATGTGTAACAAACCCTAAAATATTTTTTCACAAACTCCAACCATTTCTAATTTTTACGCAGTGTACATAGTTGCCACAAAACAATTCTCTTTCGTCAAACTAGTACATTTATAAGGTTTGAACTCAACGGAATATTTATGTTCTATTGTCCTAAATGAAGTTTTGTTTTCTCCATAATTGATTCACATATACAAAAAGCTATTTATAAAGTGAAGGACAATTTAATTTGATAATCAAAACTAAGTATTGATCCGGGAGTCATCTATCCAAACCTCAAATTTGTCCATTTACCAGCTGAGCTACGTTCCTGTTGACAGCTAGTACAGACTTAATCAATTAATCAATGTAAATAGTCATAAACCTCACTCGTAAAATATGTGTTTACGTTGGACTCGACAATTATGTATAAATTATAAATTTGAAGAACAATGTATAATTAATATGATTACTGTGATATAGTCCATTTTGACTACTTTTTCTCTCTTAGAGCATCTTCAATGCAATGCTATTTGAGTGCATTAATGCTATAATTTAGTATAAAGTTAAAAAAAAAACATGATCCAATGTAATGTCAAATGTTGTGTTAAATTTGGCATATGATATGCTTTGGGTCAAATTTGGTACAAAAAATAGTATATGCTAAATTTGGCACAACAATAAATGTTGTTTTTTTAATTACAAAAATGCTATTGTATAACTATATTGAATGCATTAATTGCTGACTTTTATAATTTTAAATAATAAAAAATATTATATAAATTGAATGCATTAATTATATTTGTTGATTTCTATAATTTTAAATAACAAAAATAGCATTTCAAATAGAATTATACATTGGAGTACAATATTAAAATGATGTATCAAATATAGTATTTTCCTATTTTTTATACCAAATTTAACATTAACATTGACTTATGCATCGGAGATGGTCTTACACACACATTTTAAACATACTTATAACATAATACACATCATCACATTTTTTTCATGTAAGCAACATAACTTAAATCATAATGCAGAGTCGGCCCTAAGATTTTCGAGGCCGGAGGCAAACTATAGAAAATGATTGAGGCCCTCGATACTCTATGTATATTTATTTGATTTTTTTCTCTATTAAATACCTGGAAAAATCAATATAATATATAACTCAAACTCAAAACTATAACACAACAAAATAGCAACAACAAAAAATACCAATTTTTTTTTTATATAATTGCATCAAAGAATATATCATTTAAACCTTATTTGTCTCACATTTTTAGTAGCAAAAGTATTAATTAAGTTTACATGTTTTCGAAAGAAAATGAAATGTATTAATTTAATTACCTTTACTTACCTTCGAAACGACTTATGAATTTCCGTATCAATAGAATATTGACTTTTTTTTAGAGATTAAAAGATGATTATTTGTGACAAACACGAGTGTTGATAGGATTCAATCAACCACCACCCTTGATCCAATGTTGTTGTAAAAATGATAATTGAGTTTTCATTAGTAAGCCTTTATTTTTTTTTAAAAAAAAAATGTGTGTATGGCGAGTGATGAGAATCAAGAAGTCATCAAATGATCCATTGCATGTTTCAGTTGGGCCAATAACAAGGGCAAGAGCTAAGAGATTCAAAGAAGCACTAAATGATCTAATTCAAGACACTTGGACTGATTTTGAATTGTTGAAGTCCAAGATAAGTCCACATGAAGACCAAAGCATAATTAATATCATCAAAGCAATTGATTGGGCCGAATAAGGAAGACTTGGGTGTGTGGCACAAGCTATGAGAATAGTCAACTTTGGCTGATTTATTTCCTTTTAATTTCCAAAGAATATTAGTTGATTTGTTTCACAAATTAAGGGGCTGATTTGTTTCCAAATTTAGCTTTCCAATTAGGAAGCAAGTCAATAGTTGCTAGTTTAGTATTTATTTATTTCCTAAATTTGTTTGCATTTATTTTCATGATTGTAAGGCATTAATTGCCTAATATTTATTCCCTTTTAGATCTTATATATTTTTAGTATAAAAGGGACCAATTGATGTAATTTGAGAATAGATTTTGGAATTGAAATAAATTTATAGAGAGTTTTTCTCTTTGGTTCTTCATAGAACTATGAACTTATCAAGGTTCTACCTTGTAGCGTTCAAACCTTGACTTATCACTCACCTCCTTTCTTATTCTTGAGTGTGGCGTCTACAACTTTCTTGATACCGTTGGTTCTTACCTCCTTATAGGTAACGGGTCGCGGTCCGATAACGTTTTTGTTTATAAACTTGATTAGAAAACGATCCTTCGTTACCATATATTGGTTCCGGGTCTCACTGCTCTTGGTGAGGTTCATATCAGTATAGATAATGGGTCGCGGTCCTTTTTATTTTCTTTGTTTATAAACTTGATTAGAAAACGATCCTTCGTTACCATATATTGGTTCCGGGTCTCACTGCTCTTGGTGAGGTTCATATCAGTTGGTATCAGAGCTTAGGCTTCTAAATCAGGTTTAATCTATCATTGTTCTTTCTCTTCTCTGTATTCATTTGTTTCAACAAAAAAAAAAAAGTTTGATCAAATCAGGTACCAACAAAAAAAAAAAAAAGTTTGATCAAATCAGGTACCAAAAAAAAAAAGTACCAAAAGCTTACTTGTGTCCACTTGATCAAGGTCGGTAAAAAAAAAAAAAAAAAAAAAAACAATTTTTTTTTGGGTCGTGTAGTTGAACCTATATCAACTATTTCTATTCATTATCTTGATTTCGTGCATTGATATTCAAAAAAAAAAAAAAATTAGCTAAAGAATTTCGTCTTCATTATTCTTGTCCTTTTGCTCAGATACTTCTATTTTTCTTGCACTTCTTGTGAGTGTCCGTATAAGTCAAAAAAAAAATAGACGAAGAAGAATAAGGATAGATTAAACCTGATTTAGAAGCCTAAGCTCTGATACCAACTGATATGAACCTCACCAAGAGCAGTGAGACCCGGAACCAATATATGGTAACGAAGGATCGTTTTCTAATCAAGTTTATAAACAAAAACATTATCGGACCGCGACCCGTTACCTATAAGGAGGTAAGAACCAATGGTATCAAGAAAGTTGTAGACGCCACACTCAAGAATAAGAAAGGAGGTGAGTCATAAGTCAAGGTTTGAACGCCACAAGGTAGAACCTTGATAAGTTCATAGTTCTACGAAGAACCAAAGAGAAAAACTCTCTATAAATTTATTTCAATTCCAAAATCTATTCTCAAATTACATCAATTGGTTCCTTTTATACTAAAAATATATAAGATCTAAAAGGGAATAAATATTAGGCAATTAATGCCTTACAATCATGAAAATAAATGCAAACAAATTTAGGAAATAAATAAATACTAAACTAGCAACTATTGACTTGCTTCCTAATTGGAAAGCTAAATTTGGAAACAAGTCAATAGTTGCTAGTTTAGTATTTATTTATTTCCTAAATTTGTTTGCATTTATTTTCATGATTGTAAGGCATTAATTGCCTAATATTTATTCCCTTTTAGATCTTATATATTTAGTATAAAAGGGACCAATTGATGTAATTTGAGAATAGATTTTGGAATTGAAATAAATTTATAGAGAGTTTTTCTCTTTGGTTCTTCATAGAACTATGAACTTATCAAGGTTCTACCTTGTAGCGTTCAAACCTTGACTTATCACTCACCTCCTTTCTTATTCTTGAGTGTGGCGTCTACAACTTTCTTGATACCGTTGGTTCTTACCTCCTTATAGGTAACGGGTCGCGGTCCGATAACGTTTTTGTTTATAAACTTGATTAGAAAACGATCCTTCGTTACCATATATTGGTTCCGGGTCTCACTGCTCTTGGTGAGGTTCATATCAGTATAGATAATGGGTCGCGGTCATTTTTATTTTTTTTGTTTATAAACTTGATTAGAAAATGATCCTTCGTTACCATATATTGGTTCCGGGTCTCACTGCTCTTGGTGAGGTTCATATCAGTTGGTATCAGAGCTTAGGCTTCTAAATCAGGTTTAATCTATCCTTGTTCTTCTTCGTCTATTTTTTTTTTTAAATCAGATCTATTACAAAAAAAAAATCAACTTTGATATAAAAAAAATCCCGAAAAAAAAGTATAATTTTTTTTAGGTCGTGTAGTTGAACTTATATCAACAACTTTTATTCCTTTTCTTGTTTTCGTGCATTGATAAGAAAAAAGATGTCTTTCAAAGGAGATTCATCAAAAAAAGATAAAAGGGGGGAACCATCATTTGTGCTACAGTTTGTCAACAATATTATGGTGAAGATTCGAGGACGAATCCTTTTGAGGAGAGGGGGAATGATGAGAATCAAGAAGTCATCAAATGATCCATTGCATGTTTCGGTTGGGCCAATAACAAGGGCAAGAACTAAGAGATTCAAAGAAGCACTAAATGACCTAATTCAAGACACTTGGGCTGATTTTGAATTGTTGAAGTCCAAGATAAGCCCACATGAAGACCAAAGCATAATTAATATCATCAAGGCAATTGATTGGGCCGAATAAGGAAGACTTGGGTGTGTGGCACAAGCTAGGAGAAGAGTCAACTTTGGCTGATTTATTTCCTTTTAATTTCCAAAGAATATTAGTTGATTTGTTTCACAAATTAAGGGGCTGATTTGTTTCCAAATTTAGCTTTCCAATTAGGAAGCAAGTCAATAGTTGCTAGTTTAGTATTTATTTATTTCCTAAATTTGTTTGCATTTATTTTCATGATTGTAAGGCATTAATTGCCTAATATTTATTCCCTTTTAGATCTTATATATTTTTAGTATAAAAGGGACCAATTGATGTAATTTGAGAATAGATTTTGGAATTGAAATAAATTTATAGAGAGTTTTTCTCTTTGGTTCTTCATAGAACTATGAACTTATCAAGGTTCTACCTTGTGGCGTTCAAACCTTGACTTATCACTCACCTCCTTTCTTATTCTTGAGTGTGGCGTCTACAACTTTCTTGATACCGTTGGTTCTTACCTCCTTATAGGTAACGGGTCGCGGTCCGATAACGTTTTTGTTTATAAACTTGATTAGAAAACGATCCTTCGTTACCATATATTGGTTCCGGGTCTCACTGCTTTTGGTGAGGTTCATATCAGTATAGATAATGGGTCGCGGTCCTTTTTATTTTCTTTGTTTATAAACTTGATTAGAAAACGATCCTTCGTTACCATATATTGGTTCCGGGTCTCACTGTTCTTGGTGAGGTTCATATCAGCGAGTCATTTTTAAATTTATTTATGGGTTGAGTTTCCATTGGTGGACCTTATAAAAAAAATACATGTGTATGATTGACCATTTTTAAAACCATTTATGGGTCTATTTTGTTTAAAATGTTATATGAACTATATTTTAAAATTAAAATTTGTTTTTAACTACAATTTGTGGCCCTTTTACAATTGGAGCTTCTAGATGGTTCATGGTTGCTTCCCTGGGCTCTCTCTATAGCCGGGTTTATCATAATGATATACATGACAAAAGTGTGATAATGTGTATTATTATGCTATAAGTATTCCAAAAATGTGTCTACACAGAAAACAATAACCTTTGAATTTTGTTCCGTTTCTAGTCATAAACTTTTTGTATTTCTCATGTACAAAGCACTAATAATTTTATATGAAAATTTTAATAGCTAATATATTTCTTCTTGTAAATGATGAAGATTGAAGGGATACATACAATCATACAAATAAAATTGACAAAGTTTCAAAATGGTAATTTAAAATCAGTCAATTGCAATTAAAATAAAATAAAATGTGCAAAAGCACCTTCTGTAAATTATTAATTTCAACTTATCAGTGTGCACTTGTTATGGTTACAGAGCACTACTAATATCTCATTTATGATAAGTATGCTGCATTGTTAATGCACTACAAGGTAAATTATTTGCAGAGCACCGACTTTAATTTGCTGTTTTTAAGAACAGTCCACATGTTATCCACTTGAATCAAACCATCAAAATTTTTGGTGAATTTTCATCGTTTTCTTCACATGGACTAAAGTGATCTTGTTTGATTGAAGTGTCAACAATAAATCATAAATTTTCATTTGTAGTCTTGACACTATTCAGTTTGTGGTCAAGGTTGAAGAATCAATTTTCATTACAATTGACTGATTTTAAAACATCAATTTAATTGACTGATTTTAAAACAAAAATAAAACATCAATTTTCATTTCTGTGAATTTTTATTTTGTTCACACAATGTTACAATGCTTTGTCTCATAGACTTTCACAAAAAATTCATATATATATATATATGGGTTAAAATTAAAACTAATCATATAGTTAGTGGAGTTTCAAAATTTAGTCAGCATTAGTGTTTTGACTATTTTTAGTAAACTTTCCACTGAAGAGATAAATTTACCCCTACACCAAATTAAAGTTAACACATTAGAATTAAATACATTGGAATTAAACACATCAGTCTTTTTCAATTAAACACACCACCGGTTTAATTCCCGGTGTGTTTAATTCTCAGTGTGTTTAATCGGGTGCAAGGTTAAATTTGTCTATTCAGTGAAAAGTTTGATAAAATCAATTAAAACACTAATACTGACTAAAAATAAAACTTATTTTTTTTTGGTTAAAAAGGGTATATATATATATATATATGAGTGAATTCATAAAGAGCCGAAAAATTTATTGATTTATTGTTATTAGCCACCAATTTATATTTTATTGTTTTCATCACTTTTAACCATTTCTGGACAAAATTACCCATAAATTTTACTTTACCTGACATGTAACTTGGTTACATACCATTTGATTCCAAGTTACATGCGAGTTGATTTTTCAAGTTACATGTTAGTTAAGTTTCAAATTACATAGCAATTGGCTACTTCTTGCAATTTCCTCTCTCTCTCTCTCTCTCTCTCTCTCTCTCTCTCTCTCTCTCTCTCTCTCTCTCTCTCTATATATATATATATATATATATATAGAACACGAGAGCATTTTTTTTCAATCTTCGTATTAATATTTATTTATAAATATTCTACCAAGTCACTACACAACTACTTAATTTGATATTTGTTATGTATTTTTTCCGATTTTGGAAGTTACATGAAGAGAATTTATGATAGATAATAGAAGAATTTAGAGAATTACAGGGGATAGAGACAATTTTGCTTTAATATTCGATATCCTTTATTGAATTCAAAACAAGATTTATATAGGCATTACAAACAACTGACTTTAAGCAAATAATTGACTCTGGATGTAGGAGAAACAACAACCCACTCACTGCTAACTGACATCAACTATCTAAAATACGGGATACTAACAACAAGGCCCCAAATTAAGGGAAACATGCAAAACACTAACTTATAGATGATCAGATTTGATCCGATGATGAGACTTAGTCTACCAATCTACCATGCAACTGCTACACATACACATCATTTTGGTCATGTTCATTTTTGGTTGCTTCATGCTTGAGGAGTAACACATGCAACACAATAACCCCATGCAAGTATGTTTGCAATCTGTGCAAGAGTCACCGTATCAATATTGGTTAAGACCACTTGATTTTTTATTTATTTATGATAATTTGTTATATGATGTTCTGTCTACTAGAATTAAACAAGAAATGTTTTGTGTTATTCTACAGATTCCTATAATTTTTCTCTGTTTGCACTGTTTGCTCTGTTTTTAGACATAGGCTTCCAGTAATTTTCTCATATACAGAGCACCAACAATTTTAATATTTTCGTCTGCACTTTTTTTGGACTTAAGTTAAGTTAGTGACAGAATAATCATAAACAGATTTTTCATCGCGTTAATGGTGAAGATTGAATGAATTAATACCAAAAAATTCAACAAAGTCTCAATTTGGTAAATAAAATAATAATAAAAAATCTCCATCTCTAAAGGTAATTGACGCACATGATGAAGGGGTCTTATTAATGAAAAATTCAACAAAATTCCATGTCGTTAATTTCAAATTAATCATATGTAATCAGATTAAATGAAATAAGTAAATAAGCCGAAGGCTTGTAAATTCATCAACGATCCAGACAAAGAATCAGACGATTAGTTCATCCAGGTATGCCCATTTGCAACAGCAAAACAATTTCCCATTTTTTATTGCTTTAAAAAATCTATTCTAATCCTCTCTTTCACCAACTTAACTGCATTTTTACTTGTCGGATGCTATCTTAATGCAATATGACTTATCAATCCTGTTTTACTGAATAATGGCAAGCAAAATTTTGATTGCACTATTAAGTTTCCAGAATCATATAAAAGGTTTTCAGTGTGCACTAAGAAGGGAAATTACAAGAATACTTTTCTGCGTAGTGTACATTGAATTAATATAATGACTAATTAATAAAAGTAGATAAATCCAACGAATTGCACGGCTAAGGAAATGACTTTATAATGTTAATGCATACATAGGAAAAAAGATTATGTATATATAAAATTTAGCCCTGGCTGCAAATATTTGTGGTCACCTGTGACTTGTTGAAGGTTTTCCTTATATATAGTGGATGGCAGTTCTTGCAGTTCAGAACAACCCCTCAAATTGAGCTCAAAGAGATTGCTAGGGATGGAAGGCAACTTACCTACTGAAGTGTTTGATAAATCAAGAACTCTAAGCTGACCCAAGCCTTGAATGGACTGATCCGTGAATGTTTTGAACATGGTGGCCCCCGAGAGATCAAGAATTTGGAGACTTACTAAGCTTTGCAATTTCGGAAGGTTCAGTAAGTTACGACAGCGACTTAAAAAGATTTGTGTGAGGTCTTGAAGGTCATCGAATTCTGGTAACGATTGAATTTTGGCATTGGAAAGGTTAATCATTTGAATTTTGGGAAGAACCGATAAAGTCGGGTCGTCAAACCTTTCAAAAGAGGTCGAATCAGAGATATCAAGAATTTGAAGTTCACCAAGCCCTCGTAGGCTTTGCAATTTCTGCAAGCGAGAGCAGCGTTTAAGCATAAGCACACGTAGTTTGCTTAGTTTAGAAAATGAAGGGAATGATTCGATCAGCTGGAGTCCAGAGAGGTTGAGGCTTTGGAGATTAGTCATTTCATCGAACAGATTGCTTGGCATTGACTTCAAGAAGCTGGCACCAGAAAGATCAAGTATCTCAAGTTGAACAAGTTCTTTCAGGCTTTCCACTTCTTCCAATTGAGAACACTGCCTAAGGATGAGAGAACGCAGCTCTCGCAGATTGGAAAGTGAAGACACTGATTTCATCTGTAGTCCAGATAAGTTCAGGCTTTGAAGATCGGTCATCCCGTCGAACAGTTTATCAGGCAATGAGATTGAGTGGCTGTCACCGGATGATATCTCCAGAACTTTCAGTGTTTTAAGTTTGCCGATATGAGTGATGTCTTTTGGCAGATGACAGCTCCTGAGTACAAGAACAAGCAGCTTCTCAATTTCAGACAAGGACGAGGTGAGTTGTGATTCACACTTGGCTTTGAAAACAGCAAGAACCTTAAGTTCCCTCATGGAGTTGATCAAGGATATTTGATTCTCTCCTTGGCAGAGATGAGTTTCATCGATCAGTAACGTATAGTTCTCCTCCCAACATTTAGGATGACATAGCGTCTTTATCATACCATCCATTCGCAAGACTCTCCCAAGACTTTCGTTATCTTTAAACACACTAAACAATCTCAGAGCAGCTGTATGATTAAATCCAAGCAGGCAGGAGTGAATCATATTCAATACATCTCCTTCCACTGCAACAACATTATTCTCTTGAATCTTCAATAGAGCACGATCAATGAGCTCCAATAGAACACTATGTGCCTCTAGATATTTTTTCTCAACATGATCAAAGTCATCGAAATAGCCTTCCATTATCCAATGAGTGATTAACACATTGAAATGAACGCCACCATAACTGCGAAACAAGTGCATGCTATGCCAAAAGCAGTTTTTAGTAACACTGCTTTTGATCATGTCACATGCACAATAAATTAGCGGATTCAATTTTTCTCCCTCAGATGTTTTCTCATAGTAAGCCGCTTGTAATAAGGCCCTTTCCAATATTTCTGAAGCATAATGTTGAGCAATGTAATTTAAGGCTTTTGCTATCACAGTTATTGTAGCAGGCTTACGTATACCCTCGTTCTTTCCACCTTTAATAGCCTCACGAAGTTCTTGAAAAATTGGTTTCTCATGAACATTTTTATCAACGCTTCGATTCAACAATTCTAACGACTCTTGAGGCGGCAAATGCTTCGAAAAGTCGATCACTTCAATAGTCTGTTGATCATTACGGTCTCTTAATTCTCTTGTAGTAATTATAATCCTTAAATGATCGTGGAACTTGGGAAGAAACATAGATCTCCATTTGGTTGAGAGAGTTAAATATAAGCTACAATCATTGTTATTTCCCAAATCATCGAGAACTAGCAGAAGATGGTTATTTTCTATGGACAATGCATGTCCGATTTCTCTCATTTTATGACTTATCTTTTCTTCTAAGGACAAGCTTTCCTCCTTCTGATCTGCCTTTTTCTCTTCAGGTTCCACCTTAATTACAAAAAGTGGTGTCTCGTCCTCATCATGCTTCCACTCCTCAGTAATGGGACTGAGAGACAAGTACTGCTTACCAATATCTTCGTAGAACAAGTTGATGTCATACTTTTCAGTCATGTAAACCCAAAGAGTATCATACTTGTCATCTTCACTTATCTTTCTTGCCATCCAGGTTTTCCCCATTCCACTATCCCCAACAAGAACAATCGTCCTGTTCGTCTTTTTGGGATCATCCAACTGTTTTATTATTTCTTCCTTCAATAGTTTCAACGTCCCCATATTATTGCTTCTGCAAAATACTGACGACATGATGGTCACAATAATAATATAATTTAACAACATAAAAAAAAAATCAAATATCAAAAACCTAGTCAAGACAAGAAGACAGGATGAGGTTGGTTAGATTACAGATAAATTCATTATTGAACAATAACACTATGCTTTTACGAGTGATGTGGTCCATTAAAATGGATTTTAACATTTTTCTTTCAACTCAGTAGACGACACGAACAGTTTTCCCCATTCAACTATCCCCAACAAGAACGATCGTCGATTTGTTGGCATCATCCAACTGTTTTATTATTTCTTCCTTCAATAGTTTCAACGTCCTCATATTATTCCTTCTAAAAAATAATGGACATGATCATAACAATAATAATGATAATTTACATAAAAACAAAACAATCAAATTACTCTGATTAATTATACACTCAAATTTTAACATTTACGAGGTTACTTTTCGAGAGAGGTGATTGTTAAAACTTCCAAGACGATTATTTAATTGATGATGTGAGCCGTTTGACATCAATCTTAGAAAGCAGGTGAGAATTGAAGTTACTTATGTAAAATAATTATGAAATAATCTGTCCAATCTATTAAATGACTAAATTATTTTTGTTAATTTATCATAAACATGCCTTTATCCCAACCTGACTCTATTGTCTCAAATATTGTTCTTCTCACACCCATTTATTTCCCATACCCACCATATATATATATATATATATTATTGTAATAATTTACTCTTTAAAACAGTACATCCGAATGTCTGAATTAACCTAAATATTAATAACTATTTTAATTAAATTGATTCTCTTCAAACCCCCACACAAAATCAAGTCTGGACGAAGAACCCTAAATCAAATAAACTTTGAACAAACCCTTTCTCTCTTGGCATCAAATTAACAAAAAGTGCCATTAAGGTAAGACAAACGGCACACCGGTAGACTGGTACATCGGGGTACCGTGCAACCAGGGTAGAGGATCAGAAGTCTCCTCCAAGTAACGTGGAATAATAGGGTTCCCTTTCGCCATTTAAGTGCCATGAATGAGACAATATATGTCAACGGGTTCACCATTTAAACTCAAATGGAAATACAACATAATCAACGGGAGTAATTCCATGCAAATTGACGTCCCCCATCAACACCAATCAATTTCGATAACACAGCTTCTAAATTATGGAGATTCAATTGATGAGAAAGAGAGGATATAAATACAACATTAAAGACCTAAGAAAGGGGTTTGATTTCTTTGGGCATCCTTAGGGCCAGAAACCAGAGCAGTAAATTCGCCATTATTAAAGAGTATTCGCTATAGAGAAAATAACCACTTGTCAATAGGTATGAGATCACCATCTCCAACCTTTGTGAGAAAGAGAGATTGAGAGGGAGGTTTGATAGAAATTGTACCACCATTGTATTTTACTTCACTTAACAGATTCAATAAACACAGTACCATGTGTTGTTCTTATTGTTTTCTATATCATTTCCATCCTTCCACTCATTTTCCTAGGTACGAGGTACTTACCCCGGCTGCTACCTATTAGTTAGCGGACTTGAGGTGCCATGAACGAATTTTCGGTTAAAGTTATTTTAATAAATAAATTTGTTAAATGGGATAAATGGATGAAGATGGGGAAAGCATTCCCCATTATACCCCACCCTACCCCAACCCGCTCCATCAATGGTATGGTTTTATGAGGGGATAGGTTTTGAAAAAATAATTGAGGCGGGTGTGGAGAAGGCCACCCCACCCCGAGCCCTCCCCATTATCATCCCTATTTTTTTCTTCATATAATTGAATAGTTACATTTTAGGTTTTATTTTTATTTAGGGGTTCTTCACCTATTTTGTGTGAATTTGAAGATAAACAATATAATTAAAATGGTTATTAAAATTTAGGTCAGTCTTGACATTTTAGAAGTTATAAAGAGTAAATTATTAAATTTCTATTTCTTTTCTGGCGGGTAATTGGGTAAGAGGAGTAAACGGGTGTGCTAAGATTTATTTTGGATTGCAATAGAGTCACTCTAAACTAAATTTCATATAAATCTATTATTATAATATTAATTATTTTAATAATTATTTTTAATTGACTTTTATTTATTTATTGTTCATTTATTGTTAATAATTTTTTTTATCTATTATTATATATCTACTTGTTTTAATAAATAAAGTCAAGTAAAAGAACAATTACATCAAACATTGCTTTCATTTACTTCAAGAATAGCGAAAATAGAAGTATATGAATAACTAAAAAAAACACTGAAGTCGACTACTTTGCATCTACTGCCTCATACTAATAGCAAGGTTGGTAGTGTGAATTACAAATTACGTAATGAATTTATATATATTTCATATGAATTAATTTTATATAATTATTACGTCTTTTCTTTGACTTTGAAATACATAGATAAGACTTTTACAAACATATCAATTTCCATACAACTTTTACAAAACAGAGGGAAGCAAAATATGCGATTTTGTTAAATTTAACTATTGTTCATAGTTGCTGATAATTAGATGGATTGATTCTCAGATTATAAAGACTACCGATAACATTTTTTTTTTTTTGGTAAAGACTACCAATAATATTACTGATGTTACAAGATCATTTAATGTAATTAAAATTTAGATAAATACATACTCTAAATTTATGGCTTATATGAACATTCATACAGATTTCAAAAAATGTAAAAGAGCTACTATAAAAAAATATTGCAAAAGAACTTAACGTTAATGTAATATGAAGATTTGCAAACAAATTACCAAAGTTCCTGATATATAAACAAAAAATTCAAAATTTTCTCTTTACGAAAAAGAAACATATTTCTCCAAAACAAATAAATAGAAATAAAAAAAAAAACCTTGAATTGAAATACCATAAAACGATTACTTAATTCATTCAGATAAGTTATAAGTAGCAAATCAGTTAACAGAAGAGAGAAGGTACCTCTGATATGTATGAGATGAAAATTTACGTTTCCAAGAAAATAATCGAGCAAATGAGAGCTGCTTTCTAATGCAAAGAAAGTTTAGATTTTCATGAAAATAATAGCAGTTTTCTACAAAGATTGTCAAACCAGAGATAAAAAAACAGATATGGGTGCTCGGAGCTTCGAGATACTGGAGTGGAACAGAAGCAGAGATACAAGGCGTTCGAGATATCAAACCAGATCTTGCTAGGCCAACCTATCAATCTAGTCCCTATGTTTTTCGAAATATTAGTTTTTTTTAACAATATTTAAATTTTTTGCCCATGGTCCCTAAATTTTCATAAATCTATCAATTTAATTCCTCAATTTTAAAAGTTTTTCCATTGATGAAAAAAAAACATTTAAGATTATATTTGATTAATAATTAATTTCTTAGTTAATTAACGTTTGTTTCTAATTGTACAATAACATTCTTTGTCACTTTAAAATTAAATAAATCTTTATTTTTATTTGAAACGGGAATTAAATAAATCTTCAAAGAAAAAACAACACCATAATTTAAGGTCTTTGTGTGTCAATGTATTGTGAAGTATTTGTTTTGTTTAATAAGTTAATTAATGATAAAATTATCATTAATAAAAAATTATTATAGATGGAGTGTAAATAGATATTAGGTGGATTGTAAACAACATCACTCGAACAATAATCTATACAATTTGATGTGAGATTTAATGAATCTTTTAAACGATTGAATTAGCTTTGTTAATTTATCAAACCGACACCTTTATACCAACCTAAGTTTCATAAAAATCTATTACTATAATTTGAGTTCTTTTAATAGTTATTTCTAAATAACCATTTTTTATTGTTTGTTTTTTACATTAAATTTATTCACCACCAAGCCGAAGCAAAACAGAGAACAAAGAGCCAGACCAGCCACAACACCCAGAAACAGGGCAAGCAAGGCCAAAGCACAAACAAAAGAAACAAAGAAAACATAGCCGAAAACAGAGCCAAATACGGGGAAATCTGTACCGGAGCAAGATGAGACAAAGCAAAAGCAAACAAGCTATACAATGCGCACAAAACCCCCAACACAAGAGCAACCAAGGACCGGAAAGGAGAAGGCTTAAAAAACATCCAAAACAAGAGTGTTACCCTCCAAACATGACCCTTTCTAAGCCAAAGGATTATCAAAAGAATTCGTTGACCTTGAATTGAAAACCACCAAAGTGTTTCCAAGAAAGCTAAGCCAACATCCAATGTCATAGATGTAGTTAACATGATTCAAATTTCCCACTCCATCACCATTAATCCAAAAGGCCGCAATCTTCTAATCACTCACAATAGTGACATCTTTCCCAACAAGAGCAGCCGTTTTAGTGCAAAACTCATCAGCTTTTTTTGGTTGAACAACATATATTGAAGGCATCAAAATGGCCGGGAGAACAAAACACAAAGCTAAACAACCCAGAAAAAACAGCCAAAAGAAACGAAAACGACAGAGTGACAAACGGCCCAGAAACACCACCAAACAACGGCCAAAGAGCACAAACAGCAGACCCACAACTGAAGGAAACAACAAACATGGGAGACACAGAGCATCAGAAGAGCACCCAGAAGCCAAGTCAAATTTCTCCTCATTGAGTAAAATCCCCAGCCAAACTAGAACATCTCTTAGCCAAAATTGTTATTAAGGTTTTTTATATACTGTTGTAATAATTAGTGGACAATTTTTTTCATCTACTCCAATAATACATAAAATAAAGTTTTATACCAATTAGAAATTAAAACATTTCAACTTCTAATACATTTTCTTTGAAAAAAAAAAGTTTTTTAAACTTTATATAAATGATTAAAAAATCACAGCTAGACCTGATAAAATTTACATGACCCATTACTAGCACCCAAATTCATTTCGAAAATAGTAGTTAATGGGTCTAGTTATTGAATCGGATTGTTAATGGGTTAATCCATTAAAACAAGTAACATAATAGGTTAGTTTTGGGTTTATATCTAAAAAACCGTTAATTCGTTATAATCATTGTATTTACTAACCCAATAGTAAATAAATATTAGTAATCAAGTTTTGGAATTTCTGAAACCAAGTATATTAAAAAAATCTTTCTATTTACTAACTCAATATATCTTTATTAAAAAATATTTGTATTTAATGACTCGTAGAAACGAATTTATTAAGACCAGATAAGGTTGGTAAACCTTTTACACTCGCACCACGGAGTTGTGGGTTCAAACCGTCTCTCTCCTCCAAAAAAAACCCTAAATATATATAATATTGTAATACTTAAAAAAATTGAATTTATTAATTTCTCCTGCACCACGGAGTTTCGGGTTTTTATACTTAAACCCATTAGCTAATAGACCGTGTTTGGATGGGACAATTTTAACACAATCCATTGCCTAATCTATTCACAACAATAAACATTATACTTATCAAATACATGCATACTATTTTTGAGTCCAACAATAGTGTTAGTGTGAATGTTAAGCAAATATTTGCTTAATTAAATTTACAGTAGATTATTTTTTTAGTACAACTAATACTGCATATTTGAAAAGCCACAACAATACCAAATTTGCTCAAACTTACTTCTTATTATTTTTTCAGCACATGGGGTATTATTTAAAAAGTTACAACAATACAAAATTGAGACTAGTTAGTATTATATACAGATAGAGAGCTCACATGTGAACCTCAACAAGATGAGATGAATCCGACATTGAAAATTACAAAAAACAAGAGAAGGATATAAATACATACATATATACATATATATATATATAAATACATATATACATATATATATATATATATATATATATATATAAAATTGGATATCACAACTAAATAAACTTGTCTTTAAAGTTAAAAGGCTATCCATAAATATATACACCTAAAAGATGATCATTTCTAACGATGCATAAAAGAAGAAATTATTCAAAGGTTTGCCTTTTATATTTGAAATCAACTTGTACAAAACAGAAATACAATTAAGAGATTTCGTTAAATTTAACAGTTCTCTGCAGTTGCCGACATTAGATAATTAGATGGATTCGATTCTCAGATGATATAAGGACTACAAATAATATTAATGATATGACAAGATCGTTTAATGTAATTAAAATTTAGATAAATACATACTTTAAATCTTGAATTGAAACACCATAAGATGATTACAAAGATTCGTTCAGATAAGTATATGCTAAATCGAATTTATAACCAAAAAACATGCAAGTCTATGAAGCACATAAAGAAAATCAATGGAGCTAGAGAAGAGAGAAGGTACCCCTGAGAATTTACGTTTCCATGAAAATAATTGAGCAAATGAGAGCTGTCAAAATGGAAAGAAAATTTAGTTTTCCATGAAAAAAATAGCAGGTTTCTGCAAGGAATAGTAAATTGAATCTTACACATGTTGAAAGAGATACAAAACTGATATGGGAGCTCACAGCTTCGAGATACATGAGTGGAACAGAAGCAGATCAGCTCTAGAGAACTGCAGAGATACAAGGTTACAAGGCCTAAGCCCTGCCTTTGGTTTTCGTTTTGGTTTGCTGTGTTACTGGTGTGCTTTTGCTTTGCTGGGGTGCTCCCTCTGTTGTTTCTTGTCTGGCCTTTTGGTGCCTAATAAATAATAATATTATGTTTTGTTTTTGTTTTGCTTGTGCCCTGCCTTTGGTTTGCTGTGTTGCTGGTGTGCTTTTGCTTTGCTGGAGTGCTCCCTCTGTTGTTTCTTGTCTGGCCTTTTGGTGCCTACTAAATAATAATATTATTTGCAGTTCAAAACAAAAAATCTTCTTAGTAGGGTTATCAATTTAGTCTCTACGTTTTTTTTTTCAAAATACGAGTTTTTAAAACTATATTTCAATTTTTGTGCATATGGTTCTTTAGTTGTAAATTCATTAATATGATCGATCTGTTAATCAACGGTTAATTTAAATTAAAATGATGTTTTTGTCTTTGAATAAGGAACATACTGTGTCTCTACACCAAAAAAATACATATATTTTTTAATATTTATATCATACCAAAATGAAAAAAAATGTTCTAAATCAACACAACTATATATTAGACGGTGGAGATCTATTTATATATTTAAAAACTGATATTTTTTTTAACAATAGATGTATGGATCTCCACCGTCTACCTCGGAGGTAGATGGTGAAAATCAAATTACAAAAAAAATGAAAGAAAAAAAAAAGGTGAAAAGAAAAAATGTTTCAAATTTTCTTTAATACATATGTTCTATTCCTTGAGTTTATTCATTAAAAAACATATCAATTGTTGTAATTGCTTTATTGGTGTTTTTTTTTGGACGAAGTTCACATTTTGAGTTTTGGTTAGGTTTTTAAAATTTTAAAATTAGATTATTTAATAATATAAAATCTACGGTAGCTGAAGTAATTTTAGAGTATGTACTTCTGATTGATTCTAAATTTCTAATCAAAATTTTCTATAATTAATCAAAGGGTCAAATAACATTAATCAAAGAGTGCATTCAACTAAAAATAAAAAAGGTCGAAGGAAAAAAAAAAAAAGATAAAGTAAAAGTAAAAGATAAAAAGAAAGAAAAAGAATAAAAAAAAAAAAGAAGAAAAAAAGATAAAGAATACAGTATATTGTTGTAGATAGACCCACATGATACAAATGTATTTTTAATTGGTAAAATTGTTCCTTTTGACCTAGAAATTAATGCAGTATACAAAATTATCACATCCCAATAAATTTTTTTTTTATCTCAGAAAAATATTTTTTGCACAAGATTACCCTTATCTACATTTTCACTTTATTCTCGAACACAAGTTTTTTTAATAAGTTTATTGTTGTCATATTTCTCTCTCTAAAACTTTTTTTTTCCTATATTTTCTCTTTAAAATATTATTCTCCTCGTCAAAATGATTTCAACAATATATTACAGACGAAAATCAGATATCATTTGCCTCCCTTAAAAGTCCTTTGAAAGTATTTCATTTCACGTCTTCATACTGAAATCTTTATACCCGAAAATATCAACATAATTACACGATAAAAATCTTTTCACACTAAAATGTTAACATTATTACATGATGAAATTTTTACACGTTGAAATATCAATATCTTTACACGTTGAAATATCAACATACTTACACACTTAAATACATTTTTACACGTTGAAATTATAGATTGATTAGACGCTAAATTACATTTCAAAGTGTAAGGCCCCGTCATGCAGCTGTTTTTCGGTCCGTTTTTGTTTTTATTTTTCAAAAACGATTTCGAAAATGCGTTTGTTAACCGTTTTTCATTTTATTTTCAAAAAAAAAAATGAAAAACAAAACCATTGTTAAAAGTGAAAGATTTGAAAAACACAAATACTTGTTTTTTGTTTTTGTTTTTGTTTTTCATTTTTTTTATCTAAAAAAATCATTTTTTATAAACTATTAATTGTATTGTCATACGTTTGATATGGCTAGGAAAAGACGGGAAAAGATTTTCAAATGACCAAAGTGCCTCTCTTTTATATATATATATATATATATTTCAGAATAATTTATTTCTAACTATATATATATATATATATTATAATTATTATTATATATTATAAAATAATATTATAATAAGTATTAATATAATATTATATATATTAATACTATATTATATATTATTATACAATAATAAAATATGTAATAAAAAAATATAATATTAATATATAGTTTTTATATATATTATAACATATAATATTATATAATATATATATATATATATATATATATATATTATTTACATAATTAGTATATTAATATATAATATTTTATTATATATCGATATAATATTATATATATATATCAAATATTCTCTATTTATATAGGATATAATGTAATATATTATGTATTATTATACATAAAAATATAATATAATATAATATAAAAAATATAAAAATATTTCATAAAATATTATAATATAAATTGTAATATATGTAATAGTATTTAATATATATTTTATATATTACTATATTATGTATATATATATATTATAATTATATATTTATAATTTAAAAGTTTAGTTTTGATTAATTCATAGTTTGATATGTTTTTTTAAATTAATTTTTGATGTGTTATTTTTATTTAATTTAAAAATTACAATACAAAAATTATATTGGTTAATTATGTAATCAATTTGTTTATAGTTGTAATAATATTAAACAAAATGTCAAAATTGATATTTCAATTTTTTATAGTTTTCGGTTAACTTATCAGACGCGTTTTTTCTGTTTTCATTTTCAAAATACAGTTTGCAGTATGCCACCAGACGTATTTTCAAAATTCGAAACTAAAACCAAAAACACTATTTTCATTTTCATTTTTATTTTTATTTTCAAAAAACAACAACTGAAAAACGCTTACAGGACAGACCCTAATGTTCCTTGGAAACTTCAAATTTTCTATTTTTCAATTTCTCTTCCAATTTTCAATTTTTTGAAAAAAATATAATTTTTTTTTTTCAAACCTTCATTGATGGACATAGAATAGACCTCTATCAATGGAGGTCGAACAAACCTCCATATTGAGGTCTGGAATAGACCTCCATTGATAGAGACGATGAAGATGATTAAAAAAAAGTTGTTATTCATGTGTGTGATATTTGCACGGAAGGTATTTTCATCTAAAATCATTTCTTTTTAATAAAATAAAAAGTTATTGAGAAATGATATTTTTGTATACTTCCTTGATTTTATGGATGGTTATGATTATGACCCTTTAATTTTTTACGATCCTACAACTATCAAAGCTTGAAGTGACTCCCATTTATTGTCCTCATGTATTTGTATGAGAGCGCACTCAAGAGAAAGAAACTATATATATATATATATATATATATATATATATATATATATATATGATGGATCAGGAATTCAATTTTGATATAATATTTGACACGATTTTATAACCATTGGATTTACGAGATTTGAATGACTATGATTTATTCATTTTTTCTTTCTTTCTCTCACCTCCATCCATCATTATTTTATTTCATTTCATTTCATTTCTTCTCTCTCGTAGATTTTCTTTTCTCAATTTAAATCTAAAATCAATCCTCATTAATTTCTCTTTTCATTTTTCTCTATCCATTGACAATGGGGTCATCCAAGTGACAAAATAATATTATGGCATATTATTCATCAAAGATTGAACTTATGAAGTGAATTTCATAAAGTTCAATATAATATTAAAAAGAAAGAAACATATGATAAAATTATGGGAGAAACTGTGTGAGTATAATTGTAGATAGATAAACGGTTACAAACATAATTTCTATTGTATGAGAATGATATCAAACATCTAAAAGAACTGTCTGAGAATGATATCAAACATATGAACAACGGACGGAAACAACAACACACACCAAGAACAACCAAAACAATGAAATCGCAACTAAAAAAACCTAATCTCTGAAGAAGCGAAGCGAAACCACACCAAAACTCTAACTTAATCGCTAAAAAAAATCACCAAACACTATCAATACGTATCACACTCTTAGTCTATCACCAACAATTCAATCGATTACATAAACAAACAAAAAATCGCATCCAAGAAGGATAATTTCGGTATGAAACAAAAAGAAAAACAAGTACGGCTTTTGCTTTTGCCTTTGCTTTTGCTTGAGAGTACTGTTGGTCGAGAGAAAGGAAAGGAAAGAAAGAAAAAGAGAAAGAAAGAAAGACCACAAATTGACTTTAGTATTTTCACAGGTGAATTAATTGGTATATATTCACTGGCGTTCTCCTAGTTAAGTCTTAAGATCACATTTACTTAGACAAATAATGGTTAACCCAATCCCTCCTGGCATCAAGAAAATATGGGACAACTGGAATATTCGGGGCCTAATGCTGTTCAGTCTCTCCTTGCAGACTTTCCTGATTTTGTTTGCACCCCTCAGAAAACGCACCGGACATAAACTGATAATCATGCTCATCTGGTCAGTTTATTTAGTTGCCGACTGGGCTGCTAATTTTGCTGTTGGGCTCATCTCTGACAGCCAGCGCGATACTCATGACAACCAGTGCAATAGTAGCCGTGTTCCAGCCGAGAACAGTTATCTGTTAGCATTTTGGCCTCCTTTTCTCTTGTTACACCTGGGTGGCCCAGACACCATCACTGCTTTTGCTCTTGAAGATAATGAGTTGTGGCTCAGGCACTTGCTTGGTCTTGTTTTTCAGGTAGTTGCCACTGTTTATGTCTTCCTACAGTCGTTTCCCCAAACCAAGCTAGCTATCCCAACCTTACTCATGTTTCTTGCTGGAATTATCAAGTATCTTGAGAGGACTCGTGCTTTATATCTTGCAAGCGTGGACATATTCCGGAATTCCATGCTCAAAGATCCCGACCCTGGGCCCAACTATGCCAAGCTTATGGATGACATTGCTTCCAAGAAAGAGGCCAATCTTCCTACAATGATAATTTTGAGAGGAGAGCATTCGGATGAAAAACGAGAGCCTAGCACTAGTGTGGAGCATTCTGGTGAAACTTCCAAAGGATACGTCAGATTAAATGATGTCCAAGTTGTGCATTATGCTTATCACTTCTTCGAAATTTTCAAAGGACTAATCGTTGATCTCATCTTCAGCTTCCAAGAGCGCAATGAGAGCCGAGAATTCTTTCATAAACAGAGTGCAGAAGATGCCTTGAGAGTAATAGAGGTTGAACTCAACTTTATTTATGAGGCTCTCTATACCAAGGTACAGGTTGTACATTCTAAATTTGGATATTGTACGCGCTTCATATCCTTTGCTTCAGTTGTGGCTTCCCTTTCGTATTTCTATTTCAAAGTTAAGAAGAGCGGTTTCGATGAGATTGATGTTGTAATTACATATGCCTTGTTTTGGGGTGCCATAGCTCTGGACACCGTAGCTTTCTTCATGCTTATTTTCTCCGATTGGACATTCGCTGTTCTCTATGATCCAAAGAATGAATCCAAAATGCTCAGAAAGTACATAGCAGCTACTATCGGATGGTTTCTTATTTTCAAGAGGCCAAGGTGTTATGAAGATAAGAAGCGTAGTTGCAAGCTGTTAGCTACCCCTTTCCTGCTTCGAAGGTGGTCCGGACATGTCCCAAGACACAATCTGATAAAGTATTGCCTGAAGGGACGTCCACACAATTTCGACAAAGTCAGAGATGATGTGTACCGTTTCACCGAGAAATTCATTCCAGGTATGATATGACCATTTCCATCGATATTAAGGCCAGTCATCTTTTGTTTGTCACTTTGTCCCATGAAGTCATTCAAATTTTACGCTTATCATACCTTCATTTTTTCAGCTTTCATCGGAGGCAAAGACAATTGTTTTATAGGCTTAATCAGCAACGGAGTTAGTAAATTTTTGGGCTTCTTCTATGGCAAAGTCACCCATCTAATAAACAAAGTTATTGATTGCTGTGGGCTTACTGATTTCATGGATGAAATAAGATATGTGTCCCATGAGCCATTGGCAAAAGAACCGTGGGAATTCATATTTACAGAGCTGCTAGTTAAATCCAAATCTGCGGAAGATCCAGAAATTGCCAAGAAGATATCTTCAGAAAGAGGTAATTCGATTCTGGAAAAAAAAACTTATCTTGAGCCTTATCTCACTAAAGTTACTTATGATGAAAGCCTTCTGTTATGGCACATTGCTACTGAACTTCTTTACCACACTGAAGAAGAAGGTACTAGACACAACAATGAGGATATGGAGAAGGGGGAGAATGAGGATAATGGCCCTAAAGAATCAAAAGAAGTTACTGGAAACAAACATCTCAAATTCAGCAAGCTCCTCTCGGATTATATGCTGTATCTTCTAGTTATGCATCCTACCATGATGTCTGTTGAGGCAGGTATTGGGAAAATAAGATTTCGAGACACATGTGCCGAGGCCAACAGATTGTTTACGAGTAAGGATTTAGGACCAAATGAAGAAAAGGAAGCCTGCCAAGAGATTCTTGATGTGAATTTATATGTTGAACCAGTTACCAAGGTAAAGGGGGATAGAAGCAAATCTGTATTGTTTGATGCAAGTAAGTTGGCCCAAGAGCTGGATGATAATGAGAAGGAGAATAAATGGGAGTTACTGAGCAAAATATGGTTGGAAATGTTGTCATATGCTGCATGTAATTGCATAGCACGAACTCAAGCCCAACAAGTAAGTAAAGGCGGAGAGCTGATTTCTTTTGTTTGGCTATTGATGGCTCATTTTGGTATCGGAAGACAATTCCAAATTAATAAGGGTCATGCAAGAACAAAATTAATTGTTGGCAAGTAACTCATTGCTTTCCTTGTATTGTTGAAGATGTTCAGATTCATTCACTTTATATCTTTTCTTTTCTTATTTGCCTTTGTATTAGTGATTAATTTAATTGAAATTATCCACAGCCTCCAGGCCGGCCTATGAATTATTATTATTTTTCAAAACTATTAGATAAATTATATCTAGATTTTACTCTAAATGTTTTCATATTTACATTTCCATTTTCATTTTTTTGTCATGGCACCTAGACATTTCAAATTGGATGAAGCTAATTAGGAATGACAATGGGACAGTTTCTGGACAGGGTGATATAATGATATTGTATGTGAGTTGTCAAAATCACATCACTTACTATAAAATCTCATGATTAACGGGATGTTAACACTTACTCATCTATGTTCCATCTCATAACATGGAACTTCATCTCTGGTAGCACCGTCTCTAACAAAAGGCTAAGCCATCTGTTCCATCTCTCTATTGTAGTTTTCAAAAAATAAATGGGACAGAGATCGGATGGGGTAAAATAGCCAATAGTTAAATAGAAGGTAAATGCTAAACAAAATGAGTGATAAAGTAAAATAATAAAACTGAAAGAATTATCTCAACAAAAGATGAGTATCGTAGAATAAAATAGTATATGTAATAACATCATAAGAATTCCATATTTAGGTAGTTTGATGTAGTGAAAACCTAAAAAAATATTTTTAAAAATGTATACTAGACTAGCAATAATGTAAATAATAGGAAATTATCATTATTTTTATATATATTCATTATGTTCTGTAGAGATTTCAAATTATCAAAATATCCTTTTTTATATTAGATATTTTATATTTATAAATTATAACAGAAGAAACTATTTTATTATATTATACAGAAAAATGTTGGGTTTGGTTGGATAATGAGGGTGCTAAAGATGTGTCATTTTAGCTAGTATTGAGTTAAATATTTGCATAATAAATAGTTTCTGAAAAAAAAAAGATTTCAGTAAAGTTAATAAGTATTTTGAGTTCAAATCTATTCAGAGATATTTTCAGAAATTTTTTTATTCAGATAAGATATTATCTTAATTTTAAATGTTTAGGTCATTTACTGGGTATTACTCATATTAGCGTATTTTAATTAAAACATATTATGCATATATGCATATTTTAATATATACAATTTTTCCTATAAGCTCAAAAAAAAAAATCCTATACTGTACATTGGATAAATCTATTTCAATGTTATTTTGCAAATCTCAATACGAAATTTGTTTCTAATTTAATAAATATGATGAATTCTAGAAGAAAATGAGGATTTATTTATATGGAAATCGTGAGAAATGTCACCTTTTTTTTGGTGACTTATAGTGATATCGCCGTTATAATAAGTTAAATTTAAAATGTACCTATTATGGTGAACTATCAAAATTGCCCTTAAATCATCGATTCTTTATTCTTTAAAAGCCCCTCTCGTCCAAAAAAGTTGCCTGAAAATCAATCAACTACTTTAGGTATCTCTTCAAAAGACGAGTTCCATTCCAAATATTGCACAAGAAGGTAAACTAATATTTCTGATCTTCATTTTCATTTTTTCATGTATTTTTGTGTGGTATAAAAATGTATGAACATTTATGAACATGTTGTCTCAATTTTTTTTGTTTGTCTGGGAGTTGTAAACTTTTTAAAAATAATGAATGAACATGTATGTATTTTTTTCAGTATATATATTTGGCCGAGTTGATTCGAAGTGGTGCAAACAAGTTTAAAATCTTGGGTATAAAAGCTGGAAAGTATTTTAAAAAAGCTCGAAACATTTAAAAAAACGCTCGATCCAAAAAAAAAATGCTCGATCCCTCACAAAAAAAAATCGATCCCTCGCAAAAAAAGCTCGATTCCTCACAAAAAAACTCAATCCCTAAAATAAAAAGCTCGAGCTATATGAAAAAAATCTCGAGCCATATTAAAAAAAGATCGATGATGTACAAAAAGAGCTCGGTTCTGAATAAAAAAAGCTCGATTCCGTTCAAAAAAGCTCGATCATGTACAAAAACAGTTCGACCATGTACAAAAACGGCTCGATCATGTACAAAAACGGCTCGATCATGTACAAAAAAAGCTCAATTAGTAAAAAAAAAAGCTCGATTAGTAAAAAAAAGCTCGATCGCTTACACTTTTGATTTTTGTTTAATCCTTTATAATTGTAAATTTAATATTAAATATTATTTTCTTAATAATGGTTTTTGATGATGATTTTGACAGGACAAAAGGTGAGAACAATCATATCTTACAACGGTCGATGGGAGCAATTACCCGACGGAAATCAGAGGTATTTAGGTACCGATAACCAAGGTTTGTATGTGTCAAAGAATTTGAGTTACGACGAACTGGTGTCGATCGTGCAAACCAATGTGAAGTTTGATGAGAACAAATACAGTGCTGATCTACAGTCTATATCAATTGTTCATGGGACTACATGTCGTACATTTATAAAAAACAATGACGATGTTCAGTTTATGCTAGGGGGAGATAGGATGATCCCTTAAGTATGTGTTAGCCCAATCGAGAGGCTAGCAGGAGGTTTCATTGGTGAAGATATCTCTCATCGTGATAACACCCAACAATTTTGATCGTTGGGCGGAAGCAACCAGTTGTTCACAGAAAGAAGTGAGATTGATGGTCGGGAAAACATATGTGTTGTCCCATCGGAAGTAGCCGCCCATGATAATATACTGGGACCTTAATTCGACGATGTATTTGGTTGTCAAATTGAGATGAATCGTAGGCAGTACAACCACCAATACAATGAGATCTACAATGACATCAACAATGAGTAGAATACAGCACCGAATGTTGGGTTGATTCATGAGGTGGATAATGAGGGCAATTTCAATATTGTAGAAAATGTAGAGGATAATGAGGATGATGAAGAACCTGTACAAACGGAAAGACATGTAAGACATGTACACAGATTTAGTTCTAGTGCACCAGATATAGCTGGGACCTCTGAGGTCTGGGCTAATGTAACTCCAGATGATTCTGATAATGCCACAACATGGGTTAATCCAGGAGCAGAATCATACTCGTTTGGTATGGGTGGAAGCAGGAACTTGGTTGAAGATGAACCTACAAGCATGATATATAAAGAGCGTTTTCTTTCCAACGAAAAAGGATTTGAAAAGACTAGTAGACCATTTTGCAATGCGGCAGAACTTCGAGTGGAAGGTGAAAAGGCCCAATAAGACAACATTACATCTAGTTTATTTGATGGAAAATTGTACGTGGAAGTTAAGAGCAGTGAGGAGAGATGAAGGCACATACTTTCAAGTAAGAAGTTTTGTCAACGAACACACTTGTACGTTAGAGAAAATTCACCACCACCACCGACAAGCTAGTGCAGTCATAATTGGAGAAGTTATTGCACCTAGATTTCAACAACAAGATGGTCGATTAATGCGTCCGAATGACATAATAGCCGACATGAAATCAATGTATGGAATCTAAATCATGTACAGTAAGGCACACACCGCCCTCGATTATATGTTGTCACTGACATATGGAACGCTTGAGGAAACCTTCCAATTGCTTCCATCATTTGGTTACGTTTTGGAACAAAAAGTTCCCCGCACAATCACTGACTTACAGTGCGACGAAGATGGTAAATTCTTGTACTTTTTCATGTCGATCGGTGCCTTACTTAGAGGATTCCAGACGTGTATGCGTCCAGTAATTACCGTTGATGGTACCCATTTGAAGGGACGATTCCGGGGTACAATGTTTGTTGCAACAACACAAGATGGGAACGAACAGGTGTATCCAGTTGCTTTTGGGTACTGCAACTCAGAAAACAACCTTTCATGGGAATGGTTTTTGGATTGCTTGAAGGGTGCCCTAGGTCATATTGATGAGCTGATTTTCATTTCCGATAGGCATGTAAGCATTGAAACAGGGATTTCTAAAGTGTTCCCTTATGCCACCCATACCATATGTTGCTGGCACTTCGCTGAAAATATTAAGAAGCGATTTCATAGGAAGGATGTTGCCGCAATAATGGACAAAACAGCCCGCGCGTACACCGAGTTTGAATATAACCGGCATATGGAAGAGTTAAGAAACTTGCACCAGAATGCATATGATTATGTAATTGATGCCGGTCCACACAATTGGTCCCGTGTACACTGCCCGGAAAGAAGGTACAGGGTGATAACAATAAATGCTGCAGAATGCATAAACTCATGCCTAAAATTTGCACGACAACTGCCTATGTTGACTATGGCTGAGTTCATTAGGAATATGCTACAACGGTGGTTTCACGATCGCTATAGAGCTGCACAAACCATGCGTCATCAGTTGACCGACGCAGCACATCTTGTGCCTTTAAAACGTGTGGAGAAGTGTGGTTTTATGATCATAAATCCAGTAGACTGGAATATTTTTTCGGTCAAGCAGTTTGAAAAACAGTGGACTATTGACTTAGCCCGGAAGACTTGTACTTGCAATAAATTCCAAATGGATCATTTTCCATGTTCTCACGCTCTTGCGGCTGCACGGTACATTACTTTCAAGTTTTAATGTGAGGTGATTATTACTAAAACGTGAAGCTCATCGTTTTAACTTTTTTTTATAAGGAGCGAAACTTGGATTTGACAACTTTGTGTTCAGACTACTACAAGAGACAGACTACTACAAGAGACAGACACTTATTGACGCGTACTCAGTTCCCATTATACCGGTGGGAGATCCTTCCACTTGGGTTGTGCCATCTGACATTGCTCAGAGGGTGATTTTGAATCCAATCTCCAGGAGACAAGCAGGACGCCCGAGGGCGGGTCGCCATGTCTCGTCTTCGGAAAGGACAACTACACAATCGTGTAGAAGATGTGGACAACCAAGGCATAATTCCAGGAGATGTTCTAATCCACCTATAATTAACGAAGATCCAAGCAGAGGTGTTTCCGATGAATACCGCCGCAAGTGTAGCATTTGCCATTCAATTGGACACAACAAACAGACGTGCCCTAACATTGACTTTAATAGGGAATGAATGACAAAGTTTTGTTCACATTGTACACATTTGAAATTGTATCAGATTGTAATAATTTGGAATTGTAATAATAACTTATTAATGAATGAATTAATATTAATGAATGAATTACAATGTCTTTGTATATAAAAAATGGTAGGAAATATACAACCAATCACTAGGCGAGTCTGGAGTTACAAAAAATTTCCACAACCATTTTCTCCTGAATGATCCCCATGTCGTCCTCTGACCAATCAAAAAGGCTTTGACCTGCCAGTAAGTACTCGATAAGTTTCAAAGTATGGAGACCACAATTACCTCTGTAATTGAACACATTAAAAACCGTTACAAATCGTTTTAAAATAATATCTAAGCACGTGAATGAAATATAATGTCTTATGATTTTTTTTGTTGGGGGACTGTAGAAGTGGGAACCACATTGACCGAGAGGGGATTATTTTCCTTAGGGAACATCGATGACCACCTCGTCATACAGTGTGGAACCCCGCATCATTCAACATGGATGGTAAAAACCATCGTAATGGTCGGACCTGCTGCTTCCTGATATAATGAGGGACTTCTTGTCTTCAGGGGTCAAATATCTCAATCTTCCCGCGAATAAGGTCCACGATCACCACCAGCCAATGTTGGCCCCCAACGTTGCACGGAATCAGGACCTGTAATAGTATTCATAAGGTGTTAGGTCAGGATATACGAACAATTTATATTTTAAATCATTTCCATCGTCTAACACTTACCAGGTCAACCTCGTGCCATGGGCGGTTTCCACTCATGGTTGCTCCATGGACCGTCTGAAAGTCATCTTTTAACCATCGGGACTGTAACATATTCCACCTTACCGTGGTTACAGCCCCGTGCGAATCACAAGGCATCATCCTCTCCCACTGTAACGACATAAGTGGTTGTACATACAATCATTAACAATATCGTTTTAATAATACCAAACCATAAAATGCGATTTGATTTCAATAATTTATAACTACTTACATAAAATTGTGTATCCAATACGTTGATCCTCTGGTTGTACACAGTGGGGAATCCTTGCTTGCGCTTGTAAAGAATATGAAGGTATGGATCCATATGCTGACAGACAATATAACTAATGAATTGTTAACAATACAACATTACTTACACAAACGTTAATATGAAAATCACGTAAGTACGTACTGTGTCCTCCAAGTCCATGAAGTTGGACTGCATACGAATGAACTATTCGGCATCTACTGGTGCCAGTATGTCCACATCACGTCTGTTTAATGATTGAATTAGCTTTACGTAAATTTGAATAAACATTAAATATACAACCATTTTTATTAGATAAAGTTGGACATTTTTATTAGATGAAGTTGGACTCACAGTTCCCCGTTGATGTTCCTCTTGAAGGCTTTGTATGTCGTAAGCTGGTCAGCGTCCACAAGTCCGTGGGGGTCAAATATGTGTTCCACGGACTCGGGCCGTGTCCTCAACCTTTTTGGCAGGCATGAATCTGTGTAAGGGCTCATTAACTATCATTCGCGCTTAACTAAACGCTTCATGTGCGGTAGTCCAGCCTCTGATAAGCTCTGGAGCTCGGTCGATGTGCTTGGGCGGTGGAAGGTCCGTTGAGGCTAAATCGATGTGATGGGCGGTAGAGGGAACAGCAGACCCTGGGTCGTCATGATATCCGGGGGAGGGGACCGCTGAGCCTGGGTAGACATGTTGGGTGGGGGAAAATAGGGGGTCGACGCCTCCGACGTCCTGGGTGGGGAACGGGAGGGGGCTGACGCCGCCGACGTCCTGGGTCGGGGAGGGGACCTCTGAGCCGACGTCGACGTGCTGGGAGGGGACCATTATGGCTGAATCAATGTGCTGGGTGGTGGGAGAGACTGCTGAGCCTGGGTGGACCCAGATAGGACAGCTGGGAGGCCTGATCGGACTGTTGTATGTGTAGCAAGCCTACTATTGCTGGTATGCGACTGAGGTTACCTCTCAAGACCTGCCCCCCCCGGTAGGCAGGTCCTGACTACGTCCACCTATCATGTCTGTCCCCCCCTATACCTATCATTCCAGTCTCCGGGACTAAAGCCTGGATCAGGAGGTGGGGGGTCATCCCGGTGTGTACGCATGGTCGACCCCTGAAGCCCCCGGATCATATCCAGTAACACTAGATGTTGTTACTGACGATCCTCATCACTCTTCCAAATCATATCCACCAACTCCAAGTGTTGACGATATCGATCCTCTTCACTCTTCCTGAGGGCTTCACGCACATCGTTCAACAGATCTTCCCACGGAGGCTGAAATTATGTCTACATTGTTAGTACAAAACTATCAACACGTGTTGATAAAAAACACTAAACTTTGTTTTCAACTTACCTCTCCATCACGTCCAACGCCCCCACAGGAATATCCTGTAGATGTACCATGTCCGGGGGTGGTAAACCGAACCCGTCTATGCATATGCTTTTCTCGTTGAGGGTCTGTCTCATATCCATCACTGTCACTGGGCCTTAAACCCTCACCAGCGGGCTCAGATCCCTCACTATCACTGGTTCTGTCTGTCAAACCCTCACCTTCTATACCACTGCTCCCGCTAAAGGTAGTCTGATCAGGGACCGAAGGCGGCATATCAACCATGTCCTCCTCTACATATAGGCCCCCCTTGTTTAGCCCGGCATAGTACGGTGTCTGTCTCTCAGTTGGTGTGGGCACCAGTTCCTTCCTCGCAAACATCTGAAATATTAGTTAAAACAATGTAATTGTACAAATACTAACTAATATAAACATTAACAAATTAAATACGTACCCTAGCTTTGAAAACCTTTGCCAACTTTTTCCCTCTCGGTTGTTTGGTCAACTCCCACTTCAAAATACGGGGAGTCAGATCTATAACCCTCCGGGCACCGAACTCTTTGCCCAAATCAGGGATCACCTCTAAAGCAAATATATGTATCAAAGATAAGTACGATAACTAACCATAACATTGAGGACAACACCAATAAAGTACAACATGTAATTCGAAATTCTTACCAATAGGGCATGAGATAGACCGTATATGTTGTAGATCTCCACCGTGTGTACATCAGTGCACTTCTCCTGCTGGCGTCGCTCGAACCCGTCTCGTCGCCTGTCAAACGCATGCTTGAATGAGTAAATAGAATGCTTGTACACGTGGGCACCCCACGGGAACACGTCGAACGCATCGAGATCCTCAACCAGCCGAAACTGCCAAACTGGAATCTTGAATCTCTCATCCACCCCCATATGTATCCAGTTCAATATATATATGAGGCAGAGCTTGACAGCATCGTATGCCTCTGAAAACTCTACGACGGTGACAACACCCCTTATCTGCTCTAACGAGACCTCATCGGCTCCAGGAAAGTACCGCTGATTTATGTCATTCTCCACTGCTGCATACTTGGTCATGTCTGGTATAACTCCAAACCGTAATCCGATGATCAGGCAAAATTCCACCTTCGAAAACCTCACCGACTGGTTCCCTAACATGAATTGCATCTCATATGTTGGGCCGTTATGATGCAACTCCCTCAAAAGCAACCGATGGATAATACCACCCGAAAACTTTATCTCCCGATGCATCGTCAGGAAATGCCCGAAACATGATACCATGAACAGACGCCGATCTTCATCTGCAAATTCTGTAGGGACCCGGTTCAACGCGTCGTCTTTATGGCCAAGGGCATCAAAATGGTTGTGTCGAGTCAATTTGCCCTCGTACCAGTCTCCTTCTGGAGTTTTAAGCAAATCCCTCAACCTATTTATCATCTGCAATGTAACAAAAATACAACATCATTAAACAGAAAAAAATTCGTAACCAAAATTATAGGTCTCGATCCAATGTAAAAACAGCTCGGCCCTAAAAAACATTTGCTCGATCTCAAGAGAAAAAAGCTCGTTCCTATGACAAAAATGTTCGATCCCATAATAAAAAAGCTCGGTCCAATTATAAAAAAGCTCGGTCCTATAAGAAATAAGCTCGATCCAATGACAAAAAAACTCGACCTTTAAAAAAACTTGATCCTATGAAAAAAATGATTGATCTCATAACAAAATAGCTCGATCTCATGATGAAAAAACTCGATCCAATGTAAAAAAAACTTGATCCAATGTAAAAAAAAACTCGATCCCTTTCAAAAATGCTCGATCCTATTTAAAAAACGCTCGAACCCTTATAAAAAAAAAGCTCGACCCACCAAAACCTAATTTTCACGAAAATAAAGCTCGATTCATGTACAAAAAAGCTCGACCCTTTAAAAAAAAGATCGATCCCATGAACAAAATACTCGATCCCATAACAAAAAAGCTCGATCATATGTAAGAAAAGCTCGATGTTATTTAAAAAAAGCTCGATGTCATGATGAAAAAGCTTGATCAAATGAAGAAAAAAAAGCTCGACCCTATTGAAAAAAGCTCGATTCGTTTTTAAAAAAACTCAATCCCTTTCAAAAAAGCTCGATCCAATTCAAAAAAAGCTCAACTTACCAAAACTTAATTTTCACGAAAATAAAAGCTCGACTCAACAACAAATAAGCTCGATTTTCTTACAAAAAGTCTCGATAACCAGATTTCATCTTCCTTAACTGATATTCAACCAAATTACAAACCCTAACCTAAACCACAACCATTCTCAGATCTCTATTTTAACCGGTTTCTACAATTTCTATAAACAAAACTCAATTCTAACATGTAATGCAAGTTAACAATAACAAAAACGAGGAAAACAAAACTAATCTTACATTTGTCAATCGCAGATGTTCTCGTGTAATCTCGTTCCGGTCACTTCACCGTCGATTAGTTTCTCGTCGGTTTGACTGTTGCTTTTCTCTGACTTAGAAAACGACAAGTTCTCACTGTTTTAATATTTCGGGGTATTTTGGTCTGAACACGTTAAATTGTGCATTTTAAACATACATTAGTAAAGTAGAAATATTTGCACAACACCCCCTCAAATAGTACCAATAATTTTTTGACCCCTTTATTTATTCAATGATTTTAAATTGGTTTTATAAATCTTTATAGATAAAAAGATAAAATCCATAAGTTTGGGATGCTTTACGTACTTAAATATATATATTTCTAAACTCCTATTCAAGTAAAGCATCCTGAACTTATGGATTTTATGTTACATACTTACATCAACTCTATATAAGATCATTTTTTAATAGAAAATGAAACAAAACTATATTAAAAGGGACAAAAAGAAGACAGAATCTAAAGCTAAAGAAATATATATTTAATTTTAATATTTTTATTAAATTAAAGGATAAAGATGTTTGAAAAATAAAGTGACATTCTTGTGTCTTCTTTAACGATAATTGCCTTGTCTTTAACCCTTCTGAATTTGTCTGGTTATAGGATTTTCGGCCTTTTGTGAAGACTGATATAAAATTATTTTAAATGAGCGAAGTCCCCGCAAGCAGTTTGGAAATTAACCTGCTTACAATAATTGCTTTCTCTTACTGTTTTTATTTCACTTCTCTGTTTGGACAACCACAAAGAGGGCATTGATTCTGAATTTCTAATCAAAACTTTTCATAATTAATCAAAGGGTCTAATAACAATAATCAAAGAGTGCATTCAACTAAAAATTAAAGGCTCGAAATAAAAAATAAAAAGAAAAAAGAAAAGAAAAAGAAAAAGAAAAAGAAAAAGGAAAAGAAAAAGATAAAGAGATTGCAGAGCCTCATCATATTAGTTCCAAATATATGCATGCAAAGCATATATAGGATTCCTTTTGTTGGTTTTATTAAAAAGAAAGTGAGTGACAAATCTAGTTTTTTTTTATTAATATTACTGCAAGCCATTAGAATCAAAAGTAATATACACATGTTTGATATATTATAACGTTAATTGCTATAGATTTATATAATATTTAATAAAGATATAACCTTTTTTTCAAAGAAAATGTATATAAATTGAAATGTTTCAATGTGTAATTGGTACCAAAGAATTCTTTAATTCAAATGTCTAAATATAATAATAATTATATAACATTTAATTAAAATTAATGTTAAATATATCCACATTTTTATTTGCCAAGAAGCTTATTTGGACATAATTTCAATAATACCCCACATGTTTATTTTATTACTTCATAATCCTTTTATTTTATTTTATTTTTCAAAAATCTCTTGGAGGTGACCTCCATCAATGGAGGTGGAACAGACACCCAATAGAGGTCAAGGACCTCCATTGGAGATGATAAAAAAAAGGGGGTTAAAAAATTATATAGCACTTTTTGGAGAGTGAATTGCGCAATTAACACCGTTTTACTAATTTTAATTTAAATAGCACTGAAGATGAGATTAGGACAAAAGTACCCTCCATCTTCCACAATTTTCTCTTACCAATCCTCTTTTTTTTTCTCAAAATCTCTATTGATGGAGCTCGAGCTCCACCGCCGACGAATCATCGGTGAGTTGATCAACAAAACCACTGGCAAAACGTCTGCCGTGTGCCATCTGTTATAACTGAAGTATCTGTTTTCAGTTTCAAGTTGTGTGGAAAGAGAAACGAAGACAAACTTATATCGTCTTTAAACCTTCATTGTTTGATCTGTGACTATTCGTCGTGAATCCGACAAAACCAATGACGCTATTGAACTCAGCATCGTCCGATCTTCCAGATTCGACTATTTCCGGAGTCAATTGGTGTCATTGTTGAATCGTGAATTTCACCATTGATGGAGGTCTATTACCATCGTGAGGAAGAAGAAAGACAAAAAAAAAATATAGTATTTCATCTTATTAAGTCTCAAATTTAAGAAAATACCCCATCAGTTTCGATTTCCCAAAAAAGTCTTGGATTGACCTCAATAAGCCTCGAATTTACAAAATAAGTCTTGAATTTTACCCAACAACTCTCAAAATTGCAAAATAATTTTTGAATTTATTAAATAAGTTTCGAATTTTACTCAATAAGTCTTGAAATTGCAAAATAAGTCTCAAATTTACAAGAAAAAAATACAAAGAAAAAAATTGGATGGACTTCGATTTTGGTCACGAATTTTACCAAAGAAGTGAGAACGAATTAAAATGAAAAAAAAAATCCAAGATGTCTGTGATTCTCTTCTTCTCTTTCCTTTTCCACCGTTGATTGAGTCGGATGTAGAAGATGAATGAGAGGAGAGATTGTTTGAGAGATAAATATGTAGAGAAATTAAAAGTTTAAAAAGTATTAATAATAAATGGGGGTATTTTTTGTTTCACCACCTATCTAGGTACGAATAAAACAAGACTAGTTAAAGTAGTGCTATTGTCAATCTTCCAAGTTGAAAATGTGCTATTGACACATATTCATTCTAAAAAAAACAAATTGGAAAATTTTGTTATTTGCCAAATAAATTGCGGAATTTGTAAAAATACCTAATAAGTCATGTAAATAAAAAATTAGATACGAAAATATATAAATAAGTCTCGAAAATACTCAAATAAATCTTAAAAATACCAAATAAGTATCGAAAACACCAAAATAAAGTCTTGAAAATATCAAAATAAGTTTAAAAAATATGAAAATAAGTCTCGATAAAAAGCGTGAGACTTATTTTTGTGATTGTATTTTAAGGGTATTTTTTTAGAAACACATTTTAGTTACTAATAAATTGGTACTAGTCATAAATATATGAATAAATAGTGTTAGAAAATTTTGGAACCCATTTGGTTTTTAGTTTTTTTTTTTTTTTTTTTAAACATTGAATTTTGTGGACCCCTTTCACCAATTAAAAATACAGTAACTGAATTATAGCTAGACCCATATAATTTTTGGTTTGTGATACAGTAACTGAATTATAGCTAGACCCATATAATTTTTGGTTTGTGATGGGTGGATGCTCAGTATATAATGGGTGGATGCACGGTATATATATATATATAGGGAAGACTCAATTTTTAACATAATATTTGATACGATTTTATAACCATTGGATTTACGAGATTTGAATTGTTAGGATTTATTAATTAATTTATTTATTTAATTTAATTTCTTTTCTCTTCTAGATTTTCTTTCCTAAATTTAAAATCTAAAATAAATTCTCTTTCCCTCTTATATTTTTTTTTTCAAGAACGTACCTTCATTGATGGAGGTGACCTTACTAGCTATGATGGTTAACAGTTTTTTTATGAATTTTTTTGAATTTGCAACGGAGATTCTTACTACAATGGTTAACAGTTGTTTATGTAATTTTTCTGAGAGCGTTTCTGGAATCATTTAGGCAAAACAGCATAACAAGAACTACATTAATTGACAAGAACAATAGGCATAATAACACCAAAAAAAAAAAAAACATGAAATACATTCAAAAGCGCAACCAAGAGAATTCACGATGTTGTTTGTGGCAGTGGCGTCGATTCCTTTGTTGAAGGCTGGATCCAAACTCCAGTACAATCACATGGACAAAGAGTGAGCTTGGGGCATTTGAACTTCTCAAAATTTTGCAATTTTGGAAATAGTGCCATCAACTCTATCCAATTCATATTGAATTCATTCAAGTACTTTAACCGTAAAGTCTCGACTGCCCACTTCTGATTCCCCTCTTGAGTTCTACTCAGGGTTTTAATTCCTCCTCCTCTAATATAGAGTTTCTTTAGTGGTCCCAGGTTGTTAGGATGCACCCATTTGGGTAGTGTTTTGAGGGGCAAACACTGGAGCTCAAGCTTTTCCAGAGTTTTACTGGAGCCCTCAACGTTTGTATCCTTCGGTTTCTTGTTTTCTTGCTGAGATTTCTTGTTTCGGCTGACTTTTGAAAATTTCCCTCCCCATGTTATTTTCAGCTTCTGAAGCTTGCCAAATTTGAAAACTGCTGAGAAATTATCTATAGAGAAATTCTCACTATTTAAGTTGACGCTCAGCTTCGTTAACTTCTCTAATCCTGCAAGCTCCGCGAGGGTACAAAAGTTGCTATTTTTGGTATCTGTAATGACAAAACCCTTCAAAACTTGCAATTTCGATAGTGACAACAGCTCCCTGGGCATGCAATCTAGCAAATAGCACTCCGATATATCCAAGTGAGTCAGCTCCTTGAGTAAGGCTATCTCTTTTGGAAGTTTCTCTAGATTGTAACAGGCTCTGAGATCTAAGATCCTCAAATTTCCGAGACTTGAAATGGAACGACCAGGAAGCTCCTGAATTCCAGAGATTCCTTGAAGGCTAAGAAACCTTAAATTTTCCATATTCTTCAACCCTTTCATGAACTCGCTGTCTGCAACTTCAATGTGATGACGCTCTGCAGAGCTTTGCCACCTTCCTAGATAGAGAATTTTGGCATTTTTCATCTTTGTAAACGACTCTAGTTTGAAAGCAAGAGATCCCTTACTGACATTAAACAATGTTTTTACTTTCTCTTGATTCTGAACTAGTTGCAGCGGTTCAGATTTTTTTAATAAATACAACTCGTCGTGGAACCATGGAAACACTTTTCCATCAGATATTGAGTCCAAGCATTTAGCTTCTGGGGAAAGCACGGAGGTCATCCAGGAATGTACATCTTGGCGCATCTTAAAGCTCTTCTCTACCTTGTTGCAGTTATTTTTCACCGGTAGGATAAAGCTCTCGTTCATAAATTTGTCGAGAATTTCAGTAGCACTATCCTCAAGTGTTTTTTCTTCTGTCTTTTTGTCCAAGAAGCCTTCTCCAATCCACAAATATACCAACAGCCTCTTCTTCACTACCGCATTTTCTGGTAACAAAATAAAGGACGACAAGCAGTGCTTCTGTTCTTCTCGAAGCTTCTCAAGCCTTGCTAAAAATTGTGATTTGGCTGCATCTTCTGGTTTGGATGGATTAGCTTCGTTGTCCCCCCTGTGTTCACTTTTGATGTCGACTGTCTTGTCCTTCTTCTTTTCACTTCGTGTTGCGGGTCGGAGAGGATAACACAAAACACTTGTTAAAGTACCCTTCCATCCATCTTCCTTCTTGTGTTCCTTCTTATCGCCGTTGCTGTGATCAGTACTATCGTTGTTGCTGTGTTTGTCATTCTTCTTAGTGTTGTCGTTATGGGGATTGTCATTGGAATCAACGATTTGCTGAATTTCAGAACTCATGACTAAAGGTGATGAGCAGCCAGATGCAGAGTGAAAATGGGATATTGAATCGGAGGGGTAATGTGTAAAAGTAATTTTTTTCAAAATCACGCAATGCTGTATTCTTTTATGCTATAAAAAAGTAAACGTAATGTACAAGTTTCTCACACCCCATTGAGGAAAGAGTGGTGCTATATGCACCCAAGTTCTTTTCTTTTTATCAAAATTAATTAAAGAGACGTATACTTTTTTCTTTAAAAATAATCTTCTACAATTTAAATCTAATAAAACCCTATTTTTCTTTTCAAAAGAAAATAAAAATAAAAAACCCACATTCTTTGTTTTTATTAATTTTTTATCTTAAACTCTATTTGCTTCTTACATATACAAAATATTATGAAAGAATTCACAATAAAAAAATCTAAAAAAAAAAATTATAAATCAAACATATGTAAGAATTGTCTAAGAATAGATCAGTATCAGGCACTTGCTTAGTCTTATATTCCAGGTAGTTGCCGCTGTTTATGTCTTGCTTGGTTGGAACTATCAAGTATCTTGAACGGACTCATGATTTATATCTTACAAGCTGGATAGATTCCAAGATTCCATGCTTAAAGAACCTGACCCGAGCCTAGCTATGACAAGCTTATGGATGACATTGCTTCCAAGAAAGTGATAGGTTTTGATTCGTATTCTCAAGAGAACCCAGTGTGAACCAAACAAGACTCAATTGATGTAGTACTTCCTAGAGACGTGGGATAACGTTTGGAAGTTGAAGATGGTGTTTGAGGGAAGTTTGAAGACAAAGAAGAACTGAAGAAACGAAGTCTGGTGGGTTCCGCGGTGTAGACAGGCGCCAAAACCGCTGTATGGAGAGCGGTCGTGTCCAGAAGATCAAGCACGACATGGACCGCGGCGGAGGCAATGGCATGGACCGTGGCACAGGGAGCAGTAGTTGACAGTGGCTTTTCGCGGTATAGGAAGCGGGGTGCACACCGCGACCTAGACCGCAGGGAACAACGTATTTTATCCAAAGAGGACTGTTGAGCGTGGAAATAGGAAAGTATTTTCTTCTGAAGTTCTTGTGCTAATCAAAAAAGGAAAGAGTGTCTTCATGAATAATAGGAAAGTCCTGTAACAAGAAGACTTGTCATAAATAGGAAATAGTATTTATGTGGAACAAGTAAGTCTTGTACGTTTAGGAGTAGGATTTCCTCTTATGTTAAACTCCTATAATTAGTATAAATAAACCTTATATCTAGGTTATTTTTTATGGAGAAAAAAGAACACCATGTAACATCAGAGAGTAGTGGAGAGATCCGGCTGAGAGACCCGTGGGAATATCCGGGGAGGGATCTAAGGGAATATCAGTGGATCAAGTAAGAGATCCATGGGTGATATTCAGGGGAGACCTAGGGGATATTGTGGGGTTCTTGGTAAGGATATTGGGAGCGTGGTTTGGGGTTTGGGGTTTGGGTGTGAGAGAGAATCCTGAAATATATGGTTGTAATAATTTATCATATAATGGAGTTTTCTCTGTCGTCCTGACGGCCTGTGGTTTTTTACCCGATTTGGGTTTTCCACGTAAATCTTTTGTTGTAATTGGCTTACTTTCTCTCATCTATTTTTCTGCTATTGACGTTATTAATTGCTATGAGTTATGGGCATATATTAGGCACGACGATTCCGCATTCATCGGTCTCAGAAAAATCCTCCAACAATTGGTATCAGAGCCTTGGTTGATGATAACTATTTCAAGTTTTTACGGTATTTCATATGGAGGACTTGGTAGCTTGGTTCGACGATGGCGTTTTTTTTTTACAAGTCTTTACAGGAGATCGTATGGAGGACTTGGTGGTATTGAGATGATGATGATGATGATGGTTGCCTAGTATGGTTTAGCAAAGGAGATACGTCTTGAAAGCGGTTTCGAACTCGGTAGGTTTAATGAAAAGAAAAAATAGAGATGGAGGAGAACTTTTTTTTTATTTTTTACTTGTGGTTGTAGGTACAAGTCATGGAGATCCAATCTGGGTTACACAAGGCGTTTATTGAATATATATATATATATATATATATATATATATATATATATAAAAAAATTGAACGCTCGAAGTCTCTGGTGGTGGTGTGGGGCTTATCCGGCAAAACACTCCCCGTTCTAGTAGCAAGTCTTTCAACAACTATGTGATGCAAGGACGGAAGGCCTTTCACAGGGTTGAGTGATGTAAGGACATGTTTATCCTTTTGGCAGCTTTCTCAACTAGCCATGGAAGAGGATATGTTACTGCTAGTGGTCCATAATTGTGCACAAAGCATTGGTCAGAAAGTGATGCAAGGTGTGTGGTGGATAAGGATGTCGATGGCTGACAAACTCCCTAGTAATCTGAAGTGAGGAGTTGCACCACAATTTCAGCAAGTAATTTTCGACATGGTGCCGGAACAACGAATACAAAGCAAAAGGAAGAAAAAAAATCTTATGATTGTTCGTTCCTAAGTGGTTATACCTTGTGGTGGGGTATGCTGATTCTTGGTGATGAGAATCATGGTTGTGGACAAAGGTCTTGAGAATTCAAGTCAGAGGGGATAATTGTTAGGTTTTGGCTCGTATTCTCAAGGGAACCAACTGTGAACCAAACAAGACTCAATTGATGTGGTACTTCCTGGAGACGTGAGATAACGTTTGGAAGTTGAAGATGGTGTTTGAGGAAGTTTGAAGACAAAGAAGAACTGAAGAAACGAAGTCTGGTGGGTTCCGCGGCTAGACCGTGGTGTAGACAGGCGCCTAAACTGCGGCATGGAGAGCGGTTGTGGCCAGACGATCAAGCGCGGCGTGGACCGCGGCGGAGGCAATGGCATGGACCGCGGCACAGGGAGCGGTAGTTGACAATGACTTTTCGAGGTATAGGAAGCGGGGTGCACACCGTGACCTAGACCGTGGAAACAACGTATTTTATCCAAAGAGGGATGTTGCGTGTGGAAATAGGAAAGTATTTTCTTCTGGAAGTTCTTGTACTAATCAGAAAAGGAAAGAGTTTGTCTTCATGAAGAATAAGAAAGTTCTGTAACAAGAAGACTTGTCATAAATAGGAAATAGTATTTATGTGGAACAAGTAAGTCTTGTACGTTTAGGAGTAGATTTCCTCTTATGTTAAACTCTCTATAATTAGTATAAATAAACCTTGTATCTAGGTTATTTTGTGTGGAGAAAAAAGAACACCATGTAACATCAGAGAGTAGTGGAGAGATCCGGGTGAGAGACCCATGGGAATATCCGGGAAGGGATATAAGGGAATATCAGTGGATCAAGTAAGAGATCCGTGGGTGATATTCAGGGGAGACCTAGGGGATATTGTGGGGTTCTTGGTAAGGATATTGGGAGCGTGGTTTGGGGTTTGGGTGTGAGAGAGAATCCTGAAATATATGGTTGTAATAATTTATCATATAGTGGAGTTTTCTCTGTCGTCCTGACGGCCCGTGGTTTTTTACCCGATATGGATTTTTTACGTAAATCTTGTATTGTGACTGGTTTACTTTCTCTCATCTATTTTTCTACTATTGACATTATTAATAATTGCTATGAATTATAGGCATATATTAAGTACGACGATTCCGTATTCATCGGTTGCAACAAATATCTCCAACAGAAAGAGCTAGGCCAATCTTCCTACAATGATAATTCTGACAGGAGAGCATTCGGATGGAAAACCAAAGCCTAGGAAAAAGGTACACGGTCCCCAACTCCACAAACGATGAAAACTCCGGTGAAAATTCCAACACAGACAGCACATTAAATGATGTCCAAGTTGTGCATTATGCTTATCACTCCTTCGAAATTTTCAAAGGATTAATCGTCGATCTCATCTTCAGCTTCCAAGAGCACAATAAAAATGGATTTGTTCATATTCATGAGTTGTGTAAAATAGTCATAGTTCGGCATCCAAAGTATTATCCATAATTAAATGGAAGGAAAAGGTTAAACAAAGTGAGTAATAAATTAAAATAATAAAACTCAAAGAATTATCCCAACAAAAAATAAGTATTGTAGAATAAAATAATTTCTTTAGAATAAAATAGTATATGTAGTCAGGAATTCAATATTTAGATAATTTATTGTAGTGAAAACCTAAAAAAAAAAATGTATACTAGACAAGCAATGATTAATGTAAAATAATAGGAAATTATATATATATATTGATTTTGATCGACAGATATTTCAAATGATCATAATATCATTTTTTTATATTAGATATTTTATATTTTATAACAGAAGAAATTATTTTATTATATTATATAGTATACAGAAAAATGCTTGGTTTGGTTAGATGATGAGGGTGTCATCTTAGCTAATATTGAGTTAAATATGTGCAGAATAAAAAGCTTACGAAAAAAAAAGATTTAATTTGCAGAAAATTTTTATATTTAGATAAGTTAATATTTTAATTTTAAATGTTTAGGTCACTACTGGTGTTAGCGCCCACTCTTTAGTGTGGACATTTTTTTTTCCAGGTGATCTCTGGGTATATTATTTAGCATGTGAGATATAATAGAATTGGTATTTCATAATTTTAACTGAAACATGTTATGATTATTTGCATATTTTCATATATCAAAAATTTTCCTATAAGCTATAAAAAATATCTTATACTCTAAAATGCAAAAATCTGTTTCATTGTTATTTTGCGAATCTCATTACTAAATTAGTTTCAAATTTTATAAATATGCTGAAGTCTATAATAAAATGAGGATGTATTTATTCAATGATTTTAAATTGGTTTTATAAATCTTTGGACAAAAAATCCACAAGTTCATGATGCTTTATTTAAATAGGAGTAAATGGATTTTAAGCATCCTCAACTTATGGATTTTATGTCACATCAAAATCAGTATATGGTCATAAAGTTAATGAACTGTCCTAGAACCCATCCTCTGGCTTGATGGTCAGTTAGGTCCATGAAATTTCAAAGTTACAGGTTCGAATGAATGATGATGATAGTAGGTACTATAAAAAAAATGAACTAGCTGTCCTCAAAACCTAAAGCAAAAGAAATACATATTTAATTTTAATATTTTTATTAAATTAGAGGATAGAGAAGTTTGAAAAACAAAGCGACGTTCTTGGTATTCAAGAGAGGAGTTGGGGCTTGTGCTTCTTTAACAATACTTGCCTTGTCTTTAACCTCTTTTGAATCTGTCTGGTTAAAGGATTTTCCTCCTTTCACATAGGTTGACATAAAATTATTTTCATGAACTGACATATCAATAAAACTTACAAAGCCACAGACCAAGCTTTATTCATAAATGGGTGAATTGAATGATTTTATCATTTTATATATATATATATATAATATCCTTTGTTCAGTTCAGTTCATTCATATCAAACAAATAACGGTACAGTTTATAGTTATATTCAAGTTTTTTAAACATAACATAAAACAACATATTCTGTCATATCCTGTCCAGCTTCCTTATCCCCTCTCTTCACTTTTGATGTCGACTGTCTTTGTCCCTCTTCTTTTCACTTCGTGTTGCGGGTCGGAGAGGATATATAACACAAAACACTTGTTAAAGTACCCTTCCATCCATCTTCCTTCTTGTCGACGGTGCTGTGATAAGTGCTATCGTTGTTGCTGTGGTTGTCATTCTTCTTAGTGTTGTCATTATGGGGATTGTCATTGGAATCAACGATTTGCTAAATTTCAGAACTCATGACTAAAGGTGATGAGCAGCCAGATGCAGAGTGAAAATGGGATATTGAATCGGAGGGGTATTGCGTAAAAGTAAATTTTGTCAAAATCACGCAATCCTGTATTCTTTTTATGCTATAAAAAAGTAAATGTAATGTACAAGTATCTCACACCCCGTTGAGGAAAGAGTGGTGCAATATACAACCGCATTCTTTTTTTTTTTTTATCTTTAGTGGTGCTATTGATACATCCATTACTACTATTAACATCTTATTTTTTTAAATTATTTAATATTCATCTTTTTTTTTTATATCAAATTACTTTAAATAGACGTATAATTTTTATTAAGAAGAATGCTGTACAAAATAAAATTAATAAAACCCCCCACATTCTTTATTTCAAAACCCTAATAACATATATTATTTAAAATCATTAAATGCTTACTATTTTTATTTATATATTTTTTTCGGATCTCAATCTTATATTTTTCATGTTTAGTATCACTTTCCTTATTTCAAAACCCTAATAACATAGATCATTTAAAATCATTTTAAATCATTGAATGTTTACTATTTTTTTTTCAGATCTCAATCTCATATTTCTCAAGTTTAGTATTTTTTTCATTTTATTGTTCCACATGTTTGATTTGTTTTTCTTTTTAAATTTCAGATCCATGTTTGTTATTTTTTTTTCTCTCAGTTTATTTTATTTCGTAATTTTTATGCAATCAATGATTTGTATCCACACTAAGAAAACTTAATATCTAACGAAACGAAACCACACCAAAATCCTAATTCAATCACAAAAAAAAATCATAAAACGATCAATATCACGCTTACAATCTACCACCAACAATTCAATTGATTACAGAAAAAAAAAACATCGTCTAATAAGGATGGCTACACCATGATAATAAGAAGAAAAAAAAAAAATATGGATGTAAGAAAACTGTATATAAATATTAGAAAAGTGTAATATTTTTTTGGAAAATATATGTGGTGTATTAAGTTTGAAAATATGTAAAAGGATAATCCAGGAAATAAATTAAAAAATTAATAAAACCATTTAATTTGATATAATTAAATTAAAATTTTAGAAGTTGAGGTATAAATAGTTTAGTAGTGGAAGTATCAATAACACTACTCTTTTTTTTTTCTTTTATCAAAATTAATTAAAGAACCATACAATTTTTTATGCTATAAAAAATAAAAGTAAATTTTGCTAAAATCACGCAATCCTTTTTATGCTATAAAAAAGTAAATGTAATGCACAAGTATGCACCCGTATTCTTTTTTTTTTCTATCAAAACTAATTAAAGTCATACATTTAAAAAAAAAAAGGCTGCTACAAATTAAATCTCCCTTTCTTTTTCAAAAAAATAAAAATAAAAAAACCCACATTCACAGGTATTTTATTTTTATGAAAAAAAAAATTAACTCTATTTGCTTCTTATATGTATAAAATATTATGGAAGAATTCACAATAAAAAATCTATAAAATTGTTATAGATAAGCATGTGTAAAAATTGTCTAAGAATATATCAGCATCAGACACTTGTTTAGTCTTGTATTCCAAGTAGTTGCCGCTGTTTATGTCTTGCTTGGCTGAAACTCTCAAGTATCTTGAATAGACTTGTGCTTTATATCTTACAAGCTTGGACAGATTCCGGGATTCCATGCTTAAAGAACCTGACCCCGGACCCAACTATACCAAGCTTATATGGATGACATTGCTTCCAAAAAAGAGGTCCTACAATGATTCTTTTGAAAGGAGAGCATTCGGAAAGCCTAGCATTGTTGTGGAGCATTTTGGTGAAAATTCCAACACAGATAGCACATTAAGGTTCTGTTTGACATTACTTCCCCAACTGCTTTTGGAGTCAAAAGTGATTCCGGGTCAAAGACAATGTATTTGGTAAAATCGTGGGGAAGTGATTTTGGTTACTTTTATCTTCTCCCAACTGAGTTTTTGAGAAACTATGAATATATACTTTTGGATTTTAGCTTCTGCTTTTAAAAAACCCACTACAGTGATATTAAATGAAATTTTGCCAACTTTCCAATGTTGTCATTACCTTTAACGAAATTTACCAAAAGTATGAAAAAACTCATGTAATATGTTTCATAGCGTTATGTTTGATAGTTTTCGTTTATATAATATATCCTTTTGAGTTTGCATAATTTATTTAAATTTTTCAATGATATTTGTTTGATATATTGTACAAAATTATACCATAATTATACCACATAAAATTATATCATAACTGTATAAAATTGTTTGGGCTTGCTTTGTTGTATAAAAAAATTGTTGTCATAACTATAAAAAAAATGGGGCTAATTAATTCAATAAAGTATAATAAATAAAAAAATAAAGAATTAAAAAAATGAGACTAATTAATTCAATAAAATACCATAATTATATAACATTTAATAATAAGCACAAATAAACAAGAAAAATATAAATCATAACATCATTTAGATGTCTATGTCATTTTAGTAATTTTACATACTCACAACACTTTTTACTTCAGTTTACCAAACACAATGAAATTGCTTTTAGTTCTCACAGTACTTTTGAAAATCAGTTTACCAAATACTCCGCTAATTCTTCTCATATCAATTCTAAAAGCACTTCTCCCCACAATATAACGATACCAAACTGGGCATAAATGATGTCCAAGTTGTGCATTGTGCTTATCGGTTCTTCGAAAATTTCGAAGGACTAATCATTGATCTCATCTTCAGCTTCCAATAGCGCTATAAAAACTTAGTTGTTCATATTCATGAGTTGTGTAAAATAGTCCATAGTTAAAGGATAATACTTGGGTGGTCAGCACCCCAAAGTATATATTATCCATAGTAGTGGTGTAAAAATGAACTGATCTGGCCCATTAGGCACGGCCTGACCAGTCCATTTGTGGAAACAGGGCTGGCTGGCCCTGGCACGTGACGGTGTCGTAGGCCATGCCTACATGTCGTTCCAGGGCGGTCCGCCGGTCCCTTCTAGTGGGCTAGGCGGGCCTGGTCTGAAGGGCTAGTCTTTTGGACCATTTTTTTTTTAAATTACGTTTGTTTGGATTTAGGGTTTAGGGTTTATGGTTTATGGTTAAGGGTTTAGAATTTAAAATGAATAAAGAGAACGAACAATTATTAGGATTTGAAATGAATAAAGAGAACGAATAATTTTTTAATTAATTATTTATTTTTCACTTATGGAATTCAGTATTACATATCTACATGAATGCCTCATTAAAATCCTTGCCGTTTGGGACGTCCCGTTTGGGAGTGTCATTTGGACTATATTGAAACATTGTCACACATCTGATGTTAATTTTCTGGGACGTGATGTTGGTGTAACGTCGGAACCAGAAGGTCCCGCTTGAGTATGGGTCGACTCTGAAATATCAAATTCATCGTTGAGCATATTCAAACAGTCCGAAAAATAAGGTTGCTGGTTAAGATCCATTATCTGAATAAAAATATGAGCACTATAGTAGTTAATAGTCAAATTAAAAATCAATATTTACTAACAATAATCTTAATTTACTAACAATAATTACTATAAATAATACGACACTTACAATAATTAATTTAGTTAAAAAACAAATTAAATAAATAAAAAAATCATAATCTACTAATAAAAAATATTAAATTCACTACTACAAATAAAATTAATAAATTTACTAACATAATATAATAAAATAAAATTGATGAATTGAACTACTACTCTTAAATTTACTAACATAATCTACTAACAAAAAATTTTAATTTATGAAAAAAAACAATATCAAACGTAATTACTACACTTAACATTCATCATTTACTTATTACAAAAATAAAATTCAGTAATACAAATTAACTTTCTAAATTTACTAATAACAAATATTAAAATTACTACTAAACTTAAAAATCTTAATAAACTAAACAAATAATATTAACATTAAAGCCCAAAAATTGATAAACTAACTAACTAAATAAAAATGTTTTCATTAAGTAACTCAAATCTAAACATAAACATATAAATTTACTATGAGAATATGTTAGAGCAAAAGTAATAACAAAATTGTACCTTTAAAATTTGGCGTGTTGATGAAAAATGTAGAGAATTTTGTAGAGAGAGTAATAACCAAATTGAATGAAAAAGTTTAGATAATTGGAGAATATATTAGAGATTCAGATTTGAGAGAATGAGAGAATGAGAGATTGAAAGAATGATAGAGAGAGTGAATGGAAAATGAAATGGATGGAAGTTTTTATAGAAAAAATTGATTTGTGGGTCAAAATGTAATTTAAAAGGTTTCAGAGAGGGTTTTATAAATTTGTTTAGCTCCAACGGCTAGAAAAAAATTCCAGCCGTTGGAGGGTTTTTGAAAAGAAAAAAAAACCTGCTTGGCCAAACGGACCGGTAGACCAGTCCAACAGGCCGGTCCGACAGGCCTGGAGCAGGCCTGCCGGACCTCCTACCAATGGCCCCGCACGCGGCCTATCACGGGCCAGGCCGCAGCCTGGCTAGCTTCATTCACGGGCTGTGCCCAGCACGGCCCGTGAACTTCCTGGACCGACCGGACCGGCCTATCACGGGTCGGCCCATTATTACCGCACTAATCCATAGTTAAATAAAAGGGAAGTGTTAAACAAAATAAATAATAAAACTCAAAAGAACTGTCTCAACAAAACATGACTATTGTAGAATAAAATAGTATACATAGTGACGGCATGAGAATTCAATATTTAGATAGCTTGTGAAATAATAAAATAGTATAGTATGTGAGATATGACAGAATTGGTATTTCATAATTTTAATTAAAACATGTTATGATTATTTGCATATTTTCATATATCCAAATTTTCATATAAGCTATAAAAAATATCTTATACTCTAAAATGCAAAAATCTGTTTCATTGTTATTTTGCAAATCTCATTACTACATTAGTTTCTAATTTTATAAATATGCTGAAGTCTATAATAAAATGAGGATTTATTTATTCAATGATTTTAAACTGATTTTATAAATCTTTGGACAAAAAATCCATAAGTTCATGATGCTTTACTTAAATAGGAGTAAATGGATTTTAAGCATTCTGAACTTATGGATTTTATGTCACATCAAAATCATATGGTCACAAAGTTAATGAATTAGCTGTCCTCGAACCCGTCCTCTGGCTTGATGGTCAGTTATGTCCTTGAGAATTTCAAAGTTACAGGTTCGAATGAATGATGATGATAGTAGATACTATAAAAAAAATGAACCAACTGTCCTCAAAACCTAAAGCAAAAGAAATACATATTTAATTTTAATATTTTTATTAAATTAGAGGATAGAGAAGTTTGAAAAACAAAGCGACGTTCTTGGTATTCAAGAGAGGAGTCGGGGGCTTGTGCCTTCTTTAACAATACTTGTCTTGTCTTTAACCTCTTTTGAATCTGTCTGGTTAGAGGATTTTCTTCCTTTCGCAAAAGTTGACATAAAATTATTTTCATGAACTGACATATCAACAAAAATTACAAAGCCACAGACCAAGCTTTATTCATAAATGGGTGAAGTCCCCGCAGTCTGGAATTAACCTACTTTCAAGAACGATTTGTCATAATATAGAGAAATGATTTGTGGTGGAGTCCACAACCACCTGATGGGATTGTGAAGCCAGAAACAAGTGTAGAAGCTACAGTCCACAGGTAAACCGCGGCGCACCAACGGCGGTGACCGCGGTCAATACCAGAAGAGCTACAGTTGGTGGAGCGCGGTAGGGACAAGCAGTGGACCTATCGTGAAGAATTCCAAAGGACCCACCACGGCGGAAGCCGCCGAGTGCTTTGTTGTTGTTGTCGTTGAGATTTGCTTGTTTTTGTTGTTGTTACGGAATCAGACTAGTGCTTCGTTGTTAGATTCAATCACCTCCTTTTTTTATATACAAAGATTTTCTGTATTTTTTTATTGATCCACAGTCCACAATTTTTTCAATTAATCTGGATATTTTACATTTTTTTTAATGTATGAAAAGTAAAAAATACACCTATTTTTAAAGGTCAAACTTGATCGATAATTAAGTTTGACTATTGGATAGGGTGTAAGTGTCAATATATGATAAAGTTATTTCTGATCGTAAAAGAACAAACCTTAAAGAGGTTTAATACAATTTGCTCTTTTTTTTTGTTACACTTGTATCATTTTTTATTTTTAGATAATTATCAATTAGGTCTTGGACTTTTTTTAAAATTCCAAATTGCTTGTGACTTTTATAAAAGTGACCAAATTGGTCCTTATATTTTTCTCAAGTGTTAAATTAGTCCCTCTAACAAAGTTTCATCAGTCAATTTTAATTGTATAGGGGTAAAATTGTATTTTATTTCTAAAGAATGTAATAATGACACATGCACAATTTTTGTAACACAAGTATATTTTTGTTTATTTTATTTTTAGGTTTAATTTTTAAATAATTTTGAAAACTTATATAATATTATAAACAAACAAATAATTATATAAAAATAGTAAAAGACTAAACTGGAAATGAATGGTAACTTTGATTGATTCTAAAATAAGGATATAACTGACATTGTCTTATTAAAATATTTTTAAATTTTTTTAGATAATTTTAATTAAAAAAGATGCAAAATGTGTTTTATTAATAATATTTTTATATTTTATTATAATTATAATGATGAATTTAATACAAAAAAAATTAAAATATCTTTACTATAATATGATAAATAAAGGGTATTTACGTATTTTAACTAAAATTATTAAAATCAACTATTATATTTAACACAATTAAATAGTTAAAGAGACTAATTTGGTCACTTCTTAAAAGAGAGTGACTAGTTTGGTACTTAAAAAAAATATAAGGATTAATTTGATCGCTTTTATAAAAGTTATAAACAACTTGATTTTTTTTTTAAATCCAAGATCTAATTAGTAATTACCCTTTATTCTTTTAAATAATAATAAAAAAAAGGATCTCAAACCGAAACAGAACTGGAATCGGTCGGTTTCGGAATCGAAACCACAACTAAACCTAAACCGCAACCGTAACCGTAACCGTAACCGCAACCGAACTGGTAATACCGATTACAGTTATGGTTTCGGTTATGTTTACCACGAAACCCGAACCGACGGTTTCAAACTGAATGGAACCCTGGATAACGCTAACCCTATCTGCCCAAATCAGATGATACACACGCCGTCTCTGCAACACTGTTCTTCTTCTCCAACTCCTGTGTCTCCTTCAAGCTTAAATTTTTTGAAAAAAACAAATCACTCTGTCGTGATTTTTTTCTTCTCCGGCGACGTTCCAAGTCACGGCTACGACGACTTGGTCTTCACGGCGGTCAACTTAGTCTGAATCGGCGACAAAAACGGAAACTTCGCGTAACCGAAACTTTTCCTCTCGCCGTCGATGGTGCCGGATCTGGACTCCGGACACCTGGGGTTTGTTCTCCGGCACCTCCTGGTGATTCTACTCGGGCTGGTGACAGCCCACTCGCCGGCGGCGGTGGACAGCGGCTGAACTTAGGAACGATCAGCGATTTGACCTCCAAAACGAGCTCCGACGACGACGCTACTTTGGAACGATCAGAAGGTGGCGACTTGCTACTCCTTCTGGTATTGGTAATAAACAATTTCTGATCTTTTGTTGCCTGAAACGGGTAATTAGTAATTTTCGTTTGGTTAAGTTAATTAAGTGTCGTTGCATATGAAATTCAACTCTAATTGTTTTGACCAATTTACTATTTAGATGAAACAATGGTTTCGAACCTTGTATTATCTATGTGAAGATGGGCATTATAACATGCAAACCCTGTTTCATGAGATCAGGTAGGCAAATATAGATTCATCTCAATTTGCTTAACTAGTTCATATACTCTCCAAAACTCTTATATCTATCTTTTAAATTTTCATTTTTTTAATCCAGAAGTGAGATTTTTAGGCAATAGACACGATGGCATACTTGAAAAATCAAGAAGTTTTCATCTCTAGCTAGCTGCTCCTGGTATTAAATGTTTTTTTTTTCACCTCATTGATTGTATTGTGACTTTAAAATATGTACAAACATTTGTCTTGTATTAATAATATAAATTGAAGAAAAAGAGAATAACATGCTTCAAACATATGATTAGATTTTCGTCCTTTCTTTGGAATTGATTCAGTTATTCTTTGGATTCACATGACAAGCAATCCACCACGGCCAAATGCTCGCGGAATGAAATAAGGTCCGTTGGAAAATTATGAGGAGACTACAAGGTCCGTTGTAGTTCCACATTTTGTGGCTAGTAAAACTGATGCTACAACTACATACTTTTGTGTGTAAGTGTAAGCAAGGAGCAACAGGGATCAAACACCATATATCTACCCTTCTTTCAATTGTTTATTGTGACTAGAACAAAAAATTGTTTTATGCTTCGTGCCCTCAACCATAATCATGCATGCCATCACCTATTCAGGTATCCACTAATGCTTTTTTGAAATTCAAGGAAACAACTAAGCAGAGGCTAGAGAAAGGATGCTTAGTAAATAGTACTGGTCAAAAGCTTTCCTACATAGTGATTTTCCACAATTTTTTCGAAGCTCGAGATAAGAATGGTTCTATTTTGCAATTATAACCATGAATTTTTGTTTTGCAGTATTTTTACTGATCCTTTTGAGATGCTAACACTACCCCTTATGTTAGAGATTACATTTCTGCATTTATATGAGTGCTTTGCTGCAGAGTTATCAGCAGACTGCAAGGATGCTAGCCAAAGGAGCTGCTACAGCTGCATATGTTGCCATGGAAGTGAGAGCATGAAAATAATGATTGTGCAAGCCCATCAGAGATCTCGAAATGTTGGTGGATTTTATAACAGTTTCCTTTCTCTTGATTTTGGAGAATGCAATTCTCTTTTCCGCCTTCTACTGCCAATCGATCAATGCCCTCGGAAAGCTGGGCTTTCTCGTGATAGGCTTATGTGCTTGCGAAGGGCTTTTCAACCTCTTGTCCTTGTTCTGATACCTCGGGTCAGACATCCTCCTTGCAGGGGCCTTTTATATGATGCCACCTTAATCTCCTATGCGAAAAAATATTTTCTTGTGTTTTATAACATAATAGTATGTCAATTTTGAATATGTTAACATACACTATTCAGAATAACTTCGGAATTGATCCAATTACTCCTTCAATTCACAGGACAACAGTAATGATACATCACATACTCCTTTGCCTGATCAAATGCAGCCAGAATGACAATTATAAGTGGTCGAGTACAAATTTCCACATTTTCTATGAAAGACACTAGACAGTCAGGTTAGTATATAGGAGCACTCAATATAGATTTTTGCTTCAAATTTTTATGTCTATTGCTGCTTCTTTAAGTAATGTTCAAGATGGCTAATATGTAATAGGATTGCTTGTCTACGGGATTTGAGCTAATAGCAAGATCTTCTCTATCCGTGAAGTCTCTGCATGTCCTTTTATGTGTTGATGAAGTCTAAAGTATCAGACTGCTATAGATTGTGTTATGTTCCTGAATTGGAGATTCTACTAATGATAGGTGTCTTCTGCTGTCAATTCTGACCTGGGGTGGATTGTTCATCAGCTGGAATTTTGGATTTACACGAGCTGCAAACGATTGAACTCCTTTGAAAGCACACATCAACAAAAGATCTAGATTCTAATAAAATAATAACCACGGCATGGGTTGACATATAAGAGACATGCATGTAGAGGTGTCCACGGTTCGGTTAAACCGTTCAAAACCGAACCGAACCGAACCGAAACCGTCTTCTAAAAACTGTAACCGAAACCGAAACCGAAACCGAATTATAACCGTCGGTTACGAAACCGGTTCCCCAACGGTTCGGTTACAGTTATCCAATCCCAAAAACCATATCAAATGGTTAAACCGCCGGTTTTGGTATATTTTATTAAAAAAAACACTAACAAATAGAATTGCGACACGTGTCAATTCATTTGCAAAAAAAAAATAAAAAAACCAACCGAAACCGAACCGTAATCGTCAAACCGGTGATTACGTAACCGAACCAAACCGTCCTCCTCCGGATACGGTTACGGTTAGATCATTTTACGGAACCGAAACTGACGGTTTGTAATCGAAATCAAGTTGAAACCGAACCGTGGACACCTCTACATGCACGAGTCGAGGAGCAATTAAAATCAAATAAAAAAAAAAAAATTTAAGAAAACAAGTCACACTGTCGTGATTGATTTTATCTCCGGCAACGTTTCAAGTCACTGTTAGGATACGACGACTTGGTCTCACGGAGGTCAACTTTGTCTGAATTGGCGATAATAACGGAAACTTCACGTAACTGAAACATTTACTCTCCCCGGCACCACCCGATGATTCTACTCGGGCTGGTGACAGCCCACTTGACGGCGGCTGAACTTAGGGAGGCGATTTGACCTCCAAAACGAGCTCCGACGACGACGCTTCTTTGGAACAATCAGAAGGTGGCGATTTGCTACACCTTCTGGTATTGGTAATAATCAATTTCAGATCTTTTGTTGCTTTAAAATTTAACAAAATGCCTTGCATTTTAATCTTGCAATTTCTAATTTTCTCACAATTACTTCTGTGCATTGGCTGAAAGTATCGTTTACTTCTCTGAAAAAGCAAAAGCAAAGATTTCCTAAGACAATGATGAATTTTGATGATTCACAATGTTTTACTCAAATGGAGGAAGAGTTGTTGTAACTTATAAGAAAGTACACAATTTTGATCTTAATTAATTATACAAAATTATTTAGTGTTACATACTGTGTCCTTCAATTTCTGCTGCTGAAAATTGTTTATGCTTGGAAATAACAAACCAATTGAAGATAGTTGTGAGATCTAGAGAGAAGATAAGATTAGAGAGTGAGAGAGGAAGTGCTTGTTTCAGTTTCTGAATAATTCTCATTTCTCAACAATTCCTAGACCTAGAGCTAACATAATCCAACACGGTGTCGTTTTAGGGAATTGGAAAATACAACAAAACAATTGAAATGAGTAAAATGGCTGTGTTTTAATTAAATATAATTTAATTTTAATTTCTCATTTTAACTTCTAGTTTTTATTTGCTTTTTAAATTGTTACGATTAATTCAAGATTTTAAGAGAAAACACAACAATCTTATGTAATTTCATTTCATCGAAGGTACCAAATGAACTAGGCTGCTTGCATCCGGGCCATACGGCCATCAAAATTAAGGCTCTGTAAGCATCCTAACCCTATTGTTGGGTAGGTCAAGCCTAACTATTAAGTATTGTGAGATAGGTTTGAGGATCGAGTTTGAGAGGACGGGTTCATAATCGACTAATGAAAAAAAATAAAAATGAGATTACTTACAAATAAGCTAAAACGCTTATTAGATTTGTAAACATAGACAATCGTCATCTAACGTGGTTTAGTATTAAGGACGATCATTCAATCCGATAATATTAAATCTGACAATATTAAATTCGAATCTTCACACCACAATTGGTATATAAAAAAAATAGTAAATGTAGATTATTTGTGTCAATTTTGTATTAAAAAATTAACAAGCATGGAATCCTACCCAATTAAAGTTTTTTCTCATTTCATGGTTGAATCGGGTCTTTTGCTAGTGGTGGTTTAATCATATGCGTTAGGTGTGGTTAATCATATAAATTCCGGATGCCTAAACTTTGCAGTAATAAGCTTGGTCTGTATAGCTATTGCTAGGTGAATCCAAGATGGGTTGGTTTGGTGGGATGGCTCATACTCTTGTAATTGTTCTGCCTCTTCTAGTTGTAATAAAAGTTTATTTAAAAAAAAAATTAAAGTCCTCTTTCCTATCCAAATAAATAAATAAATAAAAACTTCTCAAAACGTTTTCCGAATCACTTAACATAACAGATACACATACAAGAAGAACATCGAAAACTTGATCTCAATTAAACCTCAATTAAAACTATTTGAAAGCACAAAAAACAACTCTTTAATCATTCGAATAATTAAAGTATTAAAGTTGCAAAATGAGAAAGGTATAACTTATTCAACAATTTGCTATTGATTTCTAAATCTTGAAAATATATATATATATATATATATATATAAATATGGATTCTTTTCTTTACTTGTTAATCGGCATGTACCACAAGTAAATTTATACTTTACTTCAATATATAAACATTCGAAATTCTCAAGTACGAGATTCAGTAAAAAAAATTCTTATAAAATCATTGTTTATCTAGTGTGACTAACAATCAAGATTCTTGACTTTGGTTTCACTTGTACTCATGTAGAGGATAGATAGATGCTATCAACTTAGAATATTAAGAGTTCTATACATTGTTAATAAATTCACTTAGATGAATCATTTCAAAAAAAATCACTTGTAAGAAGAATTAGCACTTTTGGAGCGATATCTTGTTAATTCCTCGAGCATTCATCAATATGGAAACATTGCCTTCGAATTAGTCCAGGTATGAAATTATCTTTTTATTTAGGATATAATTTCATTTTAATTGGTATATCAAAACTCTCCCTTTCTTCTTCTTATCGATTAATTCATGTATGTCATTGACTCATTGTCAGGTATGTCCTGTTGTTAATTAGATTATATTTATAATTTCTTATCAATCGTATACATCATCATCATCACAAATCTTGCGCTGATTAAACTATATTATTATAAATTGTTAAAATAGCAAGAGATATTATAATAATTACCTTTTTCCTTGCTTACACTTTGGCCACCTTAGAGATTATATTAAAAAAAAGTCAAATGTAATTAATAATGCTTTTGTATTTAAAGATAACAAGGTTTCACATTTAAAATAAAATATAAAATGATTTTAATATAAAGGGTCAATACTATAACTTTGAGATTTAATGAAAATTAAAGCGAACTCTCATGATATCCCTTGCTTGATCATCTTGCTTACTATAACTATTTCATTCAATATATTATAAAAAGTAAAAAATTAGTAATATAATTTGTATCATACCACTGCCTAATGATCATTTAACCTATAATATTCAGGTTTGAGTTACTGTCAAGTGCTATATCAATATATATATATATATATATATATATATATATATATATATATATATATATTATGTCACAAATTATATAATATTTATAATATAAGAAGCCCGGTTAGGATGACTAGTTATCTCCTTTTTTTTCAAGAAAAAAACATAAATTATACAGTTATATAATATGTATTAAATTGCATTAATTTACTGTAAATGGATACAATTATATTTTGTAAATGTATTACATATTATGTATGTCAAATTTTATATCAATAATTGAAAATATACCGACATAATGATACAAAATAATAAAAGTATTACAACATATATATACTTAATGTAAGAGATACTACTAAATCATTGGAATAATGTAACAAAGAGAGAAAAATTATATATATTTATTTTCTGTTGTTCTTTAAATTAAGAAAAAATATTTATATAACTCATTCTCTCACTTAGGTTTATTTGGTTCAATATCTAATGTCGTATTAATGCATTTTTTGTAATTAAAATTTGTATATGGTATGTGTTTTTTTCGGTGCATATCAATTATATGTATGTTTGTATCAAGAGCATTTTTATTTATTTACAAAAATAAATAATTTGGTGAGTATTATATTAATTTACTTTGAATGGCTGAAATTAGATTCTGCAAATTTATTCACTATTTGCATTAATGATTTATGGGTCGTTTCTTTTTTCAACTTAAAACTTAATGGGTCTGAATCATAATTATTAAGTTGTTTTGTTTATTTTTGTTAAGTGGTCAAACAAATTAAAACTACCAAAAAGACAACTTAAAATAAAAAATAAACAATCCTGACTTTTCATTTAATTGTAAATTACTGAAGTGTAATAAATACGGTCTAAAATCTTTTTTTCCGATATTATCCCCTATATACTAAATTTCCAATTTCATCATAATTATATATGGTATAGAAATATTTATTTTAATATATTGCTTTTTTTATAGCTTTAAAAATAAAAAAGAACCCTTATCACTTCTCATATCGGTTTTTAATATCAAGACTTTATTACAATATTATGGTGATGTATTTATATATTATTTTTTTATAGTGTTTTGTGTGAGTTTTCATTCTACACCTTTTATTTTTTGAAAATAATATATATTTTTTCTTAGTAAAAATGAAGTTTGTAATCGAAGAAGAAAATCATGATCATATATAGGGATGCACGTTTGGGGAATGGGGATGGATATAGGTCCCCCCATCCCCATCCCCACTTCCTAGGCCCTTCCCCTCCACCCCCCCCCCCCCCCCTCTTTTGCCCATTTGGGGAAAATGGGGATGGGGATGTTTGGGGGGAGGTCCCCCCATACCCATCCCCAGTTCCCTATTTTCCTCGTTTTTTCCTATTTTCTCGTATCATCGGTCCCTCATTTTTCCATTTCCCTATTTAACTGAAAATTATAAATTAAATTAAAAAAAACAAACATTTCATTACAAATAAAAAATAACAATACATTACAATTTCAACATAAAATGTTTCAAATAATTCAAATATATATTATAATTATATTTATATACTTTTAGGGGAAATGGGGAAATGGGGATCTCCATCCCCATCCCCATTTCAATTTTCTTGTAGGGGAAATGGGGAAATGGGGAGGGGGAGGGGTCCCCCCATCCCCATCCCCATCCCCATTTTAATTTGGGGATGAAAATCATCCCCATCCCCCCCCTCCCCATTTCCCCATTTTTCAAAAAAAAAAATCCCCAAATGGGGATTTGAGCCCCCGGAGATTAATGTGCATCCCTAATCATATGTGTTCATATATAATTATTATTTTTGGATTATTTTTATTCCATATTATATGTATAATTGTTTAACATGAGTATAAATATAAAATTACTTATTTTCAGACAATTTTACTTTTAAAAAATAAACGTGTTAACAATATATTTAAATATGAGGAAAAATAAACAAACATGTCATTCAAGTTCAGATTTCAGTCATTATTCAGTTTTTAGAAAAATTCAGGATTGTTTAATCTTCAAACAAAAAACAAACGTTATTGTTGATCATTGAAAATAATGTAAAGATTTAAAAACATTTGTGTTAAAATTTATCTAAAATAATAATTGGTGATAAGAGAGAAAAATAAACACCCCATTAAAGCAGAAAATAAATTGATTGTAATAAATAATTTAAATATAAAAAGCTAACATCAACCACTTACTTTAGAAAATATAATAAACCTTGGGATGACAAAATAATCTGCGGTACGAGATCTATGGGGACCCGTACGGCCGCATTTTTAGAGTGGGGATGGATTTCATTTTGGTGGGGATGTTAGTAGATAGTGAAACCCGCAATGGGTATCGGGTGGTGATGAGTTTTATAATCTCTACCCTGTTAAAATATAATTTTTAGTTTTTTTATTATATAGTTTTTTCTTTTTATTGTTATGTTTAAAAATTATTTAATTTATTTATTTAGTTATTAGATTTATGTTTATTTTTAATGTTTATGGGATGATTTTCAATATTTTTAATGTTTAAGCGGTGATTTTCAATATTTTAATTAATCCCGCCCTATGTAAGCAGTGTGGCAACACCACTATTGAGTTCACTTGGTAATTTCCTCGAACATCTAGTAGGCAAAACGGGAAACTATCACCAACTCCTTCCAAGACCTTGTTTGAATGGACTTACAAGAACACAAAGATAATAATAGCAACTAAGAAACACAATCAATCAAAAGCAAGTAAGCCACAACACAAAGCAATTTTTACGTGGTTCATGAAATTGGCTACGTCCGAGGAGACACCAATTTCACTAGATAATGAGAATAATAAGTACAAGAGATTACCTCTAACCCACAAGCCTTCTCTCTTCCTCTAGGTCTCAATCTTCCAACCTCACAACCATTCTTTGTTCTAGGTTTTTCTCTCACTTTTATTGTCTCTACACATTTGCACACACAGTCTAAAAGCTCAATTAACAATTAATTTATATAGTGATACTTTTGGCTAATTACAACATAGCCCAATAAAATCCTAGATTTAAAATATGCCCCAAATACAAAATACATGTTCTTTGAGGCAAACATCAACAATCTCCTCCTTGTTGAAAAGAAACTTCAACCCTCTGAAATCGTTGACGCCTCTACCTTGTCAAGAAAGCTCTTGTCTCCACACCTCAAGTGGTGAGGTGCACACCTAAACTCAACAAGAGCAAAGGTTTATCAAGCTCAAGCAATGCTCAAAATTGTCTTTTGTAATCGACTTGGTAAGCATATCAGATGCATTCTCATCCGTGTGAACCTTCTCAATTGAGACTTCACTCGTGACAATCCAATTTCTAATATCGTATTCTATGGAGTCGGATGTTAATATGCTTCGTTCTTGCATGGAGCACTTGATTCTTGGTTAGAGCAATTGCATTTTGACTATCACACCTAAGCAACCTAAGCAACACCGAATTTTGCATCAATCCCATATCATTCACCAAACCCTTCAACCAAATTGCTTCCTTTGATGACTCCGTGATTGCCATGTATTCAGATTTGGTAGTAGACAAGGCACTAGTAGGTTGGAGCATAGACCTCCAATTAATCGGTCCATTCGCACACGTAAATACATACCCCGTCGTAGACCTCCTTTTGTCTAGGTCGCCTGCATAGTCGAAATCAACAAACCCAACAATATTAGTTTCACCATGTTGTCTTTCAAACATAATTCTCAACTCCTTAGTACCCTTCAAATACCGTAAAATACATTTAATGGCATTCCAATGCTCATTGTCCGGATTTGCCATGTATTTGGCAACCACACTAACCACTTAGAGATATCAGGTCTTGTACATACCAGAGCATACATCAAACAACCAACCATATTTGCATATAGAACCTTCACAATCTCTTCCATCTCGGCATTCGTTGAAGGACGTTGCTTTGCACTTAAGACAAAGTGTAAAGCAATTGGAGTAGACACGACTTTAGCATCAAGCATGCTAAACTTCTCAAGCACCTTGAAAATATACCTCTTTTGAGATAATCACAACTTTCTCGCTTTCCGATCTCTTTAAATCTCTATCCCTAGGATCTTTTTAGCAACACCAAAACATTTCATGTCAAATTCTCTACCCAAAAGCCCTTTGAGTTCATCAATTTTTGACATATCCCAACATGCTATAAGCAAAGCATCCATATACAACATCAAGATAATTGTACTATCATCAAACACATGAGAATAAACACATCATACTCATTTCTCTTGTAGTCAATTTTCAACATGTAAGAATCGAAGTGCTTGTACCATATGCATGGAGATCGCTTGAGTCCATAAAGTGACTTCTTTAATCTACAAACAAGGTTCTCATTTCCTACTTTCTTGAATCCTCTTGGTTTAGCCGCATAAATTACTTCTTCCAAATCCCTATGAAGAAATGACTTATTCACATCAAGTTGTTTCAACTCCATGTAATATTGAGCTACTAAGGCTAACAATACCCAAATATATGTTTACTTCATTACAGGCGAGAAAATCTCATTGTAATCAACGTCTTCCTTTTGTGAGTGCCCTTTAGCAACCAATCGTGCTTTGAACTTCGGTGCTTCATTCTCATGTATAACTTATTTCTTCACAAATACCCATTTGTGACCAACAATATTTCGATCTTTAGGCTTAGGAACCAACTCCTATATGGAGTTCTTTTCAAGAGATTCCATCTCTCTCTTCATAGCCTTCACCCAACTTTCTCCATCATGACAACCAATTGCTTTATGAAATGAAGTCGGATCTCCCTCACTACCATGAATGCAAAATGCACTTCATCATTCTTATCCTCCCAACTGTACGTTTGTGAAGGCTTTGAGACTCTCATTGTCCTTCTTGAGCTATGGATATAGATTCCTCAAGAACCACTTCTTGTTGTACCTCCTCATTTTCGATATCACTAAACTTTGTAGTAATAAGATCTTCTGTCACAACCTCTTTCTCACCATCATCCTTCGCTTCTTCCTTCGGCATGAAGGCTTCGTAAAAGAGTGCATATTTACTAAGAATTTTCTTCTTGTTGGCCATATCATAAAGCTTGAATCCTTCACTTCTTTCTCAAACCCGAGAAATATGCATTCAAGTGACTTTGACTGTAGCTTGTTCCTCTCATCACTAGGAATAAGAGCATATGCATTACACCCGAAAACCATCAAATTACAAATTAGAGTAGTCAACTTTCTTGCCCGTCCATACTTCTTCCGTCGATTTAAACTCAAGTACCTTCGATGGTGAATTGTTAACCAAATAACAAATATGATTAACCGCCTTCGCCTAAAAAGATTCAAGAAACCCTAAATGAAGTCTCATGCATCTAGCTCTTTCTACGAGCATTCTATTTATCCTCTCTACAACACCATTTTGTTGAATTTTTTTCTTCACGGTGAAATGTCTTGTGATGCCTTTAACTTTGAAAAAATTAATAAATTTTCCATTTTTGTACTCACCTACATTGTCACTTATTAAAGACTTGATCTTTCCCTCGTTTAGTTATCCTCTTCAGCCTTCCATTCCTTAACCTTTCAAAGACTTCAGCTTTCTCCTTCATGAAATAAACCTAAACTTTCCTAGAAAAATCATCTATGAAAGTAACAAAGAAGCGAGCTCCACCATTTGATCTAGTTGGTACGGTCCCTCACACATCGAGTTGCTTCCATTTTTCTCGCTTGGAACTTTGAAGCTTACTTTGCATTGCTTTCCCATAACACAATACTTGTAAAGTTTAGCTTGCATGACCACACACCTTTCAGAAATTGTCGCTTATGTAGTTCTTTCAATGCTCTCTCATTTATATGCCCTAGCCTCACATGCCAAAGTTGAGTGGCATCTTTGCAATTTTCTTCTTCTGTGGAGATATCTGCTCTACCTAAAATTGTGTTCCCCAAAATCCTATAAAGATTGTTGCCCAAATGTGTACCTTGCATAATCACCATGGATCCCTTAAACACCATGATCACACCATTCTTTGCCATGAAAGAACACCTATTTATATCAAGTGTTCCTAGAGATTTTAAATTCTTCTTGAGTGTCAGAACATGTCTCACACTACCTAGGGTTTTCACAATCCCATCAAATATCTTGATCTTGATTGTACCTATCCTTATTGAGTGCATTATTTTTTATCTTAATCAATTTAAAAGAAAATTTCATTCACTGGGATCGGTGATTCTACTAGTTGAACACTAATTAGTCTAATTAAATCCTAATATAAGTGCATGAAAACTAAATGGCATAATGCTTGTCTTGGGTTGGTATTTTAATTCACTGATATGTAACAATGCAATAAACTACATAACACAAAAGCTCACACGAAAATATGAATATGAAAGCACTTAAATCCAATTGATAGGGTTTGAATGCAACCTAATTAAACTTCTCAATGTAATCCATAAGTCTCATTAAAGCACTTAAATCCAATTGATAGGGTTTGTTTCATGAAGCACCTAATCTTTCCTATTACTCACACACGGTCATGTAATGAGCAATGGTTAGAACTAGTTTTTAATTAAAAACTCTAAACCAAATCACACATAGCATGGTCATGCATATGGAAATTTTCCCAATTATTAAGCTTGTAGTTAAAGACTAAATGGGGTGGTCACCCACATCTAACTCTCAACATCATAAATTAACTAATCCTAATACAAACATTCATTGAGGTCTCATTTGAATATAAGTGAAGGAATTAGAGCAAGTATTGCAATAAAAGAGACTATCAATATATTTAATTAATAAACAATAGACTATAGGATTACAAAGAGTTGTTCAACCGGTTTACATTAATCCCCTAACTTAGAAATTAATTACACATCAAAGAAAGGAAATAAAACAAAGAAGAGTGAAAGAAGAAACCAAAGTTGGTCATCAAGGTTCATTAACTTGTAAGCTTCCTCTTCTTGCTTTCCAGGATTCCAAGATGGATGGATGGAGAAAAAATGTCAAAGGATGGTGATGCAGGGGTAAAAGTATCCAAAAGTTCATGTGACTGATTTTTTTTCACCAAAATCTAGGATGTATATTTATATGGGTCCAAAAATAGGTCAGCAATCAACCTAGAAACGCGTGATGGCGGACTGTCGCTTCCCTATATATCGCGGTTGTCCATGATGACATGTCGCGGTCTCCTATGACGACACACCATGACAGCGACATCTTGTGTCATTTTGTCCAAGTTTCCAATTTTCAGTTCTTTTGGGTCTCAATCTTCACTCATATCTCCCATATGATTCCCCTAATATAAAATCCTACAAAAACACTTAATCACGTCATTAAACACTTAATTTTACCCGAGATTTGAGCAATAAGCATAGGAAAGGGGACTCAAAATCTAATGTTATCATGGCTCGATCAACACCCCCAAACCTAGCCTTTTGCTAATCCTCGAGCAAAATCAAGAGAAAACACCAACAAAAAAAAAACAAGCAAACAACACGAAGACTCAATAAAAACAAACGAAATTTACACAACAATAACTCAAAAGCCGCATTTTCAACTGGTGATGAGATGCAAAGAGGTGTGGATAAGGAGAGTAGACATATGCAAAACATTCTCAAGCAACTCGAAGGCACTCATGAGACACTCGAACAACATGAATCCCGCACCTAAAGTTCTCTCATGTCGGGAACTATTCACTCTCACACCTCCAGTATAATTCGCTTTGACTATAAACCTCACGTGGACATTCTCTTTTCTTTCCTCTCGAAGTCCTAAGTTCACACTCATTCAAAGTATGCAAGGATAGAGTTATGCATGGGAATCAAATACTTGCATACAATAGGAAATGAAACGTTATTCTTTTGGTGAACTAGCCTAGGAAATGAATCAAATACCATGGATGTGGAAGATCATGCTTCAACAAAAATTCCCAATATAGATTTCATAGTAGATCAATTAGGTATTCCCTTTGATTGTAATGGGGCCATTGGGTGAAATATGGTGAACAAAGAATAGGAAATGGAATTCAAAAGTCACCAATCATGCTAAGACACTACACGATACACCCAATATTTAAGCTCTATTCACATCACTCGTGGCACTAGTGATTAGGTTTAACTTTTCATTACACTTGTGCTATACATGAGTACTCTACTAGTGAGTACTTTACAATTACATACAAGACTTTTATTCTCTTTTTTTTTACACCTTAAGCTCATAAGTGCACATTTTTGCACTTTTACATTTTTGAGCCTTTTGCCTTGCACATTTACAAATATAGCCTAAATACACGCTAGCTTTTCATATTTAGAGCTTTTCCAACTTTCACCACAACACAACACATCCTAATAAGATTGGCAACGAGGGTAGGCATGTGTTTAGGTTTAGGCTATATGGTGTAATGTGGTTCAAAAAGAAAAGTAAGTGTTTGGCCTCAAAATTGGCTTGGGAGCACATAAACAGGGACATGGAAAGTGTTTAGGCTAATTTTAAGTAGTTAAGCACACACATTGCCTAAAATCATTTCCACTATCTCATCTATCAAGGGAATGTAAGTATCCATCAAGCAATCCACAAAGATAATGCAATATGATGTCCTATGGCAAATGATGCGCGTGACGAGATAAGTGTTTACGATGAAACAATAATAACACTCAAATGAGCTTTTTAAGGTTTGTATTTGTGAATTCACTAGATGTCTCCACTATTAGAACAAGGTGTTTGAGCACCGAGTCCCCTCAACTTGAACACAAAAGGATGGGACAAGTCCATGAATTGCAAGTGAGACCCTAGAGTGACAACAAGATGCTCAATCGAGCACATTATGCATAAATAAACTCTCACACAAACACACACTCAAAACATCACATCCAAGCTACTTGAAGCTCAAAAATTTTGGCCATGCGACTATTTTTGACAATTTTGACTCAAAATGAAATCAAAAATTTGACTCAAAAATAAAATTTAGGACTCAATAAAACCAAAACGACCGAAACCGGTATCGACACCCCCAAACTTAAACTCAACATTGTCCCCAATGTTAACAATGAGAGCCCGACGAAAAGGCACCTAAACCTCAAAACAACACAATTCACAACATAAAATAAAAGAAAATGCACAAAAGTTCGATCAAATATGGCATAGAAAGCTCTTAATGGCAATTAAACATCAACCATAACACAATACAATACACACCATTAGTCTAATTGCAAATAAAATGAACAAAATAAAAGATGCAAAAATACCACTACGATATAAATCAAATAACTAGAGTAATTAAAACAAGTACGAAATATAACTGAAAGCAGTAAATAAAACAAGACAAACAAGTCTAGCTAAACAAGTACAGCTCAAAGCTAATAATGAGGTGGTGGTGGTGGTGGTCATATGTGCCACAATTTTCATTATTTTTAGCCAATCTCACCCATAAATCCTCTAAAAACACGAATCACTACAAAAATGCTTCAATTAACTTCACAACAAAAACCCACCTCTTAATTCACACAAATATGCACAAATTTGATACAACCCCAAAGATTCCAAAAATTCCCCAAATCAACCCTAGAATGTGTAAATGAAAGTAGAACTAGGATTTGGGACTAGCAAGGGCCTAAAGTAAGTAAAAGAAGAAGAAATTACTGATTGCGTAGGCTGAAAGTCTTTGATATCGTGTGGAGGGAGAATTGGTCACGATTGAGGTTTAAACTTTTGGTGAGAGGCTGCCCTACCACGAACTGATGCTTTTATACCAAGTGTCTGTCGCGGTCTTCCATGATGGAAATCATGACCGAGACACATCGCCTCTTCGTCATGGAGATTGTCGCGTTTAGCACACCAAGCGACCTACAAGCGACACCTCTGGCAACAGTAACTCCTCTTTGTTGATGTATGGTATTGTCGCGGCCGTTAATGACGACATCATAACCTCGACATATCTGGAAAAATTTCTCTTTGAGGCCTTTCAATGGTCCTAAGTGTCTAATCTGCACACATACTCAACAACAAACATATCAAGGACATTTTCTTGAACAACTGAGTTTGGTAATCACTAGACTTCCAAATAAAATGAAAATCACGCCCAAACATATGCTTTTCCACAACTTGCACTATCAACACAATTAATCTTTTAACAATTAAGGTGTGGATCAACTTAGACTTGGAAGTGAAGTAGAATCACTACCATTCACAATTATTATGTAAAATTAAAAGTTATTGAAAGGAAAGATACTTAGGTGGGTTGCCTCCCACCAAGCGCACGATTTAACGTCTAGGCAAGATGTGGTAAGAGCACTACGGCTCTTGGAGATCTATCTCTTCCAACCAAGCAATCTTCCCATCAACGAGAGTGTCTCTTACTTTGTGAAGTTCATCTTTCTGGACCCAAACTTGTCGAATCTTCCTTGGCCTTCCTTTAGGTATATTCCGTCTCTTTTTGCACACTTCCATAAAGTCAACACATTGGGCCTTTTTATGACCCCTAGTGTGGTAAAAATGACATTTGTAAGGAAAATATGATGAAATACCTCCGGTCTTCTTAATTCTTGTCGTTAGATGGTTTGCATCTCTCTTCATGATGTGGAGTTACGGAGTTTCTTCATCTATGCTTCGGTTCTTGGTTAAGGTTTCAATTGTTCATTCTACCCTTTCGAGCTCCACTAAGCAGTCACATTCCTTAACCTTTGCTACATTTAAAGAAATTTCTTTTTCGCTCAACTCCTCCTTGATGACATTGATTTCCTTGTCCTTTTGTTCAATTTGCCATTGTATTTTTCGAGTGCTTAGGGTAAAGTTTTCTTCTTGCTCTTCTACTAGCCTTACAAGATCTTCTGCGCTCTTGATTGCTTCATCCTTTTCCTTTTCTAGGATTTCCATCCTCTTCATCAAGTCGGTGTTTTTGCTCACAAGCTCATTAATGTTCGACAATGCTTGTTCGTCACATGGATGACCAATTTGAACACTTTCCTTACCTTTATCCTCAAAAAGCGCTAGGATTTCATTTAAATAATCAATTGGATTCTTAGAATAGTCTTCTGCCTGAAGTGTAACCACAGCAAGGCAATCAACTGAGCTAGTGGATTTCTTCAACCTTCTAGAAAATGGAACCGATGAAATGTAAGGATCGGGTGACTTGTGTAGTAAGGATGTCTTCTCAGGCACATTTTCCACTACTACCTCTTCCTCTTCTTCTACTAAAGTCCTCTCTCCAGTTTATTCCTTTGAATCCTTAGCCTTTTTCCTCTTAAGTTCTCCGCTAGAATCTCCGGTCTCTAACACTTGGGCACTCCTCAGAACTATCACTGCTTTATCTTGCTCTGAATGGCTAGGAAGTCTACCTAGTTCACTCATGTGAACTGTGTCAGCTATTTGCCCCAGTTGTGTCTCCAACTTCTTCATTGATGCCTCCAACTTGGTAAACCTTTGTCCGGTTGCTTGAATAAAATTGTTCAGATTCTGATCTGTCTGCTGTGAACTCTGAGCAAGGCTTGTAACTAGATCTTCCAAATAATGCTTCTTTGGTTGATAAGAAGTCATCTCCCTGTTTCCGGCATTATTCCACTATTGTCCACTTGATCCTTGACATTGGTAACTTCCCCTATTGTAACCGCCTTGAGGATCTCATTGAGCATTCGATTGATTATTCAAAGCATTGCTAGGATTGGACAATAAGAAGTTGGGATGATTGCACCACCCCGGATTGTAAGAGTTCGAATATGGATCGTTTCTTCCTCTTTGATAATTCAAGGCTTGGACATCCAGCGTCTCATATAACACCATCTCTCTACCTTAATGGTCTTCTTCATACACCATGTTTGCCCTTCCTTGTTGTTGACCCATATTTCTTACCATTGCCTCCACTTTCTTGGTTAGCCTAACCATTTGAATTGCCATCTTCATGTCTTGACTAACCCCATTATTTCCTCTCCTTCTTGCATTTGAACTTCTATGTTAGGAGTTGAGAGCCAATGTCTCATATATCTTTAAAATTTCAGCTACTGATTTGTTTGTGATCAAACCCCCAAAAGCATTGTCCACTGAAGCTTGTGTGAAGGTTGTCAACCCATTATAGAAAGTACAGACCTTGTACTCATCGGTCACCATGTGCGGAGGGATTTGTTCTAAAAGTTGCCTATATCTTCCCTATGCCTCATGAAAAGGCTCACCATCTTCCTCGGTGAAGCTTGCAATTTGTATCCAAATCTCTTTAATCTTCACAGTCAGAAAAAACCTATTGAATAAAACTTGGCACACTTCATCCCATGTAGTTAAGGATCCCACCCTCAAAGAACCAAACCACACGTTGGCTCTATCCTTTAGGCAATACCTAAAACATCTCATTTTCAACTATTCTTCGATGAGTCGGCCTATCGGGAAGGTCTCAAATATAGAATGATAATCCTTCATGAATTGTAAACAATCTTCGGTCGGATGGCCATTGAAAGAAGGAAGCATGGCAATGTGAAGTCCCTTGAGCTCATAGCTCAGAGCCGCCGCACCCAATACTATGGGAGACGGTTGATCCTCCATCATAGGTTGACCAGATTCCCTCATAGCTATGACACCTTGGTTTTCGGGGGTCCACATTCACATTCTCCTTGTTATCTCCTATTTATGAAATTGATACATGCTCTAGTTCAACAAAAATATCTATACCCTCAAATTGCCTTGCAAGCTGACCTACTTGGTTTATGTTGTAGATGACCGGAAACAAATTCCTTTCAAGAGAACGGCGACTGTGCATACACCTGTGGTCCTGAAACACCAAAAATGAAAATACCGACGAAGTAAAAAGAAACTAAAAAGAAATAAAACTAAACCAATAAAATAAAATAAAATGACACACACTGCCTAAATAAAACTAACTAAATTCAACTAATAAATCTCGCCGATCCCCGGCAGCGACGCCAAAATTGATTGCAGTATTTTTGATCTTAATCAATTTAAAAGAAAAGTTTGTTCACTGGGATCGGTGATTCTATTAGTTGAACATTAATTAGTCTAATTAAATCCTAATCTAAGTGCATGAAAACTAAATGACATAATGCTTGTCTTGGGTTGATATTTTAATTCACTAATATGTAACAATGCAATAAACTAAATAACACAAAAGCTCACACGAAAATATGAATATGAAAGAATGCTAGGGAATCAATGCAACCTAATTAAACTTCTCAACGTAATCCATAAGTCTCATTAAAGAACTTGAATCCAATTGATAGGGTTTGTTTCATGAATCACCTAATCTTTCCTATTACTCATACACGGTCATGTAATGAGCAATGGTTAGAATTAGTTTTTAATTAAAAACTCTAAACCAAATCACACATAGCATGGTCATGCATATGGAAATTTTCTCAATTATTAAGCTTGTAGTTAAATACTAAATGGGATGGTCACCCACATCTAACCCTCAACATCATAAATTAACTAATCCTAACACAAACATTCATTGAGGTCTCATTTAAATATAAGTGAAGGAATTGGAGCAAGTATTGCAATAAAAGAGACTACCAATGTATTTAATTAATAAACATTAGACTATAGAATTACAAAGAGTTGTTCAACCGGTTTACATTAATCCTCTAACTTAGAAATTAGTTACACATCAAAGAAAGGAAATAAAACAAAGAAGAGTGAAAGAAGAAACCAAAGTTGGTCATTAAGGTTCCTTGACTTGTAAGCTTCCTCTTCTTGCTTTCCAAGATTCCAAGATGGATGGATGGATGGAGGAAAAATGTCAAAGGATGGTGATGCAGGGTGAAAGTGTTCAAAAGTTCGTGTGGCTGATCTTTTTTCACCAAATCTAAGATGGGTATTTATATGGGTCCAAAATTAGGTCAGAAATCAACCTAGAAACGCGTGTTAGAGAACTGCCACTTCCCTATATGTCGCGGTTGTCCATGACGATATATCGTGGTCTTCCATGATGACATGTTGCGGTCTTTCATGACGACATCATAAGTGACACTTTAGAAAAGTTGTTGTCGCGTGGTGTGTCGCGATCTCCCATGACGACATACCATGACAACGACATCTTGTGTCATTTTATCCAAGCTTCCAATTTCAAGCTCTTTTTGGTCCCAATCTTCACTCATATCGCCCATATGATGCCCTTAATATAAAATCCTACAAAAACGGTTAATCGAGCCATTAAACACTTGATTTTACCCGAGAATTGAGCAATAAGCATAGGAAGGGGGACTCAAAATCTAGTGTTATCATGGCTCGATCACTTATGACCTTGCAAGTTGCATTGTTACCCATTAGGACCACACCTTCACTTAGAGACTCATACATGTCAAACCAATCTCGATTTTCACACATGTAAAATGAGCACCCAGAAATAAGAATCCATGTGTCGGAAGCATAACTAGTCAAAGTTGTCGACAATAGCTCATCATTATCTTCTGATACCACATTAGCCGTAAAGCTTGTCTCTGCTTTCTTTCCTTCATTGATCTCCGCCTTAAGTTCCTACAATCCCTCTTGTAATGCCCTTTCTTGCCACAACCGTAACACTCAACATTTTTATTTCTAGTTGTCGATTTATAGCTCTTCTCTGACTTACTTCTTTCTCTGGTTCAACCCCGATCACTAGACTCCTTAACGAAAAGTCATTCCCCTTGAGCTCCCCTCTCACTTGCCTTGTTCAATTTCACATAAAAAATTATATCGAAAATAATGGCATCACATTGGAGAGGTTCCTTGCCATACAACAAAATAGTTTGAAAATGCTTGAAGGAATTCGATAAAGATCTCAACAACAAGAGAGCTTTATCATTCTCTCAGTACTTTACATTAACCCGTATCAAGTATCTAACACACCGGTTAAAGTCATTCAAGTGCACCATGACGTCTCCACCCTCCTCTGTTTCAAACCCTAGAGTTGGTCTTTGAGAGTAAACGTGTTTGACAAAGTTTTACCCAAGTAAAGCATCCCAAGCTTATCCCATGTCCCCTTAACACTTTTATCGTCCAAAACATTGTATATCACTTCATCAGAAAGATGCTACTTAATGGAACTCAAAGCCTTCTTATCTAACATCTTCCATGATTCTGTTGACATGTCTGTAGGATTTTTCTCTACTCCTCAGCCATGAAACACAAGTCTTGTTGGATAGGGATATTCTTCATTTTCCTTTGCCATAATGTAAAGTGTGACTTCTCATCAAATGACTTCACTCAAACTTTACCTCACTGGAGCTTCCGGACAATGTACTACTCCTCTTAGCCAGTGCAAACAACCCAAAATAGCATAGCTCTGATACCACTTGTAAGTAGTGCGACAACAACACTCTCGAGTTCACTTGATAATTTGAGACAAACATCAACACCCTGAACCCGTCCCATTGTCATTCATAATTATAAACCCATTGCTTCACTATGTATTATTGACCATATTTTTATCAGAAATTTTGACTTTATTTTACTCATAAGAATAAAAGTTTTGTATATTTTTATAAATTCATTTTCAATGTTCAAGTTTCCGGGGGAGGCCAAACTAACCACAAGTTTTTTTTTTTTTTTTTTTAAGACTTGGACATATTGTTAGGCTATTACTAGCTACATGTATTTGAAGCAACTGTAATCAGGTATGGCATTCTCTTTAGTAGATTAATTTCATTCAATGTATTAATTTTTTTATTGCATAATTTTTGTGTCACAAGTTATATCACGGGGACTGATGCATATTCAATATTGAGATATATATAGTATGTGTTATTTTAGATGTTAGGATCAAGCATAACAAATCCATATAAATAACATTAATTTTGAAAATTTTCAAAAACCTAGTGTTGTTAATTAATTCTATAAAATTGATGGCTATAATGCAATATTTAATACTTATATTTCTAAAGAAAACATTAATAACAAGGAGAGAATTTGTGTTTTTGGGTGAAAATTTAAAACGTTTATTAAATAAATTTACCAAAATAAATAAATAATATCATAAAACATTTTAAGATAAGTAATTAATATCATCCACCTCAAAAGCATGGTTTTAAGAACTTTTGAAAAAAAAATAAAGCTAAGAACATGTTCGGTAATGTTTTATATTTTTATCATTTATTTTATCAATTTTCATTTAAAAATAATAAATTGATTTTCATATTTCAAAAATCCGATAAGAATAACTAAAACAATATCCCCCAGTGATTTCATATTTCCAGAATCTCGATAAGAATAACTGAAAACAATAATAACAATATTCCCCACACACAGACAAAGTTATAATATTATAATTTGCATTCGATATAATTGTTTGGAAAATATTTTATTAGTGTTAAAAGACACACGAAGTAATGCTATTATAACACACACGGTTATAATATTATAATTTACATTCGATATAATTGTTTGGAAAATATTTTATTAATATTAAAACACACACACATGAAATAATGATATTATAATTTGCATTCAATGTAATTGTTTGGAAAATATTTTATTAATATTAAAAGAGTAAAGTGTATAATTAAATTAATTTAAATTGATTTAATTATTAAAAAAGAATATTATTATTTTTCACCCCACTTTTGAGATATTGGTTAAAATACACCCTCTAATTTGAGTAATGGCTAAAATTCACCTTCTAATTTCAGTTAATAGTCAAAATACACACTACTGTTACTGTTCCGTTAAAATTTATATTTTTCTGTTAGGACAGTAAGGGTCTAAGGCCTTGTTTGGCACACCGGATTGGACAGGGATTGGATAATTTTAGTTTCAATCCGGTGTTTGGTGCACGTTTGGAAGACATGACAACTAGTACAAAAAGCAAAATAATCTCATGTTTGTGAGATTAAATAAACTCATCTCCCCACCTATCTTTATTAATCCCATGACTATTTTACTATGGTCTCCACCCATTTAGGTAAAACATTTTCACCTTCTAACCTGTTGTTGATACATTTGAAATTATTATAGTTAAAAATAATATATATATATATATATATATTAAAAAGTTAATATAAGATATGGGAAGTTAACGAAGGTGTAAAATGGTCATTACTCAAATTAAAAAGCGTTTTTTGACCAATATCTCATAGGTGAGGTGAAAAATAATAATACCCCGTTAAAAAATAATACAAATTAAAATTGACTAATGATGTCTTTTCAGGTTTTGCTTTGCTTTAAAAAAAAACAATATGATAAAAAATATATTAATCCATTTAATAGGCTTCATATACCACTTAACCAATTGAAAAAAAAAGGTGCAAAACAGTGAGAATGAACACGTTTTCACTGTCTTTCGTTTCAAAAAGTAAAAAAAAAAAATCACACATTTTATGGATGTTTAAAAAAATACACCCTTATATATCTGTGCATGTAAAAATAGACAAATTTCCTAGAAATTTACTCAATTATGATCAATTCTCTATCAATAGCACTAATTCTTGAATTTCTCACAAACCTCACGTCATTTACTAAATTATAATATATATATAAAAAAAAAGAATATGTGATATTTTTAGATCTAAAAAATACAAAAATAAATAGATTTGTTTTATTTTAGGTTAAAAAATATAAAATTGTAAAATAAATTAACTCAATGTTAAAATCATTTTAAGATAAAAGGATATTTCATCCACCTGGTGTAACAAAATAAATAAATAAATTTAACTTTAATAAATGGTTTAAAAAACTACAAGAAAAGCTTCCTTAACTGATTTTGAAAAAAAAAAACATCCAAAAAAATAGACTTTGAAATTCTTGAAGATTTAATGAAATATAAAAAATAAAATAAAAAACTTTACACTATGTTTGGATTGATAGACTAAAAAACATCATAATTCATGGTTTTTGAAAGCCATCAAACAAAATAAGGACAATACTTGGGTACTGATCAGTTAGTATCCAAAGTACTGACCTTGTATTTTAATTGGTGGAAAAACCATTTAAAATGTTTGATATTAAATACATTGGGTTGGTAGTGGATTTTTCCACCAATAAAAACATAAGAGTCAGTACCGAAGAATTTTCCACAAAATAATTAGTAGATGTTATATTGGATTGAATATAACTTTGTCTTTTATTTGGATTATATACAATTTAATTATGTAGGGGACTGCTGATGGGGTTTTTAGGGTCAATCATTGAAGTTTTAAAGTGCATAGGGCCTCGATTCTGCAAATATATTGAATATCATAGAAAGCTTGAAGAATATAAGAAGACAATATTAGATGACTTGGAAGATCAGAAGAACCAAATAAAACTAAGGTTGGAAGCAGAGCTTGGTTTTGGTAAATTGACAAAGCCTGAAGTCAATAACTGGTTGATAAATGTACAAGAGATCATTGATGAGGCAAAAAATATTGAAGACACGTTTCAAAAAGTGAAATGTTTCTCACGTGTCCTGCAAACAGAACTTGTTGATAAGAAAATTCAAGAAGCGAAAGAATATTATGAAAAGGGTATTTCATCGTCTTCATTTAATAGTTTGGTGATTGATGCACCTCCACCTGTTGGAATAACTTTGCCAACGATGAGATTAGTAGGCCAAACGACAATGAAGAAAAATATGGAAGAGATTTGGGGACAACTGATCGATAATGAAATACAAAAAATTGGAGTTTGTGGGATGGGTGGAGCCGGTAAAACAACCATCATGATTCATCTAAACAATAGACTCGTACAAGAAAATAAGTTTAATCATGTTATATGGGTCAATGTATCGCAAAGGCTTGATCTTATTAAAGTACAAAACAGAATTGCAAATGTATTGGGACAAAGCCTTTCGGAGATAGAAGATCAAAAAGTACGGGTAGAGACATTGTTAAATATGTTGAAAGGAAAAAGATTTGTGTTAATATTGGACGATATGTGGGAAGCAATCCGTCTTGAGGAAATAGGAATCCTTGAACCAACCAAAGAGAATGGGTGCAAATTGGTTATAACAACTCGTTCCTTGAATGTCTGTGATTCCATGGGTTGTAAAGCGGTCCATGTTAAGCCTCTTTCAGAAAATGAGGCATTGGAGTTACTCTTTGAGAAAGCAGAACTTGATGATTCTAAAGCTCAAACTTTAAAAGAAACTGCGAAACTTGTTGTCAAGCAATGTGCCGGTTTACCCCTCGCAATTGTGACAATAGCGAGCAGCTTGAAGGGAGAAGAGGACGTACGTGAATGGAATACTGCATTACATGAACTGTCAAACAATGTCAGGAGTATCAGAGTCAATGTTGAGGAGGTTTTTGTATGGTTAAAATTCAGTTATGATGGATTGAAAGATGAAAGGATTCAACGTTGCTTCTTGTACTGTGCCTTATATCCTGAAGACCATAACATTCCAAAAAATGAACTTGTGGATTGTTGGATTGCAGAAGGACTTGTAGATGAAACGGATAATTTGAAAGCTACAGAGGATAGGGCTCATAGTATAATAAAAAGTCTTTTAAACAATTGCTTGTTGTTGGAGAGTACCGATAGTGAAGGGAGAAGTTGTGTAAAGCTACATGTTGTTGTAAGAAACATGGTCTTAAAGCACATTACAAGCAAAAGTCCCCTGTTCATGGTAAAAGCTGGCATGAAGTTGGAAGAGTTACCAAGCGGGAAAGAATGGAAAGAAAATCTTGACAAGGTTTCCTTAATGGGTAATCTGATAAGAGAAATTCCTTCAAGTTTTTCACCAAATTGTCAAATTCTTTCAACTTTGTTTCTGCAAGGCAATCCTTTACGAAGTATTCCGGAATCTTTCTTCTCCCACATGCACGGATTGAAGACTCTTGATCTTTCTGGAACAGAGATTGAGAGCTTGCCAAACTCCATCTCTGAGTTGACAAATCTCACAGCATTGCTGCTTCGAAATTGTAGTCGATTAAAACGCGTTCCTTCTTTGGCAAGGCTTCGGGCACTTGAGAAATTGGAGCTTGGAAATACAGGAATAAATGAAGTGCCTGCAGGAATGGAGAGGTTAGCAAACCTAACAAGTCTAGATCTTTTGTCAGAGTATTTAAACAAGATACCTGCTGGGATATTTTCTAAACTTTTTCGTCTCCACAAGCTTCGGGTACATTGGGGATGTGAAACTCTAAGAGTAGAAGTGGAAGAGGTAGCTGGATTGAAGAATTTGGATTCTTTTGTGGCCCGTTTTCTTAATTTACAAGACTTCAACAGCTATGTGAAATACTCAAATAGTCAGGGAAGGCCTAATGAGTATTGTCTTTTCCTCAAACCAGTGGCCATCGATAATGACTGGATATCAATGATTGATTGGAAATCAAATTATGATGTGAATAAGGCTGTAATTCTAAAAGGATGTAATATTTGTGGCAGTGAAGAAGATTCAATTTTTCTTCCAAAAGAAGCTGAGAGCTTAGTAATAATAGATTGTGGTGATGTAAGAACCATGAGCAATATTCCTACGTTCAACACACTTGAAAGACTTGAGATCCTACGAGTTGAAAATCTTGGCAATTTGACTGGTATATTGTTGAATGTGTCAGAATCATCACCGCCAGCTGGCCAATATCCACATCTCAAAGTCTTTGTTGAAAGAGAACAGTGGGAAGCATTGTTGAACGCACCTGGTCAATATTCACATCTTAAAGTTGTTCACATAAAAGAGTGTCCGCAATTGACGAAATTGTTCTCATCTAATCTGCTGTCGGAACTGAAGAACTTGGAGCAGATTGAAGTCCGTAATTGTGATGCAATGGAGGAGCTAATAGCAGTAGAAAGAAGCCTGAAGGAATTCCATATTCCCAAATTGAAAAGGTTGTCATTGGTTGATATGTCAGAATTGAAGAGCATTTGTAGTTGGAATGGAGTGATGGCTTGTGAATCTCTCCAAGTTATTGATATACAATGGTGCTGGAAATTGAAGAAAATTCTCTCATCATCATCATCCAAGTTGCAGCTGGGAGTACTAAGAAACTTGAAAGAGATTAATGTAGGATTTTGTGATGAAATGGAGGAGATAATAGCAATAGATGATGTTGATTTTAAGAAAGAATCGATCATTAGTCTTCCCCAATTGAGAGAGTTGACTTTAGGAGGCATGCCAGAATTGAAGAGCATTATAAATGTTTGTGGGAGTAATGGAGTAATAATGGTTTCTGAATCTCTCCAAGTTATTGATATTTGGTGGTGCCCGAAATTGAAGAAAATTCTCTCATCATCATCCAAGTTGCAGCTGGGAGTACTAAAAAATTTGGAAGAGATTGATGTAGGAGATTGTGATGAAATGGAGGAGATAATAGCAATAGATGATGTTGATTTTAAGAAAGAATCGATCATTAGTCTTCCCCAATTGAGAGAGTTGACTTTAAGATTCATGCCAAAATTGAAGAGCATTATAAATGTTTGTGGGAGTAATGGAGTATTAATGGTCTGTGATTCTCTCCAAGAAATTGTTATACAGTATTGTCCTCAACTTAAACGCTTCCCCATTTATCTTCCAGTAGATGAGAAAGGAGAGCCATCTCCACCACCTGCACTTAACAAAGTCACAGTTCAAAGAGAATGGTGGGATGCATTGGAGTGGGACCATCACCATTCACGTGCTAAAACTCTCTTTCTTCCCTTTTGTGAGTTCCGTGATTATTGAAGCCATGTAAACAAAATCTTCTCATTGCAAACATAGAATTTTCTTATTATTATGTGCATTATTATGTATTCATGGATTTTTATATGATATTTTTTTTTTTTTCATAAATTGATTTCCAAATCAAAATCTTCTCAATGCAAATGTAGATTTTTATTTCTTATTCAGTGCATTATGTATTTATAGATTTTGATATGATTTTTCTTTTTTTGTTTTATACATGTTATTTAAATCAGAATCAGAATGATCGATGAATTGGACTTGATTATCAATTCAGAATATGTATCGATGTAAATATTGATACTTGTATTTTTATTATTTGACTTCTTATCTATCATATATATTGATATAAATATTGTTTTAATATAAAACCCAAGTCGTGTGATATGTTGGATGTGACCCTTTGTTATAAAGGAATGATACATGTATAATTCAGATTTCTATGCATGTAAGCAAATTATTTGTACTGTAAAAATATGTTTACAAATAGAGTTTCTGGATTTTTCTGATCCACTTCTTATGATCAAGCCAAAGTTGGTGTCCTTATAAGAAAAGGGAGACCATAACACATTCATTGTCTAATGAGAAACCAGTACTCATGATATAAACTAGAAAGGCAGAAATTAGTTTCCAGATTATTAATATTAATTTGTCTAACACCATATTGATGACATTTGGAAATTAAAAACCAAGAAACCAAATAGGCATGAGACACACACAATACACCATATTTACGACACGATACACCATATTTACAGGAGTCTTCAAAAGAGCAGATACGTATAATGACAACAGCAAGTCGTTTTTTGTCAATCTTTAGTAACCTCCCCGGATATATGCAGTCAGGTGGTCTAACTCCTCCCGGTGCTCGCTGACCACGGCACGAACCACATCTCCAATGAACACCATGCCTATCATTTCCTTGTCGTCAATTGCAGGAATGTGCTTAATGCGATTGTCTGCATACTCACAGGTTCAAGCTTAGCTCATCTCAATAAGAAAACATCAAAGAACAAGTAGAGATGCAATGTTTGAAGTTTAGAGAATGTAACCTGTCATCAATTGCATTGCAATCAAAACTTTGGTGTCAGGTGTGAATGTGAAAAGCTTATTCTGCGATCACAACATGAATTGTTTTTAAACAAAACACAACCGAGATCAAAGGTCGAAAGTAAGCATATATAACTACAAAAACATTAATCAGTACCTCCTCAGTCAGGATGTAAGTCGAATGCATTAGCCAAACAACATTAGAGCGTTCACATTACAGTAAACGGATTGTCACTAGATTACTGTACTAGAAAATTGTATGTCCATTTGCGTGCTACCGGATAGTTGTTCATTTTCTAATCCTACAAGTATCTTGGAGACAACGATTCAGGGGAGAATGCAAATGTGGGCACAAGCTAAGGCAAAGCTAACTATCTATCATCTAAATTCACATCTGCTTAGAGATGTAATGGTGTAATGTAAAACCAAAATTAATGTACACTAATTAATGAATAATATGGACCATGTTGTACCCGAAACTAGGTTCAACTGTGAACACATATGACAACATACATCAATGAGCCCATATGTTTCTAGCGCATCAAAACTAACTTCATATAATTGTATGACAATTTCACATAGCTCTCTCAGTCATGATGCCCGCAATTGAATTTTTCTCTCCTAGCTTTAGGACAACCAAAGCACCAATATTATGCCGAGTCATCTGCAGAGATAATCCGATTCATTTAACTCCACATGCATCAACAACAGCAACATAATCGCGTAACAAAACTTGTCACGATCCAAGAAATGCTTACCGACTTGACAGCATCATAAACCGAGTCATCCGTAGTGCACCAGAGCCAGGATCCATCAGCACCTTTACCTTTAGCTTTCAAGACTTCAGTAATTCGGGTGCTCTTGAAACCATGCTCTTCCATACGAGCAGACACAGCAGACTGAAACCACGAAAACACAGCAGGTCTCAAAATCATAGGATTCGCCACCCAGAATCTTTCCAAGACTGCGGTTTTCACAGCGTTCCCATTGAACAACAAAGATGGAACTGCCCTTTGCATTTTTTTCCTATAAAACAAAATTCAATACACGTTTGACATTCACATCCACCAATAATATAACAAACAGAGAAAAATTGACACCGTCAAAGCTAAAACCTGAACGTTACAAGCAAAAACCTGACCTTTACAAGTAAAAACCTGATCTATACAAGTGAGCTCACCAAATAAACAATTACCCAGAAACCATATCACAAAGAAAATGATACTAACAAGTCAAAAACACTATAAACAAGTAAAAACCTGATCATTGCAGGCAAAAACCTGACCTTTACAAGTAAGCTCACCAAATAAACAATTACCCAGAAATCATATCACAAGAAAATGATACTAACAAGTCAAAAACACTAAAATCCAGCAAGTAAAAAAAAACCATGAAAATTTCAGTTTTTTAACTACAAAGTACAAACAGACTAAGCCAGTAAGAACCCTTATGCTTCATGAACTATATTGAAAGAAAAGTGGTTGGAGGAGGAGATTTTACCTGAAAACTTTGTTGAGTGTAGACCGCATGTCCCGCAAACTATATACAAAACTGCAAGAGATAGATGATCTTGAGTGAGCTGGTCGTCTTGGTCGTCGTTGTCCTTCCATCAGATGTATTGGAAACAGATTCAGATTTCGGCTTCTTTTCTTCTTCTTCTTCTTCTTCTTCTCTGCCATTTGATAATTTGATTCGATTTTAGGGTTTATAATTTGATTATCCGGTCATCTCCAATGTAGCTTAAAAGAACTCGCTGACGTGTAATAACACGTCAGCCATGTTCCTGACATATCTGAACACATCATACTGAATGACTGATGTGTTTGGACACATAAGCACAGAATGGCTCACGTGACTACTCATGACAGCCAGTCTAACTCACATGTTTGGATATCCTCCGCTATACGATAGATCCGCAAGTAAACCAAACGGAACTACGAAGAATTGTATAAATAGACAAAACGAAAGTCAACATTGGGAAACAATTTATGGAGATTTATAAATACATCTTCCGGATTTGATAAAATTAAACCAATTTAACAAGTTTAACTATCTACATATAAACTTCTTTTAAAATTTAAAAAACTGTTACACAAACATCCTTTATCGTTAGATGAATCCGTTAATCGATAGTTAAACATGTAAAAGATTTAAAATATTCGATATTTTTATTTTAAATAAACTAAAAAAAATAAAAGTTAGATAAAAATATATTTAAAAAAAAATCTTTTAGAAATCATGAATATATCTTAAATCTAAAATTTGGAAAAAAGATTCATCTAACAAAAATAGTTGGTGCAATTCACCCTTTAATTTAAATATTTTATTTATTATTAAATTGTTTAAAATACTATTTTCTATTTGTAATGATGAATTTGTTTACGGTTATCAGATTTAAGATATATTCATGTTTTTTAAAATATATTTTTATAATTTTGTTATCTTATTTTATAATTTTTAGTTTATTTAAAATAAAATTAAAGGGTAATTTTTTAATTTATTTAAAATAAAATTAACTAGTAAAAGTTAAATATTCTATCTTTTCAAGCAACAACTTCACCCAATTGGCAAGTGGGTTTGTTAAATTCTTCAGGTGCATGCTCTTCGTGGAAGCTATGTACCATTAATCATCGTTAACACTAATACGGAATCTTTTAAGGTTTCTCTATGGACCATCAAAATCTATTGATAAAACATTAGTATTTTTAACATGAAGATAAAGAACAATCAAGCGAGTCAATGATGCCATTTCAAAGAATCCTGTATTTTGCTGGTTTGTTGTTCCTTCAACTAGGGGCAAAGTAATTAAAGTTTATGCTTAGGGTCTTAAAAAAGTGTAAAAATTTAGGGGTTTTAATAATAATAAATTTTTATAATATTATTAAGAAGAAAACAAATTATCATTCAAAAAATATTATAAGATATTATAGGGCCTCTTTTTTTATTATTATTACCTAGAAAATAGAAACTTTTTAAAGCTTATTAATAAGATAATATTAATAATATTATTAATTATTTTAAAAAGATAACCGATAGAAATCATCATGGTTATCATTTATCATTGTACGAGAGTATTCATAATCCTCACTCATTTTAATTATACTTTTAAAAAAAAAAAACCATTTTTAATATTAAAAAAGAAACCCTTAAACTTCTTTCCATTTAATTTTTTACCGAAAAGATTAAATGAATTAGTTCTTTTATCTATTGAAAAAAGAATTTAAAAAAATCTCAAATACAAAAGTTTGATTAAAAATTTTACAGCATAAAAAGTTTATTATTATTATTATTATTATATATAATTGAAGCCGCTTTTTTTCCTTTCCTTAAGGCCTCAGACACCCTTGAGCCGCCCCTGCCTTCAACCTCCCAATCACCAAAGCTGTTCCAAATGTATAGTTCCATCAGAAGAGAGAGTTTTGATATCAAATTATGTGGAATCCCGCTGAGGAACAAAGTGTTTGAAATGTCTAACAGCTTTAGTTTGGTCATCGTTACCAAACCTTTTGGTAATTGCTCAATTCTAGACCCTCTGAGAATGAGGACTTTAAGTTCTTCAAATTCTCTGATTAAAGATGCGTCTCTTAGGTGTGTATACTCCAGGCGAAGTGAACACAATTTTTCCAAGCATTGAAAAGACGGTGCCAGTGATGTAATGCCGGTGTAGCTCAAATCTAGAAAGTAGAAAGTTTAGTGCCCTCATATGAAATGTCTTCAAGAATGTTATTTTGCAGAATGTTAAGTGACTTGAGGTTGTTGTCGGAGGAGAAAGTGGTGTCATGAAGCTGATCAGCAGCAAAGATGCAATTTCAGCAGTGGAGTGCGTTGACAGCTATGTTTAGTTTTTAAGGATTTGGGCAAGTCCCAGCAAAAGGTGTGTATTCATCGATCATCGTGTATATTTAACATATACAGATAAGCTTACACCTGATCATGTATGTTAATTATAAATGTATATTTGACATCCTTAGCTTTTATAAATGTATATAAAAGCTTCGGATTTGGATTGGGAGATTTTAATGTGTTTTGCTTTGTTTTTGCTCTAATTACTTAGCTGGGGGTCAGGTGCGTTGTGGTTGCTCTGTTTTTTGGTTCGACTGTTTTTGCTGTTTGCTTAGGTTAATCAAATATAGAGCTTGTTTTTGTTTTGTTCGTTTTAGCATGTATTGTTTGGTGGGCTTGCTTGAGTGTTGGCTTCTGTTGCTGCTGGGATTGCATCGGCTTCCTGGTGGCTTTTGTTTTAGGCTTGGTTTTGGTCTCGGCTGGTTTTTGTGGGTTAGCCTGTGTTGGTTTTTGGGCTCAGTGTTTTGTGTTTCTGTTGCAACTTGGTTGGGCTGTTTGCTCTGCTTATGTGTTTGGGCCTAGTGCTGGGTCCAGCGTCTTGGACATGTTGCCCTTTGCCTGTCTTGTAGGCTTTTTAGGCTACTGGCTGTTGTATCTTTTTGACCTTAATTGGCAGTGTTCGAATAAAGTTTACCGTTAAAAAAAGAATCAATATAGTGTACCTACTTGGTAAAATTTATTATGAATATATATCATGTGGCATTTGATTAAATGTGATTAATATATAGTGTCATGATATAAATTCAGTGGAAAATATATAGCTAATTATCTTATGTTCAATTTTTGTCATGTGTCAAAGCAGCTGATTTGCAAATGTTTGACAATAGAATCCCATATTTTCCTTTCCTGAGAAGCCCTTCCACAAAGGGCCAGAACCATAGCACCATAAGCACGCTATAGAAAACCTCACCTAGCACTAAACCCGGTTCACCACCTGGTGGTTGCAACCCTTGCAAGCCAGTGGCCAACATGGTTAGCTGCACCAGTAGAACTATCGTGCCCACCACAAAAAATGGGGACTTGTCGAGGGTAAATTTATCGGCATTTTCATTAACGTTGTTGTCGTCAATACCGGAAGTACTAGACTCATGATACAAGTCTTTTTGTGTAATTTCAAAGACTGTTTCTGATAAGTCCCAGAGCTTGAGTACTACATCTAAAAATCTAAATATCCATGCACTCATTTTGATAATTCTTGTCATGCATTGGTTAATCAAGTATAAACGAACTGAGAAGCCGGTTTGAAAGTATTCGGATAAAGTATACAGGTTATACATCACAAAATTGCGACAGGTTCATGTAACTTCAAAAATGATACTCCATATAATCCTGCTATATGTTGGCTGCTGCTATAGATTGTGTTCTGTTTTTGAATTGGAGATTACACTCCCGAGAGGAGGTGTCTTTTGTTTTCACTTTCTAACCTGGGGTGTCTTCTGTATTCTGAATTGGAATTGTGTTCTGTTTGGTAGCTGAGAAACTTAGAGAAAGAATGAGGGAGTGCTGTTAAATCGCACTTGCTGTTGTAATTTTTTCTCTGATTCATGTGGATTGAATTATGCCCCTCAACTGGATGTAGATTGTCATTGACAATCGAACTAGTATAAATCTCTCTCGTTCATCTCCTTTAATATTTTCCCTCACAAGTTCAGGATCCATTGAAAATTATTTCATACAGTCATTTTTAGTAAAGGATTTATTAATTAGAAATAAGATGTTGAAATTTGGAAATGCAATTGGTAGTGTGTTTTTAACAAATATTTCTAAAAGATGATTGGTTCAGTTGTATACCCCATGCACCCATACCTCACCAAATCAAAATGAAAGTTGTTAAATAAGGTTAATGACAGGTTTAAAATTTAGAAAGTTGTTTAGAAAGTTGTCATTATAAAAATTTGGGGTTTCACATGATGCACATGATGAAAGTTGTGAATGTTCAATTTTAAAGTTCAACTTACAATTTTAAGAGTCTAATTTTGATTAGCCCACCAGAGTATATTTTGATATATTTTTTTTAACTTTTCCTGATGTCATCTTTTTCAATGATATTAAAACGGGCAGGACTTAACAGTAACAGGCCCAACCCTTTAGGCACAGTCTCTGATTGTGCCAGTTCTGACATGGCCTGGCCCAAGCCTGTTAGGGGGCACAGGCCACTGCTACTCAGAAATTCTCCATTGCTGCTCAATTTTCAGGCAAAACATACTCTCTGTTTTAAATAAAATAGATGAAAATATAGGGCATCAAAAAATTGCATCAGATTACAACCAGAATATTGAGGAAGTCTTAAAAATTTAGAGGATTCAGATTCAAGTTTGAATTTTTTTACAACATCGCGTATAAGATATGATCATTACAACATAAGAAAGCATCTTTCATAACATCTGTATTTATTTTTAAATTTTACATATGTCCTCCAATGCAAAACAATGATTATGATCAGGAATTGAGGATGAGGCAACCGTAGCAGCTGTATCGTCGGTTGATGATGCTGGCTGTAAAATCTGTTTGATTGATCGATTTCGGGATCTCTGGTGATCTTCCAAAACAAATTAAAGACCAATGTAGACCTTGAAGAACAGATATTGTTGATCTCTGTAGCTCGTGGCAGCAAAGCTTTAGAATTTTCTTTCTATAAACAACAATCTTGAGTATCAAAACAAGAGAAAATTGTTTGTAGCGATTGATTTCGTCAGGTCCTGACAAGCCTCTGATCCATCCGGTGTTAGACTTAAAAATTGTGAGGGGTGCTAACATTGCCAATTTTGTGTGTCCTGCTCCTGCCCATACTGTCTGTCTAGTCTGGGCAAGTCTTGTAGTGGATAATGCAGCATATTTGATCAGTCTAAAAGAAACAAGAAGGCAATAGGCAATCTGTTGGATGGATGCTAAGGAAATCAAGCTACGTGTTCACATGATGACAAGAGAAGAGCTTGGAAACATTGAAAGCATTATAATTCAAATTGAAAAAGGTTGACAACATTGTACATATGATCATATTACAACATAAGAAACCACCTAGTTTCCAAAATATTAACATTTTCGAAACTTTACATCTTCCGTGGAGGGGAAAAATAAAACAAACGTAAAATCAAAAGAGATCAAATTCCAAGTACTTGTTATGATCCGGGTTTGCAGGGGAAACAACAGTAGCTTTAGCAGCGGTTGATGGTACTGGGTTTGGTATATGCTTGATTTTGACTGGTTTTGGGATCTCTGATGGGCTCGCACAACAAATCAGAGCTCAGTTTACTCCTTGAATGAATGGATGTTTTTTGATCTCCGTTGCTTTTCACTTGTATGCCAACCTATGCTAAGGCTCTTTTACTAGCAAACCCCTTATCAAATCCCTTGCAGAAAAACTTACAACAGGTGAGACTGGGAATTGCAGTGGTTGACCTAGCTCGTATAAAAAGTTCACGAAAGTCCACTAATCAACCGCACTGCCAATCTGCCATCCCATTCACCTTTGATGATTTCGGGTGCTAAGTACTCGTGGAATAACATTGAACGAGCATTGGTTGGCTCAGCGATAAGCTCAGGCAATGGGGTGACTTGGTTCCCCGTTTCATTTTTAGATTTCTGATTTTTCTTCGATTTACTTGAAAAGAATAGAGGGCCAAAACAAGTTATAGGGGCTATACATGATGGCTGGATACACGATGGCTGAATGCAGGCGGGTTGAACACAATAAACTGGATTTTTTTAGAAGGATTCAGACTCGTTCGATGATGACTTTACTACAGTTGGGCTCACAGCACATCGGAGAGAAAGATCAAAGTCAGAAAGCATGACGTGTCCATCTTCCCTCACTAGTACATTTTCCGGCTTCATGTCACGATAAGCAATCCATCAATCCCAATCATATGGAGATATTCCATAGCAAGGAGAACCTCTGCTATATAGAACCTGCATATTGAGAGTGAGAGTCGAAGGTTGAATTTTTTGAAGTGATGCAGGATCAGAAAAAATGTACATAAGGAACTTCTACTTTTTTTTTGGACAGCTGAGATATTATTAAGGGCCATAAAGGCCAAACAGAGAGAACAACAAAGCAGCAAATAAGACCCAGCAAGCAAGAAAAACACAAAAAGGCATCAGACCTAATGCACAACCAAAAGGAAAACAGAAAACTGAGCGCACACCAAACAACAACCCACAAAAAGAAAAGAAAACCCCTCCCAACCCAGCCAGCCAACACCAAAATAACCAGTTAAATATCCTCAAACAAAAATCTCCGCTTCCATATTAGAACCCTTCTTTGATCTACAAGACTGCAACTACCATTATCATTTTGACTAAAAACATTAAGGGTCGTCTAGGATCACATGTCTGACCATTGAAACAAATTCTGCATGCAATTCTTCCAACGACCATATATAATGAAGAACAACTTAAGTCTAAAGTCTGAAGCACATTCCAAAGTTTCCCATTCATCAACTACTCATCAACGGTGACCTGATATATTACTTCTCCCAGGTACACAAAAAAAAATGCTATTAGGTTGTATCTAAAAGGAGAGGCTACAGTACACAAGATCGTAGTATATGTGCTAACACTGGATATAAGTCTGTTGTCACTCTATTACACTAAAATCTCTTAGCGTGCATTAGCTGTACATCAATGTTTTTAACGGTCCAAAAGATCAGCAATCTTCCCCTCTCTGAAGCTCATGGATATTATTTGAAATTAATGTTCATTTGTCCGGTTGGGATCATATCCCTCTCAATATCCTAGTTACTATTTAGCATGTCATTTTTCATTACTAAAACTAACAATCACTGTATTTCCAAAAAAAAAAAAAAAACTAATAATCACTGAAAGTTTCACATTAACCATAGCCTTGAATAAAATTGGCAAATATATAAGGCTTCACATGAGTAACAGTCTAACATCCCAACCCAAGTTTAAGTAGAAAACTGAGAATTTGTTTGTATAAGTATGATATACCACGTGTAGTGACAAAGAAAGTGGCATTAGAGTGCTACGATTTGATGAGAACTCCATATCCATACTTATTCTAAATAAAAATTTTGAGGACAAAATTCTTCTACAAGGGAAGGATTGAAACACACCAGCTCAACGGTTAGCCCACATCCGGCTCATACTATATATTAATCCAAGGAGTAGGATAACTATAGTAAGAAAAACAGTTATTAGAAGAGTTGAAAATTTCTTACGTCAATTCTCTTTATCCTCCAGTCAAACTGCTTTTCTCTAATAAAAAAGCCACTAGCATTATTTATCATTTTCATGATCTCATCTTCTATAAATTTGTATCTCTGATCTCATATATGAATCTAAACAAATTTTTTGGTCTCCACAACTTCATGTTCTAAACTTTCACAATAACTTTTTGGTCTTGCTACAGTTAACCTTAGCCTTGAGTTAAAAGTTTGGACCGGTGGGTTATGGGCTAACATTTGGGTAGGGGTGTTTCAATCCTCCCCCCTACAAGATTTTCGTCCTCAAAATTCAGACTTCATATAATACGGAAACTGAGTTCTCATCAAATGCAACACTCTAATGCCACTTTCTTTGCCATTGTACATTATGTTTTCTGATGCAAAGCGCTGATATGCCAATGCTGTGTGTATGAGAACACGTTAATCAAACAAAAAATAGATAAGTTATTTTGCTTTTGACATTCCACAAGATAAATGAGTCAAGCACATGGCATATTAATTGAATTTTCTATAAAGGACGAACAAAACAAACTGCTAATCTACGACACTCAAGTCATGTGGAAGAGACACGAATCTTATATGTAACACAAAGAGTCTAGTATAAATTAGAACTAAAGGCCTTGAAGAATTGAACCATGCCTTGGATTGAGGCTAAGAATTGAGCTTCCACCTCTTTACATCCGATTGTAATTTGTACTAGTGTTTTCAGTAGGTTAAAAAAGTCAGGATATTCACAAAGGGACGTGGGGTCAACTAGGTTCAAAATAGGACCAGACTATGTTATGGTTGATATTCTAATCAATAGATTACCCCTTAAGTGCTTCTAAAACAAATCAAAATTGATTCACAGAACAAAGTAGGATGAAAACAAACCTATGGTGGATTTGAACATGAGCAGCATACACAAAAGCAAGCACAGACATCAATTACCACCTAACTCTGAGAGATAGACACTTCCGATATCCCCGCAGCCCAATTTCCTCAGCAGTCTAAAGTGTCCCACCATCCTTTGCTGGGACAGCTTGAATTGCTTCCCACCATGCATCATTTGCTACTGAAGCTGCTACAGTACTGCTCTTCCCACTCTCAACAAAATCAGCTCCATCGCTGACTTTAGCGGAAGCAGTTCCAACTCCATTCTCTCTCATACTTCACCACCACTTTCTTGTCAGCCCTTAGTCTCCATAGCAGCCCTGGTCCGTGGGTTGGCAAAATGGGTCCACAACTGACTCAGAACCAGACCCATAAAATACCAAGCAACAACAACAACAGGGTCCAGACCCAACCAGTACCGCAACTTAATCGGGTCTTGATCCGACCCGATTCCGATTATTTTGACCCGAATGTTTTGGGCCAGATTTGTTGGGCATGAATTTTATTATCCAAATTAATTACGAATGACGATATTGAAACTCCTCAAATTTCGTAATTACATCTTTATAATATTTTAAAAATTTATGTTTTATAAATAAATCTCACTTAATAACAAAAATACCCTTTCTTTAATTGTATTATAATATATTTTTGTTAACTCATCCTTCTATTTTGTTATCTAATTATATTTATTTAAAATTTAATTATTTTAGATCTTTTTATTCAAATAAATAGTTTTTGTTTAAAAAAATATTATAACTCCCGTAAACAAATTTGATAACACTCAAAAAAATATTTAAAAAAAAATCTTATCATTATATTAAAACTTTTTTAAAATTCTTTAATTTTTTTAAGCTCTAAATTCTCCAATTCCACCGAACTGAAAAACTATTAGCTCTCAACACATAATAGTGTATCTAAATTCCACCGTTCCTAAGAAAGTTTATTGTTTTTTTTTCAATTATAGAAGTTTTATTATTTGTATTAATTTTTGTTTCACTTAATTATAACAGTAAATAATTGTTGGTCAACTTAATCAATTTATATTCCTTATATGAAATTGAAATTAGTATTCAAAATCTGCTACTAACATGAAGCAAATTGTTCATGATATAATGGATACAAAAGTGTAAAGAAAATTAAAGTTATTTGAATGAATAGTACCAAAATTAAATTAAAGAATTTTGAGCAATTTTTTATGAAATCAGTTTATAATCTAAACGTTAAAATAAACTAAATTTGTTTTCCTGTTTTTCTTATTTTGTCCATATCAGTTTTAACATCTGCAGATACATATACCAGTAAGAAAATCCATTTTAGAGAAAGAAAAAAAAAAACTACAACTTCCTTTGATGTAACCATAATCAGGTGATGAGTGTAATGTTCAACAACACCCTTTCTAGTACTCGTTTAGGAATTTACTCAAACACTTTGTGGGCAATTCTTTAAACTAACGCAAGCGCGTCCCAATATCTCTAAATGGACTTTTACTATACGAAAATACAATCAAACCAAGAACATATAAACCACAGCACAACACGAATAGCAATATACAGGAGATTACCTCAAATGGACAAGAATTATTTTGATTGTACAAACTCGCCACAGATCACAAAACCAATCAAAATCATGCCGTTCCCAACAATTTTAATTGGTGCTTAAGCTGCTACTCATGCCACCACCGTGCCAGACCAGTGGAAAGATGTCACGTTTCCGAAAATGCAATGTAATGCGTTTAATTACTTATCTTGTAATATTTGTTACTATATACAGTATTTCCAACATATTCAAATTTAAATATGAAATTAAGAACTACATAATCTATTTTTTTTATTTTAAAAACGACTTTACTCTGAAAATATGCATTCAACTTTACTCATTTTGTCCAATCTTGTAATTTGCCAAAGCACAGTATTTTCAAAGTACAAATTGTTAGGCAAATTAAAATGTTATACTGGACAGATAAAAGTATGTCTGGACTTGCCTTATCAATTTCAACCCCTTGTTAAAGCAGTAAATATTTATGCCTACGTTTTCTGTCTCAATGTTGATCGGAGCACTCGGTTTATCTGAAAATAATAATACTAACGATAATAATAATTTATGCTTTATTGCTTCTGTTTTTAGAATTGTATCCCTACATTTTACAAACATCAAACATATTTCTATTTTTTATATTTTTTTTCTTGGAGTTGCGAGAAATTATCATATTTCAGAACAGAGCAAAATATTTCAAACAAATCAATTTTTGTAATGTGAACCGATGACTGGTCTGAACCAACAAATTTCCACAGATATGTTGACTTCATGATTCATAAAATTCCAAGTAAACACACCCCCTTATAATTCTATAGAAATTTACAAGAATGATTTGTCATCGTAAGATTTTTTATAAAATTGTGAGCAACATTATGACATTATAATTTTAAGTTTAAGAAAACCAAATTGATTAGATTGTTTAAGTAGGTGAGAGTTGATCAGATAAAACCCGTTATTAATGTAATCAATATTATTGGGTTTGGTGCACCTTTGCTACATTAAATATATGTAAGATATGGTATGTACTATTGTATATGTGTGGGCCTAGTATTCCTTTTAAGATTATCATCATATTAGGGTTTGAGAATTCTTTATGGGTTAGGATTCTAGGAAGTTATACTCTCACTCATGTATATGTTACAGAATTGTCTCCCTATTAAGCAATCTGAGAAAGGTGAGAAGAGAGTAGAAGACTCTCTATTGTTTTTTATTGTTCTATTGTTCTTTTCAGGTTATTGTGCTATTATGGATTGAGGATTAAAATTCTTTATAACTTTGATGGTTTCCGTTGCACTTCCAGGTACGCATTTATTCATACTTTATGTATACAATACGAGATTTTATTATATTTATATATAATACTTACAATGGTATCAAAGTCGATTGTATTGCTATATAGATTGAATCTTTTTAAGATTAAACACATCGGATAGAATTGAATTGTTGCTACATAAATTAAATCCATGTTAGAATTGTGTGTTGGTTTTATACATGGAATGCTTTTTTTTTTCTAGTAATTATATTGTGATCACTGTATTCGAATTGTTTGGTTTGCTATGGACTAAACATACACAATTACTGCAACTGATATAATATGGATTCGCAATTTAGTCTATCAATGCCTACTCACATGAATTGTCTTATATACCAGTATATCATATGTTAAACAACAAAATCTAAATCCATGTTTGTGTTGAATTTTGTTGTGGATTACATGGTGATACAATCCTATAATATCTTGTCTGTTATTTGGTGTGAAAGAGTTTTGATCGATTTTTGCACAAGGCTTGTGCGTTTTACGGTGACGATCGAGATTGTCGGTTGTCGACCAAGATCTTTTCCGGATCGAGCAACCTAAGCCCAGATCAGCCACCGTTCGTTTGAGTGGTGCAGATCGAACGATTAGGGTCGAAGGGGCGTGGATCTGGTTGTGTTGCGGGATCTTGTGAATTTTCTAGTGAAGGCGAGTGGCAACCGTCTCTTTTCCTGCTGTTGTTGCCGCCATTCTGGTGGCCGACGGATCAAGGTTGGCGGCGGCCCAAGAAAACTAGGGTTTCGTGTTTGATTTTGCTTTGGGCCAACTTTTATAAATTAGATATAGTTTTGGACCATTTTAAATTTTTCTAGGCCATTTTAGAATTAACAAAAAATGAGGTATCTATATGTAATTGTTCACGGGCAGGTTTATAACTTCAAAAGATATTTTGGGCCAATTTAGTATTTTTGAAAAATATAGGGGACAAGTTAAAATTTACCAAAATCACCAGGCAATTTTAAAAAAATTCAAAAATTTTATGTGAATAATTACAGTTCATAAATAGTTATTATGATTTCGGATAATTATGTTTTACATAGTGATTAATCATTTAGTTTTCATAATAATTATTAGTTTGTTTAAAATTAATAATTGATAGAATTTTCTCATGAATCGGATGATTATGTTTCACGTAGTGACTAATCATTAAAATTTTGAGAAATTTATCGGTTTTGAATTATTTATGATTTTGATTCAATAATTGATAAAATTTTCTCATGAATCGGATGATTATGTTTCACATAGTGACTAATCATTAAAATTTCAAGAAATTTGTCGGTTATCGATTATTTATGAGGTTAAAATTAATAAATTGTTTTGAATATTCTCGCGAATAGAGTGATTATGATTCATGTAGTGACTAATCATTCCGATTTTGAGAATTTAGTTGGCTAATAGTTATTAATTTGGTAAGTTTTAATAATTGATAGAATTTTCTCATGAATCAGATGATTATGTTTCACATAGTGACTAATTATTAAGGTTTTGAGATATTCATTGGTAATCAATTATTAAATTTGAACTGCAATGATGAAATTATATGCATGTGATGAGTGATATTTTTCTCCGTAAGAGATTCATTTTCTTAAGGTATTCTCTTATACAATATATTGTGAGTGTTAGACACATGTGATGAATAATGTTCTTCTCCGTAAGAGATTCATCATAGGGGTGTGCAATTTCGCTTTGGTTTGGGTTGAAGCTCAATATCAAACCAAACCGATATGTATTGGTTTGACTATATTTCAACCCAAACCAAACCAATGTGATTTGCCAACCGATTCAAACCAAACCGAAAATAAATACGATTGGTTTGGGTTGATTTGATGGTTTAGGTTTGAACCTACAAATCATTTTTTGTATTATTATAAAAAAAATTATTTAAATATAAAAATGTTAAGTAGGTGTTATTTATTTATTTTAAAAATTAATAATATTATATAATTAACAAATTAGCAATAAAAGGTATCATGACATAAAAATAATAAATAAAACATAATAAAACTCATTCTAAAATATAATACAATAGATGAGTAACTGTATTTTATTTATTAAAAAAATATAATATATAAAAGAAAAAGGAATAGTACAATACCAAATGGTTGATGATAATGAACGAGAGAAAAATACTTATTTATATAAGAATCAAATAAGTATAAATAAAGGTTACAAAACCCCAAAAAATATGAATTGAATTTTATTAAATATACAGATTGGTTTGGATTGTATGAATTTTATTTTTAACAACTCAAACCAAATCAATCTTTGATCGGTTTTATAAATGACAAATCGATTAATAAATTTTTTATATATAAAACCGAACCAACCCATAAAGTTTAGGTTGTATTAGACGGATTGGTTCGGTTTGACAGTTTTTTACACACCCCTACTCTCGTAAGTCAAATTTCAACCATGCAAATTAAAGAAAAAAAGAGCAAAAAAATAAAAATATGGCAAATGAACAATTTAGATAGAGCAACTCAACGAAGAAAACTTATATATATTATTTACTTACAAACCATTTCATCATTTGAGACCATTATGATCTCATTCTTGCCATAACATTGTTTTCAAAATAACTGTACACACAAAAACACAATGTGGATATAGGAGAAACTTTGCAAATCCAGTATTTATACCAAAAAGGGATCAGAGCACAAGAAATGGTCCCATATCATCTTTAAGTTGTCCTTGAACATGTCCAAGATCGAATCCGTTTCAACCTTATCTTCCTGAAAATTGAAAGATCAATTTATAAACGCGAGTTTGATAGTTTATTGAATGAACTAAGCTCAACCGACAGATATATAAGTGAAATTAATACATTTGCTCGTTTTGTATGGTTCTTGCAGCAAACCACAGGCCCTCACAGTGCAATAATCAGGTGATATATATAAACTGAACTCGTAAATTTATTTAAATGAAGTTTATGAAAATATTTGAACCCAAGTTCATGTACAGAAAGCAGAAGATAGAACTCACTCCTTTTGCTCTTCAAAGCAACTGAGGGACTGTTTGCTTTATTATCTAAAGTCTTATAAAACATTAATTTGTTTGGTATACGGACAAGTCTTATATATTAAAATACTATGATATGTTTATTTTTTTCATTCGGATGACTTACTACAAATGTAAAATTGATTAGGTTGCGTTAGGGTTTCTTTAAAATTAGAAATTTTTGGAAAATTGATTTTTAAGATTTTATTATGTACGGATAAAATTGTAAATGTATGAATTATTATAGAACATTTATGAAAATTTACTAAAAAGCTCAATTGTACCACTTTTTTAATAAGATAAAAGTAAAAAAAAAATTACTTTTTCTCAAAGATATATATATATATCTTAAAATAAGATATAAATCGAAAAAACAAACAAAATCATTTATCTTAATTTAAAATATAAGAGGCAATAAGTTTTAAGATAAAAAAACAAACAACCCCTAAGTTAATTAGCTGAATGCTCAATCTTGTAATCAAATTATCCCAAGATATTTATTGGATCATCACAATGCAAATATCGAGGCTAACTACTGTGATTTTGGTTAACAAAATTAGCCATATTATTAACACTGAAAATATTAAATGAAATTATTAACACACAAAAATTCTGGACAAACTTGCTATTCCATAGAAGAAATCTTGTAGCCTGAACTCAATTTGCAACCAAATGGTGGAAAAAGATTCATTGAAATTGGTCACACTCACAGCTACAGATTTTAACTTCAATAGTAAATTTCCGCAGGAGAAAGGATGCATCAAAAAGAATAGAAGGATATATGATATGAAAAAAGGTTTCAAAACATAAGTGAAAAGCCAAACAGCATTTACCTGTAGATCATACAGTATTCTTTTCAACTTCAGAACAACCTCAATTGCAGTTTCCCCAACTCCAGCCCCGAAATCAAATCGATCAGCATGTCTTACTTTAAGCCTCGATAATGGGCCTTTATACGATTTTGCCGTTGTGTGCCAAACCCCAACAACACTGTATCCATCCCCAGAGTCAGACTTCCCCAGGGGCCATCTCAACCCGCCCTTCACCTCTGGATCTAAAACTGCAGAGTTAATCAGATTTCTAATACTAGGCATTTCATCATCCTGGAAAAGTGCACACAATTAGCTTGACTATAGAATCCTTGAACTTTAAGATATTATAAATATATGTTAAATAGCTGTTTGCTTTTGGCTTACCAATTAAATTAGTTTTTTAGAATATGCAGCATAAACAAATTCGATCTCAAGAAATTGACGGGGAAGAAAAGCAAAATCCTTATTGATTCCGATGATTTTTAGTTTTACTTCATTTGTTAACTTCCATGATCTCTAAAGGAAATTTCCAAAGTTAGATGAATGATTGTTTATTTGATTAAAAAAAGAAAGAAAGAAAAGAACAAAAAAGTAACAGATGATCTGACTACAGCATCTTAATGAGCATTGTTGCAGATTAACTTACAGTCAGAGCAGTTAAGATCCTTTTAGAGCATAGCATCAGCCTCAGGTCGAGATTCTTATGAACACATGATACATCTACGACCATTTGACGGACTTGATTTAGTTCAACCTACAAGAAAAATATTGAAAATTCAGATAGCGCCTCTATATACAACAAAAAGGAAATTGTGAGAGGGAATAGAAGTGAAAGTTAACTATTTTTTTCCTTCTTTTTAGTAACATTTTGATCAAGTTTTTATAGGTGAAATTAATGAAGCCCCAAACAAGATTAATGTTTTAACATCTTTCTTATTCTCCTTCTTCATCTTTAAATGGTCAGATTCTAGTAAAAAATTTATAGCTGTGATTCCTTAAAGCCCCAAGTAAGATCTAAGTTTGTTGTCCTTATTCTCTTTCTTTATCTTTCCTAATTTGCTTCATAGTTCATTTAAAACCTTTATCGATATGATTCAAAAATCTAACTTTCATATGAAAGTTAGATTTTTGAACCATATCGATAGTCATACCGTAGCAAACATCAAAACATCAACCCCAAAGGTTGTTCTACATGATGTCATGATCCAATTTGAAATGTATTGACATGTTTGTTACGCTATTGACATGGTAAAAATTAGCAACATACATGCCAGATATAAAGAATTGTAGATACAAATCAGTTTGTGAATGGCAGGAAACTTGCCTTAAAGAGCTCAAGGGTTTTATCTTCTTTCACACTGCATTTGCATGAAATAGTTGAGTCTGGTCTGTTGCTGTCAGACAACTACGCAAGAAAAATATATAGTTATGAAGTCAATAGCTAATCCAATCATAATTCATAAGTGCAAGAAACATGATATTAGAATGCAGAGTTTAGCAAAAAAAAGTACCTTCACATGGAATATTTCTTTCTCATCTACATGATCAGATCCGATCATTGGCACAACTCCGCTTACAATGTTTTTCATGTATGAAGAAGGAACATTTGTGTAAAATGATCTACGCAATTGTCTCAAAGTGGTTTCAGCAACCTTATCTTTTCTAACTCTTTCTAAGCCACATGAAGGGCTCCTGAAAACAAGAAGAATAATACTGTGATTGCCGCTTAGCCAAATTTGTAAGTGCAACTCATATTATCATGACTTGCTTCATAAGATATCATTATATACCACACACAATATCGTTAAAATGATATAAGAAGTAGGTGAGTCAATCGGACTTATTTCCTCGACAAAATATAATATGTGAATGGTCAATCAAAAAATACTCAAGTGTGGCAGTACATATTTGTTATAACTTAAAATTAAATCCTATGTGATGTTTCAATCGTTTTGTTGTGACTACAGCAAGGATAAAATAGAAAGGAAAATCATGGGAACACATGACTCGGTAAACCAAAAATAACCCGATAAGAATATGATTCAAGTTGAAACTTGAAAGGCATATAAGATTACTAATATAACCGAAAGAGGTCTGTGAGTTAATTTTTATAGTGTTTCTTCTTCAACTTTCAAACCATTGTTATACAGTGTTGTGAGTCAGGGGAAAAAGAAGAAGAAAAACACTCAGAGGATTAATCTACACTAGACCCCTTTGTGGAAATAAAGTTACTAGAAAAACTCATAATTTTCTATAACTGGCAATTCTCAGTAAACTAAAACCACAAGATTCCTGCAAGAAATTCATATGGGTCTGCAATTTTTATGTTCTAAATTTAATTTGTAAAGAAAAAAGGTAACAAGGAAGTGTCTGATACTCTGATATGTAATTTTCACACCAATTCGACGAATGAAATAATAACTGATTAAGAAAGGAGAAAATAAGCATACCCATTGAAGAGAATTTTGCCAAATCTAGCAACCAATGATGGCTTTACTTCCTCCAAGTTTTCACATTCCATCTTGTTCCTCATAATCTCAAAGGAAGACAGTAAGTCTGGCCACACATTTTCTGCTACAGATTCCCATGGACTTCTCGAGATATTCTCTCTCACCTCGTCGTTCTCTACAAACCAACAAAGATTCAATAACAAAAAGTTGAAAACCAGACCATATATAATTCAAGTCCACACTGATATAAAATACTAAAATGGGCCGACACTAACCATTGGCTGGATTACTATTCACCAAAACTAGGGGCTTTTCTTCTGATCTCCGCCCGACGAGTTCCACTGAAACAGGCTCAAGATGGACAGAACAAGGAAACTGGTTATCATCATCTATACCAGCAAGCAACCATCTAGATATAGCTTGATCTGCATATACAATCTTTCCACTCCTGCCTACATTATGTTTGGATGATCTCAGATTAAAGTTTCTCTTAAATTGAGGAACAAGCACTTCTGGAGTTGGAGATGGCCTCTTTGAATCCTTTGAGTGTCGCTTGTGTGGTGGAATGTAGGCCATTACGATAATATTAACTACGTAAACCTAATGCCAAATAGAAACAACCAAATTTTAAAGAAATCAGTTTCTTCAGATTAACAAGCACCGATTCTTTTTGGCATCAAAATCACACTCGTACACATATTTAACTTTCACTTACAAATTCAATAATTAAACGAAACGGCTCATTATTTACATGTTCACTTGCCACAGTTGATTTATTCAAGTAACACCAATAATAAGTAAAGAAAGATAATCATAAAAATTAACAGCAAAATAATTATAACATTAAATGATAGTATAGGTCAATTATAGTGAACACAAAACAGTAAAGATCATACGATTTACAGTTATAAATGTTGTCACTTTCTTCAGTTTTCTCAGTAACCAAACACTAAAACCATCCCAGAAACTCGCATAAAACTAGAAAAACTCCAAGGACCTACAAAAGAAATAACAATTTAAAAAGAAAAGAGAGCACATACCAGAAAGAAAATGTTCTGCTCAGCAATGATTTCAAAGTCTTACAAGTTTTTCAGCTATTGTTGCTGATCTCCACCCCTAGATTTACACAGAAACAACAAGAAACAAAACACTTCAATTATGAAAACCCACTTGAAGAAGTTTTGAAGTTGGTTTTTTGGGTTCTTTATCTTGGGAAAAGTGAACAACTTTGATCGAAAGATTGGAAACTACTTGCGATGGAAGGGGAGGCAGAGAAAAAGGAGGGGAAAAGATGCCTTTGGGAAAAGTGAACAACTTTGATCGAAAGATTTACCGTTGGATTGATTAAGAAAAATATATAAATTTATGTTAGGTGTGTCGTTATATTTGTAGTTTTTGATTTATAAATGTATAACTTATAAAATTATTATGGAATTAGATAGTTACGTTTCTATTTGGTAGACTAACTATTAATATTTTATTATGGTTTGTTTATTTTATTAAGGATATTAATTGATTATATTCAAAATTATTATAAAGTTTAATGTTTATGTTTCTACATAGTAGACTGACCATTAAGATTTTATAATGATCTTTTGATAAAAAATTGTATAATCAATTGTGTTTGGAATATTTTATAGAGTTGGATGGATAAGTCTTCACATAGTGTCGTTAAGATTTCATAATATTCGTATTATCAATGATTAAGGTTTTGAAATGCAATGATGTAAAACTATACATGTGGTGTTCATCTTCCGAGAGAGTCATCACTTGTGGTAAGAAGTTTTTGTTAGTATTAAAGAATAAAGAGTGATACTCATCTTCCAAAGAGGTTAATCACTTGTAGAAAAGTCTTAACACGTGCGTTGTGGTCTTTGTCCAAAAGACAGATCATGATGTTGTGTTATATTTCCATGAAAGTTAAATCATTATTTATAATAATTATGGAAATCAGTGTAAGCATGAATATACTGTGATTTAATTTATTTTTAAACACTTATACTATTTCTAAGTACATGCCATTAAGATATTAGTTGATAGACCTTTTTAATTGATTAGATGAGACGCTCCTATTAGTTTTTACCTAAACGAGGATTAAAAGATAAATAAAGTTTATCCAAATTAATGGGATACTATAACTTTTGGTTCAAGTTCTCTATAATTATAGAGAATTTAAAACTTCATGTTCTCGTTAATATATACCCTTTCTTTTTCTTTGGAAAAACAATTCAAATATAATAATAATGAGTTGATTGATATTAATCTTACTTTCTAATAAGGAAGATATCAAGTAAGCTCTCATCAGTATACACTCATTAGTTAATGTGAGAAACATAACTTAATTCTTTATTTATAATTAAATAAGTAAGCTCTCATCGGTGTACATTCATTAGTTAATGTGAGAAACAAAACTTAATTCTTTATTTATAATTATAGAATTTTTATAAATTTTCGTTGGGTATCAAATTACATATACTTTATATATAATTATAGTATTGAGTCGGTATTGAAAAGGTAATTAATTTCCTCCTACAACCCAAGGAATTAAATTCAATTTCCTTGTTCATTTTCTAATATGTAACTCGATTCCCTTGATAACTATGTCCTATTATCGAACAAGTCATAAGGGTAATAAATAATTCCATGTGCTTTGACCAAATGGGTTCAAAGTTGGACCGGTTTATTATTTCTTTTATAAAGAAATTTATAAGCAAATACTTTTTTTGAAAATCAACATATAAATAAATATGCATAATACTACTATAGTCTTGTACAATTATAAACCGATCACCGATAACAGGACAAAAATTCCACATATTACACACTAAAGTAAAGCTGTTGAAATATCGATTTCTGTATGTTTGTCTTTTTCGATATATACATTCTTCTAAATTCACTTTCAAAAGCCGGATTTAATTTGAACAACAAAAACCAATTATTAAACAAAGTTTTGATTAGATTAGATTCGACGAGAACTGTCTAATCTAAAATTACATAAGCTAATACAGTATCAATGCAATAAAAATATATCTTATAATCATGTATTGGTTTATTTAATTAAGGACTTTTCTCAGTATATTATCTATAGGATATTGACTTCATAATTCACATTTTTTTTTTGTAAGACCATAAATAGATGATTTGTATTAGCATTGTTATATTGAATGATACAATCCAACAAATTGTTTTGATGAGATTATTCTCCTTACAAGATAATTAAGCATCCTTTGTTGGTATTAATAAATTGACTTTATAATATTAAACAAAATGGGTAGTTTTCTCTTATTGCTTATATTATTTACACTGTTTTTTTAATTAATTTGACCGATTATTAGATTATACGGTATTTGTTTTTACATAAGATCATATTTCTATTGTTTCTTGTGTTATTTACACTAATTTTATTCAGCTAATTTAATTAATTATTAGATTGTATTAAATCATATAAATACAATTTAATAGTTATTAGTTATCTCGATAACATAACCATATTACTATAAATGTTGTTCCACGAAAATACCTAATAATTCTCCTTATAAAATAATTAAGTAACTTCTACCGATATATAAGCATCAATTAATAAGGATGAATTAAATCAACTTAAATTTAAGATTTAAAATTTTGACTTCAACATTTCAACTATCCATACATTATTAATTTAAGAGTTATAAATAGATTCAAATATCAATCATTGATTAAAAGTATATAAATAGTTGAGTTGTTGAAATCAAAATTTTAAATCATAAATTTAAATAGATTTAGTTTGATCTATCAATATCCCATTATATATAATTAATTTTAAAATCGAAGATTACAAACGTGGTTAGTCTCTGTGGGAGCCACACGTGTCTGTAGCAAAGTACATCGAAGAGAAGGCAGATAGATTTAATAAAAAATATAGAGATGCTGTATCAAATCATTCCACGTGGACATCTAAATATGATGGTGACACGTCAGCAAATTGACTCCACCGACGGTCTCCCAATAATTTTACAAGAACCAGTTGTCGTGTCATAGAGAAAATGATAGTGACGAGTCACATAAATGGTTTTACGATTATTGTTATATACAGACAAAACTTGATTGATAATTGGGTAGAACAGAGGAGTCCACTATAAAGCGTCAAACTGGATTGATAGTGGTGGAGTCCACAGTCCACAGTCCACAGTCCACAGTCCACACCAATAATTGTGCAAAATTCAATCTCAAGTTTAACCAGAGAAGAGAAACACTACTCCTGTTTACCAGGAAAACCAAACCAGTCTGAAATCTTGCTTTCTTTCATTGTTTTTTCTTTTCATTTCTCTGTTTCGACAACCAAAACCATTCCAATGGCAGAGCTCATTATTTCCGCAGTCCTTCCTGTCTTGTTCGAAAAATTGATGTCTCCTGAACTCCTCAAGTTTGCAACTCGAGAGGGTGTACGTTCAAAGCTCAAAAAATGGGAAAAAACATTGAAGATGATCGAGGCACTGCTCATCGATGCTGAAGAGAAGCAGCTGAATAATAGAGTTGTGAAGCTGTGGCTGGACGAGCTCCAAGACCTGGCTTAAGACGTGGAGGACATCTTGGATGAGTATTCAACAGAGGCTTTGTGAAGAAAGTTGAAGACAGTAGAGCATCAGGCTAGCGCTAGCAGGGCTCGCAAGCTCATTCCTGCATGTTGCTTTGGTTGCAATCCAACTACTTTATGCTCTAATTTCTGTAAACATTCAAAGATAGATGATGTTACTAGGAGGGAAGTATACTTTTGAGGGAGGGGTGATATTGCAGATTGGAATGTGGAACTAATTCGTAAAATAGTTGTTCAAAAGTGCAAAGGATTACCCTTGGCAGCAAGGACCCTTGGCGGGCTTTTGCACCGCAAAGATACTGAAGAAGAGTGGATAGATATTTTGCACAGTAAATATGGGAACTACACGAAGCAGACAACAACGTACTTCCTGTGTTGAAGTTAAGCTACAATGATCTTCCTTCATATTTAAAGAGATGTTTCACATATTGTGCAATTTTTCCAAAGGATTTTGAATTTGAAATGGAGAAGCTTGTTCTTTTATGAATGACTCAAGGTCTTGTTCAGCAATCAGGAGACAACAAGCAGTTGGAAAATTTAGGCGGTGAGTGCTTTCGTAACCTAGTATCAAGATCAATCTTTCAAATATCAAGTAGCGATAATTCTAAATATATTATGCATGACCTTGTTAATGATTTGACTCAAAAGATTCAATTAGTCAATCAAGAATATCTGACAAAGACACGTTATTCTTCTTACATACATCGTCTTCACAATCGCAAAAGTAATTTTGAAATCTTCAGTCAAGCTAAACACTTAAAGACACTTGTCAATTCACCCGATGAACAGCACGGTTGATTCCTATTATATTTATAGTACAGTTGTTTCTGATTTTTTGTTGAGGTTAAAAAAGTTAAGGGTGTTATCAATGTAAAAATATTATATTGTTAAACTACCCGATTCAATCGGTGGTTTGAAACTTCTTAGGTACCTCAAACTAGTGAAATCAGAAGTTTACCTGAATCGGTAAACTCTTTGAGCTTGGCGAAATAAGCGCCAACGAACATGGAAGAGGTGGACGCTGTTTGCCTGAGAGAAACGCTCGTGCAACTCATTCCTAACTGCATATGCTCCATCACAATAGAATACGTACGATGGCTGCAATCTCCTTGTAGATCGAACTCAATAACCAGGTCTTGAGCATGTTGTTGGAACGAATCCACTGCTGCAATACATCGGCTGCATCATTGCGTGGTCATTTTACTGATCCATCAACGAAGACATTTGTTTTTGACTTTTAAGGCCATAGTCATGGAGTGACTCCATGTGCTATGGTTTTCTTCAGTGAATGGTGGAGATACAATGGGTGATTGGGTTTATCAAATTTGGACGCCATGCTCGATTGAGTTGGCTTCTCTTGAGTTGACTTCGTTGGGTTGCTGTCATCTACCATGGTAACGGCTGGGGTTTGAATTATTATTTTTTAGGTTATCAAGAACCTCAGCTCCGATACCATGGAGAAAATTCTGATGTTTGGAACTAGTATTCACGATACAAAAAGGTTACAGCAACACAGAACATTATATTAAATCTACTCTAATCTATTTACGGTAACAATAAAGTCAGCTATGTTTGGTTGGGTTTTTAAAAAACATCTATTATTAATGGTAAAAGGATTATTTGTAATATATCTATTAGAAATAGAGTTTTTTAAAATATATATATAATTATTTGGTTGCTTGATTTTTTTTTTTTAAAATCTATTTGGAGAAATAACCCCATGAGTTTTTACTTAGTATAGATTTAAACTTTACTAGTCTCTACTCAATTAAAAATAGATATTTTAAAAAAGTCAACCAAACAACTTTAAAAAATTCAAATAGACATTCGTAAACTTTTTAAACCAATGAAAAACTCAACTAAATGAGCACTAAGTCTAAGAAGAATAATAAGCAATTGCAATAATACAGTAATAAAGAGACATGATTTTAGGAATCAATTAATAGCAGCAACTTGACCAGAGACATGATTCTAGGAATCATGTAATAGTATCAAGTTGAATCTGAGTGATTTTCGGTGATCCAATCACTATTTTGTGTGATTGTCTTCGGCACCTATTGTAATAATTTTTATAATACTTATAAAAAAATTGTTATTAGACTATATCTAGCATTTTGAATATTTTTATTAAATCATATTTGCATTTTTATTACTTTTAAATTTAGTTTATTTTTTATCATTTCAAATATATATTACATTAGGTTTTTTTAATGAAAATTAAATTTGAATATTTAATATCTATTTTTTGTTAACTTTATAATTTTATTTTTTTGAAAATCTTATTTATAAAACCATTATAAAATATTTTTTTTTACCGGATACAAGAGAAGGTTAATCTAAACACCCTCAGAGTATCAAATAAACATAAAACCGGTTAATAAAAATCGTAACTTAGTCATTCATAACCATCTATAAGACTATAACAGATAAAACAGATAATTTCAACTTCTTGTTATTACTTCATCAACATATATTATAACACCTACAAACTCAGTATATAAGGGTGAATGGAATTTAAGTTCAACCGCAAAACAACCAATGAATCTTGATAAATAGTTTTATTCTGTCCCCGTAAATAAAATCCTGGTTTGGTCCCTAGGGCATAGTAGTAGTACACACTTAATTTCTTATACTAGTAACTTAAGAAAATATCAAAAGCTCTATATTAAAGTTAGCTTAAGGCTTGTGAGGAATAAGATGAATGGGAAGACCTTTTACAGGAAATGGCACCGGTGTTAATTCTATCTTCTCATCGGGCATTAGTTTCTCCCATTTGAACCTCTTAATCACGTTATGCAAGAACACAAGAATCATCAAACGTGCATACTCTTTTCCAGGACACATTTTAGGTCCTCCACCAAACGGAACAAACGTATAAGGAGCTGGTCCATTCCCTTCGAATCTTGTCGGATCAAACTTTTCAGGGTTTGGACATTCACTAAATAAATAAAAGCTAAAACGAAAAACTAAAAAAAATAAAATAAAACTTCAAATGCCTCATAACCTGTCTTAATCAGCTATTTTGAGGGTACAAACGATCTCAACCAGGGGACCCTGTTGGCACGACGTAGATCGCCAAAATCCCTTTTCGAAAATATATTATAATAGGCAATCGGACAACCGAGCTAAAAGTTATATCCGTTTCTTCGAACCAGCTTTTTTAATCGTGCCTATTTATTTCTTTACCAATTTTCTATCCAACTCTTCTTCAAACTCCAAAGCTAGTTGTCCTACATCAAATCTGTCACCGAAAATATCATAAACTAAATAGATCATTACAATTTACAAACAAAACACATTTAGATTATTTGAATAGAACATTAAAATAAACATTAAATTATCAATAGAAATTATAGAACAATAGAATACTAAAATAAAAATTACAAACAAATATAAAATTAGAAATTACCTGGGCAGTGAAATTGTATGATAATGGGAGTATGAAACTGAGAGTGTGAGAATTGAGATGTAAAAATATGAGATGAGAGATTGAGAGAATTTAGTTTTTAAAAAAAAAAAACCTGAGATGAGAGACTCGGGGAGAAAGAGAGAGAGAGAGAGGTGTCAAAGTATTGAGGTGAGTAAAGGATGATTAATTAATAAAGATAAAGACGAGTTTTTATTAAAGGAAAATAATAAAATTTGTGTAATTATTAAAGATGAAAAGAACCTGTATTTTTTTTGCCTTAAACTACGTGTATTTATTTTTTTTATATTTTTTTTGTCTTGTTATCCACTGTTTGAGAAGAACGATACTTTCAATTATCCATAGATAGACGGTGACACGTGACCTATTTTATTAGATAATTTAAAAAAAAAAATTAAAGAAAAAAGACCACGTAACAATATTCAATTGGAGGGATCAGTACATTGGATATCAATCTATCAAAGTATTTTTCGTTTGAGAATAGCTATTTTATTTATATTTGGACTTTTATTACATGTATTTGAACTCATTAATGACTTTTTTTTGACCTTTTTTTTTGACTCATCACATATACTGATTTCATACATTGAAGGCCCTTAAAATCGTGGGCCATGGGCCGGCGCCCCTGAGCCCCAGCCGAGGGCCGGCTCTGAACTTTGGAAGTAAATTTGGTTTCAACGATATTAATAAAATTAAGCAGGTGAGTTTGAATCTCTGATTTCTGGCTCATAAGGTAGACCCATGTGCATCTAGCAAAGTCATCGACTATTGTAAGGAAGTACTCGGTAATTGATGCAATGTGGTAACGCCCAAAATATCAACATGTAACATTTCAAATTATGATTTTGTAGAAATTTTACTCAATCAAACAATTGTTTTCATCACAAAATTTATTCTTATCTAAAACGGAAAACAAAACAGACACTTTATTTAAAGGATGCTCAAGGTGTTGATGCCAATAAGAGGGTAGATGGACTGAATTGCATGATGCTTTTTGTGGTTGATCAAGGTAGTAGAGGCCCTCTCATTCATTTCCCGTCCCAATCATCTTCCCCGAGCGTAGGTCTTGTATCACACAAAAATGATGCAAAGGGATTGTTGAATAAGTTTGCTTATGGAAAAAAGGTTTAATTGGAAGATCGGGACACACAAAACATTATCAAGAACCAAACTAGAAGAGAACACTTCACTTGACCAATATGTGTAACGTTGGCAAGAGATCCATCTGGTAATTCTACTGTCTTATTTTTAACAGCATTCCAAGTTGTAAGTAATTCAGAACTATAAACAATATGGTCAGTTGCTCCACTATCGAGAATCCATGTGGCTTTCTTGCCTTGAGAAGAGAAGCAAACATCCTTACCTGAAAGCTCATCACGAGTTGAGGGATTACCCACATGATTTGCCATGGAAGACTTGTTATTACTAAGCATGTGCAGGATTTGTTGACACTGCTCTTGAGTACAAGGAAAGGAGTTGGAGATGTCCTTCTTCTCGGTTTGCTGTAGAGTAGTAACATGATCGGATGATCGAGATCGTTGATCTGATTCTGCTTTCTTTAGCTTTCGACAAAAATCAATTGTGTGACCCATCCATCCGCAATAAGTGCACTTCAAATATATATGCACGACAGTTTTCAGTGGTGTGGCCATCTTTGTCACATTTTCCACATTTGTAATTTCCACCTTTCTTGCTTGAATCCTTGACCTCAAAATTTGCTGCCTCAGGCTGAGCTGTGCCCTTTCCAGTAGACACATCTCGCTGTCGTTTATGTCAGGGCACGAAGGAACAAACATTGCTGACCTTAGGCAAAGGATCCATCATCAATATCTGCCGCGTACCGCAACAAAAGATTCAGTTAATCCCATGAGAAATTTAATGGTTTTCTGTGTTTCTCGGTAGGATAACTCCTCTTTCATAGTTCCGCATTCACAAGCTGAGGTAGGACAAACAACATCCCTCTTGTCCCACAACCTTTTGAGCTTGATGAAATAAGAGCCAACGGACATGATCCCCTAAATACAATCATGTATCTCATTTTCAATATGGAAGAGTTGGACGCTGTTTACCTGAGAGAAACGCTCGTGCAATTCATTCGAATACGCTGGATGCAATCTCCTTGGAGATCGAACTCAATAACCAGGTCTTGACCAGGTTGTTGCAACGAATCCACTGCTGCAATTCATCGGCTGCATCATCATTTGTTCGTTTTACGGATCCATCAACGATGCCATATTTGTTTTTGACCTTTAAGGCCATAGTCATGGAGTGACTCCATGTGCTATAGTTTTCCTCAGTGAGGAGTTGTGATACGAGAACCAACACAGGCTGATCTGAATGGTGGAGATACAATGGGTGATTGGGTTTATCAAATTTGGACGCCATGCTCGATTGGAGTTTGATTTTTTTTTTTAGGTTATCAAGAACTTCAGCTCTGATACCATAAAGCAAATTCTGATGTTTAGAAGTTAGAACTAGTATTCACGATACAAAAAGGTTACAGCGATTCAGAACATTAAAGAAAATCTACTCTAATCTGTATACAGTAAGAATCAAGTCAGCTACTTAAGTCTAATAGAACAATCAGCAATTGCAATAATACAATAATAAAGAGACATGATTCTAGGAATCAAGTAATAGCAGCAAGTTGACCAGTGACATGATTCTAGGAATCATGTAATAGTAGCAAGTTGAATCTGAGTGATTTTCGGTGTCCAATCACTATTTTGTGTGATTGTCTTGCAATAGTTTTTGTTTTACTTCAAAAAAAAATTGTTATTTGACTTTATCTGGCATTTTGAATATTTTTATTAAATCATATTTGTTTTTTATTACTTTTAGATTTAGTTTATTTTTTAACCATTACAAATATATATTACATTTGTTTTTTTTAATGAAAATTGAATTTGAATATTTAATATCTACTTTTCGTTATTTTGATTTTATTTTTTTTTGGAAAATCTTATATATAAAACTAGTATAAAATATGTTTTTTTACCAAAAAAAAAAAGAAGAAGAAGAGAAGCTTAATATAAACACTCACAAAGTATCAAAGAAAAATAATACCGGTTAATAAAATTGGTAACTTAGTCATTCATAACCATCTATAAAACTGTAGTGGATATTTTCAACTTCTTATTATTACTTCCTCAATATTTATTTTCATTCGGTCCCCATAACTAAAATCCTGGTTTTGCCCTTGGGTTGGGCATAGTACACACTTATTTCTTATACAAGTAACTTAATAAAATATCAAAAGCTCTCTATTAAAGTTAGCTTAAGGCTTGTGAGGAATAAGATGAATGGGAAGACCTTTTACAGGAAATGGCACCGGTGTTAAATCTATCTTCTCATCAGGCATCAGTTTCTCCCATTTGAACCTCTTTATCACGTTATGCAAGAACACAAGAATCATCAAACGTGCATACTCTTTTCCAGGACACATTTTAGGTCCACCACCAAACGGAACAAACGTATAAGGAGCTGGTCCGTTCCCTTCGAATCTTGTCGGATCAAACTTTTCAGGGTTTGGAAAGTATTTAGGATTCTTGTTCGTTGAATGTACACTCCAATACAACTACAAAATCCAAAAAGGGAAACGGAAAATCATATAGGTCAAGAGATATACCACAAATTGTATTCAAATCAAAGTAAAGAATTTAAATCCAAATAAGGAAAAATCTTGGATGCATCTAATGGAATAATCATGTTATTTGTCAAAAAAAAAACCCTCATATGATTGGTTTTACATTCCGGATCGATGGCATGATTTTTTTAGTTAGTATGTAATGGATGCATCATGCATCATGCATCATGCATGGCTGCATAACATCTGATGTGAACTGACCTTCCAGCCCTTGGGAATGGAGAAACCGGAGAAGACGAAGTCATTAACTGCTTCCCTGAAAGAACCCTGGCTTGGAGGAGAAAGTCTCATGACTTCACAAGCAACATTCCAGGAATACTTCATTTTCTGAATGTCATCCCAGTTCAGCAATTCTCCAGGCTTTTTCAATTTTGAAATCTCCATTTGTTCTGCAATTGAAAATACAATAATAATATCAATCAATTCATCATGGCACGCCGCTGTACAATATGACTCAATGGTAAATGACACTTAATTATTCAATCCGGTAATATCTCAGGGTCGAACAGGTGGTAAAATATATATATAATATAATTACCTTTCAAGACTTGATTGTAGACATCAGGAAGCTCGGAGAGATATCCGACAATAGAAGTCATGAGAGAAGCTGGAGGATCAAGTCCAGCCACCAGAAAACCAACAAGTGTATCAGCTACACCAAAGTCATTCAAGTAACGATGCTGTTCTGTCTCAGGATGATGATTATGATCAGTTTCTGCCACCAACATATGTGACAACAGATCTTGATTTGGAGATGCTTTACTTTGTTCCAGATCAATCCTCCTCTGCTTGATCAAAGCAAGAAACTCTTTTCTCAACTCATTTGCAGCCTTGATAGCTTTGTTGAATGTCGTTCCAGGAAAATCTGCAGGAAACGAAACGATTCCTGAAGTCACAGCATTCAAATGATCAGCAAACCTGGCAACAGGCTCAGGATCTTCCAAGCTTAAGAGAACTTGGCAAGAAACCTGTAAACTGTAGCTCTTAGCTAGTGGAACAACAGTGACCTGTTGTTTCCCTTCCCAGTCCGACTCAAAATGTTGTTGTGCAATGGAATCCATTGTGCTTATATATCGAATCAAGGCTTCAGGTTTCAGATAATTGTGTAACAACTTTCTCGCCAGCTTGGATACTTCAGTTGAAGATCGATGAGCTGCTGTTGAAGAGAAGATCTTCTTAATCGAGCTTGGAAACCAAATGTTGACATGCTTGTCTTCATTGGAGAATAAGAACTTCTGTGCAGCCGGACCGCAGAAGAATACGGTGTTCTGTGTCAGGATTGAAGTCTTGAAGATTTGAGAGGAGTATTTGGCGACTCTGTCAGATAAGAATTTCTCAGGATGGCCTTTTCTGGATGCATTGATGAATTCCAGGCTTTCTCCGATGTAAGGGAAACCCATGTTGCCTGGAGGAAGATTATAAGTGATGGAAGAAGATTTGGATTTGTTTAGGAGAATGTATGCGACCGATACAGAAAATAACAGAGTGAAGAAAATCAAGCCAAAAAAGGAGAACTCCATTTTTGATAATGAATGATAAGAGGATTTGAAAGTTGGAGATGAGTATGGAAGAGTTTATATAGGAGTTTATATTTTTGTTTGTCTGAATATTGAATATGTCTGAATTTGACATGATACTGAATATGATCAGAAATCTTTTTCTTTCTTTCTTTCTTATTTTTTTTATTTTTTTTTCCTTTTTGGTTTTGTTGTTATTTTTTTTTTTCACATTTTTTGAGAGAATTTTTGACATTTGATTTGACTATAAGTTTTAAGTTTGTTTTTAAGATGGATGCCATGTTAAATAATAAATATTAACAATTTTTGAAAACATTTATAAATATCCGTTAAATTATGGGTAAATTCCAAAATGGGCTGAAAAATAATGTAGCCCTTTTAGAGGGTGATTTTTGGAATTAACATCACTTTGATAACTATAGTTTAAATAGCATCAAAGATGTGATTATGATAAAAATACTCACTCTTCTATCGTTTTCTCTCCCTAGTATTTTTTTTTTCTTCAAAAATCTCCCAAGTTCCATCAATGGAGATGTCTGCTAACATCATTATTGGTGAGTTGACCTACAAAACCACCTAAAAAACACCTGTTGAGTGCCAGTCATTGTAACCGAAGTGTTTGTTTTTAGATTCAAGTTGTGTGAAGAAATAAACGAAGTCAAACTCAAACTACTATGTATGTGTCAAAACCAGTCGCGCTAGTAAACTCAAGGTCGTTTGATCTTTAAGATTTGACTATCACTTGAGTCAACCGTTGCTATCGACAATCCTCGTTTTCACCATTGATGGAGATCGTAGGTCAAACAGACCTCCATCACAATGAATTCTACAATAAATTTACGCTCTAGGGATGATTTTTTTCGCCTTAATAGGATGTTCATTTGGACGAAATAAATTATTCGTAAAAAAAAAAACAAATCTAAAAAACTTTTAGGGACGATTTTTTTTGTCCCAATAGACATAACAGAAATTATTCGTCCTTAAAAAGTGTAAAACTTACAAGACCTTTAAGGACAACTTTTTTTATTCCAATAGAACGTCTATTGGGACGAAATGAATTATTCATCCCGATAGACTGTCTATCGAGACAAATGTCATCTAAAGTGGAAAGATGTTTACAGATGAAACATTTTTTTTCCTTAATACAACGTCTATTGGAACGAAATAAATTAATTGTCCCAATAAATTGTCTAGCGAGATAAATTTTGCTTCGTACCAATAGGTTTTCTTTTTATTTAAAATAATATTAATTAATTAATTTTCTTGATATTCTTATTTTTTTTTTGTTGAGTTTCTCCAAGTAAAATCATTAATAATTACATTACCATATAAATTAGAAAATGAGGTAATATGAATCATTTTATACATTAATAAAAATGAATAATAATCTTAAATATGATGTGATCTTAAAAATTATAATGCACAACCGCTTTTGGGAAAATAGTTGTACATTTCTCCCCTCTCTTTTTGATAGGAATTCAAAACATTTATTCATTAAATCGTAAGATATAAAGAAACATCTCTCCTACGATGATCCGTTGATAGTTGCATTTCAAATCGTGCACGGCTTATGACGTGGAAGGAATAGCTTGATAAGAATGTTAATTGTAGAATTAATAATGTTAAGAATTCCATTGACCATTATTAGTTGTGTAGAGCGGGCCTGCCCTGTTCAGTTTCATTTTCAAGAAGTGTTTTGTCGTTTTTAGAACAACAACAAAAAAATAGAGAAAACATGTTCGGTGCGTGTTGTTTTAAAAATAAAAACAGAATCAGCAAAATCAGTTTTTGTCTTGTAAGGCATGAAAAGAAGAGTCGACCGAAAACAACTATTACATGTTTTCTCTTTCGGTTTTTGGTTTTTGTTTTCCATCACACTCTCACAAATGAAAAAGCACTTTTTTTAAAAAATTTACGATAGACTTAGTTATTAATTAATTATTTTGTTTGTCAATTATCTAAAATCACAATTTATATTTTAAATACTTCATTTATTCACTCCCGTTTAATTACATAATATAATAAAAATAAAAAATAAAAAGAACTAGACATCATATATATAGTAGTTAATTGTTTATCAATGGATACATCTTATAATTTTTTTTCTTATAAATTATTTAAAAAAAAATCAATTTCATGACAACAAATCTCTGATTGCTTTACGATTGTGAAATGATTATAATAATAGATAAATATATTTAAAAAAATTGATAAACATTACTACTAGTTAAATGAGATTATTTGGAAAAGGATTTAACATTAACAACTTAAATGAAACATCATTTAGGGATGAATTTGCGGGGCATTAGGTTACTCATATTTGATGAGGTTGGCCAAATACTCTGTCCGTCTTTCCAAAATTTTTAAGTTATTGTAATATTTCAAACGAAATAAGTTTTGGTTGATAATATATATAATTGAAGTAAAAACAATATTATTTTTACTCTTATAATATATTGAAAATTTGTTTTTTTTTAATTACTAAAATTATATTATATGTTTTTTTTTGTTTTTAATTATATCTATCAGATGTATTTTTGACATTTTATTTTCAAAATATCTTTTTCAATTATTTTTATAAGACGTGTTTTTAGTATTTTCAACTTTTAAAAACATTAAAATCAATATCTCGTTTCGAACGAAAATATATAAAATAAAAACGGAAAACAAAAACATTACCGAATAAGCACTTATAAGTTTTTAGAGGTCGGGAACTAAAAAATTAAAATGAGCCTTGGGATAATTTAATTGTAAATTGGTTCATTCATTGAACAAGATTTTTACATAGCACAAACATTTCTTGTTTAATGATCATTAATATTAATATTTTAATTTTCTAAAAGGATTTTCTTTATTTATCGATACATGATAAAAATATCCGATAAAAATAAATTAGTTGTATGTATATATTAAAAAAAAGAGTGTTTCTTTGATTAAAATTGTCGTGATTATGATGACATTTTTGTCATGGTTGTAAAAGATTACACATTATTCAAATAATATCATCTTAAATCACTCTAAACAGATAAGAATTAAATTAATTTTGCTCTGTTCCCTCTGTTTCTAGTCGTAGGCTTTCTTGCATTTCTCTGGGACACAGAGAACTAACGATTTTAATATTTTTATATATATGCAGAATCATCATCATCGGATCTTTCTTCTTGTAATGAAGATACAATGGGTTGATATTAATAAATTCAATAAAGTCTCAATTTGATAATTCAAATAACATGCACAATCTCTAAACGTAATTAAGTCACGTGATGAAGCTGAACAAAATGTTATTTTTTCAACGATTCCTCATGTTATCCAATTAAATAGTGGAGATTGAAGGAATCATATTAATAGCCGATAACTAAATTAAATGAAATACGAAAATAAGTCATATTAATGGTTTGTAAAACGTAATTCACTGTCTCATAGACGTTTAAGATTGTATTTTGTATGACTTTTCAGATAGATCATTTTAAACGTCTTATTTATTTTACAGATTCCTTTTGTTAATGTAACCCAGCAAATTCCATGCATGCTTTCAAAGAAATCTGATTTGATTATCTGTTAAACCACACTACAAACACTAAATTATCATCACAATTGATGACAAGTTTTCTTTATAGGGTCTTCATAAGTTTACAAGAACAATTGCTCATATGTGATTTGTATGTGCAGCATTGTAAAAAGTGGACTCCAATGTACTCGAAGCAGCCATTAATTTTGTTTGAATTATGTTACTCAATTTATCAATTTGAATCATAAACAATTATTTTTTATTTTCAGTTTTCAAAAACACTGTGTTCTCAAATCTCAATGTAATTGAGTGGCAGGATCAACGTGCTCTTGAAGTGATTGCAAGTGGTAAAATCAACAAAGTCAAACACAATTATATAAATATGTAAATAAGATTAAATATCCAGTACTCCAGTGCCACCACCTTGGAAGGCGTTTAAGGCACGTGAAGCTGTCTAGCTAGCATGTTCAACCACTTAATTTATATATAAAAAGTAGGTTTCAATGCCACCACCTTCAGGTCGTGGGTTCACCTTCGGTTTGTGTGGGTTCGAGCCATATTTGAAATATTGTAATAATTTAAGAAAAAAAAATCTAAGCTAACTATGATTACACTCCAAATTTATTATATTTTTCTTGGAAGTCTGTGACATAAAAACACTACGTGCTGTTTCTTCCAGTAAATGATAAAAGATTGAATGGAATCATATTCAAATATTTACAATAACAAGTTGGACAAAGTTTGAAATTGTTAATTAAATCATAAGTGTTAAACTTCAGAATAATTATTTAATCTAAATTGTTTATTACAATGTTTTTTTTTTTTTTGGTATCGAGGATCCTGGTCTTCATCCAGGCACCCATCGATCTGTCATCTCCAACTGCATGACACATTCATGGCTAATAAGCTAGTCTGATGACCTATTTGTTGGTTGTTGTAGAGTAGGATAGAGGGGAAACCCCCTGCCCACACCTCTGCCCATATGAAGATACAAACAGATAAATCAAAACTTATTTTCGTCTGGATAGAATTCGAACTGCTGACTTGAGAATTATCCGTACCCCAAGCCCATCCTTCCACTAGCTAAGCTAGCACCCTAATGGCTAACCACAATTTAATTACCAAGTCCTCACTTGGGTTTCATCCCAAACTTTGGACCACAAAGGCAACCACCTCGTGGTTAAGAAGAACGATTAGTAATTGCAATAATACAAAAATAAACAGACATGATTCTAACAATCAAGTAATAGCAGCAAGTTGACCAGAGACATGATTCTATGAATCATGTAATAGTAGAAATTGAAAGTTGAATCTGAGTGATTTTCGGTAAGTCAATCACTATTTTGTTTCTTGCAATGTTATTGTTGAATATAGGGGGCTTTTCTTAAATAGCCATAAAATTAAGGTTTCATTTAAAACTATCCATATTCAATAAGTTGTTTGTTTTTATCCAAGAGAAAACTTTTCTGGACATTAATACCCTCAAAGGAAAATGACATGTCATTTATTTAATTAATTTTGAAAATTTAAAAGAAAAAACAATTAAAAAAATAAAATTGGAAAGCAAATCGTAAATCGTAAAAAAATAAAAAGGGATCCTTTTACTGAGAGACCTAGCAAACTGTTGGAAAGTGACTGATTGATTTCCGATGGACGAAGGTCGACGAAGAAGCTATTGAAGGTGACGACTGTTGAATTCCGGTGAAGACGAAGGTCGACGAAGAAGCTATTAAAGGCGACGACTGTTGATTTTCGGCGAAGACGAAGGTCGACGAAGAAGCTCTGTTATTTCCAGCGAAGTCGAAAATTTGTTTTCCTTTGAAGACGAAGTTGTCGTCAGAAATCGACAAAGGTATGTTCTTGAATCCGGGAAGTTAGGTTTTCCAAACATAATTTGATGGTTTGATTCGGGAAGTTAGGTTTTTCAAACATAATTTTCCTTGCCTGATTTGAATTAGGGTTGTGTGTATTCCAATGGGTGTTAATTTGATTTGTCTTCAATAGACGATTTGTGTGTTTGATATATGTGAAAGAATGATTTCAATGGACGATTTGGTTTGTGGGTTTGTTTTACAGATATGAGAGGTTTGATTTGTATTTGAGTTAATGCGCTGTGAATTGTCATTATTAATTTGTTGGATTTCTTTTTACTGTTGTTCTTTCTTTTAAAGAGGATTTTTTTTCCAAAAATGAAGTGATTTTTTTGGCATTGCTTGTGGTATACCACTAGAAGAGAGAATGTTTTTCTTGCATGTATACATAAAAACTGCATATGTGAGTGTATTTTGACAAGTTTCTCGAGAGATTAATGGATCCGGAGAATCGAAAATTAGGTGAGGATTTAAGTCTAGATAGTGTCATTACAAGTGAGAATACAAGCAAATCGAGTAATGAGGTGTGTTGGAGTCTGTAGTTGTGACGAATTCAGATGATAGAGAGGATTTGGTATCACAAGTTGATGAATTGCAAGCACTAAAGGGAGTAATAAATGAAGAGACTTGTGATAGTGTGGTAGTTGTTGAAAGTTCAAGCAATTCTGCTGATGGTGTTATGTTAGAGACTGTGATTGATTTGAATTCTTATCGAATTTCGAGTTTCAATGGGGGAGGAGACGGGGGTCGAAAAATGATGAAGTGGGGTCAAGTGAAGCACCTGCAGCTTCTATCCGGCAACGTATCATTGAGAGGATAGGTTGAATTGATCAAAGTTGTAGTGGGGATTCGAGTACTTTAGTCGATGTGGTTGTGCTTGAGACTGTTATTGTGGTGAGGAGTATGAACTTTTGTTTAAACATAACCTGACTTTTTATGTATAAAAAAGCTTGTGTTCTGTTAATTTGATTGCGCTTTAACTTTTGATGAGAAATAATGATAGCAATTGCGTGACTTTGTTGCCTCACCCCCCTGTTGTTGTTGCTGCTCTGTGTGTTAATGAATATAGTTCATTTTGAAAACAAGAATGGTTCATATGGCATCATGTAATAAACTTTTGATCATATCGTGTAATGTATGTCATATTACATCGTGTATTGAATTGTATATCACATCGTGTATTGTATTGTATATTACATCGTGTAAACATTCTGGAAATAGTTTGAACCTGAGTATTGCAAACTGTTTGAATGCAGATGGTTAGTATCGAGGAAGAAGATCTGGATCAGTATTTGGTATACCCAAGGGGTACGTGGTCATATAACATTACGATAAACACTCATTGAAAACATAAGTTCATACGGCAGATTATATGTGTGTTGGACAGTTGCGGTGAGTTGGACGAGTTCAGGAGCAACTGTTTTGGTCATTATTTGGATTTGTCAGCAGTGGGTTATTTCCAAGTCCAGTACATGCACAATTTGTTTTTAAGACAAATCACCCCTCCCGGTGCTAGCAATAATGAAATGTGGTTCGGTTTAGGGAAGACTAAGGTTAGGCTTGGTGCTAGAGAGTTTTGTTTGTAAACTGGTCTAAAGTTTGGCGAGCTAACATATATATTTTCAAGGGTATATGAGCCTATTACAGATGGTATATACTTTAGATATTTGGGTGGATCGCGTTTGTTGTTGGACGAAGTTATTGATTTGTTTTTGGTGAAACCGTTTCAGTGCAAAGGTAACGCTTTAAAGATGGCCCTAGTGTTGTTTGTAAACTAAATTCTTTTCGGTGTAGATGAAAGGACTCAAGTTTCATATTGGCTTATGACATTGGCCGAAGACACAAATGACTTTAATATGTTTGCATGGGGCCACTTCGTTTTCAAGATGACATTGCATTACATCCGTTAAGGATTCCGGATGCCTGATCCCACAGGTTCAACATGTAGATACAACCTTTATGGTTTTGTTTGGGGTGTTCAGGTATCCTTGAAATTTAATAATGCTATATTTATATATTTTTGATTTCATGTATAATTTGATTTACTTTTCTTTTTTGTTTGGCAGTTTTGGGTAATGGAGGCCATTCCAGTGATGCGCCATAAGTACTTAGGGTCCGGTTATCCACGTTTCAAAAAATTTGATTTCATCACAAATGCTTCAAAAATGCGGGAAACTTGGTTAGAAATGGAGTTAAAAGGAAAGGTGATTTAACATAATTCCTTTTTTTTTTTTTACATTTCATATATTGTAGAATTTTTTTATGTTACTAACTTTGAACTTTATAAAATAGCGCACTGGTCGACAAGAGCTCACTCCTACAAAACATGAGTCGAAACAAGATTATTGGGTGGACGTTGATGTTGATATGTTTATAGGACCACAGTTTGAACCTTTGGTCTTAATTGGTGCCAATGAAGGGGTAACGGAGCAGATAGGAAACAATGTTGGGAAGAAAAGGAAAAGAAGCTATAAAGGTCCCGATGTCCCTGCTCAACGAAGACAACGAAGGCCACTAAAAAAGCAACAAGTAGACATCCGACACAGCATGATTCCCCACCTCCCTTTCCTAAAGAATCGGCTACTCCCACGTTCCAAACCTCATCTGCTTCAATAACAGAACTCATAAAACTTATACGTGAAATTGTAGTGGAAGAAATTGCAAAGTTCCAGAGTGAAGGGTTTGAACATGTTGGGGGGTTTCAGGTATGTTTCCTTCATCTCTTACAAAGCTGTACTTCATTTTCATTTTAATTTTAATTGATCGTTTTTTTTCCACAGAGCGATCATGATTGCATGAATGAGCAAGATCATGGTGATAAAGATAATAAAAATTTGTTTGATACAAACTGGAATATGGAGTACAATGGTGATCGCTCAGGAAAAAATGGGGACACATAACCAGGGACCTCAGAAAAAGTACCCCAACCAGTCATCACTGAAACCTCCCCATCACTCCGACCTACCACCACAGAAACAGTACCCCAACCTACCAACCCTGGATCAGCCACCTCACCCCAACCTGGCACTACAGAATCAACCAATACACCTCCACCAGCCATCACATAAATTATCATTACACCCCAACTAGCCATCCTTGTAATAACTTCCTCACCCCATTCTGCCACCACTGAAACAACCCGTTCACCTAAACTGACCACCAAAGCCCCAGCAATCACTACTACCCCCGATCCACCCATATTACAAACAACCCATACACCACATTCCCCACAACCAGCCACCAAACAAACAACTACTGCATCTGAACCAGCCACCACGCATTCAGCCCATTCCCCACAACCAGTTACCTCAGCAGCCCATTCTCCTCCCCATCCAAAAATAATGGACCCTACTGATGTTGCTAGGGATCGTTTGAGGTCAAAATATAAGCAAAGTTCATACACCGATCCTTTTAGAAGACAAAACAGGAAGACAGGCCCAATGGGGTAGTACAAAGCTTTCAAGGCCAGCAAGAAAGATTAATAGTAAGTGTTGAATATGTACTGTTTGTTGTCAAGTATGTTGGTAATTGTGTTCATAATTGTGTTTCACTCTACAGCCGCAACGTGGGGATCGAAGCATGTGTAACACAAACGTTTTTCAAAACGTTAGAGGACCCTAATGAGTGGTTGTCAAATGAACATGTGGATGTATACATTAATGTGTTGTACAAGCGAAAAAATGACCCTAGCGCGGGAGAAAACTTTTCGAAGCATGTGGCTGTACTCGATTGCAATTTCTTTGTAAGTAATACAAATTCTTTGGTTTGACTTATTTCTTTGTTACTATTATTACTAACTGAAACACCTTTGTTCGGGATGCACTTAGTAAATGTTGGGCCCAATTTCAGCGGATCTACATAAAAGGTTGGCAAGTCGATTTGTCTCGACTAAGTTTGAGGTGCCCGTAGATTGGACATCGTATGCAATCAGGGAGCAACCCCTTTGGGGCACACATTGGGCAAATGTGGAGATGGTTAATTTCTTCTACCATTAGAATTACAATATTTATTTACAGCAATAAATTTTGAACACAAAATATATAACATATGTTTTTTATGGCAGATTTTGGTTCCTTATCGTGTGGACAGTGGCCATTGGGTGTTGTGCAAAGCCAATCTTCTCACTTGGGTCATTACAATATATGACTCTGCAGCATATTTGAAACAGACGGATGGCAAGTTTAGAGAAGAACAGGTGCTACCATTACGGTGACTATTCTCACTTATTTGTAATTAGTCGGGTTACTACGAGGTTAGTAAACGTGCTCAAATTTTCCTTTCCAATTTTCATGAGATAATCGTATGCATTTGGGTGTACCCGTCAGAGTTGATTCATTTCGTCTATAAACTCAAACTCCTTGTAACACTTGGATGCACGCTTAAAAATTCCCGTAACATCTTCCCTTTTGAACCTATTCTTGATATTCATTACCATATGGAAGCCACATAGACCATGTGGGGCATTGGGATATACAATTTCCATTGCCTTTGCAATCCCTTTATGCTGATCGGATATGAACATACAGTCTTCCGGGCATCCGATGCAATTGCGCAGTTGTTTCAAAAACCAACTCCATGACTTTCTGCTTTCCTTTTGACCAATGCCAAAGGCTAGTGGATACACTTGCTCGTTAGCGTCTTTACATACCGTAAAGAACAATATACCCCGAAATCTTCCCTTCAAATGAGTCCCGTCAATAGCAATAACAGGCCTTATAACTGCCCGAAACCCACGAAGACATGCATCGTATGCGAAGAAGCAGTATCTAAATTCATTACGAGCACTCAATAAATAAGCTGTAACAGTCCCAGGGGATTTTCTCTCTCAAGCTTATACAAATAACTTGGAATCTGTTGAAACGACTCGGCCGTCGATCCGAATACAATTGACTCGGTATAATCCCTTGCTCGCCAAGCCTTACTGTAAAGAATTTGGAGACCATATTCCAACTGCATTTCTGTCATTATATCTTTTGGTTTTAAAGTTGTGCCATTCACCCGAAGCTTTGGAGAATATAATTCACCAATAATCAAAGCACTAGCTTATCGAAATCGACCACAGAACCCGTCAATAGTGCAACTGTGTTCCTTGTTATATTTTCGAACCTGCCAATACTCTCCCTCACGCATTTTCGTTACACCTAACTTGAAGACACAATTTTCATTCTTACAACCTACTTCAAATCTCTGTTTACCAGACCTCTTGATTCTGAACTCAAACCGTTCTCTCAGTGCATAAAACCTCAAATCTCGTTTTAGGTTTTGTTTGGTAGAATAAATCTCACCTTTATAAAAGCGACCATTACTAATCGATGGTTCATCATTGTTAATAGTTTGGATTGAGTAATTCTCTGCACCGAAAATTATCCAAGACAGAGGGGCTGCAAATGAATCGCCTCTATCATGTCCGCAACCATTACTATTAACATCCAACTCACAACAGTATCACCATCACCATCACTACCGCTATCACTATCACTATCACCATCCAAGTCACAACCACTTTCACCTTCACCATCTATGTTACCACTGTGACTATCAGTATCACTATCACCATCAAAGTCAAAGACACTATCACTAGCACCATCTAAGTCAAAGACACTATCACTATCACCATCAACATCGTGTTCAAATGGGTATGGTTCAGGTAACCCATCCAGTCCATTATCTACAAAGGTTTCAAATTCAGATGTACTGGCACCTACTTCGTTATTAGTTCCAACACCTAATGATGCATCATTAATTATATATAATGAATCATTAACAGCTGACCTTTTTTGCTTGCTAGATGAAGGTATTGTTGACGGTTGTTTTCCATCTAAAACAGATGGAATTGATCCACACATTGTGTTGCTCCAACAAACGGGTCTATATTGAGAAGCCAATTGTGAAGTAAAACTTTGTTGTGTATGTAGTTGAGATGGTTGACCATATGTTTCAAAGTAAGGTTGGCCATTTGAGTGTTGAATAGATTGAGAATATGGATGTTGAAAAGGTTGACAATATTGATGTGTAAATGGTTGAGGCAAAAGTGGAAACCTTTGTTGTAGAACAATGTTCGGGGGAATTTGGGCCTGTATTTTTGTCTCAGTTTGCATGCTACCACCAGCCCTCTCATACATACCAACAGTTGTTACATATACTTCTGGAGTAACTCTCTCTTCAAATTAAAAATGCCACATCTCTGTCGTTTTTTATTCTGGGTATAACACGCCTCTCACTCGTAGTCATAACAGCCCTTAACTCAATATTGAAAGTAGGTGAATCAATCCTCACAATATCTTCAATTTTATTCATTAACCCATGGTATGTCAAATCAGGAGGAACAAATACAATTTCTGAATCACCACCCTCATAATTCTGACCAAACCATTGGCCACCGTATGAAATAAGCAATCGCAACTCTCTCATTACTCTACAAAAACAGCATGCCAAAACAATAAATTATTACACGACTTAATATACATTTCAATACACGAAGAAATGTTAATAACATTACACGATTAAATAAAAACATCTTTACACGATAACAATTTCCATCGTCCAACGATTCTGGGTTAACAAAAATAGGGTTCGTAACACATTCATAATCGATTTCACTTTCATGACACAATTCATTTAAGAGATTCAAAACATAAACAAAAACAAAAGCGTCATACCTTCAATTACAAAACGGTTACAGTCAAGATGTGACACAACAGATTTCTAGATAATGTGGATTTCTGGACAATGTGGATCTGCAATGGTTCTCTGTATTGTAGAGCAAGTTGAGGAATGTTGGGAGATAGACAACAGTTTAGAACAAAGATTTAATGTTCTTAGAGAGAGACCATCAACTGAGAAACCTCTGGATAACTGTGTCAAATAAGCATTCATAACTCCCTCATTACTCTGCACAAATAGCAGGCCAAAACAATATATTATTACACGACATGACTTAATATATATATCATTACATGAAGACATGTTAATATCATTACACGATTAAATATATAAATCTTTACACGATAAAATTTTACGTCGTCCAATGATTATGGGTAAACAAAAATAGGGTTCATAACACATTCAAAATCGATTTCACGTTCTTCCTAATGACTATAAAAAATTACATACTTTCATAGAAGAGATTCAAAACAAAAACAAACCTGCCATACCTTCGATTACAAAACGATTATGTTAAAGATGTCACACGACTGATTTCTGTATTGTAGAGAGAAAAAGTTTAGGACAAAATGCATGAGGAGTTGTTGATGAAAGAGAATGAAAGAGAAATATGTTATTAACTGAAAGACCGGTGTTTGAGAGAGGGAAAACATTTAAGAAAGAGATGTTTTTGTTGTGTGTGTATCGGCTTAGGGAATATGCACAATCAAACACACAAGAAAAAAGAAAATAAAAGGTACGATATTTAATGTGGTTCAGCGTAAGCCTACGTCCACGGAGCGCACCTGCACTCAACTTCCACTATGAAATCGGTGTTTACAATAGCGAAGCAATATCTCTCTCCTTACGGCTCTCAATATTCTTTTCTCTCCTCTCTATGCAGCACACATTAATTACACATAAGAATTACAAGAGTATTTATAATAAAGTCTAGCCTAAAGCTAATAGGAATTCTTTTCCTAAATAAAACAATAAAACACTCCTAAATAGAATAGAGAACCAATCCTAAACATAATAGGATTTAGGCTTAACAACCCAACAATCTCCCACTTGAAGACTGAAACTAGAGTAGACTTCTTCCTCCTTCCTCAATGACTAGTGGACAGGTACGGTGCGCTCATCCTCCTCTATCTTCAACCTTGAAGACCTACTGAAGCTGCGCACAGCTCCAGTTTCTCTGTAGTGGCTGGTTTGGTTAACATATCAGTTAGATTCTTACTCCCTACGATCTTTACAAGCTTTAATACTCTATCTTCGATTAGCGATCGAATGAAATGATACCGCAGTCCAATATGCTTGGTCCTAGAATGGAACGTTGAATTCTTGGCTAAGTGTATCGCACTCTGACTATCACTGTGCAACACATTTATCACTTGCTTGAATCCCAATTCTGCTAACAACCCTTGTAACCATATAAGCTCTTTGTTAGCTTCTGTCACAGCCACATACTCTGCTTCAGTTGTAGATATTGTCACTATCTTCTGCAACTGAGAAACCCAACTAATAGCGATACTCCCCATTGTGAACACATATCCAGTGGTGCTTCTCCTATGATTTACCTCTCCAGTAAAATCAGAATCCACATAACCTTCCAGCTTGAGTTCATCTCTCTTGAAGGTTAGACACTTATTTGTCGTACCTCGCAGGTACCTTAGGATCCACTTCACTGCTTCCCAGTGTTGCTTGCCTAGATTAGACATGTATCTGCTCACAACTCCCACTGCATAGGAAATATCTGGTCTAGTACAAACCATGGCATACATCAAGCTTCCAATGGCTGAGGCATATGGTACTCTAGCCATGAAGTCTTTTTCTTCGTCTGTCTTTGGACACTGCTCCTTGGACAATCTGAAGTGACTAGCTAATGGTGTTTTTACTGGCTTTGCATCGCCCATGTTGAATCTCTGTAACACCTTATGAACATACTCTGCATGAGATAGCTGTAAAGTACCCATCTGTTCGTTTATGCTAATCCTCATTCCAAGGATCTGCTTTGCTACTCTTAAGTCCTTTATCTCAAACTCATTCAATATTTGTTTCTTCAAGTTGTTAATCTCTTCCCAATCTGCACCAACTACTAACATGTCATCAACATAAAGTAGCAATATTATGAAGCTCGATTTAACCTTCTTGAAGTAGCAGCAATGGTCAGCATTGCATCTAAAGTAGCCATTCCGTTGCAAAAACCCATCAAACTTCTTGTACCACTGTCGGGGAGCTTGTTTCAAACCATACAAGCTCTTCGTCAATCTGCAAACCATCTTTTCTCTGCCCTGTTCCACAAACCTTTCTGGTTGCTGCATGTATATCTCTTCCTCTAAGTCTCCATGAAGGAAGGCAGTCTTCACATCCAACTGCTCAAGATATAACCCCTTTGCTGCGATAATGCTCAACACTAACCTGATCGTAGTTAATTTAACAACAAGAAAAAATATGTCGGTGTAATCAATACCTTCATTTTGCTGAAAGCCTTTGACCACCAGTCTCGCCTTGTATCTCTTGGAACCATCATGTTCCTCATTGATTCGAAACACCCACTTGTTCTGTAGGGCTTTCTTTCCTTCAGGCAACTCGGTTAACTCCCAAGTTTGATTGGACATAAGCGACTTCATTTCATCCTTCATTGTAAGCTTCCACTTGCTTACTTCTTCACCCTAACATGCCTCTTCATAACATTCAGGTTCTTCCGCATCTGTCAGTAACAAGTAATGCAAGTTCCTTTTATTTGGTACATGTGGGCGAGTGGATCTTCGCGGTGTACCTTGGGCCTGTGGGGATCTTCTCAAAGCATTCCCAATTTGCGGATTCAGAACTCTCTGACCAATCGGACTTTGTGGTGCTGAAACTTCATTTTATGGTATAGGTTTTTCAACCTGGGGCTGCACATATTGCTCTTCAATTTTATGATTACTACCACATTCCACGATCCTACCACCCGATACATCCTCTGTCCCAAAGTAGTTTGGCTCTTCTTGCTCAGACATATGTGTGCTCTTGTCCTTGTACACGACCTTCTCGTTGAAGACAACATCTCTACTCCTGATCTTCTTCCGGTTTTGGTCATCCCAGAGTTTATAACCAAACTCGTCTTCACCATAACCTACCAAGGTGCAATTTACTTATTTGGCGTCCAATTTGCTCATTGAATGATCACTTACATGTACATAAGAAACACAACCAAACACCTTCAAATGAGAAAGTTTTACCTCTTTCCCAGTCCAGATCTCTTCTGGCATAGCGAGGTCCAAAGGCTTTGATGGTCCTATATTGATCAAGTATGCTGCTGTATTGACTGCTTCTGCCTATAACTGTTTCGGTAGCCCAGATTGTATGCACATGCTTCTGGCTCTCTCAGTCAATGTCCTGTTCATCCGTTCTGCTATACCATTCTACTGCGACGTTCCAGGAACTGTCCGTATGAGCTTTATCCCACTATGGTAGCAAAACTTCTTGAACTCATTGTCTTCATATTCTCCATCATTATCTGAACGCAGCTTCTTGATCTTCAAACCTGTCTCATTCTCAACCATAGCTTTCCACTTCTTGAAAGCCTGAAACACATCAGACTTGTGTCGTAAGAAGTAAACCCATACCTTTCTAGAATGATCGTCGATGAATGTGATGAAATACCGTTTACCCCCGTTTGAAGATACTAAAGTTGGACTCCAAATATCGGTGTGCACTAGTTCCAGCTTCTCCTTTACCGGTGCTCTTTCGGTCCTTTTGAAGCTTACTCGCTTCTGCTTTCCAAGAATGCAGCTTTCACAGAAATCAATCTCAACGGAAGTTTACCTCTCAAATGCAGACACTTCAGCCCTTGACTACTCATGTGCCCAAACCTTTGGTGCCACGTATTCGGATCCTCTCTACTCTCCGCCACTGCGGCCGAACCATACCCATCAGTAGTCGTATAAAGAGACTCGTTCTTAGTTCCTCGAGCGACTGTCGTAACTCCTTTCGAGATCTTCCACTTATCACCCGTGAAAGTTGTCACATAACCGTTTGACACTAACTTCCCTATAGAGATCAAGTTCTTCCTCAAGTCCAGTACGTGCCTCACATTGTCAAGTTTCCAAACTGAACCATTCAGTTGAATCTTCACATCTCCCTTCCCGATAATGTCACATGCTTGATCGTCACCAAGATACACCTTACCTAAATTTTTGGAGACGTAGTTCTCGAACAAATCCCTATGTGAGGTGGCATGGAATGACGCCCTTGAGTCCAACACCCAAGATTCCGTCTTACTTTCCAATGAGCAGATAAGGCAGTCATCTGACTCCTCTGAAATACAATTCACACCGCTCTTGCCATCGTCCTTCTTGGTGGACCTACACTCACACGAGTAGTGACCCATCTTGCCATAATTCCAACACTCAATGTCTTTCTTACTTCGTTGTTGATTACCCGAATTGTTGCCTTGACGATTTTTGGACTTGGATCTTCCTCTTGACTTTGATCTACCCCGTTGATTTCTGTTCCGATTCTTGTTTATGCCTTCTCTACCTTCCATGTTCAGTGCTGAAGATGATGCTCATGATCCCCCTTCACGCATCCTGATCTCTTGGGTCATAATCATGTCTACGACCTGTTGGAATGCTAACTTTTCTTTTTCGAACGAGTTGGCAATTGATTGACATGTTGTACTCCAACTTTTCGGCATCTGGCCAAGAATTATGCCTGCCAACACCTCATCATCAAATACGATGGAAACCGAATTTAACCAATCTGTTACGTCATTGAACACATTCAGGTGCTTTTTGAAACTTTGATTTTCTGACATCTTCAGATTCACTAGCTTCTTTATCAGATGGACCTTCCTTGCTGCTGAAGGTTGCTCATATAAATTCGATAGGGCCTTCATGAGATCTGCCGCTATCTCTTGACCCTTGATGTTGAAGGCGACTGATTTTGACAAACTGAGTCGAATTGCTCCCAACGCTTTACGATCCAAAACCGTCCATTCTGCATCGGTCATATCTTTTGGCTTACGTTGGACCACGCATTCTTCATCATACACGCCCTTCGGCTTCTCTACTATCGGTAAATACAAGTCCTTCTGGTACATATAATCTTCCATTTGCATCTTCCAAAAGATGAAATTCGTACCGTTAAATTTCTCTATCTTATATGTATCCTTCTCGGACCCCATTGCTCACACTCAAACCTCGAACGACAACAATTTGAACCGGTCAACGAAAAAAAGTCAAACCTGGACGGAATCCGGCAGAAATCCAAAAATATCCCTTTCAACGAAAAAAGTACCGGATCTAGAAGATTTCACCACGTTGAGTCTGCTAGTGGTATCGGTTTTCTCAGATTCGCTACGGATCGACGTAGATCTGACGATAACCGTTCGATTCTTCAACACTTCGACGACCGATTTGAAGAATTTTCGATGCTCGGTTGATGACGACCCATAAGACAATCTTAAATATTGTCACGTTTCGCTTCTTTTGGTGGTGGTGGTGCTGCTCAACTCGCCAACGACAACTGGGCGACGAAACCACTCATCTTCAACCTTCGTCGGCTGATTTGACCACTTTACGGTGATCGTTTGATGACGTCCCAGAAGAGAAACTTGTAGATCGGCTCTCTTTGATCCTAATGGTGTGAGAGGTGACAACTCACTCTCCGTGGCCGGTGGCGGCTTCTCCGGCGGATACTGTTCCGGCAGTGGCTACTCCGGCGGCGCTGCTGCTGTTCCGACTCCTGGAACCTTGTGCTAGAGAATCCTCAACTTTGAATCCTACCCTAATATACCATAAGACTTAAAACCTAGGCTTTGACACCAGTTGTTGTGTGTATCGGCTTAGGGAATATGCACAATCAAACACATAAAAAAGAAAAGAAAATAAAATAAAAGGTACGATATTTAACGTGGTTCAGCATAAGCCTACGTCCACGAAGCGCACATGCACTCAACTTCCACTATGAAATCGGTGTTTACAATAGCGAAATAATATCTCTCTCCTTATGGCTCTCAATATTATTTTCTATCCTCTCTATGTAGAACACACTAATTACACATAAGAATTACATGAGTATTTATAATAAAGTATAGGATAAAACTAATAGGAATTCTTTTTCTAAATAAAACAATAAAACACTCCTAAATAGAATAGAGAACCAATCTTAAACATAATAGGATTTAGGTTTCACAACCCAACGGTTTTCTCATTAATTTCAAATGTTTTCTCATTAAATTGATTTTTTTTTTAATAAATTCTAAAGTAAGAGTATTTTCGTGAAGTCATCTATAATTGTTGATAAAAACAATCAACTTATTGAAAGTGTATAATTTTGAATTTAAATTTAATTTTATGGTCATTTAATGGAATTCCCTCTTGAACATATCGGTAGCTTTTGTAATCCGTGAGGATTGGGTGATATTATTATTACCTACACGATAACGCGCCTTGGTCCGATAAATGACAATGCACTATAATTAAAATATGCATCGTAATTGATTCATACCTGTGTGCAGATGAATCTTAATAGAGTTATATCAACATTTTCTGAATTAGGTCACAAAAATATACAATTTAATGACTTGTAGGAAAAATACGCTGACAAACCTAATCATATTATTGAAAATACAAATAAATGACTAGTTAATTCCCTATAAAGTTGATTATGAATTACTTGGGGAAGTGGATCTCCTTCGAGTTATACATTCATGTATGTTTATATATTTTCATATATATAACTATACTCTGTAAGTGACATTACTGAGACTATGGTTAAATACTGTAAGAAATATTTTTAAATATGAAGTGCATAGTTAATAGACTGATAAAAATGAGAGGAGTGGATCTCCTTCGATCCAAATTATAATCTTAGGGAGGTGTATTGGATTGAGATTTTAATGGATAATTTTAGAGAGCTAGGATTTTATAGATTTACAAGACTATTAGAATTATTAGGATTATTAAGATTATTAGGATTATACTTTTAGGATTATTAGGATTATACTTTTAGGATTATTATGATTATATGGATTAGACTTTTAGAATTCTGAAAGAGTTTTTGACTTTATTTATAGACTATTAGGATTATCTTGATTTTATTTCAAGACTTTTTAGACTTTCATATAAATATGGATTTTTAAGAGTTGATTGTAGTATTCAATTTTCTACATACGTTAACGAATACCCATACCTAATATGAATGTATGGATGTTATTGAACACCCTTAACTTATAATTTCAAGATTTCCTTACTATAGAACCACTATATATATATTAGTAAAACAACTATATCTTTATTCACACTAATCATTACAATTTATGTATAAATAAACCATTATTTACACCTATCAAAGGAGCATGAACAATAATAAAGATGTCACGATTAAGTATCATTAGTCAACATCTGTTCTATAAAAATTAAAGTAAAAAAAAACGAAATAAGATTGTTACACTACTCCACCCTCTTATCTTCAATCTCCGGTCACCAATTACCCATTCGTGGACCACAACTCGTCCAAGCTGGAGATCTTATGGGGTATGGAAGATCTGATGAGGTATGGAAGATCTGATGAGGTATGGAAGTTGAGAAAACTGAAAATTTGATGGCGGTGTGGAGGTTGAGGAAGCTAAAGATGATTTTGAGTGAGAGAGAAAAGTCTAGAAAGTATTGAGGGAGATGACAAGACAATTTTGGGTTCAAGTTATTTATAAATATCACTAAAAAGTCTAGAAAATCTATTTTGCCTTGAAATCTTAAAAATCTTGATCTCAATCCAATACCACCAGGCAATTTGTTGCCTCTTGAAAGTCTAGATCCAATACCACAAGACAATATGGACTTTTAAAAAAAATCTTAAAAGTCTTGATCGAATACCACAAGACTTGTCTAACTTGTTAAAAAGTCTCAATCCAATACCACAATACTTTTACTTCCCCAAATTGTCTAATAAAATCTTGAACCAATACACCCCCTTAAACAATGTTAATTCCAAGACTTCAAATTCAAAATACTCTCAGACTTCATGAAAGAACCCAAGAGAGTATTGTGCTTTGTTACTTAATTTATAATATAACACATCCACCATGCAAGTGGGAACTTTAAAACTGTATCCCTTTAATTTGGTGAGTTTACCAATTATACCAATGTTTAATTTACGTACACATTAAATCATTTGTTTAAGAGATTGTTAGACAAATTGGCTATGTTAAACTCAATTTAACGTGATCAAACAACTTTGTCCCAACACATCAGTTGTTATACAGAAATGATTAATGTCTCCATAAATTTGATATATATATAATTAAAAGTTCAAAACATATCCTAGAGATGGGAATTTGCTATGTTATTTCATTGTTTTGTTTTGTTTTTAATGATATTTCATTGGTTGGATTCCGAATTTTTCCATGTAATAGATCATGAAATAGCTAAGGAATTCACGGACAATGTCTTAGCCAAATCAAGAAGCTTTTTGCATTGCCATTTTATGAAACTTAATTCCGAGAAAGTTCCAGCTCTGAATGAGACTATTGATTGTAAGACAAGAAGTTTTGCTTTTGGAACTCAGAAACAAATCTTCTCAAGTAAGTTTTTGAGTTTCTCTGAAAAACTCTATCTTTTTGGTATATATAGTTAGCTAGCTTTACCATTATGTGGTATTTTATCGGTTGACGATTTTGTTCTCTGAATCTGTCTAGTGTGTGTTATGCTTATGCAGTGGATCTCCTGTGGTGAGTGGTGTCTGTTCTATTCTGGTCTTAGCAATTTGGTTCTGGAAGCTAAGATTTGGCTTTGCAATTGAATGCGGATGATTGAGGTTTCTTTCCTGGGGCTGTTGACCAATCTCTAGACATTCACTGAACTGTACGGTCCATGTTCTGTCAGTCGTGAGCAATTCCAAGTCCCATGGTCGGCATGTCGCTAATGAAAAAGATTGCATACTAATTGATATACACCCTACTAGGCTACTACTCATTTTGTTATATATACAAAAACATATGAGAAAACCATGCCTGAAAGTCCTCTGTTACCTTCAGAAGAAATACCTTGTTAGATGGGCCTGCTTTGTTTCATTTCTTTGTCATGGTTGCAGCTTGTTCTCGAGCAATACTACTCAATATGTGGTTTTCTTGTAAATGATGATGATTGAAGGGTTTCAAACTAATAAAATCAACAGTGAATTTTGAATTTGATTTATTTTAATTGTTTTGGATAATTATATCGTTACATTAATTTATGGACAAGTTATTATAATGTTTAGGATTTATAATGTTCAGAACATTCAAGAATTTGTAATATGCATCCACTCTTCTGAGTTTATGTATTTTGTTTTTTTAATGTTTATAAAAACACCACTCTGTTCAATTATTCATTTTCTTGTTTGCTATCATGATGTTCTATCTCTTGTTATATAAATCCGAAACAATTTTTTTTTTAATCAGAAAAACAGTCTACACAAGCACAGAAGTCTTGTTAGACAGATTAAAAAGGATAATTCCATCTCCTATTAAATCACTCTATTTTTTGTAATTATTAATTTCATAAAAGATCACATCAAGAATGGCATCCCGGTGAGATTCCACATATGTTACAAACGTTAGAAAAGAAATTTCTACTTTTTTCTTCTCTGTAGAATAATCATCTTTAAAAACAGAGCACTCGTGGTTTGTATTCATCATGAATATCACAATGTGGACATATGACTGGTGTGTGCTAGAATTCCAGAGAGTAGACTAGGGGTGGAGTGGAATGCACACCGTTTGGAAAAAAAGAGCTCAAACATCAAATCTTTTTCTTTTAGGTGGATGCCATTATTCTTTTCTTTTTCTTTTTCTTATTAGGTGGACCGGGGATGCATTTATTCTTTTCTTTTCTTTGCTCTCTTATATATATATACCACTTACGGTTTTGTAATATAAATTTAAGACATTTTCATAATGAATTGAGGTGTTTTTTTGATTGAATGAGTGTCTTGAAATAAATTACTAGACTACAGTAAACACATACAAATACCAATATTAAAAGGAAAATTTGCAACGGCGGAGTAGTCAAATTACAATGGACAATTCAATAAATCCCCTGTAAAAACACTTTGTTTTATTGATTAGTTCATAACGATCGGATTCATTATTCAAGGAAAGGCAAAGTTTAGTGGTGGAGTCTATACTCTTTTAAAAAAGAGCTCAATGTCACGGGGTGAGAATTTCAGCTAGGCACACCCGTGCGGCATTTAAGCAACTTCCGTGGGAACATTGCTAAGTAAGCCTGTAAGAAGGACACTCGGGCAAGTTCTTTAACGAACGTTGCAAAGTGTGAAGAGGCGGAAGCGATTTAGAGTGAGGAGAGTCAGGAGAGGGTTGAAATGGGGAACCCGGAGACAGTGTATCGGTGAGACTTACGAAGGAAGACCACGACGCTCTGGATCGCTAGAATGCTCATAAATACTCTCAAAGGAAGAGTTGTATTAATGAAAGAATTATAGGATGGTTTACAAATGAGAGGGGTTGCCTATTTATAGGTGAGCCATCTCCTTATGAAATGTTCTAGACTAATCTAGCATAATAGTGGACATTAAGTTTCCAGAATATTCTACATTTAACTAGAATACTCTACATGTATTTACATGTCTTTACAAGGTTCTAGATTATTCTACACCTATCTAGATAAGTACAAGAATGGTGTACAGATGGTTGATTTGCTAGAAACTTCTAGAAGCTTGACCAATGTTGGAATTGTGGAGAGGTCTCTAGAATCTTTCAGGAGTTGGGTAGAGTAAGGGCATTTGTTGGACTCCTGAGTTTGTAAGCTTGCGGCCCGTGACATCCTCCCCCACCTAAGTTCGCAACGCCTGGTTGCATGGGCGCTGAGTATGTTGGAGTTGGCCACAAATTGGTTCATTCGTGTGGAAGGTCTTCTGCTTAGGAAGCCTCCCTTGAGAGTCCGAATTCGAGTCTCGCATCCTTAGCTCGACGAAAGTGGGCTGGCTAGGTTTCGAAGGTGATCTAACATCTCGGATGCCTTCTCTCGGTGCCTTCGATCGCTTCCCATGGCTTCCGCACTTCTTGCTCCTTCGAACGCCTACGGTCGGCTGGTTCTATAGAGAAGTGGGAGAACTAGATGACTCCTCAAGCTTTGCGGTGGGCTACATCCTTGGCTTGGTGCAAGTGGGCTTACTTGGCTTTGAAGGTGATCCAGCATCTCGGGTGCCTTTTCTCGGTGCCTTCGATAGCCTCCCATGGCTTGCACGCTTCCTGCTCTTTCGAACGTCCCTGGGTGTTACGTTCTGTGAAGAGAAGGGAGAGCTGGGTGTCTCCTCGAGTCGTGTTACTGATGACATCCTGCATGGCTCGGGCAGGGATTCTGCCTGGATGGAGAGTGCCTTGGACTTGCTTTGCTTGTTGTGGGAGCGTTGGTCGCCATGAACAAGCGTTTGGATTTCGAATCGAGCAACTTCGCTATCGGAGAACGTGGCTTGTGCTAGCTATGATTGCTCTATGGTGGCAACATCGTTATCGGAGTGCATGACTTGTGCTAGCTGTGGTTGCTTTTTGGTGACAACTTCATTATCGGAGTGCATGACTCGTGCTAACTGTGATTGCCTAGTAACGAGCTCCGAACCCTGCTGCTTGGAACCGACCAACTCTGATACCACTTGTCACGGGGTGAGAATTTCAACTAGGCACACCCGTGCGGCACTAAAGCAACTTCCGTAGGAACGTTGCTAAGTAAGCCTGTAAGAAGGACAATCGGGTAAGTTCTTTAACGAACCTTGCCAAGTGTGAAGATGCGGAAGCGATTTAAAGTGAGAAGAGGCGGGAGACAGTGCATCAGTGAGACTTACGAAGGAAGACCACGACACTCTGGATCGCTAGAATGCTCATAAATACTCTCAAAGGAAGAGTTGTATTAATGAAAGAATTATAGGATGGTTTATAAATGAGAGGGGTTACCTATTTATAGGTGAGCTACCTCCTTATGGAATGTTATAGACTAATCTAGCATAATAGTGGAGATTAAGTCTCCAGAATATTCTACATCTAACTAGAATAATCTACATGTATTTATATACCTTTACAAGGTTCTAGATTATTATACACCTATCTAGATAAGTACAAGAATGGTGTAGAGATGAATGAGGTGCTAGAAACTTCTAGAAGCTTGACCAATGTTTAAATTGTGGAGAGGTCTCTAGAATCTTTAAGAAGCTGGACAGAGTAAGACCTTTGTTGGACTCCTGAACTTGTAAACTTACGGGCCCATGACATCAAGCATCAAATCTTTTTCTTTTTTAGGTGGATGAACTCCTGGGCTTAGTCTGTTTTTTTTTTCTCTTTCCCAAAATTTAGTCTTGATTTTTTTTATTAGAACAAAAGTACGGTAGTTCAAATCTAGAACATTGACCGATTAAATGAATATTATTTACTTGAGTGGTGGTAAATTACAAATATGTTTGTCTTTTTCAGTAGATGCTCATTTAAATTTAAATAACAAATTTTGATTAGAATAATAGAGAAATTGATAGTGATGATTCACTTTAGTGGTGGAGTCCACAGTCCACAGTCGACACCAATAATTGTGCAAAATTCAATCACAAGTTTAACCAGAGAAGAGAAGCACTACTCCTGTTTACCAGAAAAACCAAACCAGTCTGAATTCTTACTTTCTTTCAATATTTTTCTTTTCATTTCTCTGTTTCGACAACCAAAACCATCCCAATGGCAGAGCTCATTGTTTCCGCAGTCCTTCCTGTGCTGTTTGAAAAATTGATCTCTCCTGAACTTCTCAAGTTTGCAACTCGAGAGGGTGTACTTTCAAAGCTCAAAAAGTGGGAAAAAACATTGAAGATGATTAAGGCATTGCTCAACGATGCAGAGAAGAAGCAGCTGGATAATGAAGCTGTGAAGATTTGGCTGGACAAGCTCCAAGATTTGGCTTATGACGCAGAGGACATCTTGGATGAGTATGCAACTGAGGCATTGAGAAGAAAGTTGAAGAAGGAAGAGCATCAGGCTAGCACTAGCAGGGCTCGCAAACTCATTCCTGCTTGCTGCATTGGTTGCACTCCAACTGATTTATGGTCTGATTTCAGTATGCGCTCCAAGATAGATGATGTTACCAGGCGGCTGGAAGAACTACGACTAGAAACAGATCTACTTGGGTTGGAGAAGATTGAGGGACGGAGATTGACTGCTTTAGGGGAAACACGAGACACTACGTGTTTGCCCACTGAAGCTGTTGTTTATGGGAGAGATCAAGACAAAGCCAATATACTTGAAATGGTGTTGAGGGGTGAACCAGGTGATGCCAACTTTGGTGTAATACCCATCGTGGGGATGGGAGGAATCGGTAAAACAACTCTTGTTAAAGAGGTGTACAATGATGATGCAGTGAAAGATTTCAACCTCAAAGCATGGGTTTGTGTCTCTGACGATTTTGATGTTTTGCAAATCTCAAATGCAATTCTCCGGTCAATCACTCCCCTCTCCTGTGATTGCAAGGATTTAAATTCAGCGCATATTAAATTGAAAGAGGTACTAAATGGAAAGAAATTCCTGCTTGTTTTGGATGATGTTTGGAGTGATAATGATAAATCGTGGCAAGATCTCAAATCTCCATTTAAGTCTGGAGCTTCAGGAAGTAAGATTATTGTGACAACCAGACTTCAAGAGGTAGCATTAACTATGGGGCCGAGAGGAGGAGATTACAAGTTAGGTTGTTTATCAGAAGGCAATTGTTGGTCGTTGTTTGAGAAGTATGCTTTTGAGGGTAGGGGTGATATTGCAGATTGGAATGTGGAACTAATTCGTAAAATTGTTGTTCAAAAGTGCAAAGGATTACCCTTGGCAGCAAGGACTCTTGGAGGGCTTTTGCGCCGCAAAGATACTGAAGAAGAGTGGATAGATATTTTGCACAGCAAAATATGGGAACTACATGGAGCAGACAACGTACTTCCTGTGTTGAAGTTAAGCTACAATGATCTTCCTTCATATTTAAAGAGATGTTTTGCATATTGTGCAATTTTTCCAAAGGATTATGAATTTGAAATGGAGAAGCTTGTTCTTTTATGGATGGCTGAAGGTCTTGTTCAGCAACCAGGAGACAATAAGCAGTTGGAAACATTAGGCGGTGAGTACTTTCGTAACCTACTATCGAGATCAATCTTTCAAATATCAAGTAGCGATAATTCAAAATATATAATGCATGACCTTCTTAATGATTTGGCTCAAAAGGTTTTTGAGAAAGTAAGTTTTAGGTCGGAGGATGAATTGTACTCCAATAGTCAATCAAGAATATCTGACAAGACGCGTTATGCTTCTTACATATGTCGTTTTCGTAATCACAAAAGTAATTTTGAAGTCTTCGGTGAAGCTAAGCATTTAAGGACACACTTGTCAATGCCTCCAATAAATTGGGAGGTTGATTCCTATTATATTAGTAATACAGTTGTTCCTGATTTGTTGTTGAGATTCAAAAAGTTAAGGGTGTTATCGTTGCAAAAATATTATGTTGTTGAACTACCCGATTCAATCGGTGGTTTGAGACTTCTTAGGTACCTCGATCTATCCCGTAGTAAAATCAGAATTTTACCTGAATCGGTAAACTCAATGTGTAACTTGCAAACTTTGATACTAAGAAATTGTTCCAAACTCTTGAAATGGCCTTGTAGTATGGAGAATTTAATTAATTTACGTCATCTTGATATCTTTGGTGCATATTCGATAAAAGAGATGCCGGTGGGAATAAGAAAATGGGAATGCCTCCGAACTTTATCTAACTTTATTGTGGGTAAAGATTCTAAATCTAGTTTGAAAGATTTGAAGAACTTAAAATTTCTTTGGGGAGAACTTCACATATCCGGATTAGAAAATGTGATTGATTTTGAAGACATATTAAGTGATAAGAAAGACCTAAAAGTGCTTGTACTAGAATGGAGATCTAGTTTTGAAGAATCAAGGGATGTGGAAATAGATAAAAAAGTACTTGATATGCTTTGTCCTCATCAAAATCTAGAAAAGCTCAAAATAGAATGTTACGGGGGTACAAAATTTTCTCCTTGGGTTGGAAGCAGTTCATTATCTAAGTGTACAGTCTTAGAGTTGGTGGATTGTAGGAAATGCACATCCTTGCCTTTACTTGGGCCGTTAGTCTCTCTGAAGAGTCTCACTGTCAGGGGTATGAATGGAGTTAAAAGCATCGGCTCAGAATTTTATGGAGAGCATTGCTCAAATCCTTTCCAATCTTTGGAGACTCTCTATTTTGAGAATTTAGAAGAATGGGAGTGTTGGGATCCCGTCAAAGAAAATGAGAGCTTTCCTAAGCTCCAAGAGCTTTCCATTGTATACTGTCCAAGACTCTCAGAAAGATTACCAAACAATCTTTGTTCGTTGAAGAAGCTTGTGATTCGCAGATGTGAGCAGTTGGTGGTTTCATTACCAAACATTCCAACGCTATGTGAAGTGGAGCTTGATGAATGCAAGAAGATTTTGTGCAGTAATTCAGCTGATTTTGAGTCATTAGAATCTATGACTCTTACAAATATTTCAGATTTTGGTGATTGGTCAGGGCAGAAATTTAAGAAAGTTAAAAACCTAGAGATTGATGGTTGTGACGAGTTGATAGAATTGTGGCAGAATGAGATTTTCCTTGAGAAGCCACCTCAAGGGTTGCATAGTCTAATCTCACTAAGAGAGCTTCGTTTTACAAATTGCAACTCCCTCACAACTTTACTTGAGGGACTCAAACAGACGAATGTACAAGTGGAGGAATTGACAATTGATGATTGTAATTCTCTAACTTCCACTTTTAGAGGAAAACTTCCTCAATCTCTGAAGAAGCTTCGTATCCAATATTGTGAGAAATTGCAATGTTTGTTGGATGATAATGAGGATACTTGCAAGTTTCAGATCCCAGAGGAGAATGCTGTCAACACCTACGCATCTCATCTTGAAGACTTGTATATAAGTGGATGTCCAGCTCTCACGTGTTTGCTATCAACAGATCGATTATCCATCACACTCACACGACTTGAGATTTGGGATTGTTCAAAGCTCACAACCTTGTCGTCAACAGGTCAGTTACCTGTGTTGCTCAAACATCTTGACATTACCAGTTGCTCAGAACTCAGGGCTGTATTACGGAAAGGCCAATTACCTCAGACTCTTGAAATCTTAAGAATTGGTTCATGTGAAAAGCTAGAGTGGATAGTTGAGAAATTTCATAATAACAAGGCTCTTTGCGACATCCAGATTTGCAGATGTGATAATCTCAATTCCTTTCCAGAGGGCTTACACACTCTTAGCGCTCTTCGTTCCATTTATATAGCTTGCTGTAATAATCTTGCTTCCTTTCCAAATGGAGGGTTCCCCAACAGTAATTTCACACTTTTTATTGATCGATGTGAGAAGCTAGAGGCCCTGCCGAACGAAATAAACACTCTGTCCTCTTTAAAAATATACGATTGTCCAAATATGTCCTTGTCAGAGGAAGGTCTGTTCACCAAACTTGAATCTCTTTCAATTAGGAGTGTCAAACGATATAAAGCACTCATACAACTGGGGTTGCGCAATTTCACCTCTCTCACGTCGCTCCACATTTCTGCAAATCTGGATAGAGAGTCTTTACAAGAAGAGGACATGAGAATTACTCTGCCCCGCAGTCTAACTTCGCTGAGGATTGGAGAATTCAAAGAATCGAAATACTTGCCTTTAAAGGGTTTAGAAGATCTCCCCTCTCTTGAGTCATTGATAATCGATGATTGTGCAGAGCTCATATCCCTTCCAACCCTGCCATCCTCACTTTCAGTGTTAGTTATAGATCATTGTCCTTTGCTGAAAGAGCTCACATCCCTTCCAAGCCTGCCAACCTCACTTTTGCAAATATATATATATGGTTGTCCTTTGCTGAAAATAGCATGTAAAAGAGATAAAGGAAAAGAGTGGTCGAAAATAGCCAACATCCCTCGTGTTGAAATAGATCACAAATTCATCTATGATCCGGTTGAAGAATCAGAGGCTTAGTTCATCCATCCTCATCATCTTCTATTCCAGGTATACCCATTGTTTCACTTTCATGATAAACAATTTCTCATTTTTTATTGCTTTAACAATCAATTCTAACCCTCTGTTTTGCCAACTCATCTGCATTTTTTCTTTTCAGATGCTATCTTAATTGCAATTCAACTCCTCTGTTTTATTAAACTCTTTAGGTGCTCAAATTGGCATGCAAAATATTGAATTAAGGTAATTTATAATTTTAATTTCCGTATTTCATTTTTGGTTGATTAAGTTCAATTCGATACCTTGAAATTTGACTGTATTTGTCTACCGTATAATGTTTAGATGGTGGGTCAAATTGATGAATATCAAATTTTCTGTACTGTGAGGAGGTGGGCATGTTAGCAAGCAAAAAAATTGCTTCATTACATGTAAGAATACTAGTTTACTCAAGTAATTATTTGTTTTCTCTAACTGTATGGTCAGTTTGCTCTTAGATAAAATAGCTAACATGATATCTTGTTGTTATGTACTGGTTAACTCAGACTGATTTTGATTTCTACAGACTAGAATGTTCAATTGTTACAGATGTTCATGATGCTACTTTTCTTTCGATTTAATGAGATTATGATGGGCCCATTCAAATTGCTATTTGGTTGATGAATTTGATCGCAAGATGGGCTTTCTACTAGCAGGGGTATTCCACTTTATTTATTATGTACTATTATAATCTGTCCAATGATAATTTGATTTGGTCTAAAATTTTCTCAATATTATAAACATTTGAACTTCATGCAAATAAGTTCTCATTTTGAAATGATTATGAGGTCCAGTAAAAAGAGGAATTATAACTTGATTAAACGATTTTTTTTTTTTGAGAACCGATTTATTTTATTTGAATATACAGAACATCGATAATCCGAGAAATCCTCCACTTGACCAAATGCTGCCACAATGGAGAGCTGAGAATTCTACTTTCTAAGGAAGGTTGTTTGAAGCTTATATATTGATCCGATTCCCCATATTAGAAGGTAACTTCAAGAGACGAGAGACAATTTCTTTCTATCAAAGTTTGTAAGTTGAACACTGAATCTATTGATTTGGGTAAACTTATGATGTTACGGTCGTGAGGTACCAATGTTCAACCTTTCATATTTGTAAACACAGCTTTTTAAATGATGTTTATGAGGATAAAAATATGGTGCACAATTGTTTTGCAGAGACTATATTCTACTCCAATTTTATGTTCTCAGTTGGAGTCCTTAATGTAGTTTTATGTTCTGCGTTTTGATTAGTGTTAATGCTGCTGAGAGTACGAAGATGTTCTACGATGGCTGCTAAGTTATGACTTATGAGGAGGTTGCAAGGTTAGGCTGTAGTTCTACATTTTGTTGTGCTAGTAAAAGAGCTGCTGCAGCTGCCTATTTATATGTTGGCATGGAAGTGAGGCCAACAGAGATCAAACAGAATCCCGTCTCTCAAGATGTAAATTGGCCCAGCATCATCTACTTATGATAGGGGCTGCTGTTGCTGCCTTTGCTTTCTCTGATCCTAATAAGATAGCCGACAACCATGTCGTTAAGATAGATTGGAAATTCATCCTAACTATTCCATTCGTATCTTTATCCCAGGTATGCTAATTTCTAATACCACAACAGTTATTCACATTGTCTTAATAACAATTAAAGATTTTTGTTGCTTTAAAATTTAATGAATTGCTTTAAGATTTTTGTCTCCTTTTCTTTTAATCTTTCTTATACTGATTTTATAACCTTCTAGCACATTCGAAATGGTGAGAATCAATCTTGGTTGCTGTTTTTGTTGGTAGATTTGAGTTAGGAAGGCAGGACCGGCCCCGAGGATCCACCCCGACTCCTATCCTAAGTACGAAGGAGTCATGTGAAAACTCTGATTTTTCTAAATAAAATATGAATCTTCTGAAAAACCTTACAGAAAATCAAATGAATCTCAATTCTCTCTAATTCTATTCTTTCTCTTATTTCTCACGAGCTCTAATATCAGTTTTGTTTTTATGATCCAATTCTCTCTCTGTGCCTTCTCTCATAACCTCCTTTTTATTTTGCTTTCTCATCTGGTTTCTGTATTTGTGGCCGACTCCCACTTCTCTCTTATCCATTTCTCTTTTCATTTTATTCATTTCTATTGTTTTATTATTATTTTCTAACACCACACATGCACAATCAGAGGCCAAACCAAAATTATTGTTCAAGGTGAGCTGTTATGAATATATGAATATATATAGACAAAGATATGTGTAAAATGTACGTATAGTTGAAATTGATAAATTAATAATAATTTTTTAAAATAATTATAAATCAATTATTTACTTTAAAATCTAAAATTAACTGATAAGGAGATGAATATTTTTCTTCAAGAGTAATTGAGTCTGAATTAAACATGGAAATATTTACATATATAGATGAGGAAAAAAAACACTTAATCATATAGTGTATTTTTTCTTCACTAAAAGATAATCTTAACTTTAATTTTTTTAATTAATGAATATATAATTAATATTTAAAAATATTAATACCAGGGCTGTTTTCGCCCCTGACCACACATGCAGCACAATCGCCACCAACTTTCCCAAATCTTGCCATCAGCTTTTGTGTTTGAATTTGGGCTTAATTTTGGGTTGAAATCTTTGGGGCTTGGATTAGGTCAATTGGGGTATTACATTATGTGATTCCTTATGTTGTAATTGATTATATATATTTTCAACAAATTCAAATTGAATCTCGATCCTCTCGATGTTTAAACCGATCAACTTTTTCCTTTATAATATGCGATTTTTATGTCATTATTCATTAATGCAATTGAATAGCAAGGGTTTGTACACTTTTTCAATTCGTTCGATCTATACTAGTTCACTTAAAAGGAGGAGCAGATTATATTCATTATGGTGGATGAACATATAATTCTCCAGAACACAAATTGAGTCCACCAATGGGATCGGTCGATTTCCTAGCCTAGGAATAAATAGGTTCTCTAGCTTTTTTTATATTATGCAAGTAGCGTTTAAATTTAACGACTTCATCGATATTAATGGGCATAATATAGAAAAGTTTGTCGATAATACTAATCGTTACAATGCCATCTATTTCGGTAGATCAGCTGGTATCATGAAAGAAACTTTCAATTATGGAGGGCCTGGTGGGATATGCTCTGGTATTTGATAAGAGTAGAGTTATTACAAAGTTGAGGATGGCCATCGTAGAATAATTGTTGAGTTATCAAAAGTATAAACATATGGAATAATTCATCCATATTCAATATTTATTTACTATTTTTGTTTTTTTCCTACACACCATACTTTAAAATTACAATTTATTCTCTCAAAGTACAAACTACAAAGTGGAATCATACATTTGGACTTTCTAAAGGGCATGTGAATTTGAATATGAGTTTGAATGCAACATTTTCATTGTGTTGACAATGGCTTTGTAAACACGTCAGCTATTTGTTCAGCTGTTGGCACATGATTGATGATTAAATCCTTTGACAAAACCTCGTCTCTCATAAAGTATAAGTCTAATTCAATGTGCTTAGTTCTTACATGAACAACTGGGTGAGTATAATGCATACATGCCTCCAGCATATGAACTAATCTTCTGGAATTTTCCATCTATCTAAACACAAGGGATGTCGGCTATCTCTAGAAATCCAGAGTAGTTGTTTGATCAGACTGAGTGTGATATAGGAGCAGTATCAGACTTTGTGAGTTGAAGCTGATAAAGACCGTCCTTAAGATTCCCTTGAAGTAAAGTATCAGACTTTGTTTTTCTCTCCGTGACCTTTCTACAAACACCTTGCTTATTATATCAAACACCTTTGTTTCCCTATGTTAAATCAGTGTTTGTTTCAAAAAGAACTGCTACTGCATCAAACTCGAGACCAAATCCATTAAGTACACTCAAAACCTGTTATGGTCTGAGCAGCAGCCTTCGATTTATCACCAATAGTTGTGACCTTTAGTACAAAGTAAGACACTGGCATTGAATTTTTTTTGGCTGATTGAAGTTGTTGCTTTAATTGAAGAACTAGTTCCATATAATGTTGAGACTACAAGTTCTCTAGTTTTTTCCACAACTCAAAAGATGTTGAACAATCTGACACTAGACACAGAAGCAATTGATCTGATCTGTTCCAGGTTCTCTCACATATATAGCCTAAAAAAATGCAAACTTTGCTTCTATAACTCAGCTTATGTGCATTGTAAGGTCTCAAATTTGGAATGCAACATCATCCAAACACTTTACTGCATTTTTCCATCCCATTCAACAAATTGAAAAACAAACAACACAATAACAAGAAAAAAAATTATTCTCATGGAATAATTTTTTTATTATTACAACACAAGCCTATTTTATTCATCTTAACAACAATGTGATAAACTATGCCTTCACACTCACTGATCTTCTACTTTGGGAGGAAATCCGATGACTTCTCTGCACAGCGGACAAGTATCAAAAAGCATCATGTATTCCTCAATGCATTCCGAGTGGAATGTGTGAACACATAGGGGTACGGATTTCATGGGATCCCCATTTTTGAATTCGTACTGGCAGAGTACCCATTTAGCTTCTTCATAGTGTGCTGTTGCTGCTGCGACTGTTGATGATGAAGAAGCTAGTGCGGATTCAAACAGGAAAGCATGAATTCTTGGGCGTACATCCGGATCAACAGGATGAGACTGTTGCTGTTGCTGCTGCTGTTGTTGTTGTTGCTGTGGCATCTCCTCATCCCCAGCTAGTTGATCGGATGGCTGCTTCCAGAAGAAGTACTACAATGCATACAAAATATCTGAAACCAACATGGCTGCTCCTACCATGAGTTAAATCAACATGGCTGCATCTGCCATTTTCGATCTGCTGGATACCTCATAATGAAAGAAATGACATATAGAAATTAGGAAGAAGAGGAAGGATGTTGATGAATTTTAAAGAAGTGATTTAGAATGAAGAAGAAGAGGGAATGTGAATGATATAGTGTTTATAGGTGCTATAGTTGTGTGTCATATCAATTAATTAATTCCCACTAACTCAAAATAAATACAATTTATTTATTTTTGAACGATATATTTATTGCGAGCCAAAAGGTAAGAACCTAACCAAACAACTACAAGAGAAAACACATAACCAAGCAAACACCAGAAAGACACCAAAAAGAACGACCAATCCCAGACTCCCAACCAACAACCGAAGCCAACAAAAAACAACAGAAAAACAAAACCACAGCAAAACAACAAAAACTGAAGTAGCAAAAAACACACACGACAAAAAGATTGGAGGCTCTTGAACTAATCTCCACCTTCCCGCCAAGAAAATTCAGCTTGGTCCTAACAACATAAAACAACAGAATATGATTAGCATTCTCAATGCCTTCACTAAAAAACCAAGAAACTACGATCTTCGAAGCACTTTCAAAACACAGGATTCCTGGCCAGCAACCAAGCAAGAACAAGAACAAACACAACAGAACCAACTGGAACCAGCAGCAGAAACGAACAACACAATCGCCAACAGTCAACACAGAACACACCACAAAACAACAACAAAGACAACAACACCAAAGTCAAAAAACAGAGCAAGACAAGAAATGTTACATTCAAACATCCCCCTTTTAATAAAATCTCCTGACTTACTCGATCCCATCTTCACTAAACCGTCTGCCATATGATTAAAATTCCTCGAACTGAAATTAACAAACGTTGCATCAAGGATATCCAAACAAATGCGAATATCGTAAATGATATCAACATGATTAAAACTGCCAAAACCGCCACCTTGGAGTCACTAATAACCTCAACAATCCGCCCTAACAAATCTGGATTAGATACACAAAGAGCACAAGCCATATGAATGGCCATAATTTCAACCGTATTCGAATCTTGAATACCGATAAACTAGGAGAAGCTACACATCACCCTACCTTTATAATCACGAAGGACTCCGCCAATACCAGCCGGCCAAGAAAAGACCCATCCACATTGAATTTTAGTCTATTAAAAGTCAGAGGGATCCAGAAAATATTTCTTCCCAGCTTATTACAGTTACCATCAATACAAAGCTCTTCAACACTTAGTAACAACACAAAAATAGATTCCTTGGATCCTTTAGCATAATGTTTGAACCACCAAACAACTCTAAAAATATAAATATGATTAAGAGAAAATGTCATTTAGATGGATGATCAATCCTTAACATAGTAGTAAGATAAAGGAATCGCATGCATCTTCACTTTTATCATGATCATGTGTTGTGTCACTTTATAAATACTTTGTCTTACTTAAATTTCTAATTTGAATTATGATAGTGAGAAGCAAACCAAAAATCTCAACCATAATTAAAAGAGAAAATTGTTGGAAAATTCTAACATGTGGGGGCCACATATGTAAATATTATATGTGTTGTGTTATCTTTTGATTAAGTTTAAATTAAAGTGGTCTAATTAAGATTTAAGGTTTAAAGCTTAAGGGTATAAATGTTATGGAACTAATGTATAGATACCGAAGTGTTATTTCTAATTTGATGAGGAGCCGAATTAGAAATAGCAAATCATATTGCTATATATAGTGTTATGTCCCCATATTACACATAATGAAACACCTTAAATTTCTGTTTGGTGAGTCTGTATGGTGTTCCTAAGACTATCACTTCTGATCGTGATGTCAAATTCCTTAGTCATTTTTGGAGGACCTTATGGAAGAAATTTGGGACTCAACTACACTTTACTAGTGTTTTTCATTCTCAAATGAATAGGCAGACTAAAGTGGTGAATCGTACTTTCAACAACATGTTGCATTGTATCAGCGGGGAAAAACCTAAACGGTGGGATTTGGATCTTTCTCAAGCATAATTTGCTTATAACAGCATGGTCAATCGTTCCACGGGAAAGACTCCCTTCGTGATCATCTTCACCCAACAACTGAAACATGCTTAGACTTGGTTAGCTTACCAATCCTGCCAGGGGTAAGTAAAGCTGTGGAGAATTTGGCTGAGAGGGTTCAATAGGTTCATTCTGAGGTACGAACCAATGTAGAAGCTGCTAACACCGCTTACAAGGAAGTTTTAGATTAACATCAGCACAAGGAGTTTAAGGAGGGAGATTTTATGATGCCCTATTTACGAAAGAATCGGTTTCTTGGAATCCGAACTAAGGTAAAAAAGAGGAAGTATAACCCTATCCAGGTTGCTAAGAAGATTTATGATAATGCCTACAATTTACAAATGCCAAACAACTGAAATATTTCCAACACATTTAATGTGTCTGTTCTTTCGGAATATCATGAAGATGTACCTCTTTATCCAGATGACTCAGGGACGAGCTCTCTTCCAAGTGGAGAGGACTAATGTAGGAAAAAGAAGAGGGAACCGCGGTTAAAGTCGCGGTTGGTGTCCGAACGGCCCAAGCCGCAATCGTTTCTAGAGGAGTACCACGGTCAAAACCACTTTATGTGCACCGTGGCCCAAACCACGGCCTATTCCAGAGGAGTCACTGGAATCAGCCGCTATCTATGCCACTCTTTGTGCACCGCGGTCTTGACCGCACCCTAGACTTCAGCAAATTAGATAGGGTTTAGGCAATTTTTGTTTTCTTTCCTTTTCTAGCCTAGTTTTGTTTTTCTATTTAGCAAGTTGCTAGTCCTAGTTGAAGTAGGAAGATAAGTTTAGGTTTTGGGAATAAATCAAATTTACCTTTTGGGTAAGATATGATCTTTGTTTTTTAGTCAAATTAGGAATCTTGAATTTTAGAAGATTCTGATTTGTTTTCTATTTAAGCAAGAGTCAGAAGAGGTCATTGTAACTTTTTCATCATTATCAATAAAATCGTTCTTTTGAACAAAACTCTCTCATGGATTTGAGAACCCTCTCGTGGATTCGAGAGTTATCAAGCTTCCGCTACGTTATGCCTTTATAGGGAGGCAATTCCACATGTTCTCCTACTCAAAGAGCCTAACATAGGCTTGGAATAGATGCAAGGATCTATAGAGAATTCAAACTTCATCTTTCTTTTACAATTTGGGATTGGATTTGTTGTTCAAGCCCGTCTCAGATCCAAAACCAGTTAAAATCGAGCCAATTTCCTGTCCAACATCATCGATATGTGTCAAATTAAAACTGCTATTGCTGCTACCACCATGTATGGCCATAATAAGTATTCAAAGTTCATCATTCTTTTTTACTTCAACATACAAAAAAGGTTGAAAAATTATGTGATTCCTTCCGTTGTAATTGATCATATAAACTTTCAATAAATTCAAATTGAATCTCGATTCTCAGAATGTTTAAACTGATCAACTTTTTTCTTAATATGATGCAAATTTATGTCATTATTCATTGATTCAATTGAATAGCAAGGGCTAGAACAATTCTTCAATTCGTTCTATCAATAGTATTTCAGCCTTATATTTAGAAAACCGTACTATTTTCTCATTCGTCAAACTACTAGACAAGTTTGAACTCAAGAGTTTCTAAAAAAAAAGTGATTTTGTTAATCAATGTCAGTTTAATTTGATCAATAAATCAAATCAAATCAGTCCAAGTTAATCAACCAAAAAGACAAATCAACTAATTAAGGAAGACAATCTGTGCAAAATCAAGCATAATCGACATTAAATTACGTGGAAATGGTGAAAAATGTCACGTTTTTTTTTGTCCCTTGCAGTGATGTCACCGTTATAATAAGTTAAGTTTAAAAAGCACCTATTATGGTGAGCTACCGAAATTGCCCTTTAAAAAATCGAATTTTTATTCTTTAAAGGCTGTCGTCCAAAAAAGTTGTCTGAAAATCAATCACCTACTCCATTTTTTCTTCAGAAAACGAGCTCATTCCAGATATTGCAGAAGAAGGTATATTAATATTTCTGATCTTCATTTCCATTTTTTATTGTATTTTTGTGTGGTATAACACTGTATGAACATTTATGAACATGTTGTCTCAATTTTTTTATGTTGATGTCCTGGAGTTGTAAACTTTTGAAAAAGAATGAATGAATATGTATGCATATTTTTTTGTATATATATTTGGCCGAATTGAGTTGTAGTGGTTCAAACAAGTTTATAATCTTGGGCATAAAACCTTGAAAGATTTTAAAAAAAGCTCGAAACATTTGAAAAAAATCTCGATCAAATTCTAAAAAAGCTCGATCCAAAAAATAGATATTGGATACGTAAAAAGAAAAGCTCGATCCCTCGAAAAAGGCTCGATCCCAAAAACAAAAGCTCGATCATTGACAAAAATAGCTCGATCCCTCACAAAAATAGCTCGATCCCTCAAAAAAATAGCTATATCCCTCACCGAAAAAGCTCGATCCCGCACAAAAAAAAGTTCGATCCCGCACAAAAAAAACTCGATCCTTCACAAAAAAGCTCGATTCCTCAAAAAAAGCTCGATCCGTAAAATTAAAAGGTCGAGTCATATGAAAAAAAGCTCGAGCCATATATTAAAAAGCTCGATTTTGTAGAAAAAGAGCTCGGTTTTGAACAAAAAAAGCTCGATCCCTTTAGAAAAAGCTCGATCATGTACAAAAAAAGCTCGATCAGTTAAAAAAAAGCTTCATATCTTACACTTTTGATTTTTGTTTAATCCTTTATAATTGTAAATTTAATATGAAATATTTTTTCTTATTAATGGTTTTTGATATTGGTTTTGACAGAACAATGGATAGGGTGAGAATAGTCATATCTTACAACGGTTGATGAGAGCAATTACCCGACGAAAATCAGAGGTATTCAGGTTCCGATAACCAAGGTTTGTATGTGTCAAAGAATTTGAGTTACGACGAACTGGTGTCGATCATGCAAACCATTGTGAAGTTTGATGAGAACAAATACAGTGCTGAGCTACAGTCTCTATCAATTATTCATGGGACTACATGTCGTACATTTATAAGAAACAATGATGATGTTCAATTTATGCTAGGGGAAGATAGGGTGATCCCTCAAGTATGTGTTAGTCTAATCGAGAGGCCAGCAGGAGGTGTCATTGGTGAAGATAACCCTGATCGTGATAACACCCAACAATTTCGATCATCAGGTGGAAGCAACCAGTTGTTCACAGAAAGAAGTGGGATTGATGGTCGGGAAAATATATGTGTTGTCCCACCGGAAGTAGCCGCCCATGATAATAGACCGATACCTCAATTCAACGATGTATTTGGTTGTCAAATTGAGATGAATGGTAGACAGTACAACCACCAATACAATGACATCAACAATGAACATAATACAGCACTGAATGTTGGGGTGAATCATGAGGTGGATAATGAGGGCAACTTCAATTCTGTAGAAAATGTAGAGGACAATCAGGATGATGAAAAACCTGTCGAAACGGAAAGACGTGTAAGACATGTACACAGATTTAGTTCCAGTGCATGAGATATAGTTGGGACCTCCAATGGGAGGGCTAATGTAACTCTATATGATTCTGATAATGCAACAACATGGGTTATTCCAGGAGCAGAATCATACTCATTTGGTATTGGTGGAAGCAGGAACTTGGTTGAAGATGAACCTACAAGCATGATATATAAAGGCCAATTTTTTCCAACGAAAAAGGATTTGAAGAGACTAATAGGCCATTTTGCAATGCGGCAGAACTTCGAGTGGAATGTGAAAAGGTCCAATAAGACAACATTACATTTAGTTTGTTTGATGGAAAATTGTACGTGGAAGTTAAGAGTGGTGAGGAGAGATGAAGGCACATACTTTCAAGTAAGAAGTTTTGTCAACGAACAACTTGTCCGTTAGAGGAAATTCACCGTCGGCACCGACAAGCTAGTGCAGTCATAATTGGAGAAGTTATTGCATCTAGACTTCAACAACAAAATGGTCGACTAATGCGTCCGAAGGACATAATCGTCGACATGAAATCAATGTATGGAATCCAAATCATGTACAGTAAGGCACACGCCGCCCTCGATTATGCGTTGTCACTGACATATGGAACGCATGAGGAAACCTTCCAACTGCTTCCATCATTTGGTTACGTTTTGGAACAATAAAATCCCGACACAATCACTGACTTACAGTGAGAAGAAGATGATAAATTTTTGTACTTCTTCATGTCGATTGGTGCCTCACTTAGAGGATTCCGGACGTGTATGAGTCCAGTCATTGCCGTTGATGATACCCATTTGAAGGAACGATTCCAGGGTACAATGTTTGTTGCAACAGCACAAGATGGGAACGAACATGTGTATCCAATTGGTTTTGGGTATGGCGACTCAGAAAATAACTTTTCATGGGAATGGTTTTTGGATTGCTTGAAGGGTGCCCTAGGTCATATTGATGAGCTAGTTTTCATTTTTGATAGGCATGCAAGCATAGAAGCAAGGATTTCTAAAGTGTTCCCTTATGCCACTCATACCATATGTTGCTGGCACTTTGCTGAAAATGTCAAAAAGAGATTTCATAGGAAGGATGTTACCGCAATAATGGACAAAGCAGCCCGCGCATACACCGAGTTTGAATATAACTAGCATATGGAAGAGTTAAGAAACTTGCACCAGAATACATACGATTATGTAATTGATGCCGGTCCATACAAGTGGTCCCGTGTACACTGCCCGGAAAGAAGGTATAGGGTGATGACGACTAATGCTGCAGAATGCATAAACTCATGCCTAAAATTTGCACGCCAACTGCCTATGTTGACTCAAGCTGAGTTCATTAGGAATATGCTGCAACGGTGGTTTCATGATCGCTATAAAGATGCACAAACCATGCGTCATCAGTTGACCGACGCAGCACATCTTGTGCTCTTAAAACGTGTGGATAAATGTGATTATTTGACCGTAAATACAGTCGACTGGAACATTTTCTCGATCAAGCGGTCTGGAAAATAGTGGACTGTTGACTTATCCCGGAAGACTCGTACTTGCAACAAATTTCAAATGGATAATTTTCCATGTTCTCACGCCCTTGCGGCGGCACAGTACATTACTGAAACTTGGACGTCACAACTTTTTTTTTCGTACTGATCATTTTCTCGGTGAAGTTGATCGTTTTCAATGTTTTTACAGGGAGCGAAACTTGGACTTCACAACTTTGTGTGTGGACTACTACAAGAGACAGACACTTATTAATGCGTACTCGATTCCTATTATATCGGTGGGCCATCCTTCCACTTGGGTTGTGCCATCTGACATTGCTCAGAGGGTGATTTTGAATCCAAACTCCAGGAGACAAGCAGGACGCCCGAGGGCGGGTCGGCATGTCGCGTCTTCGGAGAGGACAACTACACAATCCTGTAGAAGATGTGGACAACCAGGGCATAATTCCAGGAGATGTCCCAATCCACCTATGATTAATGAAGGTACAAGAAGAGGTGTTCCCGATGAATACCGCCGCAAGTGTAGCATCTGCCATTCAATTGGACACAACAAACAAACGTGCCCTAACATTGACTCTAATAGGGAATGAATGACAGTTTTGATCACATTGAAAATTATTGGAAGTTTATCATATTGTAATAATTTGGAATTGCAATAATTACTTATTAATGAATGAATTAATATTAATGAATGAATATGAACGAATTAATATTCATGAATTAAATACATGTATGTGTACATATAAAATGGTAATATACAAAAAATCACTTGGCGGGCCTGGAGTTAGAAAAAATCTCCACAGTCATTTTCTCCCGAATGATCCCCATGTCGTCCTCTGACCAATCAAAAGGCTTTCGATCCGCCAGTATGTACTCGATAAGTCTCAAAGTATGGGGACCACAGTTACCTCTGCAATTCGGCACATAAAACACCATTACAAATCGTTCAAAAAGAATATCTAAACACGTGAATTAAATTGAATGTCTTACGATTTCTTTTGTTGGGGGATTGTAGAAGTATGCACCAGGCTGACCGAGAAGGGCTTATTTTCCAGAAGGAACACCCGATAACCTGTTCATCATGCTGTGTGGAACCCCGCGTCACTCAATATGGAGGGTAAAAACCACTGTAATGGCCGGACCTACTGGTGCCTGATCTGATAAGAGACTTCCTGTCTCTAGGGGTCATAAATGTCAATCTTCCCTCGACAAAGGTCGACGCTCACCACCAGCCAATGTTGGGCCCCAACATTGCATGGAATCAGCACCTGTAATAATAGTTTGCATACCGTGTTAGCTGAGGATATACGAACAGGTTTTTTTATAAATCATCTCCATCATGTAACACTTACCAGGTCAACCTCGTGCCATGGGCGGTTTCCACTCGTGGTTGCTCCACGGACCGTCAGAAGGTCCTCTTCCAACCAGCGGGACTGTAACACATTCCACCTTGCCGTGGTCACAGCACTATACGAATCACGAGGCATCATCCTTTCCCACATGTACAACATAAGTGGCTGTACAAGCATTGATAATATCGTATTAATAATACAGAAGCAGAAAATCCAATTCGATTCCCAAATTTTATACCTACTTATATAAAATTGTGTATCCAACACGTTGATCCTCTGGTTGTACATATTGGGGAATCCTCGCTGACGCTTGCGAAGAATATTGACGTATGCATCCATATGCTGACAAACAATAAAATCACCATAATTTTTAACAATTGAACAATACTTACACAAACATTAATATAAAACTTAATAAGTACGTATCGTGTCCTCCAAGTCCATGAAGTTGGACTGCATACGCACGAACCATCCCGCGGTAACTGGTGCCAACACGTCCACATCACGTTTGTTTAATGATTGAATTACCTTAGCTATACAGAATTAAGAATAAACAAGAAATGTATCCATTTGTATTGTAAAAAGTTGGACTCATTGTTCCCCGTTGATGTTCCTCTTGAAGGCCTTGTAAGCCGCAAGGTGGTCAGCGTCCACTAGTCTGTGGGGGTCAAAAATGTGTTCCACGGACTCGGGCGGTGTCCTCAACCTCTTTGGACGGCATGGATCTGTGTAAGGGCTCACCAACTTCCATCTACGCTTACCTAAACGCTTCGATGTATAGGTCGGGGAAGGGGACCGCTCCGACTGCACGGACGTGCTGGGTGGGGGAGGGGACCGCTCCGACGCCACAGATGTGCTGGGTAGGGGCTCCGATGGCACAGACGTGCTGGGTGGGGGAGGGGACCGCTCCAATGCCACAGACGAGCTGGGTGGGGGCTTCGACGGCAAGGACGTGCTGGGTGGAGGCTACGACTGTACGGACGTGCTGGGTGGGGGAAGGGACCGCTCTGATGCCACAGACGTGCTGGGTGGAGGAGGGGACCGCTCCGACGCCACAGACGTGCTGGGTGGGGGAGGAGACCGTTGTGGCTGAATCGATGTGCTAGGAGGTGGGAGATCGATGTGCTGCGAGGTGGGGGGCCGCTGAGCCTGGGTGGACCCAGATAGGGCCGCTGTACGTGAACCAAGACTACTCTCACTATTATACGACCGAGTTTCCCTCTCCGAACCTACCATGCCAGTAGGCGGGTCCTGACTAAGTCGAGCTGTCATGTCTGTCCCCCCCGTAAACCTATCAGTCGACCCTCCGGGACTAAATACTAGATCAGGAGGTGGAGGGTCATCCCGGTGTGTACAAATGGTGGAACCTTGAAGCCCCCGGATCATATCCAGTAACAATCGGTGTTGCTGCTGACGATCCTCATCACTCTTCCGGATCATATCCAACAACTCCAAGTGTTGACGTTGTCGATCCTCGTCACTCTTCAGGAGGGCTTCACACACATCGTTCAACATATCTGCCCACGGAGCCTAAAATCATGTCTACATTGTTAGTAAAAAACTATCAGCACGTGTTGATAAAAAATACTAAACTTTGTTTTCAACTTACCTCTCCATCACGTCCCACGTCCACCGCCCCCACGGGAATCCTCTGCAGATGTACCATGTCCGGGGGTGGAAAACCGAACCCGTCTATGCCTATGCCTTTCTCGCTGAGGGTCTGTCTCATATCCCTCTCTGTCACTGGGCCTTAAACCCCCAACAGCGGGCTCAAATCCCTCACTGTCAATGGTCTTATCTGTACCACTGATCCCGCCTAAGGTGGTCTGATCAGGGACCTCAGGCGGCATATCATCCATGTTATCTTCTACATACAGGCTCTCTCTCTCATCTAGCTAGGCATAGTACGGTGCCTGTCTCTCAGCTGGTGTCGGCACCAGTTCCTTGATCGTAAACATATGAAATAATAGTTAGAACAATGTCATTGTACAAATACTAACTAATAAAAACATTAACAAAATAAATACATACACTGGCTTTGAAAATCTTTGCCAGCTTCTTCCTTCTCGGTTGTTTGGTTAACTCCCACTTTAAAATACAGAGAGTCAGATCAGTAACCCTACGGGCACCGACCTCTTTGGACAAATCAGGGATCACCTCCAAAGCAAATATCTGCGTCAAAGATAAGTACGATAAGTATCCATACAATTTTAGGTACCAACAATAAAGTACAATTTGTAGTTCGAACTTCTTACCAATAGGGCATGAGATAGACCGTATAAGTTGTAGGTCCCCATCCTGTGTACGTCAGCGCCATTTTCTACTGGCGTCGCTCGAACCCCTCTTTTCACCGGTCAAGCGCATGCTTGAATGAGTAAATAGAATGTCTGTACACGTGGGCACCCCACGGAAATACGTCGAACGCATCAAGCTCTTCAACCAGCTGAAACTGCCAAACTGGAATCTTGAATCTCTCATCCACCACCTTCGGTATCCAGTTCAGCATATATAAGAGGCAGAGCTTGATAGCATCGTACGCCTTTCCAAACTCTGCGTCGGTGACAACACCCCTAATTTGCTGCGACACCTCATCAGCTCCAGGAAAGTACCGCTCATGTATGCCATTCTCCACTGCTGCATACATGGTGGTCTCTGGTACAACTCCAAACCGTAGTCCGGTGATCAGGTAAAATTCCACCTTCGAAAACCTCACAGATTGGTTTCCTAACATGAAGTGCATCTCATCTGTTGGGCTGTTATGATGGAGCTCCCTCAAAAGCAACCGATGGATAATACCACCGAAAAACTTCATCTCCCTATGCATCGTCAGAAAATGCCCAAAACATAACGCCATGAACCGACGGCGGTCTTCATCTGCAAATTCTACAGGGACACGGTTCAGCGCATCGTCTATTTGGGCGAGGGCATCGAAATGGTTGTGTCGTTTCAATTTGCCCTCGTACCAGTATCTTTCTGGAGTTTTAAGCGAATCCCTCAACCTAATTGTCATATGCAATGTAACAGAAATACAACATCATTAAACAGAACAAATAAATAAGCTCTATCCAATTCAAAAAAAGCTCGAACATATTGAAAAAAGCTCGAATTAATTTTAAAAAAAGCTCGAATCCTTTTTTAAAAAGCACGATCCCTTTTAAAAAAGTTCGATCCCTTTCAAAAAAGCTCGATTGTTTTACAAAAAAGCTCGATTCCTTTCCAAAAAAGCTCGATCCCTTTCAAAAAGGCTCGATCCCTTTCAAATAGGCTCGATCCCTTTCAAATAGGCTCGATCCTATTCAAAAACAGCTCGAAGCTATTCAAAAAAGCTCGAAACCTATTCGAAAAAGCTTGGTCCTTTTCAAAATGGCTCGATCTAATTCTTAAAAAGCTCGATTCCCTTTCAAAAAAGCTCAATCCCTTTTAAAAAAGCTCGATCCCTTTTAAAAAAGCTCGATCCCTTTCAAAAAGCTCGATCCCTTTTAAAAAAGCTCGATCCCTTACAAAAAGCTCGATCCCTTTTAAAAAAGGCTCGATCCCTTTTAAATACGCTCGATCCAATTTAAAAAAGCTCGAACCTAACCTATTCAAAAAAGCTCGATCATTTTAAAAAAGGCTCGATCCAATTCAAAAAAACCTCGATTCGTTTTCAAAAAAACTCGATTCCTTTTCGAAAAACCTCGATTCCTTTTCGAAAAACCTCGATTTACCAAAACCTATTTTTCACGAAAATAAAAGCTCGACTAAACAAATAAGCTCGATTCTCTTGAAAAAAGTCTCGATAACCCAGATTTCATCTTCCTCAACTGATATTCAACCAAATTATAAACCCTAACCTAAACCACAACCATTCTCACATCTCTATTTTAACCGGTTTCTACAATTCCTATCAACAAAACGCAATTCTAACATGTAATGCAAGTTAACAACAATAAAAACGAGGAAAAATAACCAATCTTACCTTTGTCAATCGTAGCTCTTCCGGTCACTTCACCGTCGATTAGTTTCCCGTCGGTTTGACTGTTGCTTCTCTCTGACTTTGAAAACGACAACTTCCTCACTGTTTTAATATTTCGGGATATTTTTGTCTCAACGAATTAAATGATGTCTTTTAAACATACATTAGTAAAGTGGTGATATTTGCACAACACACCCCTCAAATAGTGTCAAAAAAAAATTTGACCCCTTAAATTACACTACTTTTGGTTTGAAGGAATAAAAGGAAAAGGAAAGGAAATGATTTGGATGGATTTCTAATATATTGTTTGGATTGTTAAATGAGAGAGAAAGAAAAGGAAATGGAAAGAAACGAGGGAATAATTTCTAAAAAAAATGATTTTGTTAATCAATGTCAGTTTAATTTGATCAATAAATCAAATCAAATCAGTCCAAGTTAATCAATGGCGAGCAACATCATCAACCAAAAAGACAAATCAACTAATTAAGGAATAAAATCTGTGCAAAATTAAGCATAATCAACATTTCAATTTCCGTTATTGATTGTCACTGGATTCATAAAAAATTACACTACGTTTGGTTTGATGGAATAAGAAGGAAATGAAAAAAAATGATTTGGATGGATTTTTAATATCTTGTTTGAATTGTTAAATGAAAGAGAAATGAAAGGAAATAGAAGGAGAATGAGGGAATAATTTGGTTTCAGCCAATTTGGTTTCCACCCAAATTTGAGAGGAAAATGAGATAAATGAATCCAGAATTAATGATTTTTTTTCAATATCTCAAAACTATCCCTATTAATATTGGATATTCATATTATTAAAATAATGATATTTTTATAAACAGAATAAAATGAATTCATTTATTTCCCCCTTCAAATAAGATTGGTTTTCTTTCCTTTATTTTATATTTATAAACATTCAAACAATAATCATTAAAAACACATTCGTTTCATTTCTTTTTCTTTCCTTTCCTCATTTACCTTTCATTTCTTTTCTCTCATATTCTACCAATCCAAACATAACAAAATCAATTTACACAATGAATTGTAACTAAACAAATCGTAACATTTCAATTTAAATTTATTCCATATTGTGCACAATGCTTTTTAAGAAGGTTTTTATTATATATTTTTGTATATGGAAATTAAATATTATCAATTTATATGACAATATATATGTTTCCATTCAAATGAACCTAAATAATGTCCAAGTACATATAATACTGCTTAGATAGGAAAATTTTGGTATATGGAAATTAAAAATCAATTTGATATGGCTATATATATTGCCATACAAGTGAACCTAAATCCAAATACAAATAATACCGCGAGATAGGAGAAATTACATCAATTAAACATACAAATATTATCATCATGTCCATTATTCTGTTATTCTTAGTAACTATATTTCTTAATTTGAGCTGCCATGGATCTAAAGGTGCTAGCAAACTGCATAGACAACACACATTCCAGGTATCTCAACTTATTCTGTGTATGAATCTATCCTGTTTTTGTTTAGTACATAATTTTTTTAAAAAATTGAACCATTGATTAACATGTACAGTCGATACATGATAAAGAATATGATTGTGTGGATATATACAAGCAACCAGCTTTCGATCATATCCTGTTAAAGAATCACAAAATCCAGGTATATACATATTTAATTTTTCTAAAGTAACAATAATTCTCTTTTCTTTAGTTAGAATATGTAAAAAAATATATATTTTATGAATTAATAATTATGCAGATGAACCCTAGTCTCTTGCCCAAAATCAAGGGAGAAAACAAATATTCAAGCTTTGAAGTCCAAGAAAAAAGTTGTCCAGAGGGAATGGTACCAATCCTAAAATCCAAAGTTGCTTATAATGTCAAGGATTCAAATTCCATCTCCAGAGTGCATCTTGAAAATATTCATCCACTTACACAAACAAGACCGGGCAGCAATGTAAGTTTTACATCTCATCTCATAATAAGATTGAGATCCTCAGCTTAGCTAACCTTTCTCCTGACCTATAATAGGATTGCAACATGTGGCAAGTAAGAAATTAATGGCTAAGATTCTTTCAACTTTTCTTTACAACAAACATCCGATACACCCATTTTTTTTCCATATAAAAAGTAGAGCAAATTTTACTAGAAACAACTTTATCACAAAGTTAGGGGACGTTTGTTTTTTTTTTCTGAAAATTGAATAGTCCTGAATTTTTCTAATGACTGAATAGGGATTGAAATCTGAACCTGAATGACATGTTTTTTTTTTCTCACATCTGAATGTGTTGTCAATACGTTTGTTTTTTTAAAGTAAAATTGTCTGAATATAAGTAATTTTACATTTATACCTATGTTAAATAATTATACATATAATATAGAATAAAAACAATCCAAAAATAATAATTATATATGAACACATATGTTACGATCTTCATCTTTGATTACAAACAAACTTCATTTTTCTAAGAAAAGAAAATGTTTTTTTTCCAAAAAATAAAAAGAACATCAAGAAAACTCGCACAAAACACTAATATATATATCACCGTATTATCATAATAAAGTATCAATATTAAGTACTAATATGCACAACGATTAGAGTTTTTATTTTATTTTTAAAGCTATTTAAAATAAGCAACATATTAAAATAAAGATTTCTATACCATATGTAATTTTGATGAAATTCGAAATATGTTATATATGGAGGGATAGTATCGGAAGAAAAGATTTTATATTGCATTTGATGCAATCAGTGATTTGCAATTAAGTTAAAAGTCATGATTTTTTATTTTTTATTTTAAGTTGTTTTTTAGGATTTTTAAGTTGTTTGACCACTTAAAAAAACAAACAAAACAATTTAATAATTATGATTCAGACCCATTAAGTTTTAAGCGGAAAAAACAAACGACCCTTTAGTCCTCTTACGCCTAAAAATAACTTTATCATAAATTAACACTCACACCCCTTCCGTTAATCAAATTGGGTTAAATTTAAATGTTCCAAGTTTGATAGTCACATATAAGGGTATTTTTAACCTTTCAAACATTTAAAATTAAAGAAAAATGATAAAAATATATATTAATTGAAAAGAGGAGAATATATATTAAAAAAAAATGGATAAATGTAATAGAAAGGTGGAGATCCAGCTATCCATCAACATAGATGGATGGTCTCCACAGGGATCATTGGAGATTTCTATGGATTTCCATCCTCCCCGCCGTGAATACCTAGATAATCCATTGAATTGTTAACAAAATTTGAAGAATAAAATTTCATCAAACAACTAAATGATGTGCACTCATATATCACACAGACAAAAATTGGGCAATTTAGTTCATTTAGAAACTCGACAAGTATCCTACATTTTCAGACATCGACTAAAAAATTTCCAAATATCCAGATGCTCCATTGATTGTTATCAAAATTTGAAACATAAAATTACACAAATATCACTCTTTTTTTTATTGGTAAATTTATACAAGAGGTCCACAAAGCCCAGCACAAGCAAGCATGAAGAAACCCAAAAGGCCGGACATAACGAAGGCCCAAAAAATAGACAACAAAGGCAAATAAAAGCCCACAACAAACATCCCACAACATGTAGAGAGATAGAGGCGACAAATATCTCAGCAAAACAAGTAGCGAAAGCAAAAGAAGGCTTCAACGAATGAGATCTCGGACCTACTGGGAGATGTATATTAATGGAGAGCTATGATTGAGTGGAAAAAAAAGGGCAAAAAAATTGGTGAAAGAGTTTAAATTTGTGTTAAAAAAAAAAGGGTCTGTTTTCTTTTTTTTTAATAGGGTTTTATAATAAGGATTTTAAGAGAAGAATGAGAGGATGAACGTCCATCCATGGAGATCGGAGATCTCCATAGATCCCTATAGAGATCCAATCTGAACATTGGATCTACATATCTCTTTTTTTTTTTTCCTTGACAAAAATCTATTTAATCTCTATCAATCCATTTTACATATATATATATTTCAGTTTTCAATTAACTAAAATTTTATTTGATCTCCACCATCCATGTTTGAGATGGATGGTGGATGGTGGAGACCCAATTTTTTTAATGCTTTTATTTAATTTTGGGATCAAAGGTAGTTTAGTATTTTGACGGTAAAATTTGATCAACAGTTAAGATTGACTTACTACTGGGAGTGTGAGTTTAAGAGTGGGGAGCTTTATTGCAATTTGCTCTAATATATATATATATATATATATATATATATATATATATGGAGTGTGAGTGTAAGAGGGGGAGCTTTATTGCAATTTGCTCTAATATATATATATATATATATATATATATATATATATATATATATTTATATGTCATAGTATATAACTTTTTATAATAATATAGATCTATAAATTTTGCAATTAGTTTGCAGGCTTCAAAATGAAAGGGGATTCAACCATATATGGAGCACATGCTGCAATAACCGTACACAATCCATCGGTTGAAAAGGATCAATTGAGCATGTCACTAATAACGATTGAAAAGGGACCACCAGATGATCTTAACTTCATACAAGCTGGATGGGCAGTTAGTCACTTTCATTTTATGATCTACATATATCCAGGCTCTATTGAAATCTATATATGATCACTTTCCAAAATAAAATTACACCGATTGTTTGTTCGTAATATTCTTCAGGTGCACCCACTCATTTATGGCGACAACAATACTCATATAACTGGATATTGGACGGTCAGTGTCTCTTATATATAGATTTAGCTACTATACAGGATTTGTACATTAACTTGATTTTTCTATACGATTTTTTATATACGATTAATTAGTTGTTGATTCTTTACATCTAATACTATTTTTTTTTCCCCATTTTTTTTTCAGACAGGTCAAACAACAGGTTGTTACAATTTGTTTTGCCCAGGATTTGTCCAAGTAAATCCTGTATATTACCTTGGTCAAGTTATTAAAGGCATTTCTATTGTTGGAGGAAATTTCTATGACACTAAACATTCGATATTTCTGGTATATATATTGAACTTTTTGTTCTTTAATACAAGTTTTTCTTTCATAAAATTATGTTATCACTAGTAATATATACGGTGAGTCTCGGACGAGGATCCCTTATTTTAATATAAAGTAAGAATCTCTATGAAATCCATCGATTTGAATTAATTTTGATTTGAATTTTTTGTATGAATGATGAATTCAATGAATGTACTTGTAAACAAAATTTGAAAAAAAATTAAGCACTGCAACTATTTTTTTTTTTCACTTTCCTATTTTCGCCTTTTTTCTGATCCTTCATATTTAGCAAAATCATGAAAAATAGTTATAGTGTTCAAAAAAATTTCGAAATTGGTTTATAAATAGACTTCATTAAACTTATTGTTCATTAAAATAGATGGATTTTAAAACGGTCATTACTTTATATTAAAATGGGAGATCCCTCACAGACTCACTCAATATAATATATATATATATATATATATATTATTCCACATATTTTTTTCATACAGGATCCTATATCATTACATCTGATAATTAATTATTATTATTTTCAATATTACAGGATCAGCAAACGGGTAATTGGTGGTTGCTCGTTGATACCTACAAAATTGGGTACTGGCCAAAAGAGCTTTTCACTCACTTAAATGGAGGAGCAGAGTACATTCAATATGGTGGATGGACATATAATTCTCCAGACAGCCAATTGAGTCCACCAATGGGGATCGGTCTATTTCCTGGCGGAGAAATAAATAGGAACTCTAGCTTTTTTACCTATATTCAAGTAGCTTATAAGTTTAACGACTTCATCGATATTAATGGGCATAAAGTAGAAAGGATTGTAGATAACTATACTTGTTACAATGCCAAATATTTGGGTAGACAAGCTGGTTTCTTTAGAGAAACTTTCAGCTATGGAGGCCCTGGTGGGCTATGTTCCGGTATTTGATAAGAGTAGAGTTACGTTGTTACAAAGTTGAGGATGAACATTTTAGAATAATTGTTTGTCTTATCAAACATATAAACATATGGAATAATTCATCCATATTCAATATTTATTTACTATTTTTATTTTTTCCTACTCACCATACTTTAAAATCACAATTTATTCTCTCCTAGTACAAAGTGGAATCATACATTTGAACTTTCTAAAGGGCATGTGAATTTGAATATGAGTTTGAATGCAACATTTTCTTTGTGTTGACAATGGCTTTGTTTGATCAGCTATTGGCAAGGCCGACCGATAAGGGGAGCAAACCCAGCCATTTGAGAGGGCTCCCAAATGGCTAAATCAATTTCTTCTTATTTTGGGGCCGCCAAATCAACTTCTTATTATTTTGGGGTCTCACTTTTCAAGATCCAATTTGTTTGGGGCCTCACTCCTCTGTACTCAATCTATTTAAAAAGGCTCAATCTCAAATATGTATTTTCTTCATCACATCAGACCCAATTAACATACTTCTTCACATCTTATTAAACATCATTGAATGGATGGGGCCCCAAAATGTCTGGAAACGGCCATGGTTGTTGGCACACACTATTGATGATCAAATCCTTTAGCAAAACTTTGTCTCTCACATGAACAACTGAATTGTTAGCCCTTTTTTTAAAACTGCAATTTTTATTAATTAAAACCAGCAACAGGCCACCAAGGCAGGCAACAACAGGGTACACTGCCAAGGCCACCCCCAAGCAACAGCAAGACAAAATGAAACAAAACACTACACCAAATTATCAACCCAAATTACTTTGTATAAAAGCTTTTTAGCCGGTGCTATTAATAAATTTCAGGTAAAGAAGTTATTGTGAAATGATTAGAAATTGCAAGATTAAAATGTAAAGGAAGTCATTAAAATATTTAATTTAGTAAGACAGTGAGTAACAATTGTGCTATTAGAATCTTTTATAGCTGGGAATGGTTTTGTAGAATGGTGTTCATAACACGCGACATTTCCATCTGTCCATATATTCTTGCAGCAAATTTAAGGGAAAACGATGAGTATAATGCATACATGCCTCCAGCATATGAACTAATCTTCTGGATTTTTCATCTATCTAAACACAAGGGATGTCGGCTATCTCTAGAAACCTAGAGGTGTGTGAGAGAGGTGAGATTGTGCAATACTTGACTTTTTTCCTGTAAAAGAAGAGAGAACTGTCAGAGGAATTGAAGAAGAGTATTTGTTTGATGAGACTGAGTGTGATATAGGAGCAGTATCAGACTTTGTGAGTTGGAGCTGATAAAGACCGTCCTTAAGATTCCCTTGAAGTAAAGTATCAGACTTTGTTTTTCTCTCCATGACCTTTTTACAAACACCTTGCTTATTATATCAAACACCTTTGTTTCCCTTTGTTAAATCAGTGTTTGTTTCAAAAAGAACTGCTACTGCATCAAACTCATGACCAAATCCATTAAGTACCCTCAAAAACTGTTATGATCTGAGCAGCAGCCTTCAATTTATCACCAATAGTAGTGACCCTTAGTACAAAGTAAGACACTGACATTGAACTTTTTTTGGCTGATTGAAGTTGTTGCTTTAATTGAAGAACGACTGCCATAGAATGTTGAGACTACATGTTCTCTAGTGTTTTCCACAACTCAAAAGATGTTGAACAATCTGACACTTGGCACAGAAGCAATTGATCTGCTCTCTCCCAGGTTTTCTCACCTATATAGCCTAAAAAAAAAAAAAGAAGCAAACTTTGCTTTTACAACTCAGCTTATGTGCATTGTGGAAGCTTCATAACGAGTGATCAATTCCTCTTTGAGAATTTCATCAAACACTTTGGTGTTCTTTTATCAAACACTTTCATTTTCTTTGTTTTTGTCATCTTCACAGTATATATATATATACTCATGTTGTACAGAATTAACGAACTGTCATTTAATAAAGTGTGAGCCCAAAAATCTCCATTAATGACGTAACAAATTCTCTGTGTTTCACAAGCATTCTCCGGTGTGATAACAAATGCGCACGGGTTGTGGTGCCAAATCTCTGGCTCAAAACCCCGTGTTTCATTCATGCACCAAATACATTGAAATTGAGTTCACTTTATTGGAGAGAAAGTGAAGTCTGGTGCTAATGCTCATCAAAAGTTGGCGGGAAAGCTGAGTTGGTTTCATTTGAACAAGTTAGTTTTTCCACATCATGGACAGGTTAGTTATTTTGTACACATCAGCAAAGTATTGTAGAAGCTACCTTCGGCCTTTGGGGTCTCATTTGTGCCCCAAGAACCAGACCCAGTCCAAGTCCATTTTGTTTTCAAAGGCACATAATTAAATATTTAATTATTTGCCAAAGACGTTGTATATTTGTCTATATATATATATATATTAACTATATAAAAAGAGGGATCTCGATAATTATAGCATCTTTTTTTTCTGTAAAAATAAAATTATGAATGTAACCCTTAAATTTTATTTAATTACTTAATATATAGATCTTAGTAGGATTTTAATTATAACATCCCTAGATTTCGAGTTTCTATAATTACTTAATAGACAGGTCTTAGTAATAATAACATAACAGGAACTGCATTTATTTATCTCACATCTATTTGTAAATGTCATTTAGAAACTTATTTGTCAATGTCATTTAGAAACTTTTGAGGGTTATAAAAGAAAAATCACTATGTTAGAATTTAAAATCAAAATATTTTTGAAATATTACTATATAGTCTCTTCTTTATAACTATTACTAAAACATGTCTATTAAGTAATTTTATACACTTTAAAGGCTAAATTTGTAACTTCACTTTCAAAGAAACTCTAAGAGGTGCTACAATGAAAATCTATTCACCTTTTTTTTTTTAAAGTCAATAAATATAAACTTTAAGGATTGTATTTAGAATTGTCTTTTTAATGATAATACTATGGACCGTTTGTAAATTTGCTATTTACAATAATATTTGTATGCTCAATTGATTTATTTTCTCCTATCCAGCAGTATTATTTGTATATTTATTTAAGTTCACTTGTATGGCAATATATATATATATATATATATATCTCGACATATCAAATTGATTTTGAATTTCCATATACGAAAATTCTCCTATCTAGTTGTATTATTTGTATTTGGATTTAGGTTCAGTACTTGTATGGCAACATATATATATATTGTATTATCAAGTTGATATTTAATTTCCATACACAAAAATATATAACAAAAACCTTCTTAAAAAACATTGCGCACAATATGGAATAAATTTGAATTGAAATGTTACCATTTGTCTTGTCGTTACAGTTCATCGTGTAAATTTTATCTAAATTTTTAAGAACCTATTACAGTCATTATCGATGATGGAAATTGAAATGTTGATTATGTTTAATTTTGCACAGATTTTCTTCCTTAATTAGTTGATTTGTCTTTTTGGTGATTTTGAGCCTTTCTTTATAAGGAGCATTTAGCTGTATTTTAATATCAAAGAGCAGGTTGATGATGCTGCGCTGCCATTGATTAACTTGGACTGATTTGATTTATTAATCAAATTAAACTGACATTGGTTAACAAAATCTTCTATTCTTTTTTTTTTTTTTTGAGCAACCCTTGAGTTCGAACTTATCTAGTAGTTGGTGAACGAGAAAATGGTACAGTTTTCTAAATAAAAGGCTGAAATATTATTGATTGAATGAATTGAAGAAGTGTTCAAGCCATTGCTATTCAATTGAATTGATGAATAATGACATAAAAATTGCATCATATTAAGACAAAAGGACTCTTGCCCAAAATCGACAATTTTGGAGAAAACAAATATTCAAACTTTGAAGTCTAAAGTAATTGATCATATATACTTTCAACAAATTCAAAAAATTTAATTTGAAAATTTGAATTTGTTGAAAGTATATATGATCAATTACTTTGGACTTCAAAGCTTGAATATTTGTTTTCTCCCAAATTGTCGATTTTGGGCAAGAGACTAGGGTTCATCTGCATAATTATTAATTTATAAAATAAAATTATATATTCTAACTAAAGAAAGATTACTTTTGTTCCTTTAGACACATTAAATATGTATATACATGGATTTTGTGATTCTTTAGCAGGATATGATCAAAAGCTGGCTGCTTGCATGTATATATCCATGCAGTCACATTCTTCATCATTTTTCGATTGTACATGTAGATCAATGGTTCGAATTAAAAATGTATATATTAAAAATACGAAACAAATATGGGATAGAATCATACGCAGGATAAGTTGTGATACCTGGAATGTGTGTTGTCTATGCAGTTTGCTAGAGATCCATAGCAGCTCAAATTAAGAAATATAGTTACTACAATAACAAAATAATAGACATGATAATCTATATCTCAACCAGTGATGATATTTGCGATTATATTTGTATGCTCCATTGATGTATTTTCTCCTATCCAGCAGTATTTGTATATGGATTTAGGTTCACTTGTATATATGGCAACAAATCTAATATAATATATATTGTAATATCAAATGGATATTTAATTTCCATATACAAAAATATATAATAAAAGGGTAGGGTTCAAATTTCCACTATAATAAAAACCTTCTTAAAAAGCATTATATTATAATATGGAATAAATTTAAATCATTATGCTACTTTATCCAAATTTGGTAGTCAAATATGGTGTCTAAATGATGTGGCAACACAATAATCCATTCATTTAAATTGTATTAGATTTACATGATTTAAATGAATGGATTATAATGTTATCGTACATCATTTAGACATCAAATTTGGACAAAGTAGAATTAATCAATTTAAATCTATTTGTCTAGTTATAGACTTGCGGTTCACCATGTAAATTGTATATAATTTTTTAAGAAACAAGTGACAATTGATACTGTAAATTGAAATGTTCGATTATACTTTAATGTTGCACAGATTTTTTTTCTTAATTAGTTTATTTGTCTTTTTGGCGATTTTGAGACTTTCTTTATAAGGATCAAATGGCTATATTTGTAATATCAAAGAGCAGGTCGATGATGCTACCATTGATCAACTTAAACTAATTTGATTTGTTGATCAAATTAAACTAACATTGAGTAAACTAATTTGATTTGTAGAACTGAAGTTTGAAAAGCTTCTGTCCCAAAACTGCAAAGATAAAAGAGAATGCATGAGCAAATAATGTCATTATGTACTTTTTGTAATTAAGTACTTAATGTTGGCGCATTAACTCTGCAATCAAACTGGATGTTATTTATAAGTATTTTTTGTAGAACATTGCTTGAAGGATGCCCAAGCTTAGCATACCATATTGTTGAATTAAGGTTTTTGCTTCTATAGTGCTAATCAAGCACCCAGAATCTGGTAGTTTGCTAAAAAGATAGTTTTCATTCAATCGTTCAAAAATGTCTTGTTTGTTGCTGAAAGTAGGATGTCTGTAGTTAATGTGCGACTTGCCAATAGAACATCCGCATGTACGCAGTCACCAACAGGTACTTGGCATCTGATAAAAGATCAATTAAGTACACCTGGTTTGAATTCGTAGAATATTCTAGACCGACTTAACCAAAAGTAGAGATGGTAGAGCTCAGTTCGAGCTTGATATCTGCTACAATGCAACAGGAGAGGTAACATGCATTGATTCCAACAATTGACATCAATAGTAATAACAACAGGGCAGAAAATTTACTATGTTTCAGGCAGAAGATTAGAAATTGCAAGATTAAAATGTAAAGGAATTCATTAAAATCTTCAATTGTTTAGTAAGACAATGTGAGTAACAGTTGTGATATCACAAAAGCTATAAGATTTTTCAACTTTAAACGGTCAAAGAATCGAGGATACAAGATCAAAGAGTTTCAAAGAACATTTCTCAGCAACATTTATACGAATACAAGAATACAACTGTGATATGTTTTTTTCAAGAACTCTTAACTAATTAACAAAATTAGAGGGCTTACAAAAAAAAATTGCAAGACTCAAAGCAATTGCTGTAGCTGGTGGTTTTCTTTCTCGATGGACTTAATTTCTTTCATCAGCTGGGCATGGTTTTGTATAAAGGTGTTCGATCATAACACGTGACAATTCCATTTGTTCATGCATATATTCTATTTGTGGAACTTTACTAGGAACAAGAGTAGATTGTCAAGTAGAAAACATAAAAGGATATAATGGGAACTAAAGTTCATTGAATGTAACATTTCTAGAGATGTACACTTCATACACTCTCCTTGTGGATGTCTGAATAACCAAGAAATAGACACTTTGAAGAATGAAAATTAAATTTGTGTTTTCATTATAAGGTCTAAGAAGTGGAAGACAGGAACAACCTTTTCAAAGTGAATAATCTGATATATAGTTTACGATAAATTAGTTTTTCAAATGGAGATTAGTAGAACAAGAGTGGAGTGGGAAGCCTGTTAATTATAAGATAAGTGGCAAGTTCCCACCAGAAAATTAAAGGCAATATAGCATGATGAGCCAAAAGAATGAGTCCTACTTCAACAATGTGTGTGGATATGAATGTCTAAAATGGATGTGTAACTGACCTGAACTCACCACCCCGATCACTTTGAACACACTTAATTTTCTTGTGAAAAGCTAGTTCAACAGATTTTTGAAAAGAAATGAAAACATTTTTAAACTTGATCTTTGGAAGATAAAGGAAAATTCCAAGTAAGCATCAATGAAATGTACATAATATCTAAAACCTTGACTTGAGGAAATTGGAGAGGGGCCCCAGACATCTTTGTAAATGAGTTCAAGTGATGAAGAAAATGTTGTTTTTGATGATGGATAAGCATCACAGAAATCAAGTGATGTTGGTGCAATGCAAGGTTTATTTAATCTCCTTAGAACTTGTTTCGAAACAGGAAATTAATGATGGATTTTCCAAGCTTAATTAGTGTGCCAAAGATGCATCTCAGATAAATTCTTAGCGGAAGAAATATCACAGTAGTACTGTTTCATTGCATTGAAGTTATTTACAAAAGCTGAAGCATTTCTAGCAGAAGAACTCTTTGAGTTGGTAGAACTAGGGGAGACAGAAGAACCACCACCATCTGAAGTATTACATGCCACATTGCAAACAGATTTATTGGCATCAGTTGTTGAAAGATCCAACTGATATATATGCCATCGATCATCAACAGCTACTCGATCAATGAGGACAAGCTAGTGAATTAAACTCAGATTGATGAAGATCAAGTTGCAGTTGCTAGTGATCAACAAATTAGTTATTTTGCACACATCAACAAATATAGCTTTGGGTCTGATTTGGGCCCCCAGTCCCAATTTTAAGTCCTTTTAGTTTTTCAAAAGACCAACTAATCTAGCCCACACATATCTGTGCCTTGTTGTGGATTGTTATTAACCCAAAACTAAGCATAAAATTACTCTATTTGGGTCTCAGTCCAAGTTTTTTAGTTTTAAGGCCCATTTATTAAAGGATTTGGATCCTTTACTGATCTGATTTTTTTTGTACGCTTTTTAAAACACGTGATTGGTTGTTGATAAAGTGATTATGGAAATCAATCACATTTTAACCACATATTTATTGCAATACTTATGTATCATGAGATTAAGTGAGGTGAGAAAAAAAGATCGAATCAGTAGAAAATCCAAATTGTTGTAAACCAAAAAGAAATTATCACTAAATAACTTCAAAAATCAAATTGGGTAACAAATCACATCTTTTTTTCTCTCTAGATATCAAAAGTCCAGCCTCCACAAAAATCAGAATAGGAAGCAGTTTTTTAGACCAAATCGTCAACGACAACCGGCGGCGGTGTCTCTCCCTCTTTTCTCCTTATTTGGTTGTCTCGCTTTCTCTCTAATTCTTTCTCTCGGTTTGAATGGGAAGTGAGACAGAGGGAAGGGAAATGAGAGACTTATGAGTAATTTGATATGTGCCCATTTAGCTGGGTACACATGCATGTGCATCGTGAGCCATGCAAAGAACATGCAAGGAGGGTGTGATCATGATAAGGTTGAATTTGGTTAATGGATTGAATCAATAATTTGAATTTGAATTAATTAGAGAAGAATAAATTAGATACTTAGCTGCTTCGTTTTCTTTAATTATTTGTTAATAATCCTATTTAAGGATTTGAACGAATGAATAAAAGGGCATGAAATGAATTAACCCAAATTAACTCTCCTAATCTTCTCTCCTTCCCTTCCCCAAATTAATTCTCATCATAATTTCACAAAAATATAGTTATTAACCATCAGATTTTTGTATATCTTTAAAAACGAAAATCTATAAAATCTAATTTTTTTAGAGACTATTTTTTAATTTTTATCCTAATGTCCAAATGTGTGATTCTACTTTCTGGTGTGAGAAAACAAAATGTGATTTCAAAGCTAGGTGTGTGGGATCAAATAAAAAGAATAAATAAACATTGAATATATGTAGATGAATTATTCCATATGTTTACATGTTTGATAACAACATTTATTTTAATAATGATCATCATCAACTCTAAAACAACTCTACTCTACATATAGACTGTATCCATGAATATTAATTAAATTGTTAAATGTGTTCACTACTACCATTTTTCATCTGCCTAGTTGACTATTGTAGTTTGACTATCTGACCCATATGTTTACAAGTTTGATAACAAACATTTGTTTTAATAAAGATCATCCTCAAATCTATGACAACTCTACTCTGCATATGGAATGTATCCATGAATATTAATTAAATTGTTAAATATGTTCACTACTACCATTTTTCTTCTGCCTTGTTGACCATTTTAATTTGACTGTCCAACCCAACAAAAAAAGTTGGGTCAATAGTTGAAGCCTTCATAATAGAAGAAAATAGGCCAACCTTTGTTATCTTTCCTTCTAAGTGTTGCAATTTTGATTTTGATTGATTTTTGTAAGTTGGTTTCACTAACTTCTTGTCACCAACCAAGAAAGAGCCAGTAGGGTTACCTAGCCATCTATCTCCTTGGACACAAATCACCCACATGTTAAAGATTTATTGTAAATTTCACCCACCTCTTTTGACATTTAGCCAAGTTATATGCACACCCATTAATTAGTTTTTAAAAGATCAATTATTTTTTTGGTCTCTTAATTATTCATACGTTAAACTTCAAGAAAAAATAATGGTATTTTACCAAAAAATGAAAAAAATATTAACAATGGGTGAGAATGGCATATTCTTAAAAAAAAAATTGTTAAGTATATCTTATCATACGGTATATATATACATATATATATATATACATACATATATATATATATGATGGTTGGTTATCTAGTAAGGATATCCTGATATAATAAGTTAAGGACAAGCAATCATAGTTATACATTCATTTAGGTGTATATATTTATTAATATGAGACTGTGGACCCATTATGAATTTATGATTATGATTGGACGTTTTGATATTATAAGATAAGAATACCCTGATCGGAGAAGTATTATATATATATAATAAATAAACTGTCTTTGTCCACATAAAAACATGAACATGGATCCAAAATCATCACATGGAATTCTCCCCTTAGTAGGCCCCAAATTTTCAATCTTTCACTTGGACACTTTACATATTCTTGTCCATAATTTTATATTTAATTATTCTTTTTGTCTTCGGAATCTCACCAATTAAGTTTCAAAGTGCATGTTAGTTCAAGTTATATATGCATAAATCAAACAACAATGATAAATCGGATTTTTTTTTATAAGTTCAATTTTTTTAATATAGAAATAAGGTATACAGGCATACAGCTACTCGATAGCTACTCGATCAATAGTGAATGTGTATATATGTTTTGTATTTTTATGAAAAGTAGGAATTTATTTTTGTTATTGTTTTTTTTTAATTTAATTTTCACTGTAATTAGAGCTAATTCATTCATGAGTTCAAAAAATTATGGTGAACGGATAAAAATATCCCCAATAATTGTTTCACATTATATTTCTTTCTTTCATTTTATAGTGAGAGTTGTGAAGTAATTTCACATTATATTTCTTTTCTTTCATTTTATAGTGAGAGTTGTGAAGTAAAGAGAAAAAGTTCTACTGAAATAGAGATAATCATTCGAACGATGGTGGAATAGCACTACGCAAACGCATTTAAGGGTCAAGCTCTTCGGCGAGCTTGCATTGGTTGAGTTGCCCGGTCAACTCGAGGGGGGCAGGGGGTAGCGCCCCCAGAGTTTTTTTAAAATTTGATCTGTTGTGTGTTGATGAAGATGGATATCTTGATTTTTGAGACTTTTTGAAATATTTCCGAGCTTTTTTGAAACACGTTTGAACTTTTTTTGTGAGTGGTCGAGCTTTTTTAAAAAGGGATCGGGCTTTTTTGTATATGATCGAGATTATTTTGTAAGGGATCGATTTTTTTTTTGTGAGAGATCGAGCTTTTTGTGTGTGAGATATCGAGTTTTTTTTGTAAGGGATCGAGCGTTTTTTATGAGGAATCGAGTTTTTTTTAAGGATCGAGTTTTTTTTTTGTATATGATCGAGCTTTTTTTATAAGAGATCGAGTTTTTTTGTGTGAGGGATCGAGTTTTTTTTGTTAAGGTATCGAGTTTTTTTCTTAAGGGCTCAAGCTTTTTTCTTAAGGGTTTGAGTTTTTTTATCTAAAATTATAAACTTGTTTGCAGTATTTTAAAAATGCTTGTACCAATGTAAAAAAATTCAGACAAATTTAAAAAAAAAATACTCAGACCAATTACAAAATAGCTCTTAAACATATCATAAAAGGCTCAAACCAATGTAACAAAATCACTGACACATATACAACAGCTCGTAAACTTATCAAAAAAACTGAATCATGTTCAGATAAATTGTATATCGATTTTCAGACAATTTTTTTGGAGAGAGAGAGAGAGGGGAGTTATTAAAATTGATTATTTAAAGACAATATGGGTAGTTCATCATAATAGATGTCTTTTAAACTTAATTTATTAAACAGATGACATCACTACAACTCACCCAAAAAATGTGTCATTTCTCACCATTTCCACTTCATTCATTTGCATAATAAAAATGACAATAATAGTTCAATTACTATGTTAACAAAAAAACTTATCAATTAAAACCGAAAATTTTTATAATGTCAACAAATTCTCCTTATATATATATATATGATATGGTGTGAATGTTCATATCTTGTTAAAATATACTTATATTGATGTATAACATTCAAAATGTTAGGTTGAGTATTCATACTTTTTTTTTTAAATGAGAACTTTAGAAACTAACATAACTTATGGTTTGGTGTGAATGTTCATAATTTTTTCAAAATATGTTGCCTTAAATTAACGTATAATATGCAAAATCTTAGGTGTGAATATTTATATTTTGTTAAGATATGAGTTTTTATTTTTTATTTTTTGTTAATTGAAAACAATGTATAAGAAGCTTAGAATGTAAAATAACTCAATTTTGTTGGCATGAAAAACAAATGCACATATGTTTATTAGATAAAAACTAGTAATTATATATATATATATATATATATATATATATATATATATATATATTGTTCATGTCAGTTTCACATCTCATTAAATTTGAGATGTTATTGCATATTAAAAACATTTCAGATAAAATTTTTAAATTATTTGTTTAGCACGATATACTACCTGCACATCTTCTATTAGTGCACGTAGTGTCTTCCACGTTAATGGTGAGGTTTCAAGTCTTACAATATTTATTTTATAAGTATATGAGAAATGTTTTTTCATTGACGTTGTATCACTAGATATCTTCACACATTAGATATTTAGATGTAAATATTCAGACATATATAATGTTCGATTTCGATCAATCGTAATGGACTTCTTACCGGCCCGCATCATATTTAATAAAACAAACGAAAGACATGATATACTCATATACTAATATAATTAACATCTATTGCTCCATCATGAATAAAATATTTATTTCTACCCAAATCTTTCTATATATATATATACCCAAATCAAAATTAATGCTCTCTTTTATTGCCATAAAAAAAGAAAAATCTTTCTTTTTCAAGATTCCCATTCTCAAAATTGTATCCTCTAATAAAATGTGAAGTAAATGCAAAGACATTTGTCACCACAACCCACCCATAAATTTGACCCCACATGGGTATCAAACAAAAATAATAATATAAGGGATTTAACATCAAGCGGCTAGAAATGCACTTGATGTTGATCATCAAAACTGTGATTTATAGTTAATTTTTGATCCAATGGCTGTAAGTATTCACATCTCATGTGGTGTATACTATGTGATCACAATATTAAAGAATTATCCCCACCAAATAATACCAAAAAAAGATACCATTAAAAGAAAGGAAAAAAAAATGTGCTTAAAAAAAGTCGCATATAACTTTTCAAAACCCAATATTTTAATTTACATAAATTCAAAATATTAATAAGATTAAATTAGATATATATGGAAAATAAAATTTAAAATTTTTAAATTAATGTAAAAATAGCAACAAAAATAAAATCGTTATTTCTTCTGTTTCAAAAAGGTAGCATAAAAGTTTTTCTATTATTTTTTTCTGAAATAGTAATGGTAGATATTATTATTTCTTAATTTTATTTTGAAACAAATTATTACAAAATTTTCAAATTTGGAAAAAACAATCTTAATTTTTAATCTTATTTTATAAAATAACTTTTTTTAAAAAAATTATAAAATAATTTTGAGTGGTTCTTCTTTTGGAGATAATGATATGACACTTTAACAAATTATCATACAAACAAGTACTTTTTTAACTTTACTTATTCTTATTTAAATAATAATAAGAATAATAATAATAAAGCTTCTATTTTTAACCATTCATTTATTGTTTAAAAAGGAAATATACAGTGTTGGAAGTCTCCCTCTCTATATAACAGACACATGTTATGTGATCTCCCTCTCCCACCGTCTCTCTAGCTTTGTTTGGTGAATTATTTTAAATTGGAAAAAAAAGATATATTTTTTATTTTATTTTCTAATTAAGAGCCTTTTAGAAGGCTAAAAGGGTGTGAGAAGATCAACAATTCAAGCACACCCAGTTCAGTTCTTTATCAAAATTTTGTGGCTTGAATTTGTAGAAAAGCAGAAGAAGGAATGGGTACTGCTCATCAAGAAGCAATCAAGCAGTTTCAATATTTAATGGAAGACGGTGAGTTACTGAGAATTCACTTAAAATGTGTTTGGTTTGCTTTGATCTTCTTGCTTGATCTGTGATAATTGACTTCTTGTTTTCATTTTTTGGTTGTGTTTCTGATTTCTTCAGTTGATGACTCTCTGAAGGTGACATTTGAGGTCAGCTTTATTTTCTCTTTTTTAATTTGTTTGATCTATTTCTTGTTTGGATGCTGAGGAAAAAAAAAGTCGGTGAAAATAATGGGAATTGAAGTCAAAGTTTTGATTTTTAGTTATTTCTCTGAAAACCAAGTGCTTTGTATGGATTTGATCTGAGTGTGTACTGTAGTTGGCCTTTTCAATTCTGGTTCTGTGACCTATCTGTTGTCTGATCAATCTATGTTCCAGATTTTGTTTAAGTGAAAATTAGCTACTTCACTTTGGAATTTTTGTTTTTGTTTTCCCAATTTTGAAGTTTGATGATATTTTGTTGTTTCTATTTTCATCTTTTTATTGGCAAATTTTTATTCTTTATGTTGAGTCAAAACTTAAAAATTTGAATCATTGACTTGATCTTCAAAGTGGATTTAAATGTCATCCTATGATATCGAAATTCCTTGGTTTATTAAAAGTATGTACATGGTTTCGCCGTTTCGGATTTAGCTAAACTAAACGGCTAAAGTATGTCTTTACCCCGCGATTGTATGAGTACTTGGGTTCATGATCTGCAGATATTAAATTTAACCCAGAACTTGTCTTGTGATGTGCAGAATATGCATCAAGGGTATATAACTGAAACATTGGTGCGGTTTCTCAAAGCAAGGGACTGGAATGCCTCAAAAGCCCATAAAATGGTTAGATTTATTTACTTTAAATTTAGATTATGAAGTAATATATTACTCATAAACTATGTTTTCTCTTTAAATAACAGTTATCTTTGTTTGTTTATCTTTTCTAACGGTGTTTAATTGTCCCAGTTGGTTGATTGTTTGCAATGGAGGATAGAAAATGAGATTGACAATATATTGGCGGTGAGTCTTTTGATTGCTCTTATATTTTCCGAACCTGTTTGTAGTTGATTACGCGTGCAGTTTAGTTATCCAATGTTTTTCTTTCTGAAATTATAGTCATTTTTTGTTAAACATGATCGGTACTAATCAGTGTTAGTTTCCTTATTGAGGTTCCAAGAGGATGATATGGAAAATTGTCGTTAGCATTTCAATATGATTTCCATAAAGAGTTAAAATAAAGAAGATCAATGATTGAAAAACCTTCATATTGTCCATTTTTGCCAACAGTTCATCATTCAAAGCTATAAAGAGTTAAAGTAAAGAAGATACATGATTGAAAAACCTTCATATTGTTCATTTTTGCCAACAGTTCAACACTCAAAGCTCTCGTATTTGAATAATGACTTGGCAAGTTATAATTCTAGATCCAATTCGGGAAGTTTAAGATAGTTAAAAATCATGATAGTAAAACAACCATGTGCTAATGGATGTCATCAATGAATCATTCATTCATTGCTTTTGCTTTCTCTATATGCAGAAACCAATTCTCCCGGCTGATTTGTATAGAGCAGTGCGAGATTCTCATCTTGTGGGTCTATCAGGTTACTCAAAAGAGGTATCCCCATCTTGGAACAAACTATTTTTGCCTTCAATGTTCACAGTTATCATCATATTTTAGTTGGCTTGCTTACGTGGGTTTGGCAATTCAAACTCCATTTTGCTGTGGCTGTTTATTACTCGAAGGAAAATATATTGTATACTTTATATTAAAACCTTTCTTGGTGATCAGTCAGTATTCCAACTTATGGTTTCTTCCTTTTGTTATTTAAATAAAATTTTCAGGGCCTTCCTGTAGTTGCCATTGGTGCTGGGCTAAGCACATTTGACAAAGCATCAGTAAGGATATTATAAATTTTGTATTTCAGTATGTGATATATGATAAGTCATGATACTTACCACTCTAATTTCATTTTAGGTGCACTGTTATGTACAGTCACACATCCAAATGAATGAATATAGGGATCGAGTAATATTGGTATGTATTTACAAACTTAAAATTTGTTGTTCATCACCCTGCCCTGTAACATTTCATGAGTATTAACTTTTTGCTTTTTCCATAGCCTTCTGCATCAAAAAAGTGTGGACGATATATTGGCACCTGTCTGAAGGTTTTAGATATGACTGGCTTAAAGCTGTCCGCATTGAATCAAATAAAGGTATTGTTTCGTATTGAAGAACGGTTATATTTCGTTGTGTCGTAGAAAATTTTAAAGTATAAATAACTATTAGTGAAACAAATCAAACTTTCCTCTGGGAAACACTACTTCTAAATATACAAGCCAGCTCTATATCTTCTTGACCTGAGTACTAGCAATTGAAACAAAACTACAAGTGGGCTAGCTGCCTTGTATAAATAATCTGCCATTCTTCTAGAATCTGGGTGTTTCAGTTGTTCTAGAAGCTCAAATTGTTCTGAGAGACGGAGAAACAGTTAGCTAGTCAGTGTTTTAATTGTTTTCCGATATTATTCTCACAGCTTGTTCTGTTAATGCAGTTATTGACTGTTATATCTACTATTGATGACCTAAATTACCCAGAGAAGACTGACGCATACTATATCGTCAATGCCCCGTATATTTTTTCAGCATGTTGGAAGGTTTGTATTTATCATCATATTTGAATCAAAATATATCTCCCTCCTCCTTTCCAAGCCCCCACTGTTCCCTTTTCTTTTTCCCTTGAGGCAAGATTAGAGCCTAATAGTTCAAATGTCGGCAGGTTGTAAAGCCTCTTCTGCAAGAAAGGACAAAGCGGAAAATTCAGGTGCTGCAGGGTAATGGAAGGGATGAGTTGTTGAAGGTAAGGCAGTTTATCCAAACATTTTTTTTTCTTCCTCCATATAATATTGATAAAACTCATAAAGTTATGCCATCTTATCAATTCAAGACTATAATGCTTTCAGACAAGACAATTGGTTCATTACTTGTTTGTAGAGGCCAACTATTGACATTGTTAAAACCCTTTTGCTATCGTACTTAATTCGCCGTCTTCTATACAGGTAATGGATTATGCATCCCTCCCACACTTCTGTAAGCAACAAGGCTCCAGATCATCCCTGTGTAATGGGAATGGAACTAACGCCAATTGTTTCTCTTTTGACCACACCTTCCATCAACAACTCTACAATTACGTCAAGCAGCAAGTTTCACTAACCGAGACTGTTTCACCAATCAAACAAGGTTCATTCCATGTCGATTTCCCTGTGCCAAACCCAGATGAGGCCAGGATTGCAAGGACCATAGAAGTTGAGTTCCACAGGCTGGCGGATCAGAACGGACTCATTAAGCCATTAAACGGTCTCAAAGTTGACGGATAATTAGAACTTATTAGAGAATGACTAATTTTCTGCCGCTCAATACTTAAACAAACCACCTTGAGGTGGATTACCTACCATGTTCTATTATTATTTCAAAAAATGGAGAAAGCAAGAGCTAGTGTTGTAGCTCTCTTACTGATTATAATGCTTTAGATGTACTCTATTTAGCCTCTTTTTTTGTCTCAAAACTTATAACATAATTAAAACAAAACTACGATGTTACCGAAGTTGAGATGGTTCAGTTGTAAATCCCTCACAAATCGGGAAGTTGAAGTGGTCAGCGGTAAATCCCTCACAAATCGGGAAGGATAACGATTTTCTATTATTGTTAATGTTTGGGAGCACTAATTGAACATGTTACTCATGTGGGTCTGTTTGGGTTATAGTACTTTCAATGATTGAGATTATTATTGATATGCATAATTAATAATGTACAGGTTACATGATTGATTAATAATTAGTAGATCAAAGAATGGGACTAGTGTTATATGTAATTAAAAGACAACATAGAAAGAAACATAAAATCAAACTTTTTATCTGATATTCTTAACTGGAAGTAGTTTGATCTCTTATTTTAATTTCTGTAAGAACCATTATGAAATCACATCCATTTTTATGAATTCTGATTTGAATTTTATTGTAGATGATATTTTCAGTAAAATTTACCTATGAATAAAATTTGAGAATTTTTCAATCACCACAACTATTTATCCTTATTTTGTTAAATATATTGACATCGGAAAAAGGGTAGAATATAAGAAAATTTAAGAAAAATAGTTGTTGTGTTTGGTAAATTCTCAAATTTTATTCATAGGTAGATTTTATTGAACATATCATACTAAAAAAATCATATCAGAATTCATAAAAATTGATATGATTATATGATGGTTCTTATCGAAATTAAAATAAAGAATTCCTTATGAGAAAACCACTCTTAACTGAATTTTATGTTCAAAGTTTGTTTCTTATATGTTCAAACAAATGGGCTTTGCATAATTGACAGAGACTTTATCACTCGTTAAATTTCATCTCTTCATCGCTTGATCATTTTCATCTCGTCTACTTCTATCACTTGATCAATTTCATTTCTTTACAAATAGCAAACGTTAGTTTTTTCTTAATAGTCAATTTCATCTTGACACAAACTACAAACATTAAACTTTTTTATTAACATGTTCTTCGAACACACGATAACATAATCTTTTAATTAAAAGTTTACTCAAAAAACCTGATAGAAACATAGAGAATAATGAAAGAATTCAAGTACACTTGCCAACAAATTTACATATCTAACAAGTAATTTCTTTCAAACCGTTTTTGTTCCTCGAGTATCCTAAAACAACTTTCTGCAGATTCATTACAATATAGCACAACATAGATACCTACTAAGCATTCAAGATCAGGAAGGATAAGACCATTTAAGCAATTATATACCATCAAACCAACACAAACATTTTGCTTCTTTAAGTTTCATCTCAACTGTTTGTAGCAACTGTAGGCAACGAAAACGGACACTGCTGCAAATGCAACAGCCAGGGTTGCATAAGTGTCTTCACGCTCCCAGTTCTCGAGCCATGTAGGCCTGGCACGAACCTTGCGTGTAAAAGTCCCTTTGCCACTGTTCATCCGGGAAAGTAGTTTCTTGCTGCTTTTCTTCTTTTCAGTTGTCGCCTTAACTGCCCTCTCGTTGGTATCTAAGTTATCTGGTTTTCCGGGTAAGACAGGGTTTTGACAACACGACTCCCCGTTTTCCTGGCAACACCCCAGACCCTCAACTTGAGACCTACACGAGCTAGTGTTCTCATCTTTCAACTGTCTCTGTATCACCTCGTTACTGCTTCGTTCTATGTTTGCCTCGCCGTTTAGCTGGAGCCTTAGTTCTTGAGATCTCAACTGTTCTTCCTCCGTTAAACCCATCTGACCTCTGAAATAAACAAATTAATGAACAAATTAATGCATAAAATGAGAAACTACTGCGAATTCAGAAACTTTAAAGGCAAGAAATCAAGAAATTACCTCCACAGCCAATCTACAATTTCTCCTTTCCCTATATGCTGCTCAAGCAGTGTAGGTACATCATCTGGGGTAACATAACCATACCTGCAAAAATCAGAAAATATCAAACGCCTTAAATTACGCACATAATACACACAATATTTCCATTATAATGATTTGCTACAACTTGTGAAGCTAACAAATTGAGGGAAACATAGAAGTTGGGTAGAAGCAATCGATGAACAGACCGATTTTCCCCTTACCAGTGCCCAGTGACTTCTCCGTTGATATTTGATCCAAATATTATGACATTTCCTGCATACTTGTGCCCGCCAATGTGTGAGCATGGACTAACAGACACTTTTCCATGAAGGCCTAGAATTTCGATCTCTTCTTTGAATCTATTAAGCAGTGGTGGTCCACAAACTCCACAGCGACGATCCCGGGATCCATGAGAACATACAAATACATACCAACCCTTTAAGGTTTCGGGGGTTCCAGGCAGCCATTCACCATCTTTCACAAGCACTTCTTCAACAAATGTGTCAACATCAAAATGGGTCAATCTCCTGCATCCTTTGCCATATCAAATTCAGTATAATGATGGGAAAAAGAAACTGAGGGAAAGAAAAAATATAAAAGAAAAATCGACCTGTATCGGATCATGTCTGGAAAAATTAATACATCTCCATTCGATGTCTCAGTTCCATCATGCCCCTCACATATTGTCAAGCGGGTCTAGAGAAAAAAAGAATGTGAAAGTGATATGGTAAGAAGAAGAAGATCAACCACAAGAAAAAGAATGGAGCAAAGAACCAACAAAAGAAAACACACAATTCTGTCATCTAATACTCTAATAGTTATCTTATTTCACCTACCCATTAGTGGGCGGAATCTATGTATATGTATTGTACCAACTGAACAAGGATGCATGCCAAATGGTTAAGAGTTTTGAAGCACGTTTAACAGTTAACACTTTCAACTAAGTTGATCGTGGGAATACTAAAAAAGCTAATAACTTCTGACTTCTTTGATAGCAGCATTGGTCATGAACTCATTGAAGGTAATCAACAATATAATAATTTTCAAAAATCCACTTCTCATCACAATTTTTAATCTTCCAAAAACCAAGTAATAAAATTGGCACACGCATTTCACTGTTCCAAAACCAGAGTAACTAAAGATTCCAAACTATAATCGATGCTTTGACAGATAGCCCAAATTTGTTTTCCCATGGCATCATTTGACTAGGCATACCCGGTCCAGTCTTGAACCACATTCCAAGAACATGAATGCCACGAAAAAACATCATACAGATAGCTGCATGAGCATTCAAGTGAGATTCATGACCGGTCCAATCTGGAACCACATTCCAAGAACATGCATGCCACGAAAAAACATCATACAGATAGCTGCATGAGCATTCAAGTGAGATTCATGACTAACTCAGTGAAATTATCATCTACCCCCCCCCCCCCCCCCCACCCCCCGCGACTAACCTTACACTGAACCAGAAAACAGTTAAATTCTACACATAGCACCTTTCTTCCTGACACTCAAAATGCCAATCAACCATGCCAAACTCATTCATCGACTGACTCAGATTTCCGAACCTACAATTCCCCTCTTTATTTTCTTTCCCTCCCTGACTAAGTTTTAACCCAGTCATTAAATTCAAAAGTAGCAAGAATTTAAGGCAACTCTATAAATCATTCAATTCTTGAGTCACCTTTCTTACCGAACCTCGAAATGACCATCAATAAACTCTAATACAACTTACCAACCTTTTAAATGCCACAAAATGCAACCTGAGTCATGTCCCAAAACTCACTTGATCGAAAAAATACCAAAAACCCACTTCAAAACACTAATAACCACAATAAACACCTCACATTAAATTCAAGCCAGTTGACAGTGGATCACACACTGATGGAGCTGCTGTGAGATCAAGAGAAATGAATGTTTTTGGAGGTGATTGTCCTAAAACACTTACAATTTGTAGACATCAACTTGCATAAATCTAGACCAAGGCTTGATATTCAAACCAATATACAGAAAATCACCTCAAACTTACTAAGTTTTTCAATCACCAAAACTAAAGAATCAACATCAAAAATTGAACCATAAACATAGAATCATTGCCGGAACTAACCAATAAATCAAAGCCAAAAAAAGCACCAAATCGCTTTCTCAATCAAAACACAACCAATCCACAAACAATAGAATTTTTTTCTCAAATCACCCAATCAAACAAAAGCAAAACCTCAGAAACACAACAAAAAAACAAACTTCCATATCCCACATGAATTCACTAAAACTAAAAGCAAACCACAAATGGTACCAAATCAAGCACCTCAAACTTAAAACACAAATGACATACAAAGCACACAAAAAAAACCACTTCATTTCACAAAAACCAGATGCAACCCAGTTCCTTCCTTCAAACAAAACCTATAAAAGAACCACCAAAACTCATTTTCATTTCACAAAAACCAAAAGCAACCCTTTTGAATTCACCAAAAACAACATCAACCCACATCAAACCCGGACCCGAAAAGAAGGAAGAAAACAAACACATCAATATTAGAGTGAAAAACTTCGAACTCCTAAAACACAACCAATTTACAAAGCATCGAAATCCACATCAATACACCCAAACCTAAATCAATCCACAACAAAATTGAAGCTGAATCACTCCTAAAAATCACAACCTCATCATTTCACTGAAATAACACCAATTTACATCAATCAAATTTAAAGCTCAACAAAAAGCAACAATGCAAACATCCCAAAGTCATTCCTTTAAACATTCCCCAATCACTTCGAATTTTCTTTTCCTACAAAAAGAAAAAACATTTCATTTCACTTGAAACAAAACGAACACATAAAAGCACAGTTCTGCAACTGTAACTCACTAAACGGTCACTGTACGGACAACCAAAATCAAAGATTTGAAATCATTCTCAAAACACAAAGCACACACAAAACCACCGCTAACCCACTTCAATTAACCAAAAAACAAAACGAACCCACATCATCACAAAAAAATTGATAAAAAAAAAAAACACACGCACACACACACAGACCTACCTCTCTCTTCATACGAGCCTTCCTGGCTCCAACAGCAGCAGACAACAGCCTCGGCAAGCGATCGAATTCAGCGGCCTCGATCCTTGGAGTCCAAACGGAAGGGTTCTTGTAGCAGAGAAACACGTGGCGGTCATACAGGTCGACCGACCCGGCAAGATGACCCGACCTGAACTCGGGCCTCGAGAACCCGTACTCTGCATCGCCGATGCCGCTGCCGTTTCCGATGCTGCTCTCGCCCAAAAAGGTGTCGTTTTGGAAGCTGTTGGAGGCGCTGCCGAGGTGGGAAGAAGAGGAAACCGTTGATGGGTCGGCGTGGAAGCTGCCGAGATGGTCGGAGACTGTGATTGGAGACGTGGACGTGAATGCCAGTGGCTCATCTCTGTTGCTTGACATTTTTTTTGTTGTAGAGAGAGAAAGAGAAGTGATTGTGTGCTGTGCTGTGCTGTGCTGTGTAGTGTAGTGTTGAGAGAGTTTATGCTACTTCCAGTGGCATAGGAAGTGAAATGTCAAATGTCAAATGTGGTGTTGTGTGTTAACTGTTAATGTTTTTTTTTTAAAAAATATATATATTTAGACTTCGGTCTTTTTCATTTTTTTAATATTTTATTAATGGGACACGCGTCATTCTGGGGATGTGTCTGTGATTGGTCTATAATCACTAACAGCAATGCTACACCTATGAGCATGTTAACTACATACCAGTAACTAATCAATTACATAAAAGTCTCACATAAGGCAGCATGAAGTTAATGATCTAGATTGTATATGCTTATGAGAAAAAAGAAGAGATGGAAAGGAGAATTTTTGAAGGTTTACGGTCGGTCAATAACAAGAAAGCTCACCTCTGACTTAACCAAAACATTATTTTGGATTTTTGAGAAGAAAAAAGAAAGGAAAAAAATGGAGAAACTTTGGTAGGTTTATGAACGAACAATCGATAACATGAAAGTTTCATGTCATCTGACGTAAAATTAATGATTCAAAACATAATATTAGGAAAGGATAAATTTATGTAGGTTTATTATGGATCAATAATATAAAAATGGCACGTCGTCTGATGTGAAGTTAATAATCTAGAAGAAAATCTTACATACAACCGTCCAATAGGTGCATACCATTGGGTAAAAAAAAAACCAATAAAATGGTATATGGTATGCACTCATTGCTTAGTATCCATACATGACTTTATTAGTCTTTATATACAAGTCAGAAGTCAGAACACATTAGATTGGGTTTATGAGGAAAAAAAAAAGTGAAGGAAAGGAGAAACCTTATGTAGATTTATGGTCAACGGATTTGTATGCAAAATTTTCTGCCAAGTATCTACGTTTAGCAAAGTCATTATTAGATTATCAATCACAAATTCATGGTTCTTTTTACGTGGGCACGGATTCCCTGCCAATATGAATTTGGATGCAAAATAAATTTTTAATCCTTAAAAGCCTCAATCAGGAGAGCTAAAATGGTTTATCTGTCTCATATACAAGATCACAATTTCATGAGCTTTAAGCACAAAAGAGATTACAATTTAATGATCTTAGTGAATAAAAAGATCAACACTTTCGAGAAAGTTGCTTCCAAGCTCATCTTCTAGCACTTCATTTTTCCTCCTCAAACAGTCTAAATAATAGAAATTCGATTCCACCGAACCCAGATGTACACAAAAAAGAAAAAAGGGGCTTAAACACGTCTCTTCCTAATCACATAAAGTTCTGGCAAAACACAATTGTTACACAAACTTTTCACCAGGAAGATACGAAGGAGACCCGCCTTCAACTTGGTTCTTTTTTCGATGAAAGATGCCGCTGATGTTTGGCATGAGTGTTTTCTTCGACAGAGAAGTAGTCTTCTCTCTGTCCAACTTACGGGCCTCAATTATTTTCTCTGATGGGTGCTTTTGCATCCTATAGTGGTGTGGCGATGATTCTGATGACATCTCAGTTTCAGCCAGAATCCGAGCTGCAGCTTCAGCTGCCTTCTTTTGCTCTCGTTCACGCCACCTTCGAAGCTCTCCCTCCACTGCCCTCCTGGCTGCTTCAGCCATCTCTGCCCTCTTTAGAGCCTCCTCAGTTGCAGCCTTCATATCCTCAATCTCCTTCTGAGTCGCCTCTAACTTCTTCAGAGCCTCATTTTCACTAGCCTTCACTGCTTCCACCTGAGCCATGGCAGCACCCACTTTCATTTCTGCCAATGTGTCAGACTCCTCAACTTTACGGCTCAAAGCCTCGAATTCATCTCTTGAGATGGTTATATTGGCACCAGACTCAGAAATGGAAGTCCGTGCAGCATTAGTTCTCTCAGACAAGGCCTTAATCTGATCAAGAGCCCTTGTCTCTGCTTCTTTTGCTTCTTCTGCTTCTTCTACAGCAACTCTCAGCATCTTTTCTGCTTCTTCGAGTGCAATTTTGGTTGCTTCGGCTTCCTTCTTCAACACCTTGGCTTTGTTCTTCATCTCTTCTGCTTCTTGTCGTGCATTTTCCGTTTCCAAGGATAGCTGCTGGAGTGTTGAGATCATTTCTTCAGAAGTACCTCTTATTTTGGATTCCTCCGTTTGGCATGCCTCAAGCTCAGACTTACTTTTCCGGAGTTTGACATGCAGACTCCCAGCAATAGATTCTGTTTCTGCCTCCTTCTCCTTCAGTTCAGAATGCTCTTTCTTAACATTTTCAATCTCAAGCTTCAGCGACTCCACCAAACTTCGCAAGGAACTTTCCTCTTCTACTACTTTCTGCAGTGAACCCTTAGCACCGTCCAACTCTGAAGTCACGGTTTTCACAGAATTTAGATCAGAAGCCTTTTCATTCTCCATCTGCTTCTGTAAAGCGGCAATCTCATTCGTTGTTTCAGTCAACTGAGTTTCAAGATTTTGAGTAAGTTCAGGATCAAGGTCCTTCTTCAAAGCAAGCAATTTCTTGGCCGAATCTTCTAGGGTTGCTTTATATGACTGCCTCTGAACATCTTTGTCTGCAAATACTTTTGCTTGCTCTTGTTGAGATTCCATAGTAGCAAGCTTCACTTGCCCAATTGATTCCTGCACAGCTGAGATTTCCTTAGAGAGTTCACTGACTCTCTCCATGTTTGCTTTGGCTGCATTTTCCGCTACTGCTGCAAGGTCAAAGGCAGCAACTTTTGCTTCCAAGGTTGCATCGCAGTCCTGACGAATTTTCCTTAGTTCTTGCTTTGCAGCATCAAGTTCGGTAAACACAGTCATGTACTTCTCCCTTGCAGTTTCTAAGTCCTGTTTCCTAGCACCATCAGATCCAGGAGTGTTGTCATGGTTTGATTCCTCAATCTGCTTTGCCTGATTCTTTGCAGCTTCTGTTGCCTTGATTGCTGAATCCCTGGATTCATTGATAACTTTGAGTTTGCTGGTGAGATCGTCAACTGTTCTTTTTGCCTTTTCAAGCTCAACAAGTGCTTGAGCCTTAGTATCTTCAGCATTCTTTAGCTGTTCCTTCAGCTTGTTCAGCTCTTTTTGGGACAGGTGAAGCTGTGTCTCTTTGGCCAAAACTCTCTGCCAATATTACAATAAAATTGATAAGGAGCTAGATACCCATATCGATCATCATACAATTTACCAAATGACAGGCACATGAAAAATTAAGCACTTAATAAAAGGTACAAGACGGAATATTAGTTATTAAGACATTTACGAATTAATTCAATGAAAAGAAGAGGCCCAACTTCTAATCACCTCCAAGCAATACTTTGAATGCAAAGGAAAACTTCAATTATACTAAAATGTAAAGCAATCTACATAAAATATTAAATAACACTATCAAATGGTTGTCGATGCTTGTATTTTTTAGATTTCATTTTTAGACTAAAATCAGAATATCAGAAGTTAAACTGAAAGATAAATCGTGTATACAGATATAAGCTCTTGTAATATGCCAAAAAGCAAAACAAGGATACCTCAGCAGAATGAGGTTTTGACTTCTTGATTGCAGGTTTTTCCCCTGAGAAAGCACCCTCACCAAAGAGGGTGACGGCATCTTTAACAGATTGAAATGGCGCACTGGTGTCTATCTCTCCCACCTCCACCTTATGAGAGTCTGGTGTACTTTGACGTCCTTTTGCTAACATACTTATGTATTGTTTATTGCTATTATTTCACAGTAAACCAACCTGCAGAAACAAACAAACAAAGAGTTCAAAACTGAACCGAAAAGGAATAAAAGAAACCGACACCAAAACTTCATCACACATCAAACAGACTCAAGACACATAAGGTGAACCACAACCAAAATATCATTGTTTTGAATAATTCTGAAAGTTATACCACCACATGCGAGAAAACATAAACTGCAAAGACTCATATAGTAAACGCAACAAATAAAGCTTCAGCACTCCCTCTATCTAAATTAAGAGCTACCTTGAATGTCATCCACCGCCGTGTGAGACTTATCGGGAAATACAAAATCATGAAAATCGCCTCATCACATAGAAACCTAGAACTTCATCATGACTTGGGTAATATGTCTCATAGGCCACACCCATGCTGACAATTAATGGCACAGCTAAGCACAATCAAGTGTGGCAGTATTCAAACCATATTCTTCTTATTTAACAACCAATTGAAATTTTCTCATAACCTATTCAATTGCCGCAGCAAGCCAGGAAAAAAAACGACAAAAACAATAAGTGGAAGAAAAAACTATCAAACTCACTAATGAAACCTTAGGTCAGGGTTCCTTGGCAAATACTGTAGAGAACAAAAATGTTAGCATCGTGACTGATGATGAACCATAACTAAATTCAAAAACTTGGCATTGAATGGCCAAAAGATACACTAGAAAAATTCCTAACAACTTGACCATCACTTTGAGCTCCTTTCATAAGATCCCTTAACAGAACCCATTCCTCCCCCAGCTTCCAGCCTGATTATGGTGATAGAGGTCACTGCTCACCCCTCTCGCAACAACTTGTTTGAGAGATATGCAGCCTCAGTAAGCTTTTACAAGCTCTTATAATTTGATGATTTCGATGCACTTACTTTTTTCCAGTATCATCACAAATCAAAGGAAGTTACTAGGTTCTTCACCCACCCCCCAAACTTAACTAATGGCCTCATTCATGAGACACCTAGACTCACGAAACTAAATTTGATTGAAATCATAACTTACACTCTCCACCCAGAAGAAGACAAAGAAAGCAAGTCCCTTTCAACTTTCGACCATCTCAACAACGTTGAACTTCCCACCTTTTAGAACCCATTTCCTCCAAAATGAAACTAAAATTCGGTTCTTAGCCTCTCAATCAAAGTTGTGCTCTCGTTCCACCAACATACAAGCAAGAACAAGATACGTCTAAGACACAAGGGAGCTGAATTAATGCAGCAGAAGCTAAGCTCGTTTAACCAAGCTTTGTTCAAACAAATTAAGCTTGTAATCACTAAATAACAACTAATCACAATACAACAAATATGAAATTACAGAGTCCTTGTACAATATCAAGGCTTACCAATGAATCCACTGCCCGAGTGATATTCACTTAAAAACCAAGTGGCAAAAAACAATGCAATCAAAATTTTCTACTACTGATAACTCAATCTCCATCAATTTTCAATGAAAAGCTCACAAATATATCATATAAATATAAGATATAACCAGTGCTGGTGAAACAAGCAGAATAGGTATATAATCTATCTCATCAATCTATATCAGTTCTAGCAAATTGGCCCAAATATAATCCAATTATTCCTAAAATAGTGTTTACCTTTATTTTGATAAAAATGAATTCAATCACAAACCCTAGTTAAACAACCAATTATCTTTAATTATCAATAAGTTTCCACAATTAATTTACAAAAATTAAACTCAAGAGGTAATGAAAATGACATGTCACATAAAAGAAAGAAATTAAATGACTGACAAACAAACAGAAAACATAGCTTGAAAAGCACAAAGAACATACCTTTAATTGCTTACTCAAAAAACAATGATCATAAAACCCTAGAAATCATCAAAAGTCTCCCAAAAAAGCCACAGATAACAAAAGTTACAGTATTCATATGTTAACCGCAATTCTCTGATCATCTCCACCGATCTTCATGCTTTTTCTTCAAAAATTTGGAAACCAATAACAAAAGAAACCTTTTAATCTTTTCACTCAAACAACAAAACCCACCAAGGAAATTCCCTGCTGTGCAAGAATTCCTGAGAAAATGAAAATTTCTCGTCCAAGAAAGTTTGCTACTTGAAAAAATTTCTGGGTTGAAATCAAGTGGGGTTTTTTTTTTTAACAAAAGAGAACAAAGTATGAGACTTGCAAATTTAGAGATGGACGGAGAGACTTTCAGAGAGAGAGTTTCGAAATTTCGAAAGCTGTTGAAAGACAAAATTTTTATATCAGCAAATCAGTGAAGAGAGAGAGAGAGAGAGAAAGAAGTAAAAATGTAAAATAGTGTTTTTTTTAGAGAGAGAAAGATGTGATCCCATGTTGTACTGGTAGGGACAGTTGTGGTTTTCAAATCAAATGTAAGGGTAGTATTGTCTATTATGTTCAACTATGAGAAGCTTGAAAATAGAGTTATAAAAAGTCTTCTATCCGGAGAAATGCAATTTGGACTAATCATTATCAAACATTGCCGTTTTGATTTGAATAGTTATTCAAGAGATTATGAGTACCGAAAATAATTACTACGGAAAAATAGGAAGATGTTTCTTCAAGCTTTTCATCTGTTACTTTATAGCTAATTATTAATATTAGAAAATTTAAAAGTTTAGTTCAAATTTTAACATAAATAATATGACAATTGGTTTTTCAATAATCACATCATCTCAATTCTATGTGTGGAGATTATAATTCATTTATCACGTTATTTATATTAAAATTTAAATTAAATTTTTTAGTTGTCTAGCATTATACACGAGTAAAATCTTACTCGAGCCTCAAATATATATCTAGAAAGACGTGTATAATCTCTTTATCTAAAAATATAAATAATATTTAAATACTCATATAATATGATTTTATTCTATCAACATTCGTTTACTTATCATATTTTTAAGATTGAATTTTTAGATAATTGTGACTTTTTAATCGAGAATCAAGATCTCCTCGATTAAATTGAAATATATTTAAAAATCTCAAGCAAAGTAACAAAAATGCTTCTTATTAAATCAAAAGATTAAATTTTAATACAAATACACTTTTACATGTTACTTTTAACCTAGAATATTCTTGGATTTTAGCAAAAATACTTTTGTCCAAAAGGTACAAGCATGTGAAGCACAAAATAATTTAAGAGAGAGAAGTCAGCAAATGGAACCGGCCAAAACATGCAAGATGACTAGTGAGGGGAGACAATGGCCTATGATAAAAAAAAGTGAGTGGGTTTTGGTTTATTTGTGACACTTTTGTCTTGGATGTAAATGGTTTCTCTTTTGTTTTCTCTCTCTAGAAAACTGCTGTCTATGTTTAAAATTTAAATGTGGGGTTTGTAGATTTTTTGCTTGACCTGTCAATGGCCCCATCCACAGAGATATCTATCTATATGTTCTTACATCAAGTATTAGAGTCTTCAACTTTGACCTCATTGATAGCTATGAGTGCTAATAATGATTCAGAAATTGAGACGATCTGGTGGTTAAAGGTGGTAATTGGGGCCGAGCATGTGGCCGACCGGTTAAGGCCGTCAAGGAGGTGGGTCATGCATGGTACTAGATATGATCACGGTTCGGTTCGAATCGTGAAACCGAACCGTGACTGTGTGAAAAGAACCGTAAACGAAACCGTGGAATCGGTTCTGAAACCAAAACCGTAATCGTATGATTAAATGTTCGGTTCCAGAACGGCTACGGTTCTCCTCCGAAAAAAATCGTCCTGGAACCGGCGGTTCTGTTCCGGTTCTGGAACCGGCGGTTCCAAAATATATATATTTTTTATTTTATTTTTATTTTTCTTAAGCATTATTGTAAATAAATAAAAAAGTGAACCGAACCGGATGAACCGCCGGAACCGGAACCGGAACTGCCGATCCACGGTTCCTGTTCTAGCTCAGTTAGGAACCATAACCGGAACCATAACCGGAACCAAACCGAACCGTGGTCATGATTACCTGGTACAGAACGCTATTGTAGCGTGCCTGGGCTGGTACGACACGATAGCCCATGTCGGGGCGAGGGGGTTGGCCCGCCGTGCCGACACGGTACGGTATGCCAAGCTCTCGTGTCAGGTCCAACGGCGGGCCAACCGTTAATCTGTCAAATTTTAATTTCTTTTAAAAAAAATTGAATTAGAGTTGACATGTTAATGCCCGTTAGACCGACCCGGCATGCCAACAAGGCTCATTGGGGTCGTGTCGTGCCACCTGTTTCCTTAACGGGCCATGCCTGGCAAGGCACAGCACGCTAAAGCGTCAAAGCCTGACAAAACGGGTCTTAGGGGGCCTTGCCAACACGTTTTTTTACAGTATTACTGGTGGTAAGTTTCTCATACCTATATTATTTAGACTAGTTATTTGAATGATATCACCCTCTACGATTGTCTAAATTAGTATTAGTTCAAAAAAGAAATATGTTCAATATTATTAATATCATGTTTTCAAGAGTAAAAATGTTCCCATATAATCGGCAAATTAAGTCGTTAGCTAATATCATTTTTTTATGTACATAAAATATCCCCTTTCTCATTTATGATGGCGGCTTCAAATGGTATCGTACTTATTTTACAAACATATCCTGTTGTAAGAATTGATATGTGAATTGTATTTGTAATGCTTGATATTTTGGTCATTAATATAGATGTATTCATGCCAATTTTTATTTGGGTGGATACTGATAAAGCATAATCACATGAAACATTTGTTTGATAGAAGACTTTTCTCTCATGTCAAAACTTATTTAATTAGTAGTTAGATGTTCGGTTTGGTTGATCACTTCTCATTTATCCAAGAGAAGAAGACTAGTCTAAAATCTAAATATATCATTTTCAATGTAGTTGAGATGATACTTCTCGGTCAATTCATGACCATCTTGTAATTACTATCTAAATCCTTTATAAGATAGTAACTTATTAGTCAAATAATATACCAAAAAATAATAATAAATAACAAATACAATATTAGATTAGATGTGACACTCTTAGTAGAAATTCATGAGTGTATTTTATTAAATTATAATATTCAATTTTCAAATAAATTATGTCAGGATATATTGATATCGAATACTGCAAATTTACTCTCACATGATAGTGGTAGGATAGGTCTAGGGCACGTTTACTATTTGACAATGAAATTGAAAAGAGAAACATGAAGAGGAACTTTTAAATATCATGATCAAATCCAAAGTGAGTAATAATGGGCCTGGGCTTCTGTAAATTGGCAGATCCATGATGAATATTTATTAGCTCTTGCAGTTGCATGCATACTTGCATACCACATTTCCTGTATAGATCATGTAAAAAATAACTTTGAGTCTTACGTCATTTTTTTCATGATAAATTCTATATGATCTTAGAACTCATCCATTTTCTTGTTATTATATTTATCTACAAATAGCTTTGATGTTCTAAATAAAAGATACTTGAATCACTAATTAATTATATAATTAAATCAATCTCATCGTGATGATTTTTTTTTTATTATTATTTAACAAGAATAAATTATTACTTCCTTCTGTTTTCCTTCCATTCTAGTGAAATATTGTAGGAAACTAAGGGTGAGTGATTGGAAAATAATAATATGGATTTATGATCAATTTGATATTAATTATCAATAAATCACTAGTTTGGATGTGACCATTGACAAAAATACTTGTATCACTCTAAAAAACTAAATTCAGTTGTTACGATCCTGTTAATTCATTGTTTTTGTTGATTTAATCCATCCTGTAAACTCAGTTGTTAGGTTCGGGTAATATTACGATCTCTTCTTGAATTTTAAACTTATACCTAACAACTAAATTTAAAATTAATATATATATATATGTAAAATATCGATGTTAATAATATTTATTTAAACTTTTATTTACTTGCCAGTTAAATAATTATCTTTATAATAATTATAAAAAATTAATCCCTCAAAATATGTTTTAAGTTTAAAATGAATTTTTGTTAGACTACAATGGGTCCAAACCCAAGATGGGTCCAAGCCCAATCCCATAGCCCTGCCCATGAAGCTCAACCCAACACTAAATCTCTTGTATACATACAAACTCTATTTTACCTTTAGCTTTGGTGTCAGTAAAAACTGCACAGATACTTATACTGTATATTAATGATCTAGATAATAAGAAGAAACAATTTATTAAGGTTGATTACAACTTTGATTCTTCACTGTTCTGGAACAAGTCACTAAATTAGGAACTTAAACTTAATCAATCTTGACGGAAGAAAGGTCTTCGATAATTTTCTTCTTCTTATTTTCTAGATTATTAACATTTTTTTGCTTTTTTGTTATGAAAAACTTAAAATGATTTTTTTTCTTTTAACAAAATTAAAATGTTTTTCTACAGCGGTATTTTATTAATTACTCAGATACTTTTATTGGCTAGGTTTTTAACAAATTTTTGGCAGATTAATTAACTAATCAAAAACCGACAAATTTATAATTCCAAAAACAAAATGACAAATTCTGCTTAAGACGGTTTGTCTATTGTTTCTTAAAATATTTCTTAGTCAGAGCTTGTTTGTTTATTTATTTATTTTTGTACTATATCGTGTATTGCAATTTAAAATGTAATTTCGATACACAACCAACCATTTAAATTTGCATACGTGTATACTCAGAGTTCAATTTGAAGTTTGTTTGTATGTTTATTTTATTTTTATTTTTTAACTTTGTGATGTATTACAATATAATTTCGATACATTTAAATATTAATCTGGTTTAATTCTATTTTTAACGGTTATTTTATCATTACTACTTAAACTTGACTGAAACCAATGGCGAAGTCAGGATTTTAGCTTTAGGGAATCAAGACAAAAGCTAATACTAAAAGTCACTTAAGAAAAATATATTAATATACCTAAATGTAACGCGGTTTAGTCTTTAAGATAATAATTATAATATTACTACTGCTACTAATAATAATAATGACACTAACTTTAAGAATCAAAATGGAAATTGGTTCTATTTTATATCTCAAAATTTATCTATAATCAAATTTATTTAAATTTCTTTACGATCTCCATTTCAATTTATATAATCAAATATCAAATAATTCATAATTCAAAAATATATAATTCATATAAAATATTTAAAATATCATTATACCATTAATATATTTAATTGCCCTAGTAAGTACTTAATAAAAATAAAAATATATACATTTCATATATAGTTGTGAGGGTAATTACGAGAGGAGATTATTTGTTTTTAGTTTTACTTTGTTATAAATTTTTAAATCTTTGGTTTTTTGTAGATCTTTAGATTAAAATCCAATGATTGAAAATTAACCTTATAACTATAAAGTAACCATATATAAACTACATTATAAAATAATTTATAGAATCATAAGAAATTAAAAAATTAAAGTGATTGATTTTATCTATAACCAAAAAAAAAAAAAAACTATAGTTAGATTCAATCAAAAGACTTGCACCAATTTAGCATTAGTCCCTTGAGATCTCCATATAATTTAATTTATAATTAAAAGATAATATGTGGTCCAATTATAAATTGAAATTCCCAATAAAAGCAAGACAAAATATATTAATAATCCTACTGTGGTTAGACCATGTGACTGTGAGACTACCAACAAACTATTAAAATTAAATTTTGTTTTAAGCCAATTGATTGTTTGTGTAGAAAGAAAAATATTAGCTAATAATATCAAAGAATTTACATGAGTGTTTAATGAAATTCATTGTCTATAAACTTTCAAAAAAAAAAAATTAAAAAAAAACCATATATATTAAATTTAATATTGTTAAAATTTGAATATGACAACACTGTCCAACGAATTGGTTAAATTTGGGTAGGGTAGGATTAGAATTTTGTACTTTAAATATTTGTGCATCCCCTATCAGCATAAAATCAAACACAAGAACATCGATTGAATATGACAGAATAGGAAGATATAAAAATATTTGTCGTATTGCTATTTGGTCTTCTGAGCAAGGATGGAAATGGTGTATTGTGCTGTCCCAATCCACATAAATATCAACATATATACCACCTAAAATGAAATCAAGAACATTGATATTGATATTGATATTTTAGAGAATTTTAAAATATCATCTAATTTAATTGATAAGATTTTTTATTATTACGTAAAAGTGTTTCGATCTCTAGTATATATAGTCATTTTCTCTTTTTTTTCGATACGCACTGATATAAAATATAATAGTACATTATATGTGACTAAGTGTGTTATAACCACATTATGGATAAATACTTCTAAGTACATATTAAATCAAAACAATTGGATTTAGTTGCCCATGTATAATGTGTTAATATATATTTATTGGTACACACCAAGGGAAATAAAATTTGAAAATATTTCAAGTGATAGAAGTATTTTTTTTTTTTAAATTCTTATATTTTATCCATTTTTCGATGTATTAATATTAAAAAAAACATGATAAATAGTTTAAGTGTTTGAAATTTTTTTAAATTTTATTTATCGGTAGATGTTAATAAACTTATTATCCTGAAAAAGCTTTTAGTTAAAATTTATTTATATCAATGTGATTTTATAGTGGTTATTATATAAATTAAAATAAATAATCTCTCCTTATTTTGATTATATATATATATATATTTAAAAAATCTATAAATTCGATTGGATATTGGTTTTATTATTCGTTTTGTCGTCCTTGCCATTTTGACTTTGTGAGTGTGATTTCCTGGAATTTTTTCTAAAATAATAGGGAAGAGATAGTCAATCTCAAATGAATTATTTTGAATTCTTGATCAATAAATTTTAAAATATTATTAGATAAGTTTATCTTTACATTAAATTTCGTGGTCCTCACAATCGAGGTCTTTTTCAAATACAAATTATTCATCTCTTTTAAAATACGAAAAGACAAAAGAAGAATAACTATAGACGTTACCGGATCATAAGTATATCAGGATATATCTAAATCAAATATTAGTATAGTGTGACACAAAAATATTACTTTTTTTTTATAAAAAGAATAATGTAAAATTCAAACCTAAGTTGCAAATACAAAGGGACTCTGCAAACATTTTTTTTTTTTTAATACAATTATTGTTAGGACTTGTATTTATGATCCAGAGTACTACTCCCATTATCATAGAGATGATATTTATAAAATACGTAGACAAGATTATAACCATCTCAACCGGGAGAGGTGATATGTGACTTTACAGACAATTAAGAATGAATATTTAAGAGTTTTGTTTTATCCAAAGAAAACGAGGAACAATCAGCAATTTAAATATAAAGCAACATTAATTACAATGATTAATATACATTATGTATTTTGTTTTCTCTAAACCGTTTTTGTGGGTTGGTAATATGTGGCCATTCAAAACCCTATAAACACTAGAGAACAACTCAAGATACTGGAATTCTATAATTTTGATGAGAAAACCTTGGTTTCAATTGAGCGAAAATTTGGTCCGAACAATTCGTGTAGCTCTATAATTATATTATATTATATATATATATATATATATATATATATTATAAAAGATTTCTCGGTATCATTTTCTGAAATTTGATTAAATAAGAAGAATGATGAAGGGGTTTAGTTGCAGATGAAGATTGAAAATTTATGAAAACGGAAGACGATTTCAGAAAAATCAGAATTAGATCAATATTTGAAATGGCGAGATCGACAAGATCTTGCATGATCAGAGTTTCTTGCCTTCAACGATGGGTCTCTACCGTTGAAAATCGATAATGAGGAGTTAAATATGTTGTTGGGTTAAATTGATATATCTGTTACGATTCAATTTTATATGAAGAGATGAATAGATTGAGATTTGGTATGGTATGGTTGTATGAATTGAGGTAGCAAAGATGAATGGATGGACGAAGGAGATTGCCAGATTGATATATTTTTTCCGATTTTCTTATTGTGCTTTTGTTGAAAAATAAGTTCCATATATATATATATATATATATATATATATATATATATATATATTTAAGTTTTGGGGGTTTGAATCTTGTTGATGGTTGACGAAGACGATGGTGGTGGTATAAAGGATGATGATTTTTTTTTTTGTTTATTTATTTATTTTTGTTATAATTTTTCTAATTCATAAGGATTTAATATATTTTTAAAAAAAGTAAAGGACAAATGTTTTAAAAAAAACAAACATGCTTAAAAAATTGATCTTTCATAAAAATTTAGGGACTAAACTTATAATATCCCTATTTTTTTCTTCTAGGTAAATTTATCGAGGATATCACTTTTGAAGTTGGACTGAATTACAGGAAAATATTCTGTTGGTAGTAGGTACCAATATTTTTTGTCAAAATAATATGCACCGTTGCTTGTACCATGGAAGACAATTTTTTTTATTTAATGAGTGTATCCTTTTCTGAGGAAAAGCATGTGAAGGCTGTTTTTCACAATTTAAATGTTTCCCTTTCCTACATAAAAACTTCAACAACCAAACATTTAAATTCAGGGAGAAATTCTAAAGAAATTGGTATTCTCCAGCTCAAAATCAGATGTGTCCGGATGTTAAGAGCGCGTATTACCGATATGAAAATATCATATATTTGAATTGACACCACAGTATGTGGTATCTGAAAAAACAAAATGTTATCGTCATGTTTGAAAAGAGATTTTCTCCGTATTGTGCAAGCAGTTATACCTCAATTATGAGATCATATACCGGGAAGTGTATTTATTGTTTAATCTCAACGGGTCGGAAACTTTGAACCGTCTTATATAAACATCATATCTTTTACAATAATAAGATATATTACTAGCTATTATGTCAATTTCTTATGTTCATTTCTCTATTTCAAATTTATATCGGAAGTTGGAAGAAGAAACTCATCAGTTTCCTAAAACTATATACTTGATTAAAGCAGTTGAATTCGAGTTCGTCTCTCTCCAAATCCTAAATAAATTGCAATAGCTCAGAAGAAAGGTGTATGGCCACATTAAGATAACCGACATATTAGGTCTATGGATATTTGATTTTTCAGAGATTTATGGCAACCAAATCATACACGAATCAAAAACTCCATATATACTTAAGTTAGGAAGCAATGCAGGCCCCTCCATTCAACAACTTGCTTCATATATACTTTCATCTCAATTAATTCGGATCGTATTCGAAGAGTATTAAAGGGTAGAGTTGTTCGATCACAGGCTGTTAGTATTTATTAATAATCTCTCTATCATTCTCCAACATGAATCTAATAATGTTAAAAACGCAGCAAAGGTGTTTGATAAAAGTTTTTGAATGAAAAACAACTGCTAAGATTGAGCTTCGTGAAACTCCATTAATGGAGCATGATGATAAGAAGAAGATCTCTCTCTCTATCTCTGTGTTTTTCTCATTGAAGAAATGCAGTACACGTGATCTGGTTTTATATACACCAGTCTCTGATTACAAGAATTGTTTTCACAAATCTATTTAATTCTTACAGCTGTACAATTATGTTACTTAACAGATTTGAAGCTAGACCAACTATCATCCGGAAATCGAATCAGGATCTTCTATTTTACTGATCTTTTTCCTGATATAAAGCATTTTGAATAAAACATACATTTAAAAATAATAAAATTAAAGCTAATAAAAAAATTACGGTTATTGATTATGTATGTCAACGGATCTATATAGATCAATATAAAGATCAGTTCAACAGAGAATACATATGTCAACAGATCTATATAGATAAAGATAAAAATCATTTCATGATCTCAGGATGATAGTTGCTGGTTATCAACTGTGATTGTTTGACTGTGCTCTGTTTGTAGACTATCAACAACTCTTCTTGGACCAGATATGGTGCTCAATAGACTTGCCGGTAGGGGTGGACGTTTTCGGGTTGGGTTCAACCCAATCCAATTCAATGTAAATTTTAACCTAATCCAACCCAACCCAATCCAATATTTATCGGGTTGGGCTTTTTAAGTCCAATAGAAAAAATATATTTGAATTCGAATTTTGTTATATCAAAATTCAAATTTAAAATAATTTTTCACCCAAATATCACACCACATTGAGTTTAGATTTCTTAAAAACATCAAAATCAAATCACCACATATAATACAAATTGTTTAAATATTTGTTGCATAATTAAAAAAAATAAAAATATAACAATTTATCCAATTTGGAAAGCCTCCATCTAAATCTCCCATCAATTTTACAATTATAATCACTTCGTCAAATAACTCGTAGTTGGATAATCTATTATTTATTTCAACCAACATAATAGTTTGAGTTTATATACAATTATTATACCTTTTTCTATTAAATTCTTAATCAAATCCTAAGAAAAAAAATACATTTTAAAGTATAACTAAGGATGTGCCAATTAATACAAAAGACGAAGATAATATAATTACATGTTTTTAATAAATGTATTATATATTTATGGTATAAAATATAATTATGTATTTATATTTATCATTTATAATATTTTAAACGGTGCATGAGTAAAAATTTTAAATATTTTTTAAAAATGAGATTTTATAATAGATATAATATTAAATAAAATTATTCAATTTATTTTTTATTATTAATGTCGAATTATCGGATTGGGTTGAGTTATATTTTATCAATCCAATCCAATCCAATTTTAAAAGCAACCCAACCCAATCAAGTCAGGTTAGATCGGGTTGGGTTGGGTTGGGTTAGCGGGTCGGTGCCCACCCCTACTTGCTGGAGATTTTTGTATCTCTGTAACCTTATCAATCTCGGATTCTCATCCGCATTTTATTAATTACTCATACTTTTATAGGTCATATTTATATGACTTATTAGCACTAGACCCCTTTGAATTGGATTGATGTGAATTTACAATGTGCCATCTGAATGTTTTTCAATTATTAAACCTTCCGAATTTTCATTTTTTAATAAACAGTTTGTTTTATTGCTCCTAATCACCTGTTTGGAGGGGTATATACATAAAGGTTTTGCAAAAAAAAAAAAAAAATATATAGAGAGATCAGGGAGTTAAACACCTAAAAGAAATATTAGGGGGCATATTATAAATTTATGTATAATTTAGGGGCTCAAGCACGAATAAGTCTATTTATATAAGTTTTTGACAGATGAATTAACTAATCAAAAACCGACAAATTTTATAATTCCAAAAACAAAATGACAAATTCTATAATTACAAAAACAAAATGACAAATTCTACATAAGACGGTCTGTCTATTGTTTCTAGGTTAAAATATTTTTTAGTCAGAGATTGTTTTGTTGATTTATTTATTTTTTACTTTATCGTGTAATACATTTTAAAATGTAATTTCGATAGCCTTATCAATCTCGGATTCTCATCCGTATTTTATTAATTACTCATATTTTTACCGGTCATATTTGTATGACTTATTAAAACGTTTTTAATATAAATATGTATTTTTGAATATTATTGAAATGAAATTAAGAACATCAATGGATATCTAAGATATTTTAAGATACTCAAATATTTTCACTTTGAATAAAGCAGAATAGAATAATTCAAAGTATATGTCGTGTTCCAGTTTGGTCTTCTGAGCAAGGATGGAAATAGTGTATTTTCCACCTCGTGCTGTCCCAATCCACATAAATATGAACATATATAAAAGTGGTACACATTTCTATGTTATTGAAATGAAATCAAGGACATTGAGTATAAATATTTTAGAGAATTTTAAAATATCATCTAATTTAATTGTAAGATTTCTTGTTATTACGTAAAATGTCTCCACTAGTAGTTCTCTGTAGGGTTTCGATTTAATTTATATTTTATTTTTTAGTAAAAAAAGTATATAAATTCCATTGGATATTTATTGGGTTTATTATTCGTTTTGTCCGCAGGCTAAGCCAGTTTGTTTTGGTAGGATAAGCTAAACCAATCATATAATTTTTTTAAAATGAAATTGATATTGATGATCGAAAAAAATTATATAGATTAAAAATTTAAGATACACTTAGATAATGGAAACATAATGAATCGTTCATTTAAATTCATATTTAAACAAAATATATAAATTGTTTTAAAAGATAATAACCAGATAAGAAAAAAAAAATCTAATACAATCACGAACTATTCAATTTTAATAAATTTTAAGAGATTGTAGAACGATAGAACCGTAAAAATGAAACTTTTCCTATTTATTGAAAAATATTTAGCTTTTAAAAGTTGTATTATGTTTATTTATGATACTCTAATATGTTTTATTTTTCGTATTTAGTTATATTATTATAATAAATATAATTATAAATTAACGGTAAAACGTAAGAATATAATGGAAGTAATCATTAATATGTAAACTTTTTTTTTTTTAAAAAAAATGGCTACTTCACTAGTACCTCCACCCCTGTTTTGTCGTCATTGACTTTTCCTCGATTTTGACTTTTTGACTTTATGAGTGTGATTTCTGGGAAATTTTTCTAAAATAATAGAGAAGAGATCCAGTCAATAACTGAATCTGAATTATATTGATCAATAAATTATACAATATTATTAGATAATGTTATCTTCACATTAAATTTCTTGGTCATCACAATCGAGGTCAAATCTGCATATGAAAATACGTAGAGTTTTAGTCATACCCGTCTACTACAAGAGCAATGTGTCACGGAGTTAAAGTTTGCGCAGCTAACCCGTACGGCACTTAGATAATTTTTAGACGAGATTGCTAAGTAAGCCTTGCTTGATCACTCTCAAAGGCTAGAGAGACTAGAGAAGGACTAGAAGAGCTTTGTAGGAAAATAAGGCAAAATGTATTGATATGAGAAAGCTTTACAATGCTTTGAGTATTCTTGACTTGGATACCTTACAAATGAGAGGGGCTACCTATTTATAGTGGTTCACCTCCTCAATGAATGTTCTAGACTACTCTAGGAGATTGAGTCTCCAGAATGTTCTACATGTATCTAGGTTTCTCTACAAGTAATCATAACCCTAGATATTTACAATAGAGTTCTAGAATGTTACTAGAGTCTTCCAAGGATGACCTTGCTAGATGAGTGGAGAAGACTCTAGAATCTTCCAAGGGCTTGTGCCTAACTTTGGGCTTTGTTTGGGCTCCTTGGATCAAAATTGGGCGAGCCGTGACATCCTCCCCCACTTAAGCTCGAGACGTCCCCGTCGCGCCTTCATCCTTGTATCGTTGGATTTGCTCGGTGAATTGCCAAAATGTATCCCCTTTTTCCCAACTCGCTTCGCTATCGGGGAGGTTCTTCCATTTCACCAAGTACTCTGTGTAATTTGGGACACCTCTTCTCCGAATCACCCGGTCCGCCAGTATGCACTCCAAGTCTTTGTCGAATGCGGTGACTACGGCAGTTGGCGTCCGTTTAGACTCTCCTCTGCTGGGGTCTTCCATATCTGCATGGTATGGCTTAAGGAAACTTACATGGAAGACTGGATGGATCTTGAGTCTTGGTGGAAGTTGGACTTGGTAGGAGACCTTGCCTACTCGTTTGATGACAGGAAATGGGCCTTCATATTTTCTCACTAACCCTTTGTGCACTCGGCGTAGTGCCTTGAACTGTTGGGGTAGCAGTTTGATAAGCACCAAGTCCCCTTCATTAAACTCTAAGTGTCTCCTCCTTGTATCTGCCCATTTCTTCATTTTCCGGGCGGCTTTGTCTAAGCATGCTCGCGTGATATAGGCTTCTTCGTGCCACTCTCTAGAGAGCTTGTGAGCCGCAGGGATCTTTCCTCCATGGGTTGAGGCAATGGCTTGGGGGGACATGGATTGTTGCCCCATGACTATCTCGAATGGGCTCTTGTCGGTAGCCTCACTCCTTTAAAGGTTGAAAGAGAACTGGGCAACATCAAGCAACTTTGCCCAATCTTGTTGATGAGCGCTTACGTAATGCCTCAAGTATAGCTCCAATAGCCCATTGAAGCGCTCAGTTTGCCCGTCACTTTGGGGATGGAAGCTAGTTGAGAAGTTTAGATCTGTTCCCAACATCTTGAAGAGCTCCGTCCATAACCTCCCGGTGAATCGTGGGTCACGATCACTGACTATACTTTGTGGAACTCCCCATAGCTTCACAACATGTTTGAGGAAGAGGCGGGCAGCTTCCTCGGCTGTACAATCCCTAGGGGCAGGTATGAATGTGGCATACTTGCTAAACCGATCGATTACCACCATGATGCTCCCACACCCTTCGGATTTCGGGAGTGCGAAAATAAAGTCCATAGAGACGCTCTCCCATGGTCTACCAGCTATAGGTAGGGGTTCAAGTAACCCTGCTGGACGTTGTTGTTCGACTTTGTCTTGTTGGCAAACCAGGCAGGTCCGCACATAAGCGTCGACATCATCCCGCATCTGAGGCCAATAGTATGAGTTTTGGAGGAGAGCCAATGTGCGTGTCATTCCTGGGTGACTAGCCCACTTGGAATCATGGCACTCCTTAATGATTTCCTTCCGGAGGTTACCCCACTTAGGCACATATACTCGATCTCCAGTAGTGAGGAGGACTCCGTCGTCTAGCAAAAATCGCCTTGTCTTCCCTTCGTTGGCTAGCTTGATCAGGTTCCTAGCTAGAGGATCTTGTTGTAGACCTTCCTTGATGCGGGTGATCAGAGTGCTTCGCGGTTGTCCGACTGAGTGCATCAGCCACAACATTGGCCTTACCTGGCTTGTACTCAAGTCGATAGTCGAACTCTGCTAGGAAATCTTGCCATCGTGCTTGCTTGGGGCTAAGCTTCTTTTGTGTCTGAAAGTAGCTTGTTGCAACATTGTCAGTCATTATGACGAAGGTGGCTCCAAGCAAGTAGTGTCGCCAAACTCTAAGGCAGTGGATGATGGCAGTCATCTCCTTTTCTTGGACAGTGTATCACCGCTCCGTGTCGTTTAACTTGCGGCTTTCAAAGGGAATTGGGTGGCCTTCCTGCATAAGGACACCTCCAATAGCAAAGTCTGAAGTATCTGTGTGCACCTCAAATGCCTTGGTGTGGTCAGGAAGGACAAGTACCGGTTCTTCTGAGATGACCTTCTTCAACTCTTCGAACGCAAGTTGGCACTTGTCAGACCATTGCCATGCCTTATCCTTCTTGAGCATGTTCATCAATGGGGCGGCTTTGGCTGAATAGCCTTGAATGAACAACTGATAATAGTTGACTAGCCCCAGGAACGATCTCAACCCCGGTACTTTGGTGGGTGGTTCCCACTCTTGCACTGCCTTCACCTTGGCACCATCCATCATAAGCTTCCCATCCCGTATCCGGTGGCCAAGGAACTCCACCTCTCGTTGGCCAAATGAGCATTTCTCCAACTTGACGTAGAGCTCGTTCTCCCGAAGTACTTGGAAGACTTGCTTGAGGTGTTGGACATGCTCCTCGAGTGTCTGGCTATACACCACAATGTCGTCCAAGTACACTACTACGAACCGATCTAGGAAAGGATGGAATAGTTTGTTCATAAGAGTGCAGAACGTTGCTGGTGCGTTGGTGAGGCCAAATGGCATGACTAGGAATTCGAAAGCACCATATCTTGTCACACATGCCGTCTTGGGTTCATCTCCGACCGCGATGCCCACCTGATAGTATCCTGATCGAAGATCCAGCTTGGAGAAGTAGCACGCCTTGCCTAGCTGGTCAAAGAGATCAGCTATCAAAGGTATCGGGTACTTGTTCTTGATGGTGATCTTGTTCAGGACCCGATAGTCGATACACATGCGGAGCGTCCCATCTTTCTTTTTCTGAAATAGGACCGGAGCACCATATGGGGTTTTGGAGGGCCGAATGTAGCCCGAGTCGAGCAAGTCTTGGAGTTGCTTACGAAGCTCCTCCAATTCTGGTGGTGCCATGCGATAAGGCGCCATGGCGGGAGGCTTGGCACCGGGCTCCAATTCAATCTGATGATCCACCTCTCGCCTAGGTGGGAGCGTTTTCGGAAGCTCTTTTGGCATAACGTCCTTGTATTCTCCAAGAATGTCTCGGACCTTGGTCGGCATCGGATCTGGGGAAGTGATTTGGTCTTCTCCATCGTTGAGCTCCCGGAGGGTGGCTAGGAAGCTAGGATCCTTCTTCAATCCCCTCTTGAACTGCAGGGCGGACAACGCTTTGGACTCTGCCTTGGTTGTGCGTTCCGCTGGGACCATGCAAGTCTTGCTCCCATCAAGGATGCTGAGGGAGTTCCCGGCTGGGAAGGGGAAGGCATGCACCTGATCGAAGAATTCCATGCCTAACACCACTTGGAATTCATCCATGGGTACGACAGAGAAATCAAGTTTTCCACTCCAGGTTCCAAGGTCAACTGGAATAGCCTTGGCAATGCCTGCGATTGGTTTTACCGGTGAGTTGACAGCCTTTATCGTGCCTCCTCCACTGGTGATATTGAGGCTTAGCTTCTTGGCCTCGTCTATGGAGACAAAGTTATGAGTTGCCCCCGTATCTAGCATTGCACGGACAGCTTTGCCATTGATTGAGGCATTTACGAACATGAGCCCTTTCTTGGTGGAAGTTGACGGGGCACTGTTGCTCTTGAGTGCACCAAGCTGTCTGAGTGACCCCGTACCTGTCTCGTGTCCTCCGTCTTGGCTTTCTTCGTGTTGAGACATTATGGCATTAAGGGTTTTCCGCTTGGGGCAATCTTTCACCCAATGCGGTCCGTCACAAATGAAACAAGGAGACTTAGGCTTAGGGGCTTCGGACTTACCTCCGTTAGGCTTACGTCTGTCCGAGTTTAAAGACTTTCGTTGTGCCTCATCCTTGCGGCCTTGGTTCTTCTGCCCTGATCTATCTCCCTCACTTTTGCCTTGGGTGGCCTTCTTTTCCTTCGATTGGGTGGAGTAATCGGTGAGTGCTTCAGCTTCAGCAATAGCGGTGTTTAGGTCTTGCACGTTTCTCCTTTCTAGCTCTACCCTTGCCCAATCCTTCAGACCATCCATGAAGTAGAAGAGCGAATCTTTCTCAGACATGTCTTCGATTTCAAGAGAAAGGGTAGTGAACTCCTTGACGTAGTCCCTAATGCTACCCGTTTGCTTCAATCGACGAAGACGGCCTCGGGCCTCTTTTTTCGCATTTGTGGGACAGAATTGTCTTTTGAGTTCCTTCTTGAACTCCTCCCATGTATTGATGGGGTTGATGCCTTTGCCTATGTCGCCATGCTTACGTCTCCACCATAGTTGAGCGGCATCCCGAAGAAATGTGGGTGCGTTTGCGATCTTGGTAGCATCGTCACGAGCACCCTTGGCCTCAAAATATTGTTCAAGACCAAAAAGGAAGTTTTCGACCTCTGTGGCATTGCGAGTACCATGGTATGTTGCTGACTTGGGCACTTGAATGACACTCAATATGCTAGTGCTAGAGGTGGCAGTAAAGCCAACGGTTGGGCTGGTTTTGTGTGTAGCCCATTCAGTGCGAACATCGGACACTTCCGAGCGTATAACCCGCAACTCTTGTTCTACAAAGCTGCGGATGTTGCGGAATTCATTTGTGAGGTCCTCTTTGAGGCTCTTTTGGAACTCGTGGATGGTAGACTTTGTTGCTTGAGTGATTTCACCATAGTCCGTCTCCACGCAATCAAGACGGTAGGCAACGTCGCTCAAGGTAGACTCCATCCATGATACAGCTTCCTCCAAGCCAACAATCCGATTTTCCAAGGCATCCGTGGATGGACCCTTGGACTTACTCCGCTTGGCGTGGGGACGTTGCTCATCACGTCCACGCCCTTGCTCTTCTGCTCTAGCAGCAACTTCGCTGTCGGATGTCATTGCTTCACGAACTAGCTGTGGTTGCTTGACGAGGCTCTGATACCAATTGTCACGGGGTTAAAGTTTGTGCAGCTAACCCGTGCGGCACTTAGACAATTTTTGGGCGAGATTGTTAAGTAAGCCTTGCTTGATCACTCTCAAAGGCTAGAGAGACTAGAGAAGGACTAGAAGAGCTTTGTAGGAAAATAAGGCAAAGTGTATTGCTATGAGAAAGCTTTACAATGCTTTGAGTATTCTTGGCTTGGATACCTTACAAATGAGAGAGGCTACCTATTTATAGTGGTTCACCTCCTCAATGAATGTTCTAGACTACTCTAGGAGATTGAGTCTCCAGAATGTTCTACATGTATCTAGGTTTCTCTACAAGTAATCATAACCCTAGATATTTACAAGAGAGTTCTAGAATGTTACTAGAGTCTTCCAAGGATGACCTTGCTAAATGAGTGGAGAAGACTCTAGAATCTTCCAAGGGCTTGTGCCTAACTTTGGGCTTTGTTTGGGCTCCTTGGATCAAAATTGGGCGGGCCGTGACAAATGGCTCCCTTAATAAAACATAAGTAACTTTCACGACTTTTTTTTTTTCGTTTTTGCACTCTCAAATTTTAATTTCATCAGGACACAAAAAATCAAATAAAAAATGAATTTTGACATAAAAACAAATAGAATGAGTTTATTGATTCACAAGAAATGTATAGAGAATGTGGTAAATTAAATGGTTACTTTTTAAAAGTTCTTTTTATAAAAGCACTACTTTCAAACACTCATAATGGGTTAGTAGAATGGAATATGTGGTTCGCTGTATAGTTCCGTTCAAAGGGCTCTCGTAGCCACGTAGGTACTACCGATAAAACAAAAAGCCACACTAATTTCTTGTTTCTAAAGATCGTAGGGTTCAATGAAAGCTCGGTCTCGAACTCCAGTTTATTTATGAACTCGAAATCGAGATCCCATATTTTTAGGGGGGGTATGGTTTGATTCGATTTGATTTTAGGTCAAATCCAATTGAATCTAAAATACTTCGATTTATCTAAAATTGAACCCGTTTAAACATAATAAGAAGTGGAAACCGAATTGAATTGAATCTATTTTAATCGATTCGATTCGGTTCGATTCGATTCGGTTTTGGGTATAATGGACCGGTTATTTTAATGAGTTTTTTTGAATTTTTTTTAACATTAATGGGTTGTTGGATACTAATTTTAGACATTACAATAGCAAAAAAAACTCAAATCAGACCTAACTTAAATATATATATATATATATATATATATATATATATATAAAATAATCAGGTAAAAACATATTACCTTTAAATATATTAGGTTTTTTTTTACTTATATACTCGGTTTATTCGGTTCAATCCGGTTTTAAGAAAATCAAACCGGTTTGAACCGAATAAAAATTCGATTTTCAATTTTTAAACCGGTTTAAACCGAATTACCCTTACGAATCGAATCGAATACCCTTTTTTCGGTTCGATTTGATTCGAATCGGTTCGAATCGCAACTTAATGCCCACCCCTGCATATTTTACACAAAACACGCCCATACATATATTGATAAGTTACTATCACATAACCACATATATATTACATATAAGTGTTTTTCCAGATCAATGTGAGATGTATATTTTTTCCTACATAATAGGCACACATTGAGATCCAATTTCTCATCCATCCATTAATTATTTTGTAAGTATTTTGTAAGTTTGAATATACCATTTCGAAGCTCTCATGGATGAGATTTCGAATATACTTTGATCTACCATTTTCATGGAATCAATTATGCTCAAATAATACTTTTAAAACGTGTGTTCATTACAAAATTTCCAACATAAATAAAAAAGAAAAAAAAACTCAAAACTTTATGTTAAACCTCTCCACCGATGTCATATATATATATATTGAAAAAAATAAAATAACTGTTAGCTAGGGAGTATTGAAGAGGCAGGTCACTTGTAGGCTGTGTTTGTATCTATCAGGCTCTCTCTCCCTGCACCGCAGTACATTATTTATCCATACCGGCCTATAATTTTTTTATTTGATCTCTCTTTTTATATAAAGAATAATAAGATTATAATTTTTTTATTTGATATCTTTCTCTAATCTCTATGGAAAGAACTACGATATATAAATTTTCAAGTCAGTAATGATATAAATTCGTCAGTACGTTGAATGTGGACCATTAGATTTACATACTTTGACTCTAAGTATATACACTTGTCAAAACTTATTCATAATCAATGGTCCATATGTAACGTATTGATATAACTTATATCAGTACGTAATGTGTGGAATATATATAGTAAAATTGCATCCAACGGTTATGATTTGAAAAACTAATCAAGCGAAATTTCGAATGCTACACGCTAAAGAGTACAATTATTGCTTTATGCATTTCAATATTTCATTATCAATATATATAGCTAAATACAGAGTACATTTCTAATGCTACACGTTAGATTTGACGTCACTATGTCATGCAGCACGGAAATAAAATCCCAATACCTGCGTATGAACAAAATATATATGACTTAACAAGTTGCAATATATATGTATATATATAGCTAGATAAGAGATGTGTGGAAGAAGTGAAAAGTGAAGGTGATCAAGATATATATAGCTAGATAGAGATTGTGTGGAGGAAGTGAAGGTCAGATATGGGAAGAGGTGGCAGCCGTGGCGGTGGTGGTGGTGGCTGCGGCAGTGGTGGGGGTGGAAGAGAAGAGGCTGCTGATCCGCTGCAGCCGCTTTTCGAGACGAAGGAAGCAAAGGGTAGGGTTGCTTACAAGCTCTTTGCATGCACGATAATGGTGGGAATATGCTTGATATGGTTGTACAGGATAGTACAACTGATCCCAAGAGGTGGTGGAGATCATGATGATGATCAGGAAGGAAGATCATGGGCTTGGATTGGCATGTTCATGGCTGAACTCTGGTTCGGTTTCTACTGGATCATCACTCAGCCGGTTCGTTTAAACGTCCGTTATCGTTTGCCCTTTAAAGACAGACTCTCATCCAGGTTTTTTCTCTCCTTATTTTCTCTCTGCTTTCTCCGTTTTCGTGAAGGGTTATCCATTATTATATGCCTTTAATCATTTGAATATTGAAATCATAAATTTAAGTTAATATAGTTTCTGTTTCTAATTGGCTCTCTATGAGGTTTTATTTTTTATTTTTTTTTGGAACTATTATAAATTTGTGTCCGAGACATAATTTAAGCATGTTAATAAACTGAATGTGAGGGGTTACCGGTGAATCACCTCAAATCCTTTCTTTAATCGAACTCTCATTTTGAAAAAAAAATGATAATAGAATGAAAAGTACGTACAAAACCAATGCCTAAGTTCGTTAGTGTTGTGATTAATTAGTTCCATGAATTAAATATAGAACTTGTAGGGTCATCTCAATAAGAGGTAGGTTTGGCTTTGATATCATTTTTAAACACTGTTAATATGTAGAAAGCTTAATTAAAAAAAAAACATCTCCATTAGTGAGAACAAAAGTATTTAATTTGTAATATATATATATATATATAACAATAATGATTTTCTTCAATAGGTGATGAGCGATTTTGATATTAGTGTATTAGAAGTCTTGAATTTAGTTCTTAATTAATCATTCTTAAGTAAAATCTATGTTTATGTAATGATCATAATAATGTTTTTTAATCGATTGTCAATTGTTTCAAAATTTACAATTACCATAAAAAAGTTTGAATGTTTTTCAATATTTCTATTGGTTTTTTTTATAAAAAAACAATATATTAAAAATTATTTGAATGGTACAGTATATAATGATCATATATATTAATATATACCATTTTAAATAAAAAAGAAATTGGCCAAACTAAGTATTAATAAGATTAATTAAAGACATCTTTATCAAATTTGTCCATATTTTGACATTAATTAATTTTAAAAAAACTTATATTATCAAATAAAATTACAAGTTCCTTTAAAATGGGATTTTTTTTTAAATGGCCTAAATAAGTATCAATAAGATTATTAAAGATAGCTTTATCAAATTTTCCTTTTCCATATTTTCACATTAATTAATTGTACCAAACTCATTCTATCCAATAAAACATAAGTTCTTTTAAAAGATTGTCGGGACCTGACGAGATACAATTAGGGAGAGGGTTGCTCACACAAATCGGTGATGTGTACAATCATCTCTATTAAGAGGTGATGTGCATTTAAAAAATTGAAGAGAATATAAAAGAAAATAATGATTAATTACAATATATATATGACAATGAATTTTATTAGTTACCATTTAACCCAGTTTCACATTTAATAAAGTATCGTAAACTATCTTAGCTTATCTTATTGAATCTTTTTTTTTTTAAGAAAAATAAAACTTGTTGAAAAGCTAACTAATACTATGTTTATTTTTTTTTATTTTTTTCCAGATATGAAGACAAATTACCGGGAGTTGACATTTTCGTGTGCACAGCAGATCCAGTGATGGAGCCACCAACATTGGTGATCAACACTATTTTATCAGTCATGTCCTACAATTATCCCCCAGAGAAATTGAGTGTTTATCTCTCTGATGATGGTGGGTCAGAATTCACATTCTATGCTCTCCTTGAGGCCTCTAATTTTTCCAAGTATTGGATTCCTTTTTGCAAGAAATTCAATGTTGAACCAAGAAATCCAGAAGCGTATTTTGCTCAGGAAACATATCATGATCAAGAATGGTTAGCCATCAAGGTAAATAATCGGTGAACCGACCGAAAAAAAAAAAACATTCCTGATGAGTTATAGAAAGACCCTAGCAAAAGAAAAAAAAAACCTTGTGTTTATAAGAAATGAACTATACTGATTTTCTCTTATATAGATTAATAATGTTTATCGTTCTGTTATTTTTAAAGATAAAATACGAAGAAATGAAAAACCGGATCGAATCAGCCACTGCACAAGAAAGAATTTCCAGAGAAATTAGAGACCAATACAGAGGATTCTCAGAATGGAACGATAAAGTAACAAAGCAGAATCATCAGTCAATAGTGCAGGTATATATAACTATAATATTAATTTACCCTATATTAGGGGTCCCTTCTCTAGTTAGGTCGGATTTCAAAAATTTTTTTATGATTGATTTGATTAGAGAATTGTTATCCGGTACAAATTTTAGAAGATATATTTATTATCTATAATTTCATTGTTCTTAATGTACATTAATTTGTTTTTAAAAAATTGTTTTAGATTATAATTGATGGAAGAGACACAAAAGCTGTGGACAAAGAAGGATGTCAATTGCCAACTTTGGTGTACATGGCAAGAGAGAAGAGACCAAAAAGGCCTCATAATTTCAAAGCTGGAGCCATGAATTCATTGGTAACAAATAACAATACGGTTTATGCATGTATATTTTAACTTGTGTTGTAGCATGACTCGTAAATATTAATTGTGTATACGTATGTAGATAAGAGTATCGTCAGAGATAAGTAATGGATCGATCATCCTGAATGTGGACTGCGATATGTATGCTAACAATGCGGATTCCATTCGAGAAGCATTGTGTTTTTTCATGGATGAAAAGAGAGGACATGAAATTGCCTTTGTTCAACATCCACAAACTTTTAATAATATCACTCAAAATGATCTCTACGGCAACAATAATCTTGTCGTCAAGCAGGTATATTTTCTAAAATACAAAATTCACTCTTGCAAAAATCCAATTGTTTTTTGTTTTTCATTTTAAAAATTTATATCGAGTACTTTTGTTAAATCTTGATGATCATGAAGGTTGAGCTTGCCGGGATTGGTGGCTATGATGTGGCATTATATTGTGGCACTGGTTGTTTCCATAGAAGAGAAAGTCTTTCTGGTAGAGAATATTCCAAGGATTATAGAGGAAACAGAGACAAAGAAGCCAACAAGAATTTTGAAAAAAAAGTTCATGAATTGGAAGAGGTTTCAAAAGTTCTAGCCAACTGTAGTTATGAGACGGACACTCAATGGGGCAAAGAGGTCACTTTATACTCTAATATTTCTTATCAAATTTGTATAAAACTCACAAAACTTCTTTTAGGTTTGGCTGAAATACAGACAATTTTGATCGATTTTTATGCAAATAAAGGTCTTTCTTTGATCAGGATGATTATGAAAATATTCATACGGAATCTCAATTGATAGAGATGCAAAATGAGAAAACTATGCTTCTTGCATTGGCTTCAATTGAGATCCCGTACGGATATTTTTAGGACTGTCCTGACCAGAGAATTTTCGATAGGATAAGTCTCTAAAGAGTTTCGAAACGGTGCAAACCTGTCTGTATTTTAGCCAGGATAGGGGTGAAGTTTTTGAATTTTTCCCCTTAATTGATTTTTGTCATGAACATGCAGATGGGATTGGTATATGGTTGTGCAGTTGAAGATATTGTGACTGGATTGACCATCCAGTGCAAGGGATGGAAATCAATGTATTACAATCCAGAGAGAAATGCCTTTTTGGGTGTTGCTCCAACAACATTGGACACTGCTCTTGTTCAATTCAAGAGGTGGTCTGAGGGGATGTTTCAGATATTTTTCTCAAAGTATTGCCCCTTCATTTATGGTCATGGAAAGATCAAATTGGGTGCCCAAATGGGTTACTGTATTTATCTTTTGTGGGCTACACTTTCATTGCCCACACTTTATTACGTGATTGTTCCTCCTCTCTACTTGCTCCATGGCATCTCCTTGTTCCCAAAGGTATCTCACCCTCACTCTTATGACTCTTCAATTGATATATATGATACTATGAGCAATACTGCTCACCCGATCGAAATTAAGTGATTTGCAATTGTCATGTAGATCATTTAAACGATATAGTGAATCAATTGATAGTAATCAAACATCCATCTCATCAATGATACATATTTAAGTTAAAGATTCGGGCATAATGAAATGTTGTAGTACATGATTTGCTAGTTACAAATCATTTTTTAGGCCTAATTAGGAGTAGAAGAATTTGGCTCGAACTGTTTGATACCTCTTACTATGCATATTGAGTTTAATCAATATAGTTTAACTATTTCGAAAAATTTATTATTAACTAACGTTCAATTTATGTCACGTGGTACTTGATTAAATATGATAAATATATCATGCCATGTGATATAAATTGAGTGGAAAATGCATGATGTTTCTAGACTTATATTATTTTTTGGTACAATTCAATAAACATCGAGCTTACAAAGGGTTTTAATTATCTGTTAGGTATCAAGCATGTGGTTCATACCATTTGCATATGTGTTCATAGCCAATAGAGTCTACAGCCTCATTGAAGCCCTGAACTGTGGGAGCACAGTTAAAATATGGTGGAACTTACAGAGAATGTGGATGATCCGAAGAACAACCGCGTTTTTATTCGCATTTATGGATGTTATCATCAAGCAACTAGGGCTATCCCATACAGCATTTGTCCTAACTTCTAAAGTGGTAACAGAGGATGTATCAAATAGATATGAGCAAGAAATCATGGAGTTTGGAAGCTCATCTATCATGTTCACAATGCTTGGAAAATTTGCAATATTGAATCTTTTCTGCTTAGTTGGAGCAACATTTAAGAAGGTGGTTCTTCAGGATTTTGGAGCTTTGGAAAATTTGATTTCTCAGGTTTTTCTTTGTGGGATGATGATTTTGATCAATTTGCCCGTTTATGAAGCGATGTTCTTCAGGAAGGACAAGGGCTGCTTACCATTTTCTGTCATGTTCAAGTCCATTGTTTTAGCTTCATTGGCATGCCTTATAATGCCTATGATTTAGAGAAAGGTATAACTTCAAATTATGTAAATAATGATTTTAATTCTTCAATGTTTAATAATGATTAAGAGGGTTTTAATGTTAGGATGAGCTAATCAAGTACGTTAATTTAAATATATAAAATGTTTTATATAAAGTTGTCGAGATTAAACATTATATATACGGTTTAGATATGTTATATCTTATAAACAGGCTATGCATCCAAATATGTTGATAAATATACATGTTATAAATATGAAAGGTGAGTGTATAACATTAAATCAGAAGTGGGTGTAAAAACAAGAACTTGATAGTTAATTTGGAGTTATATATGTCGGGAGAAAATAAATGATCAGTAGTCCATGAGTTTTGATGTATCATTAATTTTTTAAACGTACATTTACTTTTACGATGTCCTAACTTTTAAAAATACATCAAATAGTTTTATTTGACCAAAAATTAAATAGTTAAAGGTAACATATTATATAAATTGATTATTTTATTCTTAACTTTGATTAAAGGATTTAAAAGTACAATTTTACCCTCTAATCTTTTAAAATTTTATGATTTAATTTTAACCTGTAATCCAATAATTATTTAACATGTGTCATCAATTTTTAAAAATTAAAAAAATTTAATAATAAAAAAAAAAAACTAGATTTTTTTAAGAGATAATTAAAAAAATAAATTTGGAGATATGTCGGATCTCCATGGATCCAGGTCGGATTTGAAACCCAGTACAAACATGAGGTGGAAGAATTAAGAGGAAGCATTCATTGTGAATAAGAACAGTGTTCATTAACAAAAGAGTAATAATAACAGTATTTTCACATAATACAAATTTATGCACAATCATGATTATCTTTTGAAAGATTCCCCCCCCACCACTTGTTAGATTACAAAACACCAAAAGCAAAACAAAATAAAAACAAAAAATGAAAAACCCGGTAAGCAAATCTCTCTAAGTTATTCATCATCATCCAAAAAGATATTCATCATTATCCAACAAAACGAAAAATCTAAAATCCAAGCAAATTTCACTGTGATATCCATCATCATCCAAGGAAAACAAGCCAGAAACTCGAGCGAGTGAGTGGTGTGGAGAGTGTCTTTGTAGACAGAGGACAGTGTCAGATCGTCGGAGTGATTCAGCTTGCAGTTGTGTAGGTGAAAAGCGAAAAGAGTAAGGGTGGAAGAGAGAGATTGAAGCCTGGATGTGTACCACTGATGATCTGAAATGGTGTACTGAATGTGGAGAAGGAGATTGAAAATTGTTTTCTTTTAAAGGTAATTATATATTAATTTCATTAAATTAAATTTTATTTTACCTATTTAAGTATTTAGTTTTTGTGCTAACAGGTGGTGATTTCTTTATTAAAAAAACAAAAATGTCTATGAAAATACGAAATTGGACTAACGGACGGACCTATTTGATAGATTTCTTAAAATTAAGGGACCATAAATACTATAAAAGCAAATACGTTAAAAATTTGATATGTCATCAAAACTTAGGGATAAATTAATAATACCCCTATATTTTAACCATATTTGAATATTTTTTTCTTCTGAGTAAATTTATATAAGATATATCTTGTGAGTATTGAAGTTGGACTGAATTACGGTTAGATTCTTTTCATTTGGTACCAGCTGTTTTGTCAAAAGAATATGCACCGAAACTCGTGGTAACATCGAAGACAATTTTATTTAATGCGTGTCATTTTCTCTGATAAAGTCCATGAATGTTGTTTTTCACGTTTTCATATCTCCCTTTCGTACTTAAAAACTTCAACAACCAAATTATCTCATGGTTTGGCTAATTCGATTCGTTCTATAATGTTCCAAGTTATATATTTGAAAATTTTCATTTGTAGGATTTTCAGTACATAATTCTCCATTACTACTGGTGTTTATTTGATTTCTACCGGTACCTATTAGCCGGATTACCACCGGCAGCAACCAACGATCCTGTACGAAAATCTTACAGCTGAAAATTTTCATATTTATATGATTTTTTACTGTGCTTTTGTTTGTCCCTACCTTAAGAGATCTAGAGACTAGTGGATGAGATTTTTTTTTTGGTCTATTCACTTTCATTATTACGAGTTCGAGTCCTGTGCTGTGCCCTCTTTAATTCCCAAATAAATTCTTAAAAAAAAAATCAGGTGTTAAAGCGATACATGCATTGTTGGCCTCATGAAGAACCATATATGAATGACCTTAATTACAACCATACACGAATCAATAGTTAAGTTAGGAAGCAATATAATGCCCCCCCACCCCCCATCTAATTAATAGCTTGCAACATGTTAGCTACAACCATACACGAATCAATAGTTAAGTTAATAGCTTGCAACATGTTAGCTTCGGATCATGATCCTCTTATTGTCTTGGTTTTATCTTGACTTTTCATAATCTAATCGCACTTAAACAAAATAATGATCACTTTTTTCTCTCTCATACAACTTAATGTTTTAATGACATTTGAACAAAAATCAAGGAAAAGTAAAGACCAAGGAGAGGATCTTGATCCGATAGCCTCATATTTACTTTCATCTTGGTTTGTAATCCAAGAGTAAAGGGTAGAGTTGCTCACAGGCTGTTTGTATTTATTTATATTCTCTATCATTCTCTTAAATTCTGATAATGTGAGGTAGGTACATATAACCCAAAAAATTTATACATATCAACAGACAACAGTAGTATTTAATCTCTAACAGGATATCTAGCTAGCATCTGAGCGCATATGCATACACATTGTATGTAGAGTACTGTGCAGTTGTGCTTTGTGGGGGAAGAAGTAGTGAAGGCAAATGGGTAGAAATCATGATCATGAGCCTCTTTTTGTGACTAAGGAGGGGAAAGTTAGGGTTGCTTACATGGTGTATGCAGCTACAATAGCTGTGGGAATATGCTTGATATGGTGGTACAGAATAGTACAATTCCCAAGGGATGGAGAAGAAGGAAGATCATGGGCTTGGATTGGCATGTTCATGGCTGAACTCTGGTTCGGTTTCTACTGGATCATCACTCAGTCTGTTCGTTGGAATGTTCTCTACAGTTTTCCCTTTAAAGACAGGCTCTCTCAGAGGTTTACTCTCTCTTTCTCTCCCTTTGACATTATAATATAAATTATCAGGTGTGGATCGTTTGTATATATGCATTTTTTTTTATTTAATCCAAATCAATATAAGCCCAAGCAGACCTCTCCTTCTGACGTTGTAATATAAATTATCGGATGCAGACTGTCTGTATATTATTTTTTTCATGACGAACATTATAAGCTCACCTACATTGAGAGCACCTTGCATTTTATTTTTTGAAAATTGCGAAATACATATATAAGTGATTAATTACTTCGAATTGTTAGATGATTAACTATGTATAATAACAATTTTTCTTTGCATATATTACAGATATGATCAAGACAAGTTACCAAATGTAGACATCTTCGTGTGCACAGCAGATCCAGTGATAGAGCCACCAACAATGGTGATTAACACCATTTTATCAGCCATGTCCTACAATTATCCTCCAGATAAACTAAGTGTTTATCTCTCTGATGATGGTGGGTCAGAATTCACATTCTATGCCCTCCTTGAGGCCTCTAATTTTTCCAAGTATTGGATTCCCTTCTGCAAGAAATTCAATGTTGAGCAAAGAAATCCTGAAGCCTATTTTGCTCATGTAATCAATGACAACGCTGATCTCTCTCAAGAATTGTTTGATATCAAGGTATCTATTTATATTCCAAGGAAGAACTAGCTATATTAATTGTTATTTAATTAATTTGTTTTCGAGTGATCCGAGTTTTTACGTGAACATATTTAATATTTGTGAAGTTTACTTGAATTTTAAACCAATTTCGTCATGCAAATATTTAGAAAAAATACGAGGATATGAAAAATCGGATCGAACAAGCAATTAAACAGGGAAGAATTTCGAAAGAAATAAGAGATGAACACAAAAGATTTTCAGAATGGAATGATGAAGTAACAAAGCAGAATCATCAGTCCATTGTGCAGGTAAATATATAATATATAGTACGTGATCTAGGTAGATCTAACTACGACACTAAAAACAAAATATATTATGTTATTGATAAGGTTGTCGGTGAACGGAATCAGCAGGTGCATTGAGAAATCCCAACTAGACTTGTCGTCGGTTCACCAACCCGGTAAAAACCGGAAACAGAGCCGGTTTTTTCGATTCGGGTTCAGGAACCGAGCATATATATATATATATTAAATTTTTTTATCAAAAATTAATACTTTATTTATAAGAATAAAATGTTTAAAAGAGTATGGATATTGTAGAGTATTTGGTCATGGTCCATAACCTTTGTCCAAGTAGATATAATTTCTTTTACATTATTCTCCATTTTATATAGATTATGTCACTCTTCACTTCTCTTATTTATTCGACGTGAAATGTGAGATTGAATATACCATGATTATAAACAATCACTCTATGAACAAGATTAAAGAAAAATAATATGTGAATGAGATTTGATGAATTATTAATATATATATATATATATATATATATATTAATAATATTTTTTTTAAATGATACATATTATTGCATTCAAATACCACAGAATATAGAAGATTAGGAAAAGTATATACAGAGATGTGATGTGATTTAATCTAAAATTAGATGATTCCTTTTAAAAAAATGATCCTTTTTTTTCTTTATTAACAATATTCCCTTTATTTACATCCAATAATATGTTAAAAAAGTTTTTAAATGGAAATTCATTATGTTATATCAATGAATGTTAATGAAAATTTAATCACAGATCCCATATCAAATAAATAAGAAAAGTGGAGAGAGACCCAACCTATATAAAAAGGAGGAAAATGTAAAGGAAAATATATTTACTTAGACAAAGATTATGAGCCATAATCAATACTTACAATATCCCTTCTAACATTTTTTATTTTTTATATAAATAAAATGTTATTTTTTGAAAAGAAAAAAAAAGAACCGATCTGTCGGAATTGGAACCAAAACCTCTCTTAGAAGGTTCCGACGTCATGTCTAATCCCAGCTAAGCTTATATGTATTGTTTGTTTTATTAATCTATATTTTATTATGGATGTTTAGATTATTATTGATGGAAAGGACAACATAAATGCTGTAGACAAAGAAGGATGTCAGTTGCCAACATTGGTGTATATGGCAAGAGAGAAGAGACCAGGATGGCCTCATAACTTCAAAGCTGGAGCCATTAATGCACTGGTAATATCCAAGTAAAATCACCTTAATTTCTGATTTGTGTGTGGATCCACATAACTTGATTTCTAATGGATTTTAGTAAAATTATAAACATAAATCAGGAATTGAGTTTCATTTCCTCCTGATTAGTAAATGAACTCCTAACTATCCAGTAACATCATCGAAATTGTACAATTATCCGTGCAGATTAGAGTATCATCAGAAATAAGCGATGGATCCATCATTCTCAAATTGGACTGTGACATGTACTCAAATAATGCAGATGCAATAAGGGAGGCCCTTTGTTTCTTCATGGATGAAAAGAGAGGCCATGAATTTGCTTTTGTGCAACATCCACATTGGTTTTACAATATCACCAAAAATGATATCTATTCCTATTATAATCATGTGCTGCACAAGGTAAAAAAAATGATCTCTATTCCTATTCTTAGTGATCCATATATACATAGTACTGAGTTCTACTGAATCTTCTTGATGATCATGAAGCTTGAACTTGCCGGCATTAATGGCTATGATGCAGCCCTGTACTGTGGCACTGGTTGCTTCCATAGAAGGGAAAGTCTCTGTGGAAAAAAATATTCCAAGGATTACAGAGGAGACAGAGACATAAAGACCAAAAAGAATGATCAAAGAAGTGTTCATGAACTTGAAGAGGCCTCAAAAGTTCTTGCTAATTGTAGTTATGAGAAGAATACTCAATGGGGCAAAGAGGTCTCTCTTCCTCTTCTTCTTTTTCTTCTTTTTAAATTCAGGAATTCTTCGTAAGATTTGATTAAAATACCGACAAATCATATTGGGATTTTTTTTTGTTCCGCATACTTCTATGGAGGTTTCCAACAAATTACGAGAGATTTTACGGTAGCCTGATAAGATTTCTGATCAAGATTCATCATGAACATGCAGATGGGATTGGTATATGGTTGTGCAGTTGAAGACATTGTGACTGGCCTGACCATCCATTGCAGGGGATGGAAATCAATGTATTACAATCCAGAGAGAAATGCCTTCTTGGGTGTTGCTCCGATAACGCTAGACATTGCTCTTGTTCAACAAAAGAGGTGGGCTGAAGGGTTGTTTCAGATATTTTTCTCAAAGTATTGCCCCTTCATTTATGGCCATGGAAAGATCAAATTGGGTGCCCAAATGGGTTACTGTCTCATTCTTTTATGGGCTCCCATGTCATTGCCTACACTCTATTATGTTATTGTTCCTCCTCTTTGCTTGCTCCATGGCATTTCCTTGTTCCCTAAGGTATCTATCATACACTCAAACCTCATTGCTCTTAAAGTGCTTTAATTTGTTTTTTCTGCATGTTTATTCGTTGTCTTATCATATGCATTTTACTAGTACGTGTGTAAGGAGTTTCTCGCCATTATTATGAGTAGATATCTCCTAATCGGTACTATAATAGGTATCCAAACTGTATATATAGTGTTTGATTTCGATAAACTCATATAAAAATTTAATTTATTCATTGTCAGAATTTATAATAATACTTAAAAAATAAAACACTAGAGGTGTCGAATGGCCAGATGTTTGAGGTGAGTAATAATTCAACCCAACCCAACATTTTACCCCCACATCACCAACCCCATTCCACATACATACTCCAATTAAACTAAATACTGTCCAAAATAATGAGGAATACTTTGATCCCTTGTTAGCTTCTTTTTTTTCCCTCCACCCTTATTGATGTGGGTGTAACTGTCAAAAATTTATCACCGGACTTACTTGTTTGACAACTCAAATTATTTTGTTATTATGTATAATAAAATTGGTTTCAAATTTATGATCAGTAGATATATTTTAGAGGAAATTACGAGAGATAAAAAAAATGGTTTATTATTTTTAGTCATAAATTTATATTTTATTAAATTTATTACTTTTATCTATGAATAGACAAGATTGTCCTTCATTTTGTCTTTACTTTAATCACTAAAAATTTGGAAATCAACTAGTATGTAATTTGAAAATCGTTGATATGTAAATTGAAAGTCAATTGTCATGTAATTTAAAACTTAACTAATATGTAATTTGAAAAATCAACTTACATATAACTTGGAATCAAATAGCATGTAACCTAGTTATCTGTTAGGTGAAGTAAAAACTTAGGGGTAATTTTATCCAAAAGTAGTTAAAAATGATAAAAACAATAAAATATAAATTGATGGCTAAAACCGATAAACCAATAATTTTTTTGGCTCTTTATGAATTCATCCCAATATTTATATTTACACATTACTAATTTAGTTGCTTTTTAATTATGTCTAGGCATCAAGCCTATGGTTCATACCCTTTGCATATGTGTTCATTGCCAAGAATGTCTACAGCTTCTTTGAGGCCCTAAGCTATGGCAGCACCCCAAAAATCTGGTGGAATTCACAGAGAATGCAGATAATCAAAAGGACTACCGCATTCTTTTTCGCGTTCATCGACGTGATAATCAAGCAACTGGGACTATCTGAGACAGCATTTGCCATAACAGCCAAGGTTGTGACAGAGGATGTGTCAAAAAGATATGAGCAAGAGATCATGGAGTTCGGAAGCTCATCTGTTATGTTCACAATTCTTGGAACACTTGCAATGCTGAATCTTTTCTGCTTAGTTGGAGCAACATTGAAGATGGTTCTTCAAGATTTTGGAGCTCTGGAAAATTTGATCTCTCAGGTTTTTCTTTGTGGGATGATGGTCTTGATCAATTTACCTATTAATGAAGCTATGTTCTTCAGGAAGGACAATGGCTGCTTGCCATTTACTGTCATGTTAAAGTCCATTGTTTTAGCTTCATTGGCATGCCTTATAATGCCTTAAAATTTTATAAAGATGTAATAATTTCTATGGTGATTTGATTTCTCAATTCTTGACCAAGTTCAATTTTATATGGTGCGTTTTATAGAGCTCAGCATTTTCCATTTCCATCCTAACTTTTAATGATCTAATGATGCATAAGCATTATTATAAATGGGTGGTTGGGATGTGATTGCTTATTATTATTTTATCAACAACTAAATACATATTTCAGAAAATGTGATGAAGAGAAAAGTTAAAGTTCGCTCAATGGTAATGGTGTAAACATGGGGTGTAAATATGGGCCGGCCCGCTCAGTCTGCCAATTAAGGCAGGCCGTGCCTAGCACAGCCCGCCTGGGGGGCATGCTGTGCCAGGCACGACCCACATTGATGGACCGTGTCGGGCCTCTGATCAAGGCAAGCCGGCACAGCGTGCCATGCCCAACCGTCAGCACGGTGGGCTGGCACAGTGGGCCCATATATATATAATAAAAAACTTAAAAAAACATTTTATTTATAAAAAAAATAAAAATTAAAGATGAATGATATTGAAGAGTATTGAACCATGATTCATAACCCTTGTTTAGATAAATATGTTTTCATTTATCTTTCCTTCATTTTTATATTGATTAGACATCTATTCAATAATCTTATTTATCAGATGTGAGATATGATATTAAATACAACTATGATTATAAACAATTACTATAACCAAGATTAGATAAGAATACTATGTGAATGATATATAATGATTATATATATACGATTTTTGTTCATAGATGGAAAAAATGAAAATTATTGTATAATAATATAATATCAACAGATGGTTTATTTGATTTTTTTTAACAAAACCATTATTTAATTTGAATAGACCTCCCAACTCTCTTTATGTTTTCCATATTTAGATTAAAAAATGGATTCAAGAGAATATCATTATGTTATATACTTGTATCAATGAATGGAAATGGAAATTCAATCCCAAATCCCACATCCCATATCGGATAAATAAGAGGAATGAATAGAGATATAACCTATATATAAATGAGGAAAAAATAAAAGAAAACATATTTACTTGGACAATGGTTATGGGTTACATCCTAATACTCTACGATGTCCATAGTCTATGATATTATTAATAAATTTTATATTTAAAAAAAAAGTTAAAGTGGGCCGGCCTGTTTGGCCCGCCTAGCCGACACCAGGCTATAATATCCCAAAAAAATAAAAAAATGTGTCAAACTGTCCTCAATTAGTTGGTTCAAATTATTATGAATTTGGGTTCAACTTAATTTCTATAAGGTTTGATGCCCAAAATATAGTGTTGTGGAGATTATAATTGTGACAAGAGAAGTAATGTTTTTGGGCTGAATCCAAATCAATTAGTATTTGGGTTTATCATTATTTTAAATGTTAAGGTCTAAGTCTGTTTAAGTTGCTAATCGACATAAACTGAATTTAGTGTAATTCAAGAGATTATAATGCCCTATGCATTCGATGAGTTGAAAGGAGGAAAAGAAATAATAAAAAAAAGGATGGAACAATCAAACGAATGGAGGGAGAGAGTTGTGTTGGGATTTTTGAGTTACTGTCCATATTTCTTCTGGTGGCATTTCAGAGGTCAATTTGTGGTCCGATTGAGCTCGAATTTTGTCAGCATGTTTTACTCTGATAGTTCTTGATTTTGGCGGTGGAGATGTAAATTGGAGTTCCCTATGAAGAGATCTAAGGCTCCGAACAGAGCTGGACAGAAACATAAGACGAACAATAGTTTGAAGATATTGGTGCTAAGTAAGTTGTTCTATCCTTCCCATGTCAATGATATCTTAGATATGTTAGACTAGTTTTTATGAATCATTTATGATAATAGACACATATAGGATTGATTTATATTGATTCCATAGTTCATGGTCCAGATCATGATTTTTTATAGAATTTTCGAATTAGCATAGAGGTTGCTGAAATCCTCTGTTTTACTAGACCAGCCACATTTCGTAAATCTGTTTTGGGTTGGTTATTAATGTTGGAAAATTATGAAAATTTACACAGATGTAGGCATATGATTATATTATCACTCTGCCAAATTTTCTGATCTTTAGATGTGTATAAATAGTTTTATAATTCATAGAGTAGACAGAGGTCGGATTTCCTTTTCTGCTGGATAGTTTCGGGAACCATGGAATATTGGTATTGTTGTATGATCTAATCACTCTGTATTGATCTGAAAATTTTAATGTCGATTACCCTATATGTCTATATTACATCTGCAAAGTTTCATAATTTATACATGAGTAGAAATATTTATATAAATTTCGGAGTGGACTGTGGTTGACTAAGATCTCTACTGGACAGATTTAGGATAAGCAAGAATATAATTAATTGTTTGGACATGCTATTTGTTAATATATTTGGGTATGGGTTAGAGACCCATTGTACATCCAAGTGGGCCAAGCCCAAGCCCATGCCTATGACATATATACAAAGCCCGAACACAAGCCCAATGAGCAGTTTTATGCTATATATATACATCAGTGTTAAAGACTGATTAAGAGATACATAACAAGACACACATAATAACGTGAATGTGTGTGTGGCTGTGTCTAAGCATTATATATGTGCATGGAAAATGCAAAGGCGTGTGTGTGTGTTGTGAAGTGCAAAGAACAACACAGAATGTATGTGTGCATGTGTTCAACAGAGAATACAAAATACAGAGTATATACAAGTTAGAGATGTGGAGAAAATCTGTAGAATTTTCTCCCATCTATAATCAAAGTGTGGGTAACATGCATTGTGATCAGAGGGGAATTTCCGATGCTGTGATCATCCTTCGACCGGTGATTCAGTTCCAGGTGTTCGATTCCGCTTCCGCTGGAATTTGGATTTTCGTATGGTGAACGGTAATGATCCGAATTCGTTTTGTTTATATCTAATATTATTTATATTGGTATCAGAGCATGATTGGAAATGTATTCTGGTAGAAATTCCATGTTTAGGAATTGTTATTCACGTTTTGAATACATCACAATTCAATAATGGCATAACACCACACACACTTGTTATTTTTCATTTGAAATGGCATGATTGTATACATATATATGTGATTATATGTTCTGGAGATTCTTGCCATGATTTAACTTCAAAATTAAGAGAATTTTGAAGAATTAAAAACGAAACCCATTTTTGCCATGTTTTGTTTATATCGAATATTATTTACATTGGTATCCGAGCTTGGTTGGGATTATATTCTGGTAGTAATGTCATGCTTAGGAATTGTCTTTCACGTTTTGATTGCTTCACAATTCAATAATGGCATAACATCACACGCTTGTTATTTTTCGTTTGAAATGGCATGATTGTATACATACATATATATATATATATATATATATATATATATATATATATATGTGTGTGTGTGTGTGTGTGTGTGTGTGTGTGTGTGATTATATGTTCTGGAGATTCTTGCCATGATTTAACTTCAAAATTAAGAGAATTTTGAAGAATTAAAAACGAAACCCGTGATTGTTATGTTGTTCAAATTTTATTGTCATTTTTTTGTTTCTCTAATATCATGGTACCATTAGATAGAGCCTTTCAATAGCTTTCCAACGATAGGTCATTTGCATAATTTGGTTAAGAAACGAGGGAGAAAAACGATTTCGAATATTTACGATTGAAATCAAAATCTGGAAACCTATTTTGTTCTTGAATGTGGGTGAAGAACATGAAGAACATGTTCCACTCACCTATGACCAGAGAGAGTGTTTCATCCCTAACCCAAAAGTCATAACTAAGGGCATAAATGGAATTAAAATTACATTTGGAGTCGGATGGTGGTAATCCCGTGAACGGGAAATTCATGGAAGACGGCGCGTGCTTCACACTCTCCGTTGGGGCGAGTGGGTGTTGGGCACAAAAGGTTTGAGTGGTTCTGGTGATGACATGTGGACTCACCAGAAGATAACATGTGGCGGTTCTTTTGTCTTTTGTGACAAGTGGCCCATGCTCACTTTGACACGTGGCGTCGATGTTTTTGAAAGAAATTGTTGACGGTTTTCGGCCACCAGGAAGTTTTCGGCTGTTTCAGACGTCCGGAACAGTTTCATGTGCCACATCATCATGCCACATCATCACCGACCTAACCGGTTCCGGTACTCCGGCCGACACGTTTTCCGGCGGGCGCTGATTTTCCCGGTGACATTTCTGATGACCGATGATTTTTCAGGTGATGTTTTCCGGTGACCAAAGGCGATTTTTCCGGCGATCATAAGTGGTTTTCCGACAACCGGTGGCGGTTTTCAGGGGGAAAAATATTTTTTAAAAAAGTTTCATTTATTTTATTTATTAATTTATTAATTCCATCGATGTGTTTCACTCCGATGGGAGCTGAATTAATGCCCTATAAATTTCGAATGGGATTTTTAATAAGACGGATTCAAGCACGAATCAAAGTGACAAATTTTTGTGGTGGATTCCACCGACGGTTTCTAGCATGATTTTCGGTGACGGTTTCTGGTTAAGGTTTCTGGCACGGTTTCTGGCACGGTTTCTGATGGCAGTCTCCGGTGTGGTTTCCGGTAACAGTTTCCGATGCGGATGTCAAAGATGGTTTTCGGTGGCATTTTCGGCCACCGTGGATTTTTCAAGTAGGACTTTTAGCACTGTTTTCTAACGGTCATGGAATTTTTCTGCGGAAAAAATTTAGCCACCGAAATTTAGCTTCAGTGGGAGCTATGTATATTGAAATGCCTTCGTTTAAAATTCTCCGTCTAATTAATTATACAATTGGGAAAAAAAAGTTTGATTAGAATCTACATTGGAAATGTACAAGGTTATTAAAAGACAAATTTTTCTAAATGAGTTAGAATTTTTTTAGAATAAATCTGCATTATCTCATATGTCTTAATGGAGAAGTGATTAACACTGAAAAATGTATGTTTACTAAGGGATAATATCATCATTTTACAATTCCAATATGATTAATTCTCCAATTTAGATAAAATTTCGTTCGTTCGCTTAAATAAATGTGTTGTGTTGTAATCAGTGTATTTTTCTTTATGTTTCATAGGTAATTCGATCAATTCAAAATCATGGAGAAGTCAGATGGCAAAACAAACATCGTTTTAAAGTTTAGAACGTCAAAAAACCTTAGGAAGACCACGAAGGGTATTTTCATAATTTTGACTATTCACTGTTCACCGTTGACTTTCACTGTTCACCGTTGACTTTCACTATTTACAGTTGACTTTTACTGTTCACTCACGGATGCATACTGTTCACTGTTTACTATTCACTTCACGGATGGGTTACTGTTCACTGATGACATGGCAAAATCTGGACGCTCTATTCTAAATTTATCGAATGGTCAATTTTCATCCGTATTTTGTATAAATAGGAGGCCTCTACTCCCTAATTTTGATGTTTTGAATCCAAATCTGATATTAGATTTTTGAAATTCTCATTCTTTTATTCTCAAATTCTCAGTTTAAATAAAATACTTATTTTCTAGTTAAATTATGTATGGCTAATTTTATATAGCTGGGGCCAAAGGTGATACTGTTGGTATGAAAAATATGATCCAATTTTGGTAAGTTTATTATTTTTATGCTTTCTCCCCTCTGATCTTTGTGGAGTTTTTGACTCACTGTAGATAGACAGATATTGTCTAGCACAGTGAGTACTTTTACCCATATGTATCAGAGAGTGGTTTATCCCCTCTAATCTTTGTGGAGTTTTTGACTCACTGTAGATATACATATATTGTCTAGCACAGTGAGTACTTTTACCCACATCTATTAGAGAGTGGTCAGTGGAGTGGAATACCATCCCAATTAATTTGCACTAAGTATTTATAATTGGATCATATTCGAATTACCAACAGTGGATCCCATAGCCCTAGTTTTAATTTTAATTGATTTACATTTTTATACAAGCTTATTAATTAATCTAGAAACTAATTCTAAAAGGACAAGTGAACAACCTCCATGTGGTTCGACCCGGTCTTACTGGTTAATTTATTACTTTGACACTCTTATACTTGAGAGTAGGAACACTTCTTTAGGACGTGTCAAGAAGATTTCATGAATCTTATTAATGACATAAATCCTCAGTCAATGACTCGTGCTTTTATGTGGAGAGATGCAATAAATAGTCTTTTAATGAAATTTCCTGAAGAGTTAATAGATCTATAAGGTTGGAAAAGCTAGAGTAAGGTACCACGATGTATTTTGGTCATATAGCGTGTGAACTAGAAATCGTAGAGAAACGTTACATTCTTGGGAATGTGAGGCGATCTACTACATCCGCAATGAATATTCATAGTGCTAGGCACATGAGTTATTGCACACGCGAAAGATGATCAAATATTTTGAGAAAATGACAATTAGATGAGTTGTGAAGACTCAGAGAATCTTTCTCAGTGATGATCGATATAAATGTGAAACATATAGAATGAATAGCATGCAAAGTCACGTATTCTGAGAAAATACTGTGGTTTTAATAAACCGTTCTATATTAAATAATTTTGGTTTATTTACTTTGTAGTAAAAATGGTTTGACCCATAAAATATTTTGTTGGGACTTGTGCATTATATTCTTCTGTTATTTATATGATCACTTGTTTTGGGAATTCTAAATTGTTGAGTACAATATTAGAATTAGAATTAGAATTTTGAGCAAAGTACTAAATTAATGATGATTAAATTTTTGGAAATGGATGGTAATTAGACGCTTTGACGACTTTTTCGATTCTGTTCCTTAAATTGTTTCATCATTTGTTCGGTCAGCGTTTGCAGCAAAATTAAAAGTATGTATTTTTGAAAATTAACATGCTTGCATAGTAGATTGTATGTCTCTACATAGATTACCAAAAAAAAAAGAAAAGATTATATATCTATAATATTGTGACCAATTTGATTGCGATAAACTAAGTCTTGTAATCTAGGAAATAGATACGAAAAAATTTAGTGTATTTTAAGAGTATAAAACTCTTGAGACTATAACATGAATCATGATTGAACTTCGACATAGTACTTATTGCTCGACATACAAGATGTGAAGGCTTATCAAGCCATAAGTTAAATTACTCACATCATGTTGTAGAGTAAGTTAAATAGTAATTCACATGTATGTTTTTACAAGTACAATATGATTTAAGTAAAGTGGTTTACCTTTCAGAGTTTTATCTTGAAGGGGAATTTTTAGTAGGATTTTGAGTACTAAAATTTAGTATGTACGGTATCAAGTTTTAGAGTACTTATAAGAAGCGCCAAAATTAGTGGCAGCCTCCAATAAGAATATAAAACATGATACACCGACTAAATGATCTGATCTCTTTTGATAGTTGGAATATATAAAATTAATATGACACGTTTCGATCGCGTCATTTTGGTAGTAGAAGATGAGCGCCTAAAGGCGGCTTAGGATTCTAGCCAATTTTATATGAAAGATTTCAACTTGTATAAAACTTTTAGTTTTGAGCATATTAGTGGAAATAGTTATTTACAAAAGGAGAAGAGAATATAGTCATAACCATTTAATCCTAGATCGGAATATGCAAGAAGTTTAGGGATAATGAATTGAGGAAGGACAAAACTAAAATAGCTTGTTGACGTTGTGACAAGCTGGGTCTTTTTCACTCATAAATGCGTTGAGTCGAAAAGAGTAAAACCCAAACTTAAGAATTTGTTAAGTTATGCTTAAGTTTCTGCTATGTATTTTCTTTTGAATCTCGTCTTTTGTGGACAGTAGATAAGCAAAGATATACCATCCAATAGGAAACTGTAAAGCATTCGTTAAGTAAAGTTAGATTATAAGAGACAAGATGTATATGTGTTAGAACAATTTTGGAGTTAAGTACCTACAAACTGAGTTTGCATGGTAGTCTAAATTTAGACTCCATGATGTTCTAATATACATTTGAGATCTAACTGGGTTTTAATGTCCGTGGTTATCCTCATTGATTCCGGTTATCATTAATGATCATGATGGTTATATGAATATTATTTTAGTAAATTATATTCATATGGTACTTGATAGTTTAATGGTTTTATGGAATTATACGTCAGTAGAAACGGTTGTAATTTTGTTTGTTTTTCAATCGTTACAATGGTAATGGTGCTGATATTTTGGCATGCTAGATTAAGTCATGTTGGACTAGATAAAATGAGTATATTAGTCAGGGAGGACTAATTGAACTTGTTCATCTTAAAGGTCATGCAAATTATCTAACAAGAAAAACAACTAGAAAACCATTTAATAAGGAACTATATCAAGAATTCAATTGCAACTAATTCATAATTACATTTGTGATTGAATGAGTGAAAGACTAGGTTGAAATTTCATATCTAGTTACATTCATTAGTATCTTTAGATGTCTCGGTCATATCTATTTGATCTCTCATAAATCGAAAGCATTGGATTGCATTCAGATAGTTTGGTTGAGGATCAAATTAGATGATTAACTTTTTTGAGTTTTAAAGAATAAACCGAGTACGTAAATATCTTTCTGAACAGTTCAAGGAATTGTTTAGTAAGAGATATAAAAAGATATTTATTTATTCCTAGGATTTCGCAACAAATTGTGTAGCGGAAATAAGGAATTAAATACTGTTGGAAATGGTTAAGTTTGTGATGGTGCATGTGAATTATTTAGTATCTTACTAGAAGATATGATAATTGCTACCTACTTTCTTAATCATGTTCCATTTAATCAAACACTTCTACACCATATGAATTCTTGACAGGTAGGTAGCATGGTCTGACTAATCTACAGCCCTAGGGGTATGCAGATTATGTTTATAATCCATCTTATAGAAATAAGAAATTGGATGCAATAAGAGAATTTGTATATTCATTTGATACTCTGTGCATTCCAAAAGATTAAATAAACGATGGTGTATAATTAGATAGAAGTGTGACTGAATTTGAATCACAAGATATCATTATTAGATAATGAATTTCTTAGTAGAAATGAATTTAATATAGATATCTAATTTTAGAATTAGATGATCTGTGTTAATGTGCGAGTGGCGGTAAATTAAAATTTAACTTGATCCTCCATCCCTAGTGGGAGTGGAATTCTAAATGGATCTTTCATCCCTAGAGATGTAGAAGTGGAAGTGGAAGTGGAAATCTACACCCTAGTGGGAGTAGAAATCCTCATGGATCTCTCATCCTTAGTGGGAGTGAAACAGCTGTTAAATCAGCCACTGTAATAATTTACCAACTCGTGGACATAATCACCAAATTATCCCATTTCATCTTTCGGAGATTGAAAGGGAATTTTTGATGATTACTTCACTTGACAGTGATGAGCCAAAGATTTTAGAATTGAGCTATCACTTATAACTACTAAGTGAATATATAAATGAAAGCAATGGAAGGGGAGATGGAGTATAGAAAAGTGATCATGTCCGGGATTTGATTCACTTACCGTCTGGTCATTAGACCGTTATGAACGTATGGATTCCATATATATCATATGTAAGGCGGAAAGTACTAATGAGAGGTATAAGGCGCTATTAATCGCTAATGAAGAAACTTATTCTCTAGAAGTAAAGTTTTCTTCTATGTGCCTTATTCTAGCACTAGTCACATATTTGAACCTGAAATTACATCAGATGGATGTAATGATTGTACTTCTCGATAGAGAACTAGAGGAAGAGATTTACATGGAGTTGCCTGTAAATTTTTCGTTTCAAAAGATCAAGAGCGCATAAGTGTTTGCTTGATTAATGTATGGTTTGAAACAATCCTCTAGAAAGTGGTATCTTTTATTTCATCAAGCTATAATGTCTTACAGATTATTGACGACTAAAGATAGCCATGGTAAGTACACTGAACAGGTTAAGGATAATTTTTATATTATCTATATATGTGGACTATATGTCTTGGCTAGAAATAATGAAGAGTTTGTAAAACCATAATGAAATGGTAATTCTCAAATTTCTTTAAGATTTTATATGAGCAATGTGGCTTATACATATTAGGAGTAATAGTTGATTCGAAATGAGCAATTATAGGCTCATAGATACTCCTATTGTGAAATTACAAACTCTTATCCACAATGTGTACACTGAAACTCCATAAGATAAAATTATTAATTACAAGTTCCTCATGTAAGTACCATACAGAGTCTCATGTACATTGTTATATGTACAAAGTCTATCATTAGTTACGTCGTAAGATTGGTGAGTGGGCACCAATATAATCCTTGATTACAGCATTGAGATGTTGTCAAGAGGATTATGACATACCTTGAAAGTACGACTAACTAATAAGTGTACATTGTGATATGTACAAGGCCCAATAAAAATTATGCTACAAGATTGGTAAATGTATATCAATATAATCCTAGATTGAGAGGATTATGATATAACTTTAATCGTAAGGGAATTTACCGTTAATGTTAGCATATTTACACATATAATGTAATAGAAATATGTCGTCAGGTTGAGACCAGCATTCTTACACGTGCGGTCGCCTCAGTTGCTGAGATAACAAGCTGGATGAGACACATATATATTAGAGAATATGTAATATATATTCTCGTGGAGCTAGTATATATGAATATGTCGCCTTGAATTTGTCAAGATGAGGTTCACAATAAATATACTAATATATTTTAGAACCGATCATGATAGACCCCACTATCATTGACACTTGATTCAAGCCAGATATGAGATCTTAATGTGGCGCTAGAGAGAGGCGAGCTTTTAAGAACTCAAGTTAGTCACAAGAGTTGTGACTAGACTAAGATCTGTACAGTGAATAATATAAAGACATATGTATTCTTATTTAGAATGAAATTCACTGTAACACGTGTTTCATACCACATGTGCTATTTGTGACCGATGTGGAAAATGAGAAAATGAATCTCTGCTTCCTCATTTTGTAAGTTCCATTGAAGTTTTACGTTAATTTCAAACAGTATCCTTATGACCATTCACTTTATCTTGAAGTGACAGGATAATGTTAGCACCTTTAGCGTGTTATTTCTATGGCTATAATAATTCAGCCTATGGGGCACGTCTAGGGTAGCAGTTGTTCTGGAGATAGAGATATAGAGATGAAATGGGAACATTTAATGTATTTTTATCTGACTTATGTATTCACCGGTCAACCAATTGTATTTGTTACAATTGTGAATACATGAAATGTGATAAAGTCAAGTATAACTTTTGAGGGATCAAGTATGCTTTAGACTGATAAAAATTATAAATTAAATCTAGGATACAATAATGAACAAAATTATCTCTTGTAAATAGAGAATTTACATTTGAGATTGTTAGCTCTTATATATATATATTGATTGTTCATAGGTCACATGATGCACTTACCTGTATGAACACTTTTGATAATGATAATAATACTTGTGTTTAAAATGTTTTAAAGGCTCATCTGTATATATCACATCTTACGCCATTTGGGGAGTGGCAGATGTTGATTAATAATGTTGCACCTATGATGGGCTTGTGGTAACTTAACTGTGTTGGTCTCACTTGTGCGAGTGGGAGATGTTAGTATATTTGGGTATGGGTTAGAGACCCATGCCTATGACATATATGCAAAGCCCAAACACAAACCCAATGAGCAGTTTTATGTTATATATATACAACAGTGTTAGAGACTGATTAAGAGATACATAACAAGACACACATAATAACGTGAATGTGTGTGTGGTTGTGTCTAAGCATTATATATGTGCATGGGAAATGCAAAAGTGTGTGTGTGTTGTGAAGTGCAAAGAACAACACAAAATGTATGTGTGCATGTGTTCAACAGAGAATTCAAAATACAGAGTATATACAAGTTAGAGATGTGGAGAAAATCTGTAGAATTTTCTCCCATCTATAATCAAAGTGTGGGTAACATGCATTGTGATCAGAGGGGACTTTCCGATGATGTGATCGTCCTCCGACCGGTGATTCAGTTACAGGTGTTCGATCCCGCTTCCGCTGGAATTTGGATTTCCGTATGGTAAACGGTAATGATCCGAATTCGTTTTGTTTATATCGAATATTATTTACACTATTGATCCTAGATTGAATAGAAAATTTTACTATAGTATTACCATAATGTCTAGACAATCCATGTTAAATTTCGTAATATTTGGAGCTGTAGAGAAATTATTAAAAATCGAAGATCAGAGGATGGTCAGTTGTATTAGCTGGAAACTTGATTTCTAAGTGTAGTTCTATATATGTGAAGCTTATGTTGATTTACCTTACTGCGGTGATAAGGTTATGATAGTAAATCAATTTGTAAATTGATAGGTTTGAGTGATGCTTGAGCTTCTAGAACTAGAGCCGATTCGTTCGTATTCGAGGTAAGTAAACTCATCCATAATGTATTATGTTTTTCCAAAATGTTTATAATATGTAACAAGCTCTTTCATGTTTCAAGTGTTTATATGGCATATTTATGTTTCAAATTATCGAACTATTGTTTCTAATATCACTATCATTTTATACTCTATCGTATTTTGTTAAGGATTTCACCGATTTTAAGTAAGGTTGCTTTTATAAGTATTTGGTATTAATGACTTTGAACTAAATTCCTTACTTACATATTTGGAATACAATTTGACTATTGTTATTTATACTAAAATGGTTCTACTGAGAATTCTATTGTTATCTATATCGAGTACCGACATGCTATTGATTTCAAATGTATATGAAATTGTAAAACCGTTTTGGCTCATTGTTCCGTAGTTACCGTTATTGTTATTGGCTCAGCTGAGATATTGTGTGCACACATACTGTTGCGTCACTCAGATAATTGTGACATACTGTTATTGTCGCGTCACACGAGTAATTGTGATATACTGTTATTGCCGTGTCACACGGGTACTTGTGACACTACGAGACATGAGCTTACCGATTTCCAAAACTAATTAATGCATACTGTTTATAATATAAAATAGTTCACTTACCGTTTTATAAAGTGAAAGACCTGTACCGTTTACTTCCATAAAATTATAGTGTTTTACTATTTTAAATTAGGATTGTTAGATAATCATTTGATTTAATATTGTATATCATCTTTGATGAAATGATTTATGATTTAAGAATATCATTGAAGATGTTTTGAAATATTGCTTCAACTGTTTTAATGACATTAAGTACATATATTGCATTAAAATGTTAATTTATGTTTTATAATGCGTTTTATTGTTTAAATTCCTTAGAATGTTTATTATCAAGATTTTAAAGGTAAAGGTTTTACAAAGGCCATTTTATTTTTACGTGTTATGCATGAATTTACTTACAGAGTTGACGGCTCACCCCTCGTCACCACCATTTTACAGATTGAGTTTTTAGTCGTAGAAGTGATGGAGATTACATTATCATATTGGAGATATGTATCGTCGGAAGAATTAAATTCTTTGTGTGTATGTATTTTAAGTGTCTGGTATTAGTTAATATTGTGATTAAGTTAGACTCTAGAGATTTTAGTGAAATGAATGGTATCAGATATACATGTTGAAATTTGTGGATACATTATTGATGATATAAGTTGTGACTATTGTATATTAAGATTTTTGTAAGGTTCGAATCACGTAGCATCTCAATCCGTTGGGTCCCGAATTTGGGGGTGTTACACTGGCCGGCACGGCAAGGCACGGCCCGTTGGCACGGTCTGCCATGGTCGTGCCCACGAGCCGTGTCGGGCCCCTGTTTTTCCAAAACGGGTCGGGCTTGGCACGCCACACCCACGGCCTGTTGGGCCTGTTTTCCAATACAGGCCCGACAGGCCGTGCCAAAACAGGCCGGGCCGACCCAATGTTACACCATTACTCAATGGGACCCCTGCTCAATGGTAAACCCCCTTACACCTATATCTATCAGGTTGTGGGTTCGAGTAATACTCCCTCCCCCATCTCATTGCAATAGTAAAAAAATAGGTGAGATGATGGGAGGATGTACAATTTGGTATCACCATGCTTTTTTACTTCATATATCTAACCAGCTAACCTGGATACTTAACAAGACTCTGAAAAACACAACTTATTATTGGTAAGAAATGTGTTGGACTAGCTGAAATCAAACGGTATATGTGCGGATCGGATGTTTACTCCCACAATATTATGGAGTAAACTCCTTACACTTGATTGTAAAATAATTTATCGTTAGATATAAATAAGGTATAACTAGAGTGAGTCAGTGAATGACACAATTATTGATTTGCATAAATACTAATAGGCTGCCGGAATTACTACAAGAAAAAAGGACAATAGCAACAAATCAAAATTATCATAAAAACATTTAATTCGTCACAAAAAATATGTGGCAACAAAAAACATTTGCCACGTATTTCGTTACGTTAGGTCGAGCAAATGCACAATTTTTATATATAACTTATATGAATTGTTAGAAATAAACAAAATACATGATAGATAAATTTAAATTTATTCTACTAATAAAAAATCTAATTTCTATGTTAGACATATATTCAAAAATATTTATTGGATTGTAAAATTGGGTTTTTTTTTTCCGTTTCTAGATTTTTTTTTATTTTTCTATAAAATTGGGTTTTCTTTTTTCCGTTTCTAGATTTTTTTTTTATTTGTCCCTAGAATATATCTTTAACGATAAAATATTGTTTACGTGGCAAGAACACATGTTGTATATATGTAGTAACGAAATTTATATATTGTTTTAATAACTGATATAAGTAGTAACGAAATTTATATTTCCTCACTAAAAATATTTTCTAACGATGAATAATTTATTGTTGCTAAAGACTTGTTATTATACGGTAACGAAATATATGTATTGTCATAAGAACAGATATATATATGTAGTAAGGAAATTTACATTTCATTATTAAAAACATTTTCTAACGATAAATATTTAATTATCCCTAAAGATATTATCGCTGTATTCTCTAGTTAATTTTCGTGACTAAAAATACACTTTATAAATTTTCGTGACTAAAAATACACTTTAATAATAAAGATTAGATTGTTGTTAAAATTAATTTTCGTTACTAGAGAATACACTTTAATAATAAAGATTAGATTGTTGTTGCGATTGTTATTGATAGGGATTTGATATCGCATAAAACAGTTAAAAATTCATTCACCAACCCACCAATTTTGAAGATCGATTAAAGAAAACATAACAAAAAAAACATTTGGTCTCTTGTGACCTTTGCTGCGCCATCCAATTAGAAATTTTATAAAAGCAAAATAAGAGTTCCCCTAACATTTTTGACTTTTTAACCCAAAAAACATTTAAAAAAATCATAAAAATATTGACTTCAATCTCTTCGCCATCTGATAATTTCATGCAACGAGAAAAAATTACATGGATGATCTTACCGTCTCAATATAATCAAGTCATATAACATAATTTACAACGGAAATATAAATTTCAAAACTTCAATTTGTCACAATTATACGGTCCTACAAGCACAATTTGTCAATTTGTCACTTTCACTTCTGACTTCTGACTTCTGAGGATTACTTATTTAAAACAATTATTCACAACAAGACAACAAGTAATTCATCTAATTAAAATATTACAACAACTCCAACTTGCATTCAAAATATGCTTGCCTTGTTCTTCAAAAAAGTATTATTATATATCAACAATGATGCGTTGAATATGATCTAAACTTTACAATATATATATATATATTGACATTTGAGGACAACACAACATTTAATTTTGAGACAAAGAAACCCAGATAGGGAAACAAAGGCAAGCACACACAAAAAAAAAAATGAAGGGAAAAGAGGGTAGTAATCACGTGCCATTGTTTGAGACAAGAAAAGGCAAGGGAAGAGTTGTGCATAGGCTCTTTGCAGTGTCTGTTTTTGTGGGTATATGTTTGATTTGGGCCTATAGAGTGATTCAGATACCAAGTAGAAATGAAAATGGGAGGTGGGTCTGGTTTGGTTTGCTTGCAGCTGAGCTCTGGTTTGGTCTCTACTGGATCCTAACTCAAGCCCTCAGATGGAACCAAGTCTATAGGTCCACCTTCAAAGACAGGCTCTCTCAAAGGTTTGATTTTTTCTTTTTCTTTTTCTTTTTCTTTTTGATTTTATTGTCTCTTTTTGTGTATGTGAATGCATTTTCATGGAGTTAATTCAATTTTCAATGTAATTATTTATAGGTATGAGAAGGAGCTGCCTGGAGTGGACGTATTTGTGTGCACAGCAGACCCTCAAATAGAGCCACCAATAATGGTGATCAACACTGTTTTATCAGTGATGTCATATGATTATCCAACAGAGAAGTTAAGTGTTTATCTCTCTGATGATGCTGGTTCTGACCTCACTTTCTATGCTCTCATGGAGGCCTCTCACTTCAGTAAACACTGGATTCCATTTTGTAAGAAATTCAATGTAGAACCTAGATCCCCTGCCGCTTATTTCAGTTCAATTTCTGATGATTCTCATGGTGATGATGATAATCATAGTCTGTCCAAAGATCATGCTGCTGTCAAGGTAATAGGTTTAACTTTCATTATTATGCTTTTCATGTTCAAGTTGATATATAGAAGAATTTCCAATTTCTAGAAGTTTGCTACATTTTGTTTAAAGAGGTTATGAATGAAGTTTTCTTCGAAACGATAAAACTTTTCTGTATTTTAGTAAAACCTGAAACGAATGTTAAAATGAAATTTCAATACTTGTTTGTAAAGTCTAGTCTGTTCATGACAAGAGGCTCTTGCGTGTACTGTAGAAATTATATGAAGAAATGGAGAGCAGAATCCAAGCTGCAACCAGACATGGTAGAATCTCTGAAGAAATAAAAATGAAACACAAGGGGTTTTCTCAGTGGGATTCATACTCATCTAGACATGACCATGACACCATTCTTCAAGTAAAATCTTCTTGGCCTTACAACGACTGCATTTCGGTTCTCTTTGTTTAGCTGAATTTGATGTTGTCTTCAAGTTGTTTCATATTTGGAAAAAAATTGGTTTTTGTTATTGTTTTCCAGATATTGATAGATGGAAAAGATCCGCTTGCCATTGATATTGAAGGCTGTGCTTTGCCAACTTTGGTGTATTTGGCTAGGGAGAAGAGACCTCAACATCCACACAAATTCAAAGCAGGGGCTATGAATTCGTTGGTAATTTACGAATCTACGTAAATCGTTTGAAGTATCGTTTTTGTTTCATTTTTTAGTAAATTACCTGTCTGATGTATCCATGAGCAGATACGGGTGTCATCGAAGATCAGCAATGGACCGGTAATTCTTAACGTAGACTGTGATATGTACTCGAACAATCCACAGTCTGTGAGAGATGCTCTCTGCTTCTTCATGGATGAAGAAAAGGGCCACGAGATTGCTTTTGTGCAGTACCCTCAGAATTTTGGTAATGTCACCACAAATGAGATATACGGTGGCTCTTTACGAGTAATTAGAGATGTAAGTACGTAGATAGATATTTATGAATGAATGATGGATGCCATTTTGATTTGTTTGTTTTATCCGTTAGCTAATTGTTCGTTGTTTTTGGCAATGAAGGTTGAATTTCATGGTTTGGATGGTTATGGAGGCCCTCTATATATTGGAACCGGCTGCTTTCACAGAAGAGAGTCTCTACTAGGCAGGGAATTTAGTAAGGAAAACAAAATTGTATTAAAGAGTGAAAATGTTACAAAAAGAGAAGAAAATGTACAGGAATTTGAAGAAAAATTGAATTCCCTTGCAAATTGTAGTTATGAGAAGGACACTCAATGGGGAAAGGAGGTCAGTCTCTACATTTGTTCATTTACGCATCACGTATCATGTCTAACTAGTATAAATGTATCCTTGATTACAGATGGGTTTGAAATACGGATGTTCCGTTGAAGATGTGATAACGGGGCTATCGATTCAATGCAAGGGATGGAAATCGGTGTATTTCAATTCGGGAAGGACAGGATTCTTAGGTGTGGCGACAACCACGTTGCCTCAGACACTTGTGCAGCACAAGAGATGGTCTGAGGGTGATTTTCAGATTTTTCTCTCTAAGTACAGTCCTGCTTGGTATGCAAATGGAAGGATCAGCTTTGGCCTTCAATTGGGATATTGCTGCTACTGTCTCTGGGCTCCTAATTGCCTTGCAACGCTATTTTACTCTATCGTCCCTTCACTTTATCTCTTCCATGGCATTCCCTTGTTTCCTCAGGTACGTATCTCTCGAATGTTCGTGTAATCAGTGTATGCAATCACGAAACTTTAGTCTCTCAAATGTTTGTGACTGACTGATTTTAATTTCTTTGAATGGTCAGTGCACAAGTCTATGGTTTGCACCATTTGTATATGTAATGTTTGCCAAGTACACATACAGCCTAGCAGAATTCCTTTCTTCCGGTGGGACAATCCGCGGTTGGTGGAACGATCAACGAATATGGCTATACAAACGAACGAGCTCATACCTCTTTGCCTTCGTCGACACCCTTCTGAATTTGTTAGGATTCTCTGAATCAGCATTCGTGATCAGCGTCAAAGTGTCTGACCAAGACGTGTCAGAGAGGTACGAGAAGGAGATGATGGAGTTCGGAGACTCCTCTTCAATGTTCACCATACTAGCAACGCTTGCATTCCTCAATCTGTTCAGCTTGATTGGCACGATATTGAAGAAAGTAGTAGCCACAGACGGGGCCATTGACGCAATGTTGTTGCAAATTCTTCTGTGTGGCATCTTGGTTCTCATCAACTGGCCTATGTATCAAGGCATTTTCTTCAGGAAAGACAATGGAAAAATGCCAGGCTCTTTGACTGTTAAATCACTTGTATTTGCTCTCTCTGTTTGTACATGTTTTACATTCTTGTATTGAGTTTTTTTTTAATCTTGAAATATCTTGTATTAAGTTGTCATCTTTTCTTTCTTGTATACAAACATTTGTGAGTCATAAAAAATATGTAACTAGACTGAAGAACAAGTGTTTTAAAGTCGGTAATACTACAAGAGCCCTCCAAACGAACAGTATGCCTGGACAAACAAGCAGCACCTTCAACCAAAACCGCACAAAAACAGAGCAACAGCTCCTTGTGCATCATTGATGAAGAAGAACAAGTATTCTCATTATCATCCAACAAACACCACAATTTCTCACAAGATTTAATTTCAAGCCTTTTCAGAGTTAGAGAACCACAATCCGCAATTCTCAATTCTTCAAGATGTGTGCTGTTTTGTTGAATTCCCTCGAGAAAAGTTGTAACATTATTGCACTTTGTAATATAAAGTTCTCCAAGCGAGGCGAGATAAAGCAATCCTTGAGGTGGAATATTTGAAAGATTCAAAGAGTTTAATGACTAGAAAACTGTTGGACTAGTGGAGGCTATCTTCTTGCATTTATCAATCTCCAGTTTGCATAACATTGGAAATAATGTTGATAACAAAACCACCAACTCTGCACAGTTTGTGAATCACAAGCTTCTCCAACAAAGAGAGATTGTTAGGTAAGCTTTTAGAGAGTTTGGGGCAGCTTTCAACAGTACCCTTATTTTCTTTAACGTACAGGGTTCAAAAGTTTCCATTCTTGTAAATCCTGAAAACAAAGAGTCTCCAAAGATTGAAAAGGATTTGAGTTGAGCAATGCTCTCCATAAAATTCAGAACCATTGCCTTTCATTATCTTCATACCTTTGATAGTGAGACTCTTAAGTGAGCCTAACAGCCCACGTCAAGGCAAGGATGTGCAATTCTTACGATCTTTCAATTTTAGAATTGTCATCTTAAAGAATGAACATCTCCAACCCATGACGGAAATTTTGAAACCCTATAACATTTTATAGTGAGCTCTTCTAGATTTTGATGAGATCAAAGCATAACAAATACTGTTTTTGCTACTTTTTCATCTTATGAATAATCAAACTCAGATCCCTATACAAGCAAAAGTATTTTTATGTCTGTTCTTGTCACTTAAATGTCTTTAAAATCAATCATATTTTCTAATCTAGAAATGTGAAGTTTGTAGGTGCTCCCACTTAAAAGACAAAATAACTTCTAAAGACTATATTGAGTTTTTAAAATCAGCGAGCTGGTCATTGCATGAGTGTACTCGGGTCCATCGACAACCCAATCAACTTTTCTTCGTATCTAACCGAAGAGCAAATCGGAGCAGCTATGGCTTCTGTCTACGATTGCCACAAGTGACGGTTTTTTTTTTACAGACAAGAACTCAGAAACTCACATAGCCATTCTTGTATATGAGAATTGCAAATTTAGAGAAGGACAGAAAGACTTACGAGAGAAAGTTTTGAAATTTTGAAAGTCGTTGAAAGACAATTTTTATCGATAATGCTACTTTATATAAATTTGATATCAAAATGATATGGAATTATTATAATTCATTGATACCACATCATTTGATACTAGATTTAGACACCAAATTTAAGTAAAGTAATATTACTCAATTTTTATATCAATAAATCAGCGAAGAGAGAATTGATGAAGTAAAATAGTGTTTTTTAGAGAGAGGAAGATGCGACCCCAAGTTGTAATGGTAGGGACATTATGTTCAACAATGAGAAGCTTGAAAATTGGGTTATAAAAAGTCATCGGTCGGAGAAATGTTTTAACGTGCCGGATATATATATATTCAATCCGTTCGAATCAAATCGTATGTTAAGGGAATCAATCATGAGTCATGTCACATGGTATAATATAACTGGCACCGATGTATACGTTCAAACATATGCATATTGAAGCTTTTCCGCTTGGGCTGAAACTAAAATTATGGCATGTTTTGAAAAACTATGAATAATAATAATTTTGGGTCATCCTTTTAGTTGACATCTAAGTTAAAGTTCTATTTATATTAATCATTATTAAATAACAATAAGTACGATCCGAATAATTTCTATAGATATGTCTTTTTACACTATTTTTTTTATAAGTAAAGTGAATAATTGCTATAATAAAACGGGAAAATGTCTTTTCATACTAATTTCTTTACGAGTAAGTGAATAGTTACTCTAAGAATACAATAGTTACAATTCTAAGAGGTGTCTCTTTGCAATTTTTTTATTTAGAGTAAAGATTTATAGAGATGTACACAATCATATGACTTAAAAATTATAATAATAATTTTTTTTTTATCTAAATACACATATAATATGATTTCATTTGCTTAACATTCTTTAACCTATCATCATATTTCTAAGGTTGAATTTTTAGATTATTGTGGCCTTTTGGCTAATAAAGATCTCGTTGATTAATTTGTGATTTATTTAAAAATCTCAACCGATGAAAATCATTAATTTAACAATCATACACCCTAATAACTAAAGAGCCATGATATATATGGAATACAATTTAACACCCTCAAACTAATTGAAACAAACCCGATCGTTCAAGAGTGAAGTAAGAGAAACTATTATATAAATTTATCAATGGAATGATGATAAAAGATAATTAGAACAGCACTTTGATTTTCCCAAAACGCCACAAACTATGAAGTTCGATAAGTTTAAAGGCAAAACAAAGATTTTGAGGTTGTTGAACGCCACAAACTGAATAAGCTTGATAAGTTTCAAAGTTTCAAAGTTTCAAAGTTTCAAAGTTCATGCTAGAACTTAAAAACAAAACACTCACAAAGTGCTCAAATAAGTTTATATTACTCAAATCTCTGCCCTTACATAGAAAAAACAGCCTTGTTTATATAGAACAAATGTCAAGGACAATACAACACAAATATAACTGCCCATTACATGTGTAACCTCCCACTAAATGACATCTAGACCATGAATAATGGTCATAAAGTATTTATCCTTTGTAAATCCTTATTCCTAATCAAAGAATACATGAACTCACATTTAACAAAATAAAACCCAACACAAAAACCCAAACTAATCATAAAATAAGCCCACAAAACCCAACATAATTAAAACCCAAACTAATCATAAAATAAGCTCACAAAACCCAATATAATTAAACCCAAACTAATTATAAAATAGGTCCACAAAACCCAACATGGTCGAATGACCTTTTATTCTTCATGATAGGCTAGAATACTTCATTCTAACAAGGTTGGACTCTTGTCTTCGGGATTTGGACTTGTTTGAAACATGTTAACCATTTTATACTCTTCTTACATTCTTAGAACCTTGACCAAATCTTGGTTAACTTGCTCCTTCAAAATGCTTTCCATTAAACAAGTTACGGCTTTTTTCATCATTTTAACTTTAGCACTTATCATTGGTCCTCTATGAATGATTAAAGGATCTGGATCTTTTCCAACCTTAGCCGAATAGTGATCAACTGACTAGTGATCAACTGACTGGTCCTCATCATTAACCAAAGTAACAAAAATGCTTCTTCGAGAAAAAAAAGACCGAAACACTTTTACATGTTACTTAACTTAGAATATTCTTGGATTTTAGCAAAAATACTTTGGTCCAAAAGGTACAAGCATGTGATTATGTGAAGCACAAAATAATTTGAGAGAGAGAGAGAGATGGAACCGGTCAAAACAAGATGACAAATGAGGGGAGACAATGACCCATAATGAAAAAAGTGAGAGAGATTTGATTTATCTGTAAGTTGTGACCTAAGTTTATGTATTGGATGGGAATGGTTTCACTTTCGTTCTCACTCTCTCACAAATATTATTATCTATTTTTGGACGTGGGGTTGGTAGATTCATTGATTGACCTGTCAAATGGCCCCATCCATAGAGATATCTATCTTATCTATACACTTCCGTCAAGTATCCAAGTTTGACCTAATTAATCTTCCATGGGACCATGACTCAGGATCGATACTGAGATTTTAGAAGCCAAGACAGAATAATAGAAAATGATGCATTCTATATTTTATTTGATTTTCAATATAATAAAACTCAATAAAATAGTAAATAAACAGTTATCATGATAATTTTTTTATAATTATATTAAATAATATATTATTTAAATCTTACTCGATTTATATTTTTAATAGCAAAAGTACTAATAAAACTTACATACGGGTTTTTCAAAAAAAAAAAAATATATATATATATATATATGATGCATTCTATATTTTATTTGATTTTCAATATAATAAAACTCAATAAAATAGTAAATAAACAGTTATTCTGATAATTTTTTTATAATTATATTAAATAATATATTATTTAAATCTTACTCGATTTATATTTTTAATAGCAAAAGTACTAATAAAACTTACATACAAAAAGTGGGTTTTAAAATATATATATATATATATATATATATATATATATATATTTATTTATTTATTTAATTACCTTTAAAACAAGAACTTCACAATTTTCATAACAAAAGAGTTTTAAGTTTTTTTAGATATAAAAAATAGGATTATTTGTGATAAGAATTTGGATTATCTACTTATCTGATTTTTTGTCTGACCTCATCTAATCTCATGACACATAAGCATTATAATGAATATATGATTAAAATGTGATTGGTTTCCACAACCAATTTACCAATAACAAATCACATATTTTAAAAAAGTTAAGAAAAAGATCAGATCAGTAGATGATCCAAATCCGACAAGACAAATACGACTGTTGTAAAAATAATAAATGAGTTTCTATTGATGGGTCTTTTAATATATATATATATATAAAATAGACTTTTTTAAACTTTTGATGTTGTCGTGGCACGTGGTAATTATAAATGTTATTAACTCTTTTATTTCTTTTTAAATATATAATACATAATATATATCATATATATATATATATATATATATATATATATATATATATTATTAACTCTTTTATTTCTTTTTAAATATATAATATATATCATACATTATATATATAATAATAATAATAGACTCTTTTTTTTTTACTTTTGAGGTATATAATAATAATAATAATATGGCAATAATATATAATAATATAATAATATTTTTTTTCAACTTTTAATGTGGTTACTATGTGTAGTAATCGTAAATGCTATTAACTCGATTTTTTTAAATATAATATATATCATTTATATCAATATATCATATATCATAACTGTATAATAATAAATAAATAAATAAATAAAAACTTTTTTTTTTCTACTTTTAAGGTGCATGTATAAAATAATAATAATAAAAAAAAAATATTTTCTAATACATCATATATAATGGCAATAATATATAATAATATAATAATATTTTTTTTTCAACTTTTAACGTGGATGCGATGTGTAATAATCGTAAATGCTATTAACTCGTTTTTTTTAATATATAATATATATCATTTATATCAATATGTCATACGTCATAACTGTATAATAATAATAATAATAATAATAATAATAATAATAATAGACTTTTTTTTCTACTTTTAACGTACATGTATAAAATAATAATAAGAATAATTTTTTTATTATTTTCTAATACATCATATATAATAACCATCGTAAATGTTTATATATATATATATATAACACGGTATATAATATAAAAGTATATATAATCATATACAATTGTATAATAATACATTTTTTCTATTTTTGATGTGATTACAACATATGATAACCATAAATGATATTTACAGAATAATAATAAAACCATATATTATATATCATATCATACTTTTTTTGTTGATGTGATTGTGACATATGATAACTATAAACGATGTTTATAAAATAATAATAAAATCATATATCATATATTAGATCATACTTTTTTTTATTTTTGATATGGTTGTAACACGTGGTAATCGTAAATATTAGTATTTTTTTAAAATCATATATCATATATAATAATCATATAATAATAGCCTTTGAATCGGAATCTGACATGTGATATCTTAATTAATGCTTACAAATTGATAATAAAATCATATATAATAATCATCGTACAATATAATCATATAATATGATATGATATAATCATGATCATATGGTAACTAAATAAATACCATAATTACAGGATATAATATGATATAACAGTCTTTTTTAACTCGAAACTGTCATATGGTAACTTAATAAATGTCATACTTATATGATATGATATAATCATATTATATTTTAATAATGTCTTATAAAATAATATAGATTTTTTAAAATTACTAATTAATTGTAATATATTTTATAGCTAAAGAGATATCGGACCTTTGAAAATACATGGAAAGTTTTGTTTTAATTATTAATAAACCATTAATAAAATGATACAAAAGATGAGAATGTTAACTTACAAAGTATAAATTATTGCTCTATCCCAAAAATAACAAAATTACAAATAAACCAAAAAAATAGAAAATAAACCAAAATATGTATTTATTTGTATTTTTTTATAAATCAAAACAAATACTCATTTTCAACGCTTTTGGTTTATTTGTAATTCTGTTATTTTCAAGAATAAAATTGTCCACAAAATAATTTCTCCATTGCAAGTTAACATTATCATATTTTGTATCATTTTATTAATTTATTTTGTAAAAGTACGAGGGTATAATTGTCAATTCATAAAATTAAACCTTAAATAGGGATATTTTAGACTTTTTAACGGTAAAACTCAATCAACACAAATGGAATGCTAACGGTGTTAGTTCATAGGGGAGGTTTATAAAATAAAAACATTTGTAAATATACATTCAATAATAGTTCAAAGATGAAGAGAGTTTTTTAATATTAATCCTAAATAATTTTTTTACTGTCATGTGGAATGCATGATTTGATTATGAGATTATAAAATTTGCTTTAAAATGGTTCTAAATATTCACAACAAAACACTTGGGGAGAAATCAAAACGCCATGACCCACCAGAAAAACAAATTTGCATCAAGAAGATGAAGTTATTACCATGGTGGTGCAGTTTTCAAGAAGTGATAGTGAATTCTTATGATAATTAATAGTAAACTAAATTATATGTATTAGCAATTTGGCATTTAGAGGTTTCCATTTTACAATAATAAGATATATTACTAGTTAAACTCTATAATTAATTAAAGTAGATAAGTTTGGATAGTGCATCCCTCTTTAATTCCCAAATAAATTGTAAAAAAAAAAACAGATGAAAGCAATTAAATATAATACTGTTCGAATATTTACTCTCCCACACAACATCACGGAGCTAGTAAATTACTCCTTACAAGTACTTGCAAAAATCATTTATCATCGGAGATAATTTGGTGTATTCATAAATTTTATGGGGTTAGAAGCCAATCACCAACCCATAAATTTTGAGGATTGAGTAGAGAAAGCATAACAAAAAAACATTTGCTCTCTCGGTCTCTTGTGGGCTTTGCTGCGCTATCCCAATTCCCAATACATGTTTTTTTTTACATCATAACCCAAAATTCATTTTAAAAATTGATAAAAAATACTAACTTCAATCTCTTTTCGTTAAATGGGATGGTCTTACCGTCAAAATATAAGTATATAACTGTGTCATGCAACATAATTTATATCAGAAACATAAAAGAAGAATTTAAAACTTTAATATACCGCCACAAGTTGCGGTTTTGTTTTTTTACAGACACAGAACTCAGAAACTCACATCGCCATTGTTGTACATCTCCAGACATCATCACAACAACCACTGAGACGGCTGAGTGTAGGATTAAACCAAGTATTATATTTGTATTTATCATTTTAGATATTATGTTGGATTTATCTTTCATATAATTCATATTTATCTTTAGTTAGTATTATCATTAGATAGGATTATCATTGATTTATTTTTATTGTAATTATCAGTTAGAGGTTTGATGTTATCATGTTACCTTATCCCAGCTACTATAAATAGTTGGCATCAGTTCATTGTTATTCATCAATTCAATAAACAGTTCTTCAATAAATTGTTGTGTGTGTTAGGCCAAGAGGGCAGTAGGGTAGGATTTAGGAGTTGAGAATCCAGGAGTGGTAGGCGGAACCAGGAGTTGAAGATCCAGGAGTTCGGAGTAGTAGTCAGTGATGCCGGACAGATCTCCACACAACCCACGCGCCGTCAGAAAATGAGATGAGGTCGTCTTGCCGTTCGAAGTCAGCCCACGAAGAAGTGACGAGTGGTTTTTTGGCTTTTTCATTCGCCTAGATCTGTCAATAATTGATCGTGTTTGAGCAGTCCAGGTTGTTGGATGTCCGTTGCTTGATCGGAGTACATCATCATCGATCGAGAAAATCGCCGGAATCGCGACTTGTAGCGAACCGGAATTGTAGACGAGGTGGGTCTGGTGTGTTGGACGAAGTCGTGAGAAGTTTAAAGTTTGGTGTGTTTTGACTTTTGCTTTTGTTGATATACTGGTTTGTCACGTGTTTCCTTTATTATTATTATTATTGCTATGGTAAATTACAATGGCAACCATTGGCGATAATAATAATAACACAATACAACCTCAAATACCAAAATTTGATGGGAAAACCAATTTTGAGTTTGATGGGAAAATCAATTTTGAGTATTGGAGGGTCCAGATGCAACTGTTGTTTGAATACCAGGAGTTGTGGACTGCTGTTTCCGAGGGTATTGATAAGACAACGGATGCTGCAACAATAAAAAAGGATATGAATGCGAGATTTTTCATTAACCAGTCTCTTGATCCAGTGATCTTTGAGAAAATTGCACATACAACATCAGCAAAACAGGCGTGGGACATTTTGATGAATACCTACCAAGGAGTAGAAAAGGTGAAGAAAGTCCGCTTGCAGACCATGCGAAGGCAATTGGAGCTTCTCTAGATAAAGAAAACCGAGAAGGTGGTAGATTACTTCTCACAGACATTAACACTTGTTAATCAGATGAAGTCCAATGGTGAGAAAATTTCAAATGTTCAGATCATGGAAAAGATTCTCCGAACACTAACCGGGAAGTTTGAATACAAGGTAACTGCCATCGAGGAGTCCAAAGATCTTGAGGCAATGACGTTGGATGAGTTGAAGGGTTCGCTCCAAACCCATGAACAACGTCTAGATGAGAAGTCTGAGATCGAGGTGGAGGAAGCTTTACAGAGCCAGTTGAGTCTTAAGAAAGACAAAGAAGAGACCCGAAAGAATTCTGAGGTAAGCCAGAAGGGTCAAAACTTACAAAATAAGAGGGGAGATGCTTCCAGATCTAGCTAGGGGAAAGCTGGAGAAGGCAATAACACTAATCAGAAGAGTAAATCTCAGATTCAGTGTTTTAGATGTAAAAAATATGGCCACTACAAGAATGAGTGCAAATCCAATAGGACAAGTTTCCGGGAAAATGTTGCAGAAGATGGAGACTATTCAGAAACATTGTTGCTAACGTGTAACTTAGCAGTGGATGATGCAAAGTACAGATGGTTTCTGGATACAGGCTGCAGCAACCACATGTGTGGCAGGAATGAGATGTTCTCATAATTGGATGAGACCATTACTTCGGAAGTGAAGTTTGGGAATGACTCAAAGGTGCCAGTAATGAGGAAGGGTAAAATCTCCATCTCTCTGAAGGACGGATCCAAGAATACCATCTCAGAGGTATTGTTTGTTCCGAGTCTGCATCAAAATCTGTTGAGCATGGGGCAACTTTCAGAGAAAGGGTATGATATGCGGATCTACAGAGGGGTATGCACCATCAACGATGAACAGAAATGACTGATAGCAAAGGTAAACATGTCACCAAACCGTTTGTTTCCGCTGCATATTAATAGTGACACTTTACCATGCTTTAGTTCTGTAATCGGAGATGAGAGCTGGTTATGGCATATGAGATTTGGTCATGTGAACTTTGGGAGTCTGAAGCTACTTTCTTCAAGGAAGATGGTTTCAGGATTGTCTGTAATTGAACCTCCTAATAGGGTATGTGAGACATGTGTTGTGGGAAAGAAACATAGAGACCCATTTCCTACAAAGAAGACGTGGAGAGCTAGTCCGCCCTTAGAGCTAGTGCACTCAGATATATGCTCCATGGAGACTCTGTCAAATGGAGGATATAGGTATTTTATTACCTTTATCGATGACTTCAGCAGGAAGGCTTGTGTGTATTTCTTGTAGCAAAAGTCAGACGCTTGTGATGCCTTTAAGAGATTTAAGGCATTGGTAGAGAATCAGAGTGATAGGTCTATCAAGACTCCGAGAACAGATCGGGGGACAGAATATGTTGTCTGTGATGGTTTCTTACAAAAACATGGCATCAATCACCAGTTGATAGCAAGATATACTACTCAACAGAATGGTGTAGCCGAGAGGAAGAATTGAACAGTCATGGACATGGTCAGGTGTATGTTACACTTGAAGAAATTGCCCAAAGGTTTTTGGGGTGATGCAGTTGTATGTGCATTTTATCTGTTGAATAGATGTCACACCAACAGTGTTCTCGGAAAGACTCATCAGGAAGCCTGGACTCGACTCAAACCCAGCATTGAACACTTACGAGTGTTTGGGTGTATCGCTTATGCTCATGTACCTGATGCTTTGAGAAAGAAGCTTGATGATAAGGCAGAGAAGTGTATCTTCATCGGCTACAGTCAGGTAACAAAGGGTTATAAAATTTATAATCCAATGACCGGAAAGGTGATTGTCAGCAGGGACGTTACCTTTGATGAGCAAGGATGCTGGGACTGGTCTTGCGGTAAGGGGAGCTCTTCTAATATTGATGTTGACCTGGATGAGATTGATGGTCATTCTAGGGATGATCAAATTCTGTCCCCAGTGGCTCCACCATCCCCGGTGAACCCACATTCAACAGAATCTTCCCGTCGTCCACAACGTCAACGGGTATTGCCAGCTCGTTTGCAGAATTGTGTTCTTAGTAATGACGACGATCCAACATATGAAGAGTTGGTAAACTTTGCACTATTTACATATTGTGATCCTATCACATATGAAGATGCTGCTCGTAATGATTACTGGTTGAAAGCAATGGATGAGGAGATTTGTGCGATTAAGAAGAATAATACATGAGAGCTTACTGATTTGCTAGGTGGAAAGCATCCTATTGGTGTTAAGTGGGTGTACAAGACAAAATACAAGCCAAATGGTGAGGTGGAACGCTATAAAGCACGTCTGGTTGCAAAAGGTTACAAGCAAAAGCTAGGGATCGATTATTTCGAGGTGTTTGTTCCTGTTGCCAGACTTGACACTGTTCGCTTGATTGTGTCTCTTGCTGCACAATCGCTAGAGAATCTTCCAGATGGATGTGAAATCCGTATTTTTGAATGGGGAGATAGGGGAGGAAGTCTACATACAGCAACCTATGGGGTATATAAAAAAAGGGCAAGAAAATAAGGTCTACAAGCTGAAGAAAGCCTTATATGGGTTGAAACAGGCAGCCAAGGCGTGGTATACACGCATTGACACATATTTTATCCAGCATGAGTTCCAGAGATGTCCTTATGAGCACACTTTGTATATCAAATCCAACTCCCATTGAGATATTCTTATTGTGTGCCTATATATTGATGATCTGATCATTACCGACAATAACCCTGACATGATTGCAGAGTTCAAAAATGAAATGACTGGTCATTTTGAGATGACAGATTTGGGGTTGATGTCCTATTTCCTCGTCATTGAGGTGACTCAAAAAGATGAAGGCATCTTTGTGTGTCAAAAGAAGTATGCTGGTGATGTGCTGAAAAAGTTCAAGATGGAGGGATGTAAGCCGATACTGACTCCAGTTGAAGAAAGGTTGAAGTTAGAGAATGATGGGTCTGGAGAGCGAGTTGATGCTACCATATTTCGGAGGCTAGTAGGAAGTCTAAGATACTTAACTTCTACTAGGCCTGATATTTCTTATAAAGTTGGACTTATTAGCAGGTTCATGGATTCTCCGAGAAATCTCACTTGTAGGCTGGTAAGCGTATCTTGAGATATGTGAAAGGTACACTAGGTGATGGTATCTTTTACTCTTCAACTAACAAAGTCGAGCTTGTAGGATATACAGATAGTGACTGAGCAAGTGATACGGAGAAGAGGAAAAGCACCTCTGGATTTACATTCCATCTTGGTTCTGGAGTATTTTCTTGGTCTTCGAAGAAGCAACAGGCTGTTGCTCTATCGACAACAGAAGCTGAGTACATTGCAGCTGGTGGTGGTGCTACACAGGCTGTGTGGCTACGTCGCATGCTTTCTAAGTTAAAGCATCAGCAGGATGCTCCCACAGTGATCTACTGCGACAACAAGTCCACCATTTCTCTGACCAAGAATCCAGTCTTATTTGGTAGAAGTAAGCACATTGATATCAAGTTAGTTAAAGACAAAGAGATCGTGATCGAGTACTGCCGTTCAGAGGAACAGGTTGCAGACATCTTCACGAAGCAGCTCAAAGCTGACATTTTTCAAATGCCTAAGAAGTCTTTGGGCATGGCGACCTATGAAGGACTTGGTTTAAGGGGAGCTATGTAGGATTAAACCAAGTATTATATTTGTATTTATCATTTTAGATATTAGGTTGGATTTATCCTTCATATAATTCATATTTATCTTTAGTTAGGATTATCATTAGATAGGATTATCATTGGTTTATTTTTATTGTAATTATCAGTTAGAGGTTCGATGTTATCATGTTACCTCATCCCAGCTACTATAAATAGTTGGCATCAGTTCATTGTTATTCATCAATTCAATAAACAGTTCTTCAATAAATTGTTTTGTGTGTTAGTTTTTTTACACTGAGATAGTTCAAAAGTAAGTCATCAATGAAAAAAAAGCACTCACTTCACTTTCTCTTCGATTTTCTGCCGATTTTCTTCATTTCTTCTTGTAGTCCTAATTTCACTTCAAAAATGTCTTCTTTTTCGTTTAACATGAACTGGGTTCTTGCTTTTTGTTTGATTTTATCTAAAAGTGGTAACTTTTTGTGCTCTGTTTGAATTATGTGAGTCTTGATTGGGGAGGGTAATTTAGTCAATTTGATAATATTTTATTTGTTCTAAAATTTAAGGAGGATACTTAGAGGATTTTAACAACAAGACCTCTTAAAGGTATACTAGTAAATGCATAGCCGGTCTTGATGTTTTTGAGGTTCGGGGTGAAAATATAAAAATTAAAGCCCATTTGTATATTTATATATATTTTTTCAATATATATATATATATATATATAATATGTTTTTAAATATTTAACCTAAAAATGATAATTACATAAAAGATGCAATAAAATCATAAAGTTAAAAAGTATCAAAATATCATATATTTTTTATTGAATAAAATTGGCTGGAGAACACCAGCGGTACATACAAGACTACAAAAAACATCCGACATCCGGACACTGTACCCTACACCATGCTATTAGCTTGCTTGTATGTGTGACTAAAAAACACCCAATCTTGTCGGTGTGTCATCTGGACTTTGTATCAAAACATCATTGGAATTGTCTTCTTCTAACATTTTGAGAAGCAAATTCATTAAGAAAGTTTTCAAATTCAATCTTTTCCAATATTTCCTTTTCAATACATAATATCGTTAACCTATTTAACCTTTCTTGTGACATAGTGGACCGTAAATAAGATTTCAACATTTTTAATTTAGAAAAACTTCTTTCTGCGGATGCCACAGTTACAGGTATAATCAACAATATTCTATAAGCAATTGATACATTCGGATAACAATCCGAAACTTTTAAAACTCTAGTATTTCAATTACACTTTTTTTTTCTTTTGGTAAGACAACTTGTAATACGCTCAATTCAGAAAATAAATCATTTGAATCAACATCCAAAAATTTATCATGTTTTAGAGCACTTTCAATAATTATACAACATTCTTTCAATTTACTATCATCTAACGAAAATAATTTCTTCGAATCATTTAAGAACCAAAAAATATGTTCAAATATTTACAATTGTTCAAATCTACTCTTTAAGGAAGCAATAGCAATATCAACTTCAACTACAACAAGAAAATAATTCACTCTAAAAGATTCTTTAGCAGATTGCATTATATCCTCATGTGCATTCTCATCAAACTATTTCGTTCTACGAATTTGACGTTTTTTAATAAAAATTGGTTCAATTTCCATATCAGATACAATACTTTTGGCAGAAATCACAGTAAATGTAAACCCATTTTCTCTATAAATTGCTCTATAATTTTCAAAAAAAGAAATGACCTCTTTCAAATGTTCTATAGCAACATCAATACACACATATTTAGATTGTAACATTTTGCTAACCAAGTTTATATTAAACAATATATCATGCAAAATAGTCATGCCTACTAAAAACTCAAAAATTTCAAATTCATTTGTTAAACTTTCAGCTTCACTTTTTGTTTTGGCATCATCGTTATTGTCAAATAATACTAACAAATCTTCTTTTATTTTAGGAGCTTGATATTTTATGGCTTTAACACTATTAATACGACTTTCCCAATGTGTTGTGGACAATGTTTTCAGAGTTAAGCCATCAACATGATCTTGAAAAAAATTCCATCTTTTTGTAGAGCTAGAAAACAATGAATAAATCCGTTGAACAACTCCGAAAAAAGATACCGTTTTAACACAAGAGTTAGTCATGTCACATACAATTAGATTAAGACTATGAGAAGTACAAGGCATGTACAAATCTCTAGGATTTATTTCAAGTAATCTTTATTGCACACATTGATGTTTTCCTTTCATGTTAGATTCATTATAATAACATTGACCCCTCACATCATTAATATCAAGACCAAGAGAGTTTAGTACAACTTGTAATTCATTAAAAAGCCTCATTCCAGATGTATCATCCACTTTTCAAAATTGTAGAAAGTACTCTTCTACTTTTACGGTACTAGTGGACATATCTACACATCGAATTATCAAAATCATTTGTTTTTGGTGACTTATATCATGAGTACAATCAAGTATCACTGAAAAATAGTTTGCCAATTGTCACTTTGATTTTATTGGTGATTGTACTATTAATGTTAGAGGCTAATCTACAAATCAATTTATTTTGAATTTTATGACCTAGATAGTGATAATGGATCTCATTATGATTAATGCACCGAATATGCTCTTGCATAACTAGATCAAACTCCGCTAACATTTCAATTAAACCTAAAAAGTTACTATTATTATTTTTGTAAATTCTTTCATTGGTTCCACGAAAAGCCAAATTATGCTTAACAAGATAATTCACAACTGCAATGATTCTTACAAGAACATCTCTCTAACGATTTTTCTCTTTTGTAATTTGCCCTTATACATTTTTATCAATTGTTTCATTCTTTTTTAATTTTATTTGTAAATCAATCAAAGTGCTCATATTATTGATATGCTTAATACTGTTATCATGTTCGTTAAGCCTCTCACTGACATGCTTCCAATCATTAAATCCTTAATGTGCTAAAAGACTCTTCATATACAATGATTTAAATAACTTACAACAAAAACAATATACTTTATCTACATACTTTGAATACACTAACCATTTCTTACATTGACTTTCTCAATTCGGTAATTTTCTAATATGATATGAATATGAAAAATGTATAACTTTACCGTATAAAGGAAAGATGAGATTGAGTTTTATAATAAGACTATTTTCTGTTAATATATCAATAATTTTATTATTAAGGTTTGTCCGCATTTTTGGATCAAGAGAATGTAAAAAGAAAGAATTAGAGATCAAGATGCAGAAGTAAAATATTGAGATTGTAACCCTAATTATCTAAGAGAGACAGAGAATGTTGGATGTGAGAGATTAATATGAGAGGTTGAGAGAATGTAACAAGTCGAACAAAGAGAACTGGTGAAAAAAAATGAAGAACTGAGATAGTATACGCGAGACTGATGGTATGCGTGAGGCTGAGAGAGATGTAAGGAGAAAATAAATAGTAAAAAAGAGAAAAAGTAATGATGAAATAAAATTGATAAAATATAAAAATAGTTATTTTTTTTGTTTTATACGAGTAATGAGTTGGAAATTTTTGTCTTGAGCAGTGAACTGGTGTGCATTGGTGTTTACGAGTTGACTTTTGTGTTTTGACAAGATTTGTATTAGGTGGGATTTTATCATATGTGTTGAACTCATTGTAAACCCTCTTTTATATATTACAAAAACTCCTTTCATGTATTCAAATGCCCCCAATTTGATGGGCTCCAGGCCGCCGCTCCTGATGCGCCGGCCCAGGACCGGCTCTGAGTAAATGGGGTTAACCAAGCTGTTATATATGTAATTTTTTTTTGGGAAATTTTGTTATTTATCTAAAAAATTATAGTATTGTTCACATTTACCCCTTCTTAATAAATTAACTGTTTTTATCTATATTTATGAGTGGTTTGACGGATATACCCTTTAAAACTCTTTTGTTGACTTTCATATCCTCATCTTCAATTACTTTTTTTTCTCTCTCTTTCAAGTTTTCTCTCTCACAAATTTTAATTTTTTACTTTTATCAATTTTAATGACTTGAATCTCTATTGACACTTTCTCTCTCTTTATAGATTTTTCTTGTTTCTCTCGTTCATTTGTGTCTCTCTCTACAATTTTCTATATTCGAAATATTGTTTTTATAGCTGAAACGATTCAAACGGAATATTATGGATAAAATTTTGATATCGTTTTTCCACTTAAAAGTCATTTAAAAATGTTTCTAGAAACTTTATACGATAAAATATTAGCATGATTAGATGATGAAATATTAACAACATTACACGATGTTGATGTTGATATTTTATCGTGTAATAATGTTGATATTTCATCGTGTAAAGTTTCTATAAACAAATCCCCATTTGAAGATCTGGAAAAAAAAAATCAAGACCTCCATCAATGGTGGTTTGTTCGCAGATGTTGATATTTCATCGTGAAAAAATGTTGATATTTCATCGTGTAACGTTTCTAAAAACAGGTCTCTATTTAAAGATCTGGAAAAAAAAATTAGATGGAGTTCGAACAAACCTCCATCAATGGAGGTCTCAATGGTGGTTTGTTCGCAGACTTTCATTATTGGAGGTCGAACTAACCTCCATCGGTAAATGTCGAACAACCCTCCATCACATACCTCTTATTTGTTAAACTCCCATCAATGAAGATGATTAAAGAAAAATCTTTTTTTTTTCACATGTCATAAATGCATTAAGGGTAATTTTATCTAAAAATTATTTCTCTTGGATAAAAATAGTGAAATTATTGATAAATGATATTTTTGAGTACTCCCTTAATTTTAAGGCTATTTATGGTTTTGGCCCTTTTTTTTCAATGGCCTATTTTCTTGAAAGCTATTTCCACTCATTTCCATTATTTTTGGCTTCATTTGTCTGGTGGCTGGTGCTCACTACTGTAGGCTGAAAGCACCTTAATTGTAATTGTCTTTGTCAAAAATCACAATGTTGTATCTTGTGGGACCACATACATACATTAATATATATATATGCCTTATCTCATTGCCATGGTTTCTTTTCTATTATCGTATTGATTTGTCTGTCTGTCCAGTTCAAAACCTTTTGAGAGTTGAAATGAAGATGAAGATGAAGATGGACAGTGATGGATATGTTCCATTGTTTGAGACAATCAAGTTTAAAGGAAGAGTCATGTATAGGCTGTTTTCGATGTCACTTTTCGTGGGTATATTTTTCATTTTAGCTTATAGAGTTGGTCATATACCAGGAGAAGGAGCAGATGGGAAGTGGGCATGGATTGGATTGTTTGCAGCTGAGCTATGGTTCAGTTTTTACTGGCTCTGCACTCAAGCCGTCCGTTGGAACTGCGTCTACAAGCGCACATTCAAGGACAGGCTCTCTCAGAGGTACCTAATCTCGCTCTTATTAACTTAAATTTTGTGGTGTTTTATCAATTACTAATTAGCTCGAAATTTTGTTGTTTCATGTGGATTTTTAGATATGAGAATGATTTGCCAAGGGTAGATGTATTCATCTGCACGGCTGATCCTATCATAGAGCCACCGATGATGGTGATCAACACTGTTTTATCAGTTATGGCATACGATTATCCACCTGAGAAGCTTAGTGTATACCTCTCTGATGATGCTGGTTCAGATCTTACATTCTATGCCCTCTTAGAGGCCTCTCACTTTGCTAAAGAGTGGTTACCGTATTGCAAGAAATTCGAGGTGGAGCCAAGGTCACCAGGAGCTTATTTTTTGTTAATTTCTGATCCGAATGATGTTAAGGAGGCTAAAGCGTTTGTAGCTATCAAGGTACTTATTAAAAAGCAGCCGTAACATACTAACGTTATAGCATGAATTGAGGACTGCATGTTTACTACATTTTGAAATCTATTCCAATTTCATAGTTGAGGTACCTTAATTCCATATTATTTTGCTGTAGAAATTATACGAAGACATGGAGAGTCGAATTAGAAGAGCAGCCAAGCTAGGCCGTCTCTCTGAAGAACAACGATCTAAACATAAAGGGTTTTCTCAGTGGGAAACATATTCTTCCAAACAAGACCATGACACAATTCTTCAAGTATGTGATTGTAATACTTGCTGGACTAAAGCCCCCGTTTCATTTCTGAAGTAGAAAATTCTGAGACAGTACTCCTTATATGTTAATCAAGTAGGAATCTACAAGCAAATTTGTTGAGCATTGTTTATCTGAATATTTTCTAGATATTGATTGATGGAAAGGAACCAAATGCTAGAGATGTAGAAGGATGTTCATTGCCAACTTTGGTATACTTAGCTCGTGAGAAGCGGCCCCGACATCCTCACAATTTCAAGGCTGGAGCTATGAATGCATTGGTAATTTTGTACATGTATTCATTTATGTCAGAAAATATGTGAAAACATGAATTGTGCATCTGCACACATGACATATACATGTGTATTTTCCATTTTGTTATTTTATTGTTTGACATAAAAGTTCATTGAGTTTTTTTTCCCTCTTTATCTTGATTTTAAGATCAGAACCTTACAACTCATTCTTGAATAAACCACTGATCCCTTTTTTGATGGTCTGACCTGCAGGTAAGGGTGTCGGAAAAAATCAGCAATGGGGATATCATTCTTAATGTAGATTGTGACATGTACTCAAACAATTCAGAATCTGTGCGGGATGCTGTTTGCTTCTTTATGGATGAAGAGAAGGGTTATGAGATTGCTTTTGTGCAGTTTCCACAGAATTTCGAAAATGCCACTAAGAATGAAATAAATGGTAGTTTTCGAGAGGGTATGAATGTGAGTGGATATTCTTGAACAAATAAAAATCTAGTTTTAACTGCATTGTTTTCATTTTATTGTTTCTGTAAATTTAATCTTTCTGGTGATGAAGGTGGAATTTCATGGTATGGATGGTTATGGAGGCGCTCCATATATTGGAACCGGCTGCTTTCATAGAAGAGATGCTCTCTGTGGAAAAAAAATCCATAGGGAATGTATGGGTGAATGGAACAGAGAAAATGTTACTAAGAGAGAAGAAAGTTTGCATGAATTAGAAGACAAATCAAAGGTATATGCAAGTTGTACATACGAAGAGAACACTCAATGGGGAAAGGAGGTGAGTCACTCAAAAAGTTCAAGCTATTAGCAAAACTGACATTTTACATATCTGTTATGTGATGTGTATGTATTGACATTGGATGAATGCTTTATTGCAGATGGGTCTGAAATACGGAAGTCCAGTAGAAGATGTGATAACAGGAATATCAATTCAATGCAGGGGATGGAAATCCGTGTATTTCAATCCGAAAAGGAAAGCATTCTTGGGAGTGGCACCAGTCACGCTGTCTCAGTTACTTGTGCAGAACAAGAGATGGTCCGAAGGTAATTTTCTGATTTTGTTCTTGAAGAACAGTCCAGCTTTGTATGCACGTGGAAGGATTAGCTTTGGCCTTCAATTGGGATATTGGCGCTATTGCTTTTGGGCTCCCAACTGCTTGGCAACGCTTTATTACTCTATCATACCTTCACTTTATCTCCTCAAAAGCACTCCCTTGTTTCCACAGGTTAATTTATTACTAAACATTCTCCGAAAAATTAAATTTTGTTTTCTTGCAGTAGAATGTGACTATCTTTCATTTCTGTCATGAATCCAGGCCTCAAGCCTCTGGTTCGTACCGTTTGCATACGTGATATGGTCTAAGTACTCTTACAGCCTACTAGAATTTCTATGGTGCGGCGGAACAATCCTAGGCTGGTGGAACGAACAACGAATATGGCTCTACATAAGAACAAGCTCTTATCTATTTGGCTTCATTGCTGCCATTTTGAAGTTAATAGGATTCTCTGATTCTGCATTTGTGATCACAGCCAAGATAACTGATGAAGATGTGTCAGAACGTTACCAGAAAGAGATACTAGAGTTTGGAGCATCCTCCCCAATGTTCACTATAATAACAACACTTGCAGGGCTCAATTTGTTCTGCTTCCTTGGGTTGGTTAAGAAACTAGTCATGGATGCAGCTGGTATCCGATACTTTGACATAATGGTTCTGCAGATTGTCTTGTGTTTTGTTATGGTTCTCATCAACTGGCCTTTGTATCAAGCCCTTTTCGTTAGGCAGGACAAGGGCAAAATGCCAAGCTCATTGACACTTCAATCCATTGGATTTGCTCTATTTGCTTGTACTTGTTTTCTATTCTTTCAGTAGTTCTCTTGAGTCTTGACAAGTAAGTTCTTGTGACTATGTAAACCCGTAAATTGTGTTTCCTTCTGTAATTAGACCAAACTTGAGGACAATTCTATGATATTTTTTGTTTGCTTGTTGGGAAAATGTGGCAAGACATGTAGTTTCAGCATTCTAGTAATATAAAGTAGTTTACTTTTTCAGTTTTTATAGTTTTTTTGTTGTTTGTTTTTTGTTTTTGTTTTTTAGTTATGAATCCAAACCCATCCTACAATTTAAAATATTATCCTCGGTTTCTTTTATTTGAGGTTCACTTGTTGGTTGAATATAGTATAGACAAAAAGCAACCTATTTCAATTGCTGTATTAAATATATATTGTTCTTGGTGGAAATTATTTCAGAATTTATTGAAGCACCCACTCACCTTATCTTATTGCTAAAAGATTCCTTGCTTGTCCTCACTACAATAGTGATCAAACTGTGAAAGTTGTGTCGTTAAGAAAAATTGCACATACACAAATCTAATCACAATCATAAATAATTAAAAACAATAAAAAGAAAGAAGATATCAAAGATTTTATATGGTTCAGTAATTTGTCTACGTTCACAAAACGCATCGTACTCAATCCACTATTTCCTAGAGTTGATTACAATCTCTCTGTCTCTCTTTCAGTCTCTCTACAATTGCTCTCTCTCTAACAATTTTTCTCACACAATACGCATACTTTTTTTTTTCTCTGGGGTACACATAATGGTAGTATTTATATAAGAGCACTAGGGTTAATCAAATCCCAATTGGAATCTATTTGCTTTTCCAATTACTTATACACGCCAAATTTGCTCTTTCTCGCGAAATCTGCATGCATCGTGGTCTGGACCGCTGTGTAGGCACATGTCTGTGCCGTGGTCCACAACGCATGACTTGTCTGGAAAACTCTGCTCCATAGGCCGCGATTTGTACACCATGTCCGCACCGCAGTCCACATAGCATGTTACCTCTGGACTTCTCCGCTAATTGTGTCGCGGTTTGAGCTCCTGTCTACGTCGCGGTCTCCGCTGCGCCACCTGCTGAAACTCAATGGACGTTCACCATCCATCCTTGATGACTTAGTGGGTAAATGACGGTGCACTCATTCCCCACTTTTCACTCTTGAAGACCCACTGAAGTTGCGCACAACTCTAGTTTTTCAGTAATGACTCACTTGATTAACATGTCAGCTGGATTATTGGTTCCTGCAATTTTCACTAACTTCAACATTCCTTCCTCGATTAACGATCAAATAAAGTGGTAGCGTAGGTCTATATGCTTGGTCCTAGAATGGAACGCCGGATTCTAGGCCAAGAGTGTTGCACTTTGATTATCACTGTGTAACACGTTCATCACCTGATTGAATTCCAACTCGGCTAACAATCCTTGTAACCATATAAGTTCATTGCTTGCTTCTGTCACAACCACATACTCTATTTCAATAGTAGATATTGTTACTATCTTCTGGAACTGGGACACCCAAATAATCGCGGTACTCGCCATTGTAAACACATATTCGGTGGTACTTTTTCTGTGATCCACTTCGCCGGTAAAATTTGAATCCACATAACCTTCTAGCTTGATTTCATATCCTCTGAAGGTTAGACATCTCTCTGTCGTACCCCGTAGGTATCTTAGGATCCACTTCACGGCTCCTAGTGAGGCTTGCCCGGATTGGACATGTATCAGCTCATAACTCCCACTACTTAGGAAATATCTGGTCATGTGCAAGTCATGGCATACATTAGACTTCCAATGGCTGAAGCGTAAGGAACTCTAGCCATGAAGTCTTTCTCCTCTTCAGTCTTCGAACTCTGATCCTTGGACAACCTGAAGTGACTAGCCAAATGTGTTTCTACTAGTTTCGCATCTCCCTTGTTGAATCTCTGTGACACCTTCCGAACGTACTTCAATGTACCTTCCTATTTATCTCTGCAAATCCTCATTCCAAGGATTTGCTTTGCTGGACCTAAATCCTTCATCTCAAATTCAGTCGAATGTTGCTTATTCAAATTGTTATTCTCTTCTAAATCAACACCAGCTATTAACATGTCACCAACATAAAGTAGCAATATTATGAAACTAGATTTAACCTTTCTGAAGTAACAACAGTGGTCAGCATTGCATCTCAAGTAGCCATTCTCTTGCATGAATCCATCAAACTCCTCAAATTGCTTCATGTATATCTCTTCCTCCAATTCTCCATGAAGAAAGACAATCTTCACATCTAACTGCTCTAGATATAACCTTTTTGCTGTAACAATACTCAATATTAACTGGATAGTAGTTAGTTTAATAACGGGAGAAAAAATTTCAGAGTAGTCAATACCTTCAATTTGTTAGAAACCTTTGACTACGAGTCGTGCCTTGTATCTCTTGGAACCATCATGTTCATTTTTGATCTGAAACACCCACTTATTTTGTAGGGCTTTCTTTCCTTCAATCAACTTGGCTAACTTTCAAGTTTGGTTAGATACCAACGACTTCATCTCATCCTTCATTGTAAGCTCCTACTTGCTCACATCTTCTCCCTGGTAAGCTTCATTATAGCACTCAGGTTCTCCCGCGTTTGTCAGCAGTATGTATTGTAAAAACTTCCTATTTGGTATAGGAGTTAGAGTTAATCTTCTCAATGTATTTTAGATCTTTGTCGCTGGAACATCTCAAAGTGGGATATGTTTTTGTACCTGGGGTTGCACACCTTACTTTTTTATCATTTTGTTTAATATGTTCAACGATTCCTCTATTCTGTACATCATCCGGTCCAAAATACTCTGGCTCTTCCGGCTTAAACACATGTGTATTTCTGTCTTTATATATGACCCTTTCGTTAAAGATAATCTCTCTACTTCTGATCATCTTAAGGTTTTGGTCACCCCATCACTTGTAACCAAATTCATCTTCTCCGTAGCCCACTAAAGTACACTTCACTGACTTGGCGTTTAGCTTACTCCTCACATGATCATCTACATGTACATAAGAAACACACCCAAACACTTTAAGATGAGAAAGTTTTACCCATTTTCCAGTCCAAATCTTTTCTGGTATAGCGAGGTTCAAGGGCTTTGATGGTCATCTGTCGATCAAATACGCTGCTGTATTGACTGCTTCTGCCCAGAACTGTTTTGGCAATCCTGAATGTAACCTCATGCTTTTGGCTCTCTCAGTCAATATCCTGTTCATCCGTTATGCTATGCCATTCTGCTGTGGAGTTTAAGGAACTGTCATACTGAGCTTTATCCCGCTCTGGTAGCAAAACTTTTTGAACTCATTGTCAAATTCTCCACCATTGTCTGAATGTATCTTTTTGATCTTCAAACTTGTCTCATTCTCAACCATAGCTTTCCACTTCTTGAAAGCCTCAAACACATCAGACTTGTATTATAGAAACTAAACCCATACCTTTTTGGAATGATCGTCGATGAACATGACGAAGTACAGTTTACCTCCGGTTGATGAGACTAAAACTGGACCTCAAACATTGGTGTGCACTAGTTCTAGTTTCTTCTTTTATCAGTGCTCTTCTGGTCCTCTTGAAGCTCTCTCACTTTTTTTTTCCTAAAATGCAGCTTTCAAATAAATTAACCTCAACATTCTTCAATCTGACAACTTTCCTTTCGAATGCAGACACTTCAGCCCTTGAGTACTCATGTGCCCAAACCTCTGGTGCTACAAGTTTGGATCATCTTTACCTTTCGCCATAGCGACTGAACTATAACCATTTGTAGTTGTATAAAGTGACCCATTCTTACTTCCTCGAACGATCGTCATAGCTTCTTTTGAAATCTTTCACTTATCACTTGTGAAAGTCGTCACATAACAGTCTGACGTCAGTTGCCCAATAAAGATCAATTTTTTCCTCAAGTCCGATATATGTCTCACATTGTCGAGCTTTCAAAATGACCATTGCAGTTAAATCTTCACATCTCCCTTCCCGATAATATCGCATGCTTGATTGTCACAAAGATATACTTTACCTAATTTTTCGGAGACGTGGTTCTCAAGCAATTCCCTATGAGGTATGGCATGGAATGACGCTCCCAAATCCAGGACCTAGGACTCCGTTTTAATTTCCAATGAGCAGATAAGACAGTCATATGACTCCTCTGATACATAATTCGCACTGCTCTTGCTCTTATCTTTCTTCTCAGATCTACACTCATACGAGAGGTGACATCTCTTACCACAATTCCAACACTCTACATCCTTTTTGCTTTGTTGATGATTTCCCGAATAGTTAGAATGATTCTTGGATTTGGACTTCCTTCTAGACTTTGATCTTTCTCATTGATTTGTGTTTCGATTTTTGCTTCTGCCTTCCACACCTTCCAAATTCAATACTGAAGATGTAGACGCCCCTAATCCCTCTTCATGCATCATGATCTCTTCAGCCATGATCATGTTTACAACCTGCTAAAGATTCAAATTTTCTTTCCCGAACGAGTTGGCAATCGATTGGCTTGTCGTTTTCCAACTTTCTAGCAATTGGGTGAGTAGAAACGCCGCCATAAACTCCTCATCAAAACCCATAGACAAGGAACACAATCCATCCTTCAATTCGTTGAGCTGATTCAAAATATCTTTAAAGTTCTGACCCTTCGCCATATTCAAAGTTGATAACTTCTTGACAAGATGAACTTTTCTTACCGTAAAAGGTTGTTCGTATAGGTAGATAGGGTATCCATTAGATCTTTGGTTGTCTGTTGATCCTTTACGTTGAAGGTGACGTGCTTCGTCAAACTGAAACGAGTTGCTCTCAATGCTTTCCGGTCCAGGAGTTTAAAATCATCATCATCCATGTTCTTCGGTTTCCGTTTCTTTTCTCAATCTTCATCGGTCATATCCTTTGGTCTCTCTTTTATCGACCAATGTAGATCCTTCTGGTATAGATAATCCTCCATCTACATCTTCCAGAAGTTGAAATTCGATCCATTGAATTTCTCAATCTTGTGTGTTTCTTTCTCTGATTCCATCTCCACGATGAAATTGATGACCTCCAGAAAACCTGTATTTGTATGAAAAATAATCTGCCCCAACCCGGTGCTCTGATATCAATTGTTGTCGAGAAAAATCACACACACATAAATCTAATCACAAACACAAATAATAGAAAGCAATAAGAAGAAAGAAGACACCAAAGATTTTACGTGGTTCAACAATTTATCTATATCCACGGAGTGCACCGCACTAAATCCACTATTTCTTAGAATTGATTACGATATCTCTGCCTCTCTTTCAGTCTCTATACAATTGCGTTCTCTCTAGTAATTTTCCTCAAACATTACGTACAATTTTTTTTCTCTCTCTGGAGTACACATAATGGTAGTATTTATATGGGAGTACTAGGGTTAGCCAAATCCCAATTGGAATCTATTTCATTTTCCAATTATTCATACACGTTAGATTTCCTCTTTCTTGTGAAATCCACATGTACCGTTGTGTAGGCACATGTCTGCGTCGTGGTCCACAATGCATGACTCGTCTGGGAAACTCCGCTCCACAGGCTGCGGTTTGTACACCATGTCCACGCCACGGCCCACATAGCATGTCACCTCTAGACTTCTCTGTTGTGTGTGCCACGGTCTGAGCTCCTGTCTACGCCGCGATCTCCGCCGCACCACCTGTTGGAACTCGTTTCTCTTGCTAGTTTCTGGCTTTACATATCCTAACAAGCCGGTGTAGAAATATTGCCTTGGATTAGTCCAAAAGCTTTGAGAGTTGAAGATGGTTAGTGATGGGTATGTTTCTTTGTTTGAAACAAAGAAGGTTAAAGGAGCTGTCATATATAAGCTCTTTGCTGTGTCTATATTTGTCGGTATATGTTTGATTTTAGTTTATAGATATAGTCACATACCAAGAGGAGAAAATGGGAGATGGGAGTCTGGGTCTGCACTCAAGCCCTCCGATGGAATCGTGCCTATAGGTGCACCTTCAAGGACAAGCTCTCTCAAAGGTCCATTTCTCTCTCTCACTCACACACATTATTTTGTTGTGTTTACTAATTATCCATTAGCAAAATTAGCTTTTGTTCAATATGAATTTGCAAATATGAGGTTGAATTTCCTAGGGTGCATTCTTCACTCGGTGGTATTGTTGAGTAATAATCTTATTATTGCTCAATCAATGATCCAGATTGATCTTGTTACATTTCATTGATAAAAAGAATAGTTTGTTTAAAAACATGATTAAATGAAAAAAAAAAATCAATTTGAAGCCACTCAAGCTCTTTATATATAGATTTTTTGTGAAAAAAGTATTCACATATCACGGGTCTAGTAAATGGATTATTTAACTGGGTCATTTGACAATCCGTCAAACCCGTTTATTAAACGGGGTCATACGTGTCGTGTTCGTGTCGATTCATATTTAATCGTGTCGATCCATATTTAATCGTGTTGTATTTTGGTAAAGTGGGTTTGACCTGTTTAATAACCATGTTTGGATTGGTCCAAAATTATTCGTATCGTGTTTGGATTGGATTGATCTTAATACGATCCGTCAACCCGTATTGACACCCCTGACTGTGTGGAACAGAGTGGATATGATTTAGGCTTTTTAGGATCTAGTGGCCAGTCCATTAGCAATTTAGAACAGTCGTTCCTTGGGCCCAAGTACACAAAACATATTCTTGGGCTCAAATATTTACCGATTGTGTAATTAGGCCCCTCTTGTTGGCACCCCACCAATATTATTATACTTCAAAAATTATGTCCATTGACCGTAACTATATGAAAGCCAAGGCTACTGTGGTAAACTAAAGGAGTAGAGGTAAACTGTGGAACAAGCAGAGGAAATTTCTTTCTTTTCTTTTTTGAATTTGAAGAAGAAGAAGAAGAAGAGAAGGGCATTTCTTCTTAGTTTGATGGGAAAGGGAAACAATTATTGGTCGAAGAAAAGCAATAGTTAGGTCAGAAAAAAGGAAAAGGTCATGAAGAAAAATTAGATAAGAAAAGTGACACGGATGAATAATAATAATAATAATAATGAATGTACAAAAAATTGAATGTACCGACCGTAAATCGTAATTCAAAAAACAAATCTGGTAGGTATCTGGAAACAGAAAGTAACAACACAAGAAAACAACATGTTAGAAAACAATGTATGAACCGAGGCCCGTGTTTCATACGGTGTCCTTAAGACAATTTCACCGGACAATACAATATGTGTATTAGGCGATTGTCTCCCAAAGGATACAACGGTTCAACAATGGTAGTCGTAAGGACCAACCACTACCAGCGAACTCAAACTGAGTTTAAACTTACTAAAAAAAACAGAGAAGAAGAATAGGAATTCGGTTGTTCGAATTTTAGTGTATTTCGAACAGAATATTAGAGCTATTATATACCCAAACCGAAACACTAGGGTTTTGGGATTAATTCGGGATTATTTTAGAAAATCATGTTTTTGATTTAATAAGGAAATAATTTAATTAGATATTATTCTCCAAAGAGATTTACTTCTAATTAAAACCCGATTCTTTATTCTTAGTGATCAAGTAAGAAATCAGAATCCAAACAATTAAAGCTTTCCTTATTCATCACAATAAAAAAAAAGTTGACTTAGGGAAGTGGCAAAAGGTCAACTACTTCTAATTAAAACCCGATTCTGTATTCTTAGTGATCAAGTAAGAAATCAGAATCCAAAGTAAGAAATCAGAATCCAAACAATTAAAACTTTCCTTATTCATCACAATAAAAAAACGTCGACTTAGGGAAGTGGAAACCCCCCCCCCCCCCCCCCCCCCCGAGAGAGAGCTTTTATGCCCCACGTGTTGATAGCCCATATCACACATTCACTTATAAACTACATATAAATGATTTCCTTAAGATTCATTTTAATCCCTACACAATGAGTTCACTTTGAGACTCAATTTCTCATTCATCCATGAACCATTTTGTGAATTTGAGTATACCATTCCGAAGTTCTCACGGAGGAGAATTCAAATCCACTTTAATCTTCCATTTTTATGGAATTTATCATACTCAATTTTTACTCTCAAATTGAGAGTTAGTCACAAAATTTCCAACACCAACAACTTTTTAGTGGGGTATCATTACACGAACAGTGTGGAAAGATTATGAAAAAGTAGTGAGAAAATTGATGAAGCTACAACAAATGAAATGAAGATAGTTCTTGGGTCTAGCTCAACCCCAAAAACTAACTAATAGGGTGAGGGTTGCCCTCACAACTTATATATTGCACTTCCCTTTAATGTCCAAGTATTATGGGACTATGATTCACACCCTCCCCCACACGCAGTGCGCTCACTCCATCCCAAAGCGGCATTTGTATATACATGACGTGTCCACACACATCATAATAACCTACTATCATATAACTACTTATATACTATATATAAGTGGTTTACCCAACTAATGTGGGATACATATTTTTCCCTACTTAATAGGTTCACTTTGAGACTCAATTTCTCATTCACCCATTAATCGATTTGTGAGTTTGAGTATACCACTTCGAAGCTCTCACGAAGGAGAATTCGAATATATATTGATCTTTCATTTTTACGAAACCGATCATACTTAAAAAACATTCTCAAACTGTTTTTTATAACAAAATTTTCAAAACAAGCATGTGAAGCACATAATACTTCGAGAGAGAGAGAGAGGGGGAACCGGCCAAAACAAAATGACTGATGAGGGGAGACAATGACCAATAATTTGAGAGAGAGTTTTGGTTTATCTGTAGACTTGTGTAATTTATTGGATGGAAATGGTTTAACTTTTGTTCTGGCTCTCTCTCTCAAATACTGTTGTCTATGTTTGGACGTGGGGTTGATAGACTCATTGCTTGACCTGTCAATGGCCCCATCCACCATCCATAGAGATATCAATCTTATATATACACTTCCATCAAGTATCCAACTTTGACATAATTTATCATCCATGGAACTATGACTCAGGCCGTTCCATATATTTTCGGTGTTCGAGGCGAACAATAAAAAATGAAAACCTTGATACTTTATATATATATATATATATTTTTTTATTAAATACTTATAGAAATCAATATAATAACTTAATCTTAAGATTATAATACAATAAATAAGAAAATAAAAAGTTATCCAAATAAAATTTATATAATTATATCAAAACATATATCATTTAAACCTTATTTGTTTTACATTTTTAATAGAAGAAGTACTAACTAATCCCACTTAAAAAAAATAGAGTTATCGAACAAGAGAAGAAAAAGATCAAAAAAATGTATTAATTTAATTACCTTTAAGAACTTTATAATTACCGTATCCAGAGAGTTTTGAGTTTTTTTTAAAGATATAAAATAAGATTATTTATCGTTATAAAAATGATAAATGAGTCCCTATCGATGGGTCTTTTAAATATATATATATATATATATGGTGAATATTTATGGTAGGTAATTTTTAAAATCATTTGTGGATTGAATTTATATTAGTGGGTCTTTTTTTTTTTTTAACGTGATATTGAATTAGTTTTAAAATCATTTTCGGGTCTGTTTTATTTAATAGTTTATATGAACGATATTTTAAAATCAATCCGTTGGCCGGTCTGCTCTATTTGTTTGTACTTGTTTTCGTTCTACCAGTAGTTTTCTTGACAAGTAAGTTCTCGTCACTATGTAAACCTGTAATTTGTGTTTCCATATGTAAATAGAACAAACTTGAGAACAATTCTGTGAAATTTTTGTTTGCTTGTTGGGAAAATGTGGCAAGACAATTTCTACACTTTTTTTTTTTAGTTTTTTGTTTTTTTAAGTTATGAATCCAAACCCATCATACACTTTAAAATCTTATTCTCAGTTTCCTTTATTTGAGGTTCACTGGTTGGTTGAATATAGTATTAGACAAAAGCAACTTACTTCAACTGTTGTATCAAATATATATTTTTCTTGAACCACCGACTCAGGCACTCACCTTATCTTATTGCTCAAAGATTCCTTGCTTGTCCTTACTAGAGTAGTGCTCAAACTGTGAAAGTTGTGTAGAAAAATTGCCTTGGATTAGACCAGAAGCTTTGAGAGTTGAAGATGGGAAGTGATGGGTATGTTCCTTTGTTTGAAACAAAAAAGGTTAAAGGAAGTGTCATATATAAGCTCTTTGCAGTGTCTATATTTGTCGGTATATGTTTGATTTTAGTTTATAGATACATACACATACCAAGAGAAGGAGAAGGTGGAAGATGGGCGTGGGTTGGATTGTTTGTGGCTGAGCTGTGGTTCAGTCTTTTCTGGGTCTGCACTCAAGCCGTCCGATGGAATCGTGTCTACAGGTGCACCTTCAAGGACAGGCTCTCTCAAAGGTCCGTCTCTCTCTCTCTCTCTCTCTCTCTCTCTCTCTCTCACACACACACACACACACACACACACACACAATTTTGCTGTGTTTACCAATTATCCATCTGCAAAATTAAATTTTGTTCGATATGAATTTTCAGATATGATAAGGTTGAATTTCCTAGGGTGGATGTATTTGTCTGCACGGCAGACCCCACAATAGAGTCACCAATATCGGTGATTAACTCTGTTTTGTTGGTCCACACACACAAAATTTTGCTGTGTTTACTGATTTTCCATCTGCAAAATTAAATTTTGTTCAATATGAATTTTCAGATATGATGAGGTTGAATTTCCTAGGGTGGATGTATTTGTCTGCACGGCAGACCCCACAATAGAGCCACCAATATTGGTGATCAACACTGTTTTGTCGGTCTTGGCATACGATTATCCGGCAGAGAAGCTTAGTGTCTACCTCTCAGATGATGCGGGTTCTAATATTACATTCTATGCCCTCTTAGAGGCCTCTCACTTTGCTAAAGAGTGGATACCATATTGCAAGAAATTCAGGGTGGAGCCAAGGTCACCAGAGGCTTATTTCTTGTCAATTTCTGACCCGAATGATGTTAATGAGGCTAAAGAGTTTGAAGCTATCAAGGTACACATCAAAAGTTCCTTCTTTGTTATCATTCAAGACACTGCTTAGTGCATTTCAAAATATATTACTAGTTTTGTATTAATGTAAATTTTCTTCCATGCTATTTTCTTGAAGAAATTATATGAAGACATGGAGAATCGAATCAAAAGAGCAACCAAGATAGGTCGACCCACTGAAGAACAACGGTCTAAACATAAAGGATTTTCTCAGTGGGATTCGTATTCTTCCATACGAGACCATGACACCATTCTTCAAGTATGTGATAGTAATATTAAGCTAGAAACAATCATACTTGCTGGACTAGAACTCTTGTTTCTTTTCTGAAATATAGAATTCCAAGTCAGTAATTCCTATCAATTAATTAAGTAAAGCTTTATTATGTAAGAAATGTTTATCTGGATATATATTTTCTAGATATTGATTGATGGAAGAGATGGAAAGGCCAGAGACATAGAAGGATGTTCATTGCCAACTTTGGTATACTTAGCTCGAGAGAAGAAGCCTCAACATCCCCACAATTTCAAGGCTGGAGCTATGAATGCGTTGGTAATATACGTGCACCCATTTATGTGTTGCATGATCGAAACCTTACACTCTTTCTTGAATAAATTACTCATTTCTAGTTTGATGATCAAACTTGCAGATAAGGGTGTCGGGAAAAATTAGCAATGGGAAGATCATTCATAACGTAGACTGTGACATGTACTCGAACAATTCAAAATCTGTGAGGGATGCACTTTGTTTTTTCATGGATGAAGAGAAAGGCCAAGAGGTGGCATTTGTGCAGTTTTCAGAGAGTTTCCAAAATGTCACTAAGAATGAAATATACGGTAGCTCATTTCGAGTAGCAATAGAGGTGAGTATATATTCATGAATATCTAATTATGATACTTCATGTTTTCTGAAAATTTCAATTTTCTTGGTGTTGAAGGTGGAATTTCATGGTATGGATGGCAATGGAGGCCCTCAATATATTGGAACCGGCTGCTTTCACCGAAGAGATACTCTCTGTGGAAGGAAATTCGATAAGGAGTGTACAAGTACATGGTACAAGGAAAATGATCCGGAAAGTGAAGAAAGTTTACATGAATTAGAAGCTAAATGGAAGGTCCTTGCAAGCTGTACATATGAGGAAAACACTCAATGGGGAAATGAGGTCGGTCTTTTCCTGAATTTTACTCGAAGTAAATATCAAATCATTGATAACTCGAGAAGTTTAAGCTATGCAATATGTATGCCTTGACACGTGCTTGATTGCAGATAGGTTTGAAATACGGGTGTTCAGTTGAAGATGTGATTACAGGGCTATCAATTCAATGCAAGGGATGGAAATCAGTGTATTTCAATCCGGAAAGGAAAGCATTCTTAGGTTTGGCGCCAATCACAATGCCTCAAACGCTCGTGCAGCACAAGAGATGGTCCGAAGGGAATTTTCTGATTTTGCTCTCCAAGTACAGCCCAGCTTGGTATGCACTTGGAAAGATTAGCTTTGCCCTTCAATTGGGATATCTCAAATATTCCTTATGGGCTCCTAGCTGCTTTGCAGCACTTTATTACTGTATTATCCCTTCACTTTATCTCCTCAAAGACGTATCCTTGTTTCCGCAGGTTAGTTTATTATTAAACATTCCTCAAAAAATACTAAAAAAAATCCATGCAATTGATATGACTTTGTTTCATTTCTCTTATGAATTCAGTATTGGAGTCTCTGGTTCATACCATTTGCATATGTGATATCAGCCAAGTACTCTTACAGCCTAGTTGAATTTCTGTGGTCCGGTGGAACAATCCTAGGCTGGTGGAACGAACAACGAATATGGCTCTACACAAGAACAAGTTCCTATCTATTTGGCTTCATTGATGCCATTTTAAAGTCTGCAGGATTCAACGATGAAGCATTCGTGATCACAGCCAAAGTAGCCGAAGAAGACGTGTCAGAACGATACCAAAAAGAGACACTAGAGTTTGGAGCTTCCTCCCCAATGTTCACCATAATAACAACACTTGCAGTTCTCAACTTTTTCTGCTTCTTTGGGTTGGTGGTTATGAAAATAACCATGGACGCGGCTGGTGTCCGATATTTGGATCGAATGGCTCTGCAGATACTCTTGTGTGTTGTTATGGTTCTCATCAACTGGCCTTTGTATCAAGCCCTTTTCTTTAGGCAGGACAAAGGCAAGATGCCTGGCTCATTGACTCTTCAATCAATTGGATTTGCTCTACTTGCTTGTGCTTGTTTTGTATACCTTCAATAGTTTTTGTTTCCGGTGAGGGACTCTCTTCTGGCCTGTCCTGAAACTATTTTCTCTACATGTACAGATACCAAAATGTTATATCATCCCATATAATAATATATATATATATAATAATAAGAAGAATAATAATTATTATTATTTACTCCAATTAGTGTGTATGCATTACCGGATACCACAAATTATAATTTGGAAAGCCAAGAAATGCTTATAAGAAGCAGAAACCACAGGATGCAAGCTACTTCAATTGATACTAAAAACTTTGGCACAGCTTGAATTGAAACTAAAAACTTCAATTAGAACATGAACATTGTTGGTTATATGTAATAAGGAATCGGGTAATACCAATATTTATAGATTAATACCAATATCTTCCTTTAGAAAAATTTATAGTATCTCTCTCTTGCCAAATAACCCCAAAGTAAGGCTAGGAAGCACACCTTCATAGGGTTTCTTTCACTGAGACTAGCAAAAGAACAAAAATGCTCCACAAAAGCTTGATTGCAAGAAGCAGGAGCAGCTTAGGAATTTTACCTTCTTTTGATAAGTTACTCTAAAAATGATTCACAGTGAAGGAAAAGATGGTGAATGCTTTGCACATGATGCAAAAGGGAGATTTGAAAAAACTCTTTTTGACCCTTTATGAAAAACAACCTTCTACTTTCGAATTTAGGTAGAAGCTCTCATATCATATACTATAGTCACCTAGTAGCCTTAAAATTTAGTTAATGACCCCCTAATCGTGTACCAAAAACTCCATACTTTTTAAAAAAATCTAAATTCAAAATAAGAAAGTTGGTTTTGAAAAAAGGAGTCAATTTGGTACGATGATTTACACTCGAGAAATTTTCAATTTAATTAAAAGTATTTTACAATCTAATCACATTGAACTATTGTCAAATAGTTTTTTTTTTAATATTATATACAGTGACGACGATTCAAACTTATAACATGTTAGATTTAATCGTGGTTAAAATGGTTTTAAATGTTTTTACAACAAAAATATGATAAGTAAACTAGTTACTAATATGAAACAATTTAGAGATTAGAAATGTAAAGTAAATTTTGTTTTTTCAGTTATATATCTTATTTTTTAAATATTATATAGGGTATGACAATTCGAATAAGATAATAATATCGATTTTCATGAATGACTATTTTTTACAAATTATTTTTATACGATACAGAATATGAATTGTCATATTTAGATTATCTGTCGTGAATTAAAACGTAAATCTTTTTTAACATAAAGTTAAAATATCGAATAATATTACACATTTAAACTTTTAAATTAAAACTTTAATTTGGTTAAAACCAAAAACGTTAAAAAAAATCGAAGAGAAAAAGGAAAAAGTAACACAAGTGCACGCAATTTCCAAAATTGTGTAGTAAAAATAAAAACTATAACCGCACGCGAGTTTCTAACCTCTTCTTTGTCTGGTTTATCACGCACGCATTCCAATAAATTCATATCCACGATTCCACATTTACACAGAGAAAAATAAAAAATAAAAAATAAAAAATCACTCCGTACAAGATTGAAAATTTGAGTTTTGTATTTGGGTTGTTTGGCCATGGAGTCACTCAAAATGGGCTCCGAATTTCTATGTAAGATGAAAATGGGCTTAGTTGGAGGAGGCAATAGAAAATGCCACTTTCAAAGTTTCAAGTCTGTTGTGCCAATTAGGTTGTTGATTAAGATCATCATTAAGGCTTGATGATTGATTGCCAAGAAGTTGTCTCGAGGCCTTATAGATTACAATCATAATTTATTTATTTTGACATCATCCTCCCCCTTTAGTAAAATCATAGTATATTTCGTTGATTTGAACTCCACTAAGTTTTGAATCTTGTAACATTAATAATTCTTTTTTTTGAAATGTATTCTAAAATCGAAAAAAGTTAATACAAAAATTATATTTTTACTAAGGCCTCTGGTATATTTAAACGGTGCCAACCCCTTTTCAAAAAATCTAAGTTAAATAAAAGGACTTAACATTCAACTTTTAAAAATGTAATATCAACCACAAGAATAATGCTTAACTCATATTAAAAATAAATAAATAAATAAAACTCCGACACCAATTGGATTGGTCAAAGGGGCGGCCCTGGGGTGGGTCAAGGGTTATGAAAAACAACCTTCTACTTTCGAATTTAGGTAGAAGCTCTTTTGTTATATACCATAGTCACCTAGTAGTCTTAAAATTTAGTTAATCTATTTGTGTACCAAAAACCCCATACTTATTTTGAAAAAAAAAAAAAAATCTAAATTCAGAATAAGAAAGCTGTTTTTGAAAAAAGAGTCAAACCTCAGAATGGTTTTTGTAAATCTCCTTGATGCAAAAAGACGGAAGGAGTCTTATATTCATGTTTATACGTGCGTATGCGTGTAACCAGGGTAAATATGACTTACGGTGGTCAACTATTAGTTAACCGATCAAGAGGAATTTAGTGTCATTATGATTTTTTTAACGGATTTAGTGTAATTATTCATATAACAAGGGTAGTTCCCCTATAAAAAAAATGGGTATACAAATAATATATTTGGGTTACAATATCTGTATCCAAGATTAAAATTATCATTTTCTTTTATAATATGAGTTAAGCTTCACTTATATTTAAATGCGATTGATGGGGATTGGCTTTGGAAGAGATTAATAGCTTAATTTGTTGGTGGGATAGGAAGGTTTGAGGTCACTTTTGGTGCACCATCTGAGAGAGATTTACGAACACACAATGAAAGGAGAAGCTTTGTTACTCTCTAGATTTTCTTACATCACTCTACACTCTTACAATACAATCTTAATCCCTTTATTTAGGGAAATGAGATGAGATAAAAACAAACACTATAAATGCAAAGCAACGAAAACAGATCAGTTGTTTTGAGGCAGTTAAGAGATGGCTGGAGGAAGAAATTGGATAGTGGTTAGAGTCACTTATGGCCGGCTTCTAGAAAGGGTTAGAAATCAAGTTTAATTTTTAACATCTCCACTTAAACTTGACTCTCCGTGTTTCATCATACCAAACATTGTCTTTAATCTTAAAAACACATCATGTTTGAGCGGCTTGGTGAAAGTATCAGCAATTTGATCATATTTCCTGCAAGAGACTAGTTCCACCTCTTTATTCTTTACATGCTCTATGATGAAATGATATTGTGTATCAATATGTTTGCTTCTTTCAAGGAATACTGAATTCTTTGCTAGCGCAATCGTTGACCGATTGTTGATGTAGAGCTTTGTGGGATTAACTTATGGAAAACCCAAGTACTGCAACACATTCCTGATCCAAATACCATAATAAACAGTTGAGCATGCAACAACGTACTTAGCTTCACATGATGACAGTGTCATAGCTTGCTTTTTGGATGACCATGTGAACACTATCTCTCCCATAAAAAAACGTAAAACCTGTTGTGCTTTTACGTTTTTTTTACGTTCATCCAAATCTCTTCCCCAATCACTCTCTGAATAGCCAATCAACATGCAATCTTCACTTTTGGTATAAAATATATCATCATTAATAGTACATTTTATGTAACGGAGTATCCTCTGTACTGCATTTAGGTGAGTTTGGTCAGGAGTCTCCATGTATCTGCTGACCAGTCCAACTCCATAGATTCTATCTGGCCTGATACATATCAAGTATCTCAGGTAGGGATGCACATTTATCCCCAGGACCCCAAATCCCCACACCCTTATCCCCATTTGGGATTTTTTTTTGGGAAAAAATGGGGGGGGGGGGGGGGGGGGGGGGGGGGGATGATGATGATTTTCATCCCCAAATTGAAATGGGGATGAGGAGAGGGGGGATGGAGATGGAGATCCCCATTTCTCCATTTCCCCTAAAAGTATATAAATATAATTATAATATATATTTGAATTATTTGAAACATTTTATGTTGAATTTGTAATGCATTGATATTTTTTATTTGTAATGAAAGGTTTTTTTTTTTAATTTAATTTATAATTTTTAGTTAAATAGGGAAATGAAAAAATGGGGGACCGGTGGATACGAAAAAACAGAGAAAAACGGGAAAAATAAGGAATGAGGATGGGGATGGGGCGACCTCCCCCCAAACATCCCCATCCCCATTTTCCCCAAATGGGGAAATGAAGGGGGGGGAGGGTCTAGGAAGTGGGGATGGGGATGGAGGGACCTATATCCATCCCCATTCCCCAAACGTGCATCCCTAATCTCAGGCTTCCAACCAAGCTCTTGAAATAGGCTGGATCAACATCTCCTCTTTCATTGTTCTTAACTCGAATCCTGTTTCTACTGGAGTTGTGACATGATTGCATTTTTTCATACCAAATCTTTTCAGAATTTCTTTTGCATATATACTCTGAGAGATGAAGATACCTTTTTTTGCTTTACACAGCTTCAATACCGAGAAAATGAGCCATTAGACCAATGTCAGTCATCTCAAATTCTTTCACCATTCTCTGCTTAAAATCTACAAACATGGCTGGATTGTTGCCGGTGAAGATCAAGTCATCAGCATATAAGCATGCATATAACAGGCTTCTGTCAGTCTCCAATATAGCACATGCTGATACAGACATTTCTCAAATCCGTTCTCTTGGAAGTAATCATCAATCCTCATGTTCCATGCACGAAGTGCTTGCTTCAAACCATATAGGGTTTTCTTGAGTCTACATACTTTATCTTCTTTGCCTTTCTTCAAATATCCAAGTAGTTGTTCCACATAGATTTCTTCTTTAAGAAAGTCATTTAAGAAAGCTAGCTTTACGTCAAGTTGGTAAATTTTCCAAATTTTCTGAGCTGCCAATGATATTAGCAATCTGATGGTTTATAGTCTGGCAACTGGGGCAAAGACTTCCCCGTAATCAACTCCATTATTTTGTTTATAACCTTTTGCTGCAAGTCTTACCTTGTATCTCTGGACTTTTCCTTTCGTATTCCATTTGGTCTTGTAGACCCATTTCACTCTGATAGTTTTTTAACTTTTTGGGAGATTAGTCAACTCCCATATCTTGTTCCTTTCAATTGATCGAATCTTTTCATCCATTGCACTTCTTAATTTTTCTTCTTGGTTAGCCTCTTCAAAGCTAACTGGATCACTTGTCATCATCAGACAATACACAAGAATATATTCTTCCACCTGTTCTGTATTTTTTACAGGTATTCTAGGATACGTGTCCCTCTAGACATTATATCTGAGAAGTCACATATATTTAGTAATTGAGCATTATACCTTTGTGGTGAAGGAGAACCACATTGATGCGTTTACTGATCTCTGAGTATTTGTGGCTCTGTAGCCACTTCTCTTATCTCTTCTTCAAGTATCAACTTTGCACTTCTGAAAGTTTTGTTCTGATCCCAATTCTAGGATTTATTTTCTTCAAAAATCACATCCCTGTTGAAGATCACTTTCTTGGTGACGGGGTTATATAGCCTGTAACCCATAGTTTTGTCACCGTATCCAACTAGGATACATTTTTATCATTTATCTTCAAGCTTGGTTCTTCTCACTTCTAGGACCTTGATGTAGGCAATGGAGCTAAAAACTCTAAGGTGACTCACAATTGGTTTGTGAGTGCTACATGCTTCTTGCGGTGTCTTTGTATCAAGATTCTTTGTAGGACATCTGTTTTGTAGATATACCGCACATAATACTGCTTCAGCCCAAAAACTTTTGGGTATGTTTTTATCTTTTAACATGCTTCTGGCCATGTTAAGGATTGTTCGATTGTTCGATTCTTCCTTTCAGCTACACCATTTAACTGAGGAGTATAAGCTGGTGTAAACTAATGTATGATTCCTTGTTGCTTAAGGAATTCCTGGAAAACACCTGCATTGTATTCTCCACCTTGATCTGATCTCAACGTTTGAATATAATAGTCATTTTGCTTATCTACAAGAATTTTGAATTCTTTGATTTAACCAAATACTTCAGACTTTTTTTTAGGAAATAGACCCAAGCCTTCGTACTGCAGTAGTCAATAAAGGTAAGAAAGTATTGATTCTGTCCATTTGATATTGACGTCAATGGACCACACACATCTGTGTGAATGAGCTCAAATGGCATGATTGCTTTCCAATTTGCCTCCTTTCCGAAGTTAATTCTGTGTTGTTTACTAAGAACACGACTTTCACACATTTCATTTGGGTGATAGATGTTTGACAATCCTTTCACCATCTTCTTACTTCCTAGTTGCTTTAAACTTTCAAAATTGAGATATCCATACCTAAGATGCTATAACCAGTTTTTGTCACCGATGATGATTGTCAAACATCTTGGCGTATCATGATGAATTGCGATAAAGAACATTTTGTTCTTCGTCTTCTGGACTCGAGTAACCAACTTTCATTGAGCATATGTAATGGTGAGTTGCATATTTTGAAGGCTAATATGATAGCCTTTCTACAAGAGTTGTCCGAGACTTAGGATGTTTGTCTTCATGTCTGGAACATAATAAACATTGAAGACAAAAGCATGATCTCTATTCTTCTGTTTGATCATGACATCTCATCTTCATTGGACAAAAATTTTAAAGAGGTCGCCAAATGTGATTTCTCTATTGACTTTCTCATCAAGTTCAGTGAATAAGTCTTTTCTACCAGTCATATGGTTGCTGGCTCCAGAATCAAGAAACCAAACATATTGATTTTGATAGGTTGAGCTGTGTGCCATCAACTTTAACGATTCTCCTTTAACTTGCTATTTCTCTGTAAAGTTAGCATTTTCATTTACTTCATTCGACGGGTTACCTCTGCACTCATTGTTATAGTGGCCATTTTTGTGATAGTTATAGCATTAAACATTTCTTTTGTCAATGTTCAGATGGTTTTTGTACCCGTCTCTTCTTCTTTGTCCCTTTCTCGTGAGACTTAGTTCTGTTATCCACATCCTCCTCTATTTACATTTCTTCCTCCTCTGCCTCTACCTTTGGTTTCGACATTTCCAGAACCTCTTCCACGAGATCCTCTACCTCGTTATCTTCTTTGTCATGAGGTTCCTCCTTGCTCATATCTTTTTTCATTGATGGAGAACTTTGACTGGAGAGCTTGCTCTAATACTCTGTCGCCAATTCTTCTTGTGACTTTCTGCTCATGGGCATGCAATGAACCCACTAGTTCTTCAATAGACATTATCTCTAGATCTTTTGTTTCTTCCAAGGCCACAACTATAAAGTTAAACTTTGGATCTAATGATCATATACTTTTCTCTAAAATTCTCATATATGTGAGAGTTTCCCTATTTCTTCTTAGCTGATTCGCAATGACCATAACTCGTGTATAGAACTCAACAATGGATTCATTAGATTTCATTCGTAAGGATTCGAACTCATCTCGTATAGTTTGAAGACGGGTCATTTTCACTTTATCAACACCTTTGTAGGTCTTGTGAAGGTGTCCCAGAATTCTTTCGACAACTTAGAGGATGTTATGATCTCGAACGTGGCTTCATCTAGTCCTTGATAGATTATGGACTTTGTTTTACAATCCCTATTTCGATCAACTTTGAGAGTTGTTTGAGCTTCTGTCATGGTTTCTTTAGCTTCTTTGGATTCGGGTTCTATATATCCATCTTCCACAATGTCCATAACATCTTGAGAGCCTAGCAGAGCTCTCATTTGTCTGCACCAATTGTCATAGTTGTCTTTAGTGAGTTTTGAGATGACAACATACGGGTTACCATTGGCCATCGAGACTTGAAGTGCTTAGAACACTAATATAGAGTCTGAATTTGTAAAAACAAAGTGCATAGTTGCATTAGAAACGATCCTAAACCTTGGAAATCAGTATGGGTTTGTCAAAAAAATGAGTTCAGAAGCGTCCGAATCGGGGGGTCAAACTTTTTAGAAAAGTCAACCAAAGATAACGGTATAGTCCCTTTTGCTGATGGAATATTCTAGTCGTTACAGCGTTAGTGACGTTAGCAATGCGTGAACAGTGTCGGATCTGGGTCAGACGTCAGGTAGGATTCCGGGTCGAAGCAAGCGACCGATTGAAGAATCGGACTTCTGGTCGGATCCTACAAACCGGCGAGGTAGACTATCGGAGCGTGGAGGTAACGTGTCGGAGCTTTGGCTACGCGTGAGAACACTCTCCAACTTTAGTCGGTGTGTACGGCCTCTCTGTAACTCCTATTTGGGTGATTGTTTTACCGTTGAATTGCTGGTGATGAGTAGAACACACTGGTATGCTCAAAAGTTAATTTTGAGCACTTTGTTTTCTGGGCCAATCCAGTTTTGACCTTAGTTCTTTGAATTTCTAGTTCTCTTACGCTTTGATACCACTATTGGTGGGATGGAAAGGTTTGAGGTCACTTATTGTGCACTTCTGAGGAAGATGTGGCTGGTTGGTTTTGCTCTGAACAAGGGTGTGGGGAGTATTCTTGAAGCTGAACTGTGAGGCATTCTGGAGGGGTTAAAACTGGCATGGAAGTATGGTTTTAAAAAGGTTATTGTTGAATCTGATTCTCAATTTGCGATGACTCTCATTCTTAATAATACTCCTTTGTGTCACCCTCTTTTTAATATCATTCATGCCTGCAAATCGCTGATGGGTATGGATTGGAGCTTCTATATTCAACATGTTTATAGGGAAAGTAACAAAGTGGCTGACAGACTTGCGAACCTTGGTCACTCTCTTAAGTTGGGGACCATTGTTTTTGATCACACTCCTTCACAGGTTTCTGAGTGCTTGGAGGAAGATTTCAAGGGTGTTGCTTTTGCTACAATGATACCTAGCCTTTAGTTTGTTTGTTTGTTTTGGGTTGTTTGCCCCCTCTTTTACCAAAAAAAGAAGAAGAATAAGCTCTATTACTCTCTAGATTTTCTTACACAACTCTACACTCTTACAATACAATCTTAATCTCTTTATATAGGGAATTGAGATGAGATAAAAATAAACACTATAAATGCAAAACAATGAAAACAGATCAATTGTTTAGAGGCACTTAGGAGATGGCTGGAGGAAGAATTTGGATGGTGGCTGGAGTCACTTAATGGTCAGCTTCTAGAAAGGGTTAGAAGTCAAGTTTAATTTTCAACAAAATAAAACAAGGATTTAAAGGAGATAGATGAAACTAATTCACAGATATATTTTCATGACATTAAACAAGTCAATAAATTTATCATCTAAATTCCAGGTCTTGTTAAACTAGCTTTGATCGCACTTATGATTTGGTTTATTTGAATTATGATTTGCATTTAACATTCTTGAATTCAGTGCACATGGCCTATTATCAATGTGGTTGGACTCTCCCTTAGGAGGCTCCACCACCACGATTCAATGTCTGGGTGTGTGTATATATATATATATATATATATATAATATTTGTTCCTCTTTGACCATTAATCCCAAGTGTGGGTGTCCTCTCCTCTACTGTTGGAGTAATAGTTTGGACAGTGTTTATAGAGTCTTATCTCGTCAGGTCTCAATAGTTGTAACTAAAAAAAAAAAAAAGCATTCTTGATTCAGTAAATTAACTGTGCATATATTAATAAATTGATTTTCATTGAGTAATACTGAAGTGATGAAATTATTTGTACCATCTTTTTCAGCTTTTACACATGTATTTGTCATGCAACATTTTATGTTCTTAAAGCTGAACTCAAATATATAGACTATAACAACAGGTACATCTATGTGGAAAAAGCTCAAGTACCTGATTCTAAAAGTTTGAAACTGGAAAAGATTCCAGAAGCATTGGATAATTAAGCCTCAGTCGAAGGAATCAAAAGGGTTTTGACGACAGCTGTTGAAGTTCGGAAAAAAGAACAATAGTTCATCTACAGGTGATCGCAGTGCTGAATCTGACAATGTCATTGTCAATGGTTCTGAGGTAGATGTTGTTGTCACAGCTACTGCTTCTGCTAGGGAAGGTAACATTGCATTATATATATATTGTGCATCTGTTGCATGTACTCTGATAACAAAAGAAATAAAAATTTCATAATCATCAAGTCTAAAAAGTTGAGTAGCAAATGACAGTAATCACATGTCAATATGCCATGAAGAATATATTCTAGAATTTGAATTAAAGAAAATTCATTGAAAGAGTGAACTGATGGATATTAAAAGTATTCAGAGCAACAGCTTATTGCTAATAATATCATGTTATTTTCAGAATTTCAGTCCAGTGTATCCCCACAATTAATAATCATGTCCTTGACATTCTACAATATTATTAAGAATGATTCTTGTGTTAAGCATTCAATTTTGTCAATTTTATTTTTGGAAAAGGCAAATTTGTTTAATGACTTGGAAACTGTTGGACTACTGCAGGCTATCTTCTTGCATTTATCAGTAATCTCCAGTTTGCATAACACTAGAAACTGTTAGGTAAGCTCTCAGAGAGTTTGGGGCAGCTTTCAATGGTAAGCTTTCAACAGTACCCTATTGGCCACATCATTATGACTTCTGACTTATGAGGATTACTTACTCAAAACAATTATTCACGATGAAGGAGAAAATCTTTAATGGAACGGTCTTATTACCATTTAATGGGACCGTTCAGATGAGTTTATAAATCCATAATGAAGTAAACAATATAAAATATATTCTAAAGAACATTACATTCTAGAGTTTTTGAAATCACGACGACACTTGCGAGTCATGGATTTACTGTAAAAAAGATGTACCTAGACCGAAGAATGAGGGTAGGGCTACTTAAAAAGAAGAAGAATTTTTTTCATAAATGTATGAAAAGTATAATATATATTGTTTTCTGTTTTATATATTTTCATTTGAAAATAAGAAATTAAATTTCAATTGTTTTATATTCTTTATCGACTCTCGAGTCTTGACCCGAATCACATTTTTTAAATTTTTTGCAATTGAAACGGGGTTGTCCGGGTCAAAATTGGGTCACCCTGACCCAAAACACATTTAAAGCTTTGAGTCGTAGCATTAAAAATGTGTTTTGGGTCATGGGTGACCCGAGGATTTCAAAGTCACCATTGACCATTTTCGGTGTTTCGGGTCACTGTCATTGCGGAGCACAATTTCAAGGCTCCAGGATGTCACCAATCCACCCGAATCGGGTCACATTTGACCCGAAGTACTGCTTCAAACTTCAAAGCACGTCATGACTCGGCTATGGCTCGAGGCAGCGTGACTCGATCGGCAACTGCCAAGACCCCGGGCGAGACCGGTCACTTCAAGAGTCGACTCGGGTCCCTCGACAACCCAATCAACTTTTCTAGGTATCCAAGCAGCAAAACCAGAGCATCCATGGCTTCTGTCTTCGACCGCCACAAGTTGCGGTTTTTTTTACAGACACAGAACTCAGAAACTCACATCGCCATTGTTGTACATCTCCAGACATCATCACAACAACCACCTGAGAGAGTTCAAAAGTAAGAGTTCACTCTCTCTTCAATTTTCTGCTGATTTTCTTCATTTCTTCTTGTATCTTAATTTCACTTCATCTCATCTTTTTGGTTTAACATGAACTGGGTTCGCGCTTTTTGTTTGATTTTGTCTAAAAGTGGTAACTTTTTGTGCTCTGCTTGAATTGGGGGTGTTGAAGAAAGTAACCTGAGAGATGAGATGACACACCATTGTTACTAGAGTTTGCAAATTCTTCTTGATTAACAGTTAAATCATTTGCATGTAAAAAAATCTTCTGATAAGTTAAAAGGTACAAAATATAAACTTTATACTAATCAGTTACACAGTTATTTTTTTTGGCTTCATTTGTCTAGTGTTGACAACTGTAGACTGAAAGCAACTTAATTGTACTTGTCTTTGTTAAAAATCACAATGTGTAGCTTGTGGAACCACATCCATACATGCCTAATCTCATTGCCATGGTTTCTTTACTATTATTGTATTGATATGTCTGTCTGTCCAGTCCAAAACCTTTTGAGAGTTGAAATGAAGATGAAGATGGTCAGTGATGGATATGTTCCTTTGTTTGAGACAAACAAGTTTAAAGGAAGAGTCATGTATAGGCTGTTTTCGGTGTCAATTTTCATAGGTATATCTTTCATTTTAGCTTATAGAGTTGGTCATATACCAGGAAAAGGAGCAGATGGGAAGTGGGCATGGATTGGATTGTTTGCAGCTGAGCTATGGTTCAGTTTTTACTGGCTCTGCACTCAAGCCCTCCGTTGGAACTGCGTCTACAAGCGCACATTCAAGGACAGGCTCTCTCAGAGGTACCTAATCTCGCTCTCATTAACTTAAATTTTGTGGTGTTTTACCAATTACTAATTAGCTGTAAATTTTGTTGTTTAATGTGGATTTGTAGATATGAGAATGATTTCCCTAGGGTGGATGTATTCATCTGCACGGCTGATCCTATCATAGAGCCACCGATGATGGTGATCAACACTGTTTTATCAGTTATGGCATACAATTATCCACCTGAGAAGCTTAGTGTTTACCTCTCTGATGATTCTGGTTCAGATCTTATATTCTATGCCCTCTTAGAGGCCTCTCACTTTGCTAAAGAGTGGTTACCGTATTGCAAGAAATTCGAGGTGGAGCCAAGGTCACCAGGAGCTTATTTTTTGTTAATTTCTGATCCGAATGATGTTAAGGAGGCTAAAGCGTTTGTAGCTATCAAGGTACTTATTAAAAAGCAGCCGTAACATACTAACATTATGCAGACTGCATGTTTACTACATTTTGAAATCTATTCCAATTTCATAGTTGAGGTACCTTAATTCCATATTATTTTGCTGTAGAAATTATACGAAGACATGGAGAGTCGAATTAGAAGAGCAGCCAAGCTCGGCCGTCTCTCTGAAGAACAACGATCTAAACATAAAGGGTTTTCTCAGTGGGAAACATATTCTTCCAAACAAGACCATGACACAATTCTTCAAGTATGTGATTGTAATACTTGCTGGACTAAAGCCCCCGTTTCATTTCTGAAGTAGAAAATTCTGAGACAGTACTCCTTATATGTTAATCAAGTAGGAATCTACAAGCAAATTTGTTGAGCATTGTTTATCTGAATATTTTCTAGATATTGATTGATGGAAAGGAACCAAATGCTAGAGATGTAGAAGGATGTTCATTGCCAACTTTGGTATACTTAGCTCGTGAGAAGCGGCCCCGACATCCTCACAATTTCAAGGCTGGAGCTATGAATGCATTGGTAATTTTGTACATGTATTCATTTATGTCAGAAAATATGTGAAAACATGAATTGTGCATCTGCACACATGACATATACATGTGTATTTTCCATTTTGTTATTTTATTGTTTGACATAAAAGTTCATTGAGTTTTTTTTCCCTCTTTATCTTGATTTTAAGATCAGAACCTTACAACTCATTCTTGAATAAACCACTGATCCCTTTTTTGATGGTCTGACCTGCAGGTAAGGGTGTCGGAAAAAATCAGCAATGGGGATATCATTCTTAATGTAGATTGTGACATGTACTCAAACAATTCAGAATCTGTGCGGGATGCTGTTTGCTTCTTTATGGATGAAGAGAAGGGTTATGAGATTGCTTTTGTGCAGTTTCCACAGAATTTCGAAAATGCCACTAAGAATGAAATAAATGGTAGTTTTCGAGAGGGTATGAATGTGAGTGGATATTCTTGAACAAATAAAAATCTAGTTTTAACTGCATTGTTTTCATTTTATTGTTTCTGTAAATTTAATCTTTCTGGTGATGAAGGTGGAATTTCATGGTATGGATGGTTATGGAGGCGCTCCATTTATTGGAACCGGCTGCTTTCATAGAAGAGATGCTCTCTGTGGAAAAAAAATCCATAGGGAATGTATGGGTGAATGGAACAGAGAAAATGTTACTAAGAGAGAAGAAAGTTTGCATGAATTAGAAGACAAATCAAAGGTATATGCAAGTTGTACATACGAAGAGAACACTCAATGGGGAAAGGAGGTGAGTCACTCAAAAAGTTCAAGCTATTAGCAAAACTGACATTTTACATATCTGTTATGTGATGTGTATGTATTGACATTGGATGAATGCTTTATTGCAGATGGGTCTGAAATACGGAAGTCCAGTAGAAGATGTGATAACAGGAATATCAATTCAATGCAGGGGATGGAAATCCGTGTATTTCAATCCGAAAAGGAAAGCATTCTTGGGAGTGGCACCAGTCACGCTGTCTCAGTTACTTGTGCAGAACAAGAGATGGTCCGAAGGTAATTTTCTGATTTTGTTCTTGAAGAACAGTCCAGCTTTGTATGCACGTGGAAGGATTAGCTTTGGCCTTCAATTGGGATATTGGCGCTATTGCTTTTGGGCTCCCAACTGCTTGGCAACGCTTTATTACTCTATCATACCTTCACTTTATCTCCTCAAAAGCACTCCCTTGTTTCCACAGGTTAATTTATTACTAAACATTCTCCGAAAAATTAAATTTTGTTTTCTTGCAGTAGAATGTGACTATCTTTCATTTCTGTCATGAATCCAGGCCTCAAGCCTCTGGTTCGTACCGTTTGCATACGTGATATGGTCTAAGTACTCTTACAGCCTACTAGAATTTCTATGGTGCGGCGGAACAATCCTAGGCTGGTGGAACGAACAACGAATATGGCTCTACATAAGAACAAGCTCTTATCTATTTGGCTTCATTGCTGCCATTTTGAAGTTAATAGGATTCTCTGATTCTGCATTTGTGATCACAGCCAAGATAACTGATGAAGATGTGTCAGAACGTTACCAGAAAGAGATACTAGAGTTTGGAGCATCCTCCCCAATGTTCACTATAATAACAACACTTGCAGGGCTCAATTTGTTCTGCTTCCTTGGGTTGGTTAAGAAACTAGTCATGGATGCAGCTGGTATCCGATACTTTGACATAATGGTTCTGCAGATTGTCTTGTGTTTTGTTATGGTTCTCATCAACTGGCCTTTGTATCAAGCCCTTTTCGTTAGGCAGGACAAGGGCAAAATGCCAAGCTCATTGACACTTCAATCCATTGGATTTGCTCTATTTGCTTGTACTTGTTTTCTATTCTTTCAGTAGTTCTCGAGTCTTGACAAGTAAGTTCTTGTGACTATGTAAACCCGTAAATTGTGTTTCCTTCTGTAATTAGACCAAACTTGAGGACAATTCTATGATATTTTTTGTTTGCTTGTTGGGAAAATGTGGCAAGACATGTAGTTTCAGCATTCTAGTAATATAAAGTAGTTTACTTTTTCAGTTTTTATAGTTTTTTTTTTGTTTGTTTTTTGTTTTTGTTTTTTAGTTATGAATCCAAACCCATCCTACAATTTAAAATATTATCCTCGGTTTCTTTTATTTGAGGTTCACTTGTTGGTTGAATATAGTATAGACAAAAAGCAACCTATTTCAATTGCTGTATTAAATATATATTGTTCTTGGTGGAAATTATTTCAGAATTTATTGAAGCACCCACTCACCTTATCTTATTGCTAAAAGATTCCTTGCTTGTCCTCACTACAATAGTGATCAAACTGTGAAAGTTGTGTCGTTAAGAAAAATTGCACATACATAAATCTAATCACAATCATAAATAATTAAAAACAATAAAAAGAAAGAAGATATCAAAGATTTTATATGGTTCAGTAATTTGTCTACGTTCACAGAACGCACCGTACTCAATCCACTATTTCCTAGAGTTGATTACAATCTCTCTGTCTCTCTTTCAGTCTCTCTTTCAGTCTCTCTACAATTGCTCTCTTTCAGTCTCTCTACAATTGCTCTCTCTCTAACAATTTTTCTCACACAATACGCATACTTTTTTTTTCTCTGGGGTACACATAATGGTAGTATTTATATAAGAGCACTAGGGTTAATCAAATCCCAATTGGAATCTATTTCCTTTTCCAATTACTTATACACGCCAAATTTGCTCTTTCTCGCGAAATCTGCATGCATCGTGGTCTGGACCGCTGTGTAGGCACATGTCTGTGCCGTGGTCCACAACGCATGACTTGTCTGGAAAACTCTGCTCCATAGGCCGCGATTTGTACACCATGTCCGCATCGCAGTCCACATAGCATGTTACCTCTGGACTTCTCCGCTAATTGTATCGCGGTTTGAGCTCCTGTCTACGTCGCGGTCTCCGCTGCGCCACCTGCTGAAACTCAATGGACGTTCACCATCCATCCTTGATGACTTAGTGGATAAATGACGGTGCACTCATTCCCCACTTTTCACTCTTGAAGACCCACTGAAGTTGCGCACAACTCTAGTTTTTCAGTAATGACTCACTTGATTAACATGTCAGCTGGATTATTGGTTCCTGCAATTTTCACTAACTTCAACATTCCTTCCTCGATTAACGATCAAATAAAGTGGTAGCGTAGGTCTATATGCTTGGTCCTAGAATGGAACGCCGGATTCTAGGCCAAGAGTGTTGCACTTTGATTATCACTGTGTAACACGTTCATCACCTGATTGAATTCCAACTCGGCTAACAATCCTTGTAACCATATAAGTTCATTGCTTGCTTCTGTCACAACCACATACTCTATTTCAATAGTAGATATTGTTACTATCTTCTGGAACTGGGACACCCAAATAATCGCGGTACTCGCCATTGTAAACACATATTCGGTGGTACTTTTTCTGTGATCCACTTCGCCGGTAAAATTTGAATCCACATAACCTTCTAGCTTGATTTCATATCCTCTGAAGGTTAGACATCTCTCTGTCGTACCCCGTAGGTATCTTAGGATCCACTTCACGGCTCCTAGTGAGGCTTGCCCGGATTGGACATGTATCAGCTCATAACTCCCACTACTTAGGAAATATCTGGTCATGTGCAAGTCATGGCATACATTAGACTTCCAATGGCTGAAGCGTAAGGAACTCTAGCCATGAAGTCTTTCTCCTCTTCAGTCTTCGAACTCTGATCCTTGGACAACCTGAAGTGACTAGCCAAATGTGTTTCTACTAGTTTCGCATCTCCCTTGTTGAATCTCTGTGACACCTTCCGAACGTACTTCAATGTACCTTCCTATTTATCTCTGCAAATCCTCATTCCAAGGATTTGCTTTGCTGGACCTAAATCCTTCATCTCAAATTCAGTCGAATGTTGCTTATTCAAATTGTTATTCTCTTCTAAATCAACACCAGCTATTAACATGTCACCAACATAAAGTAGCAATATTATGAAACTAGATTTAACCTTTCTGAAGTAACAACAGTGGTCAGCATTGCATCTCAAGTAGCCATTCTCTTGCATGAATCCATCAAACTCCTCAAATTGCTTCATGTATATCTCTTCCTCCAATTCTCCATGAAGAAAGACAATCTTCACATCTAACTGCTCTAGATATAACCTTTTTGCTGTAACAATACTCAATATTAACTGGATAGTAGTTAGTTTAATAACGGGAGAAAAAATTTCAGAGTAGTCAATACCTTCAATTTGTTAGAAACCTTTGACTACGAGTCGTGCCTTGTATCTCTTGGAACCATCATGTTCATTTTTGATCTGAAACACCCACTTATTTTGTAGGGCTTTCTTTCCTTCAATCAACTTGGCTAACTTTCAAGTTTGGTTAGATACCAACGACTTCATCTCATCCTTCATTGTAAGCTCCTACTTGCTCACATCTTCTCCCTGGTAAGCTTCATTATAGCACTCAGGTTCTCCCGCGTTTGTCAGCAGTATGTATTGTAAAAACTTCCTATTTGGTATAGGAGTTAGAGTTAATCTTCTCAATGTATTTTAGATCTTTGTCGCTGGAACATCTCAAAGTGGGATATGTTTTTGTACCTGGGGCTGCACACCTTACTTTTTTATCATTTTGTTTAATATGTTCAACGATTCCTCTATTCTGTACATCATCCGGTCCAAAATACTCTGGCTCTTCCGGCTTAAACACATGTGTATTTTTGTCTTTATATATGACCCTTTCGTTAAAGATAATCTCTCTACTTCTGATCATCTTAAGGTTTTGGTCACCCCATCACTTGTAACCAAATTCATCTTCTCCGTAGCCCACTAAAGTACACTTCACTGACTTGGCGTTTAGCTTACTCCTCACATGATCATCTACATGTACATAAGAAACACACCCAAACACTTTAAGATGAGAAAGTTTTACCCATTTTCCAGTCCAAATCTTTTCTGGTATAGCGAGGTTCAAGGGCTTTGATGGTCATCTGTTGATCAAATACGCTGCTGTATTGACTGCTTCTGCCCAGAACTGTTTTGGCAATCCTGAATGTAACCTCATGCTTTTGGCTCTCTCAGTCAATATCCTGTTCATCCGTTATGCTATGCCATTCTGCTGTGGAGTTTAAGGAACTGTCATACTGAGCTTTATCCCGCTCTGGTAGCAAAACTTTTTGAACTCATTGTCAAATTCTCCACCATTGTCTGAATGTATCTTTTTGATCTTCAAACTTGTCTCATTCTCAACCATAGCTTTCCACTTCTTGAAAGCCTCAAACACATCAGACTTGTATTATAGAAACTAAACCCATACCTTTTTGGAATGACCGTCGATGAACATGACGAAGTACAGTTTACCTCCGGTTGATGAGACTAAAACTGGACCTCAAACATTGGTGTGCACTAGTTCTAGTTTCTTCTTTTATCAGTGCTCTTCTGGTCCTCTTGAAGCTCTCTCACTTTTTTTTTCCTAAAATGCAGCTTTCAAATAAATTAACCTCAACATTCTTCAAATCTGACAACTTTCCTTTCGAATGCAGACACTTCAGCCCTTGAGTACTCATGTGCCCAAACCTCTGGTGCTACAAGTTTGGATCATCTTTACCTTTCGCCATAGCGACTGAACTATAACCATTTGTAGTTGTATAAAGTGACCCATTCTTACTTCCTCGAACGATCGTCATAGCTTCTTTTGAAATCTTTCACTTATCACTTGTGAAAGTCGTCACATAACAGTCTGACGTCAGTTGCCCAATAAAGATCAATTTTTTCCTCAAGTCCGATATATGTCTCACATTGTCGAGCTTTCAAAATGACCATTGCAGTTAAATCTTCACATCTCCCTTCCCGATAATATCGCATGCTTGATTGTCACAAAGATATACTTTACCTAATTTTTCGGAGACGTGGTTCTCAAGCAATTCCCTATGAGGTATGGCATGGAATGACGCTCCCAAATCCAGGACCTAGGACTCCGTTTTAATTTCCAATGAGCAGATAAGACAGTCATATGACTCCTCTGATACATAATTCGCACTGCTCTTGCTCTTATCTTTCTTCTCAGATCTACACTCATACGAGAGGTGACATCTCTTACCACAATTCCAACACTCTACATCCTTTTTGCTTTGTTGATGATTTCCCGAATAGTTAGAATGATTCTTGGATTTGGACTTCCTTCTAGACTTTGATCTTTCTCATTGATTTGTGTTTCGATTTTTGCTTCTGCCTTCCACACCTTCCAAATTCAATACTGAAGATGTAGACGCCCCTAATCCCTCTTCATGCATCATGATCTCTTCAGCCATGATCATGTTTACAACCTGCTAAAGATTCAAATTTTCTTTCCCGAACGAGTTGGCAATCGATTGGCTTGTCGTTTTCCAACTTTCTAGCAATTGGGTGAGTAGAAACGCCGCCATAAACTCCTCATCAAAACCCATAGACAAGGAACACAATCCATCCTTCAATTCGTTGAGCTGATTCAAAATATCTTTAAAGTTCTGACCCTTCGCCATATTCAAAGTTGATAACTTCTTGACAAGATGAACTTTTCTTACCGTTAAAGGTTGTTCGTATAGGTAGATAGGGTATCCATTAGATCTTTGGTTGTCTGTTGATCCTTTACGTTGAAGGTGACCTGCTTCGTCAAACTGAAACGAGTTGCTCTCAATGCTTTCCGGTCCAGGAGTTTAAAATCATCATCATCCATGTTCTTCGGTTTCCGTTTCTTTTCTCAATCTTCATCGGTCATATCCTTTGGTCTCTCTTTTATCGACCAATGTAGATCCTTCTGGTATAGATAATCCTCCATCTACATCTTCCAGAAGTTGAAATTCGATCCATTGAATTTCTCAATCTTGTGTGTTTCTTTCTCTGATTCCATCTCCACGATGAAATTGATGACCTCCAGAAAACCTGTATTTGTATGAAAAATAATCTGCCCCAACCCGGTGCTCTGATATCAATTGTTGTCGAGAAAAATCACACACACATAAATCTAATCACAAACACAAATAATAGAAAGCAATAAGAAGAAAGAAGACACCAAAGATTTTACGTGGTTCAGCAATTTATCTATATCCACGGAGTGCACCGCACTAAATCCACTATTTCTTAGAATTGATTACGATATCTCTGCCTCTCTTTCAGTCTCTCTACAATTGCGTTCTCTCTAGTAATTTTCCTCAAACATTACGTACAATTTTTTTTCTCTCTCTGGAGTACACATAATGGTAGTATTTATATGGGAGTACTAGGGTTAGCCAAATCCCAATTGGAATCTATTTCCTTTTCCAATTATTCATACACGTTAGATTTCCTCTTTCTTGTGAAATCCACATGTACCGTTGTGTAGGCACATGTCTGCGTCGTGGTCCACAATGCATGACTCGTCTGGGAAACTCCGCTCCACAGGCTGCGGTTTGTACACCATGTCCACGCCACGGCCCACATAGCATGTCACCTCTAGACTTCTCTGTTGTGTGTGCCACGGTCTGAGCTACTGTCTACGCCGCGATCTCCGCCGCACCACCTGTTGGAACTCGTTTCTCTTGCTAGTTTCTGGCTTTACATATCCTAACAAGCCGGTGTAGAAATATTGCCTTGGATTAGTCCAAAAGCTTTGAGAGTTGAAGATGGTTAGTGATGGGTATGTTTCTTTGTTTGAAACAAAGAAGGTTAAAGGAGCTGTCATATATAAGCTCTTTGCTGTGTCTATATTTGTCGGTATATGTTTGATTTTAGTTTATAGATATAGTCACATACCAAGAGGAGAAAATGGGAGATGGGAGTCTGGGTCTGCACTCAAGCCCTCCGATGGAATTGTGCCTATAGGTGCACCTTCAAGGACAAGCTCTCTCAAAGGTCCATTTCTCTCTCTCACTCACACACATTATTTTGTTGTGTTTACTAATTATCCATTAGCAAAATTAGCTTTTGTTCAATATGAATTTGCAAATATGAGGTTGAATTTCCTAGGGTGCATTCTTCACTCGGTGGTATTGTTGAGTAATAATCTTATTATTGCTCAATCAATGATCCAGATTGATCTTGTTACATTTCATTGATAAAAAGAATAGTTTGTTTAAAAACATGATTAAATGAAAAAAAAAATCAATTTGAAGCCACTCAAGCTCTTTATATATAGATTTTTTGTGAAAAAAGTATTCACATATCACGGGTCTAGTAAATGGATTATTTAACTGGGTCATTTGACAATCCGTCAAACCCGTTTATTAAACGGGGTCATACGTGTCGTGTTCGTGTCGATCCATATTTAATCGTGTTGTATTTTGGTAAAGTGGGTTTGACCTGTTTAATAACCATGTTTGGATTGGTCCAAAATTATTCGTATCGTGTTTGGATTGGATTGATCTTAATACGATCCGTCAACCCGTATTGACACCCCTGACTGTGTGGAACAGAGTGGATATGATTTAGGCTTTTTAGGATCTAGTGGCCAGTCCATTAGCAATTTAGAACAGTCGTTCCTTGGGCCCAAGTACACAAAACATATTCTTGGGCTCAAATATTTACCGATTGTGTAATTAGGCCCCTCTTGTTGGCACCCCACCAATATTATTATACTTCAAAAATTATGTCCATTGACCGTAACTATATGAAAGCCAAGGCTACTGTGGTAAACTAAAGGAGTAGAGGTAAACTGTGGAACAAGCAGAGGAAATTTCTTTCTTTTCTTTTTTGAATTTGAAGAAGAAGAAGAAGAAGAGAAGGGCATTTCTTCTTAGTTTGATGGGAAAGGGAAACAATTATTGGTCGAAGAAAAGCAATAGTTAGGTCAGAAAAAAGGAAAAGGTCATGAAGAAAAATTAGATAAGAAAAGTGACGCGGATGAATAATAATAATAATAATAATGAATGTACAAAAAATTGAATGTACCGACCGTAAATCGTAATTCAAAAAACAAATCTGGTAGGTATCTGGAAACAGAAAGTAACAACACAAGAAAACAACATGTTAGAAAACAGTGTATGAACCGAGGCCCGTGTTTCATACGGTGTCCTTAAGACAATTTCACCGGACAATACAATATGTGTATTAGGCGATTGTCTCCCAAAGGATACAACGGTTCAACAATGGTAGTCGTAAGGACCAACCACTACCAGCGAACTCAAACCGAGTTTAAACTTACTAAAAAAAACAGAGAAGAAGAATAGGAATTCGGTTGTTCGAATTTTAGTGTATTTCGAACAGAATATTAGAGCTATTATATACCCAAACCGAAACACTAGGGTTTTGGGATTAATTCGGGATTATTTTAGAAAATCATGTTTTTGATTTAATAAGGAAATAATTTAATTAGATATTATTCTCCAAAGAGATTTACTTCTAATTAAAACCCGATTCTTTATTCTTAGTGATCAAGTAAGAAATCAGAATCCAAACAATTAAAGCTTTCATTATTCATCACAATAAAAAAAAAGTTGACTTAGGGAAGTGGCAAAAAGTCAACTACTTCTAATTAAAACCCGATTCTGTATTCTTAGTGATCAAGTAAGAAATCAGAATCCAAAGTAAGAAATCAGAATCCAAACAATTAAAACTTTCCTTATTCATCACAATAAAAAAACGTCGACTTAGGGAAGTGGAAACCCCAACCCCCCCCCCCCCCCCCGAGAGAGAGCTTTTATGCCCCACGTGTTGATAGCCCATATCACACATTCACTTATAAACTACATATAAATGATTTCCTTAAGATTCATTTTAATCCCTACACAATGAGTTCACTTTGAGACTCAATTTCTCATTCATCCATGAACCATTTTGTGAATTTGAGTATACCATTCCGAAGTTCTCACGGAGGAGAATTCAAATCCACTTTAATCTTCCATTTTTATGGAATTTATCATACTCAATTTTTACTCTCAAATTGAGAGTTAGTCACAAAATTTCCAACACCAACAACTTTTTAGTGGGGTATCATTACACGAACAGTGTGGAAAGATTATGAAAAAGTAGTGAGAAAATTGATGAAGCTACAACAAATGAAATGAAGATAGTTCTTGGGTCTAGCTCAACCCCAAAAACTAACTAATAGGGTGAGGGTTGCCCTCACAACTTATATATTGCACTTCCCTTTAATGTCCAAGTATTATGGGACTATGATTCACACCCTCCCCCACACGCAGTGCGCTCACTCCATCCCAAAGCGGCATTTGTATATACATGACGTGTCCACACACATCATAATAAACTACTATCATATAACTACTTATATACTATACATAAGTGGTTTACCCAACTAATGTGGGATACATATTTTTCCCTACTTAATAGGTTCACTTTGAGACTCAATTTCTCATTCACCCATTAATCGATTTGTGAGTTTGAGTATACCACTTCGAAGCTCTCACGAAGGAGAATTCGAATATATATTGATCTTTCATTTTTACGAAACCGATCATACTTAAAAAACATTCTCAAACTGTTTTTTATAACAAAATTTTCAAAACAAGCATGTGAAGCACATAATACTTCGAGAGAGAGAGAGAGGGGGAACCGGCCAAAACAAAATGACTGATGAGGGGAGACAATGACCAATAATTTGAGAGAGAGTTTTGGTTTATCTGTAGACTTGTGTAATTTATTGGATGGAAATGGTTTAACTTTTGTTCTGGCTCTCTCTCTCAAATACTGTTGTCTATGTTTGGACGTGGGGTTGATAGACTCATTGCTTGACCTGTCAATGGCCCCATCCACCATCCATAGAGATATCAATCTTATATATACACTTCCATCAAGTATCCAACTTTGACATAATTTATCATCCATGGAACTATGACTCAGGCCGTTCCATATATTTTCGGTGTTCGAGGCGAACAATAAAAAATGAAAACCTTGATACTTTATATATATATATATATATATTTTTTATTAAATACTTATAGAAATCAATATAATAACTTAATCTTAAGATTATAACACAATAAATAAGAAAATAAAAAGTTATCCAAATAAAATTTATATAATTATATCAAAACATATATCATTTAAACCTTATTTGTTTTACATTTTTAATAGAAGAAGTACTAACTAATCCCACTTAAAAAAAATAGAGTTATCGAACAAGAGAAGAAAAAGATCAAAAAAATGTATTAATTTAATTACCTTTAAGAATTTTATAATTACCGTATCCAGAGAGTTTTGAGTTTTTTTTAAAGATATAAAATAAGATTATTTATCGTTATAAAAATGATAAATGAGTCCCTATCGATGGGTCTTTTAAATATATATATATATATATATATGGTGAATATTTATGGTAGGTAATTTTTAAAATCATTTGTGGATTGAATTTATATTAGTGGGTCTTTTTTTTTTTTTAACGTGATATTGAATTAGTTTTAAAATCATTTTCGGGTCTGTTTTATTTAATAGTTTATATGAACGATATTTTAAAATCAATCCGTTGGCCGGTCTGCTCTATTTGCTTGTACTTGTTTTCGTTCTACCAGTAGTTTTCTTGACAAGTAAGTTCTCGTCACTACGTAAACCTGTAATTTGTGTTTCCATATGTAAATAGAACAAACTTGAGAACAATTCTGTGAAATTTTTGTTTGCTTGTTGGGAAAATGTGGCAAGACAATTTCTACACTTTTTTTTTTTAGTTTTTTGTTTTTTTAAGTTATGAATCCAAACCCATCATACACTTTAAAATCTTATTCTCAGTTTCCTTTATTTGAGGTTCACTGGTTGGTTGAATATAGTATTAGACAAAAGCAACTTACTTCAACTGTTGTATCAAATATATATTTTTCTTGAACCACCGACTCAGGCACTCACCTTATCTTATTGCTCAAAGATTCCTTGCTTGTCCTTACTAGAGTAGTGCTCAAACTGTGAAAGTTGTGTAGAAAAATTGCCTTGGATTAGACCAGAAGCTTTGAGAGTTGAAGATGGGAAGTGATGGGTATGTTCCTTTGTTTGAAACAAAAAAGGTTAAAGGAAGTGTCATATATAAGCTCTTTGCAGTGTCTATATTTGTCGGTATATGTTTGATTTTAGTTTATAGATACATACACATACCAAGAGAAGGAGAAGGTGGAAGATGGGCGTGGGTTGGATTGTTTGTGGCTGAGCTGTGGTTCAGTCTTTTCTGGGTCTGCACTCAAGCCGTCCGATGGAATCGTGTCTACAGGTGCACCTTCAAGGACAGGCTCTCTCAAAGGTCCGTCTCTCTCTCTCTCTCTCTCTCTCTCTCACACACACACACACACACAGACACACACACAATTTTGCTGTGTTTACCAATTATCCATCTGCAAAATTAAATTTTGTTCGATATGAATTTTTAGATATGATGAGGTTGAATTTCCTAGGGTGTATGTATTTGTCTGCACGGCAGACCCCACAATAGAGCCACCAATATTGGTGATTAACTCTGTTTTGTTGGTCCACACACACACACAAAATTTTGCTGTGTTTACCAATTATCCATCTGCAAAATTAAATTTTGTTCGATATGAATTTTCAGATATGATGAGGTTGAATTTCCTAGGGTGGATGTATTTGTCTGCACGGCAGACCCCACAATAGAGTCACCAATATCGGTGATTAACTCTGTTTTGTTGGTCCACACACACAAAATTTTGCTGTGTTTACTGATTTTCCATCTGCAAAATTAAATTTTGTTCAATATGAATTTTCAGATATGATGAGGTTGAATTTCCTAGGGTGGATGTATTTGTCTGCACGGCAGACCCCACAATAGAGCCACCAATATTGGTGATCAACACTGTTTTGTCGGTCTTGGCATACGATTATCCGGCAGAGAAGCTTAGTGTCTACCTCTCAGATGATGCGGGTTCTAATATTACATTCTATGCCCTCTTAGAGGCCTCTCACTTTGCTAAAGAGTGGATACCATATTGCAAGAAATTCAGGGTGGAGCCAAGGTCACCAGAGGCTTATTTCTTGTCAATTTCTGACCCGAATGATGTTAATGAGGCTAAAGAGTTTGAAGCTATCAAGGTACACATCAAAAGTTCCTTCTTTGTTATCATTCAAGACACTGCTTAGTGCATTTCAAAATATATTACTAGTTTTGTATTAATGTAAATTTTCTTCCATGCTATTTTCTTGAAGAAATTATATGAAGACATGGAGAATCGAATCAAAAGAGCAACCAAGATAGGTCGACCCACTGAAGAACAACGGTCTAAACATAAAGGATTTTCTCAGTGGGATTCGTATTCTTCCATACGAGACCATGACACCATTCTTCAAGTATGTGATAGTAATATTAAGCTAGAAACAATCATACTTGCTGGACTAGAACTCTTGTTTCTTTTCTGAAATATAGAATTCCAAGTCAGTAATTCCTATCAATTAATTAAGTAAAGCTTTATTATGTAAGAAATGTTTATCTGGATATATATTTTCTAGATATTGATTGATGGAAGAGATGGAAAGGCCAGAGACATAGAAGGATGTTCATTGCCAACTTTGGTATACTTAGCTCGAGAGAAGAAGCCTCAACATCCCCACAATTTCAAGGCTGGAGCTATGAATGCGTTGGTAATATACGTGCACCCATTTATGTGTTGCATGATCGAAACCTTACACTCTTTCTTGAATAAATTACTCATTTCTAGTTTGATGATCAAACTTGCAGATAAGGGTGTCGGGAAAAATTAGCAATGGGAAGATCATTCATAACGTAGACTGTGACATGTACTCGAACAATTCAAAATCTGTGAGGGATGCACTTTGTTTTTTCATGGATGAAGAGAAAGGCCAAGAGGTGGCATTTGTGCAGTTTTCAGAGAGTTTCCAAAATGTCACTAAGAATGAAATATACGGTAGCTCATTTCGAGTAGCAATAGAGGTGAGTATATATTCATGAATATCTAATTATGATACTTCATGTTTTCTGAAAATTTCAATTTTCTTGGTGTTGAAGGTGGAATTTCATGGTATGGATGGCAATGGAGGCCCTCAATATATTGGAACCGGCTGCTTTCACCGAAGAGATACTCTCTGTGGAAGGAAATTCGATAAGGAGTGTACAAGTACATGGTACAAGGAAAATGATCCGGAAAGTGAAGAAAGTTTACATGAATTAGAAGCTAAATGGAAGGTCCTTGCAAGCTGTACATATGAGGAAAACACTCAATGGGGAAACGAGGTCGGTCTTTTCCTGAATTTTACTCGAAGTAAATATCAAATCATTGATAACTCGAGAAGTTTAAGCTATGCAATATGTATGCCTTGACACGTGCTTGATTGCAGATAGGTTTGAAATACGGGTGTTCAGTTGAAGATGTGATTACAGGGCTATCAATTCAATGCAAGGGATGGAAATCAGTGTATTTCAATCCGGAAAGGAAAGCATTCTTAGGTTTGGCGCCAATCACAATGCCTCAAACGCTCGTGCAGCACAAGAGATGGTCCGAAGGGAATTTTCTGATTTTGCTCTCCAAGTACAGCCCAGCTTGGTATGCACTTGGAAAGATTAGCTTTGCCCTTCAATTGGGATATCTCAAATATTCCTTATGGGCTCCTAGCTGCTTTGCAGCACTTTATTACTGTATTATCCCTTCACTTTATCTCCTCAAAGACGTATCCTTGTTTCCGCAGGTTAGTTTATTATTAAACATTCCTCAAAAAATACTAAAAAAAATCCATGCAATTGATATGACTTTGTTTCATTTCTCTTATGAATTCAGTATTGGAGTCTCTGGTTCATACCATTTGCATATGTGATATCAGCCAAGTACTCTTACAGCCTAGTTGAATTTCTGTGGTCCGGTGGAACAATCCTAGGCTGGTGGAACGAACAACGAATATGGCTCTACACAAGAACAAGTTCCTATCTATTTGGCTTCATTGATGCCATTTTAAAGTCTGCAGGATTCAACGATGAAGCATTCGTGATCACAGCCAAAGTAGCCGAAGAAGACGTGTCAGAACGATACCAAAAAGAGACACTAGAGTTTGGAGCTTCCTCCCCAATGTTCACCATAATAACAACACTTGCAGTTCTCAACTTTTTCTGCTTCTTTGGGTTGGTGGTTATGAAAATAACCATGGACGCGGCTGGTGTCCGATATTTGGATCGAATGGCTCTGCAGATACTCTTGTGTGTTGTTATGGTTCTCATCAACTGGCCTTTGTATCAAGCCCTTTTCTTTAGGCAGGACAAAGGCAAGATGCCTGGCTCATTGACTCTTCAATCAATTGGATTTGCTCTACTTGCTTGTGCTTGTTTTGTATACCTTCAATAGTTTTTGTTTCCGGTGAGGGACTCTCTTCTGGCCTGTCCTGAAACTATTTTCTCTACATGTACAGATACCAAAATGTTATATCATCCCATATAATAATATATATATATATAATAATAAGAAGAATAATAATTATTATTATTTACTCCAATTAGTGTGTATGCATTACCGGATACCACAAATTATAATTTGGAAAGCCAAGAAATGCTTATAAGAAGCAGAAACCACAGGATGCAAGCTACTTCAATTGATACTAAAAACTTTGGCACAGCTTGAATTGAAACTAAAAACTTCAATTAGAACATGAACATTGTTGGTTATATGTAATAAGGAATCGGGTAATACCAATATTTATAGATTAATACCAATATCTTCCTTTAGAAAAATTTATAGTATCTCTCTCTTGCCAAATAACCCCAAAGTAAGGCTAGGAAGCACACCTTCATAGGGTTTCTTTCACTGAGACTAGCAAAAGAACAAAAATGCTCCACAAAAGCTTGATTGCAAGAAGCAGGAGCAGCTTAGGAATTTTACCTTCTTTTGATAAGTTACTCTAAAAATGATTCACAGTGAAGGAAAAGATGGTGAATGCTTTGCACATGATGCAAAAGGGAGATTTGAAAAAACTCTTTTTGACCCTTTATGAAAAACAACCTTCTACTTTCGAATTTAGGTAGAAGCTCTCATATCATATACTATAGTCACCTAGTAGCCTTAAAATTTAGTTAATGACCCCCTAATCGTGTACCAAAAACTCCATACTTTTTAAAAAAATCTAAATTCAAAATAAGAAAGTTGGTTTTGAAAAAAGGAGTCAATTTGGTACGATGATTTACACTCGAGAAATTTTCAATTTAATTAAAAGTATTTTACAATCTAATCACATTGAACTATTGTCAAATAGTTTTTTTTTTAATATTATATACAGTGACGACGATTCAAACTTATAACATGTTAGATTTAATCGTGGTTAAAATGGTTTTAAATGTTTTTACAACAAAAATATGATAAGTAAACTAGTTACTAATATGAAACAATTTAGAGATTAGAAATGTAAAGTAAATTTTGTTTTTTCAGTTATATATCTTATTTTTTAAATATTATATAGGGTATGACAATTCGAATAAGATAATAATATCGATTTTCATGAATGACTATTTTTTACAAATTATTTTTATACGATACAGAATATGAATTGTCATATTTAGATTATCTGTCGTGAATTAAAACGTAAATCTTTTTTAACATAAAGTTAAAATATCGAATAATATTACACATTTAAACTTTTAAATTAAAACTTTAATTTGGTTAAAACCAAAAACGTTAAAAAAAATCGAAGAGAAAAAGGAAAAAGTAACACAAGTGCACGCAATTTCCAAAATTGTGTAGTAAAAATAAAAACTATAACCGCACGCGAGTTTCTAACCTCTTCTTTGTCTGGTTTATCACGCACGCATTCCAATAAATTCATATCCACGATTCCACATTTACACAGAGAAAAATAAAAAATAAAAAATAAAAAATCACTCCGTACAAGATTGAAAATTTGAGTTTTGTATTTGGGTTGTTTGGCCATGGAGTCACTCAAAATGGGCTCCGAATTTCTATGTAAGATGAAAATGGGCTTAGTTGGAGGAGGCAATAGAAAATGCCACTTTCAAAGTTTCAAGTCTGTTGTGCCAATTAGGTTGTTGATTAAGATCATCATTAAGGCTTGATGATTGATTGCCAAGAAGTTGTCTCGAGGCCTTATAGATTACAATCATAATTTATTTATTTTGACATCATCCTCCCCCTTTAGTAAAATCATAGTATATTTCGTTGATTTGAACTCCACTAAGTTTTGAATCTTGTAACATTAATAATTCTTTTTTTTGAAATGTATTCTAAAATCGAAAAAAGTTAATACAAAAATTATATTTTTACTAAGGCCTCTGGTATATTTAAACGGTGCCAACCCCTTTTCAAAAAATCTAAGTTAAATAAAAGGACTTAACATTCAACTTTTAAAAATGTAATATCAACCACAAGAATAATGCTTAACTCATATTAAAAATAAATAAATAAATAAAACTCCGACACCAATTGGATTGGTCAAAGGGGCGGCCCTGGGGTGGGTCAAGGGTTATGAAAAACAACCTTCTACTTTCGAATTTAGGTAGAAGCTCTTTTGTTATATACCATAGTCACCTAGTAGTCTTAAAATTTAGTTAATCTATTTGTGTACCAAAAACCCCATACTTATTTTGAAAAAAAAAAAAAAATCTAAATTCAGAATAAGAAAGCTGTTTTTGAAAAAAGAGTCAAACCTCAGAATGGTTTTTGTAAATCTCCTTGATGCAAAAAGACGGAAGGAGTCTTATATTCATGTTTATACGTGCGTATGCGTGTAACCAGGGTAAATATGACTTACGGTGGTCAACTATTAGTTAACCGATCAAGAGGAATTTAGTGTCATTATGATTTTTTTAACGGATTTAGTGTAATTATTCATATAACAAGGGTAGTTCCCCTATAAAAAAAATGGGTATACAAATAATATATTTGGGTTACAATATCTGTATCCAAGATTAAAATTATCATTTTCTTTTATAATATGAGTTAAGCTTCACTTATATTTAAATGCGATTGATGGGGATTGGCTTTGGAAGAGATTAATAGCTTAATTTGTTGGTGGGATAGGAAGGTTTGAGGTCACTTTTGGTGCACCATCTGAGAGAGATTTACGAACACACAATGAAAGGAGAAGCTTTGTTACTCTCTAGATTTTCTTACATCACTCTACACTCTTACAATACAATCTTAATCCCTTTATTTAGGGAAATGAGATGAGATAAAAACAAACACTATAAATGCAAAGCAACGAAAACAGATCAGTTGTTTTGAGGCAGTTAAGAGATGGCTGGAGGAAGAAATTGGATAGTGGTTAGAGTCACTTATGGCCGGCTTCTAGAAAGGGTTAGAAATCAAGTTTAATTTTTAACATCTCCACTTAAACTTGACTCTCCGTGTTTCATCATACCAAACATTGTCTTTAATCTTAAAAACACATCATGTTTGAGCGGCTTGGTGAAAGTATCAGCAATTTGATCATATTTCCTGCAAGAGACTAGTTCCACCTCTTTATTCTTTACATGCTCTATGATGAAATGATATTGTGTATCAATATGTTTGCTTCTTTCAAGGAATACTGAATTCTTTGCTAGCGCAATCGTTGACCGATTGTTGATGTAGAGCTTTGTGGGATTAACTTATGGAAAACCCAAGTACTGCAACACATTCCTGATCCAAATACCATAATAAACAGTTGAGCATGCAACAACGTACTTAGCTTCACATGATGACAGTGTCATAGCTTGCTTTTTGGATGACCATGTGAACACTATCTCTCCCATAAAAAAACGTAAAACCTGTTGTGCTTTTACGTTTTTTTTACGTTCATCCAAATCTCTTCCCCAATCACTCTCTGAATAGCCAATCAACATGCAATCTTCACTTTTGGTATAAAATATATCATCATTAATAGTACATTTTATGTAACGGAGTATCCTCTGTACTGCATTTAGGTGAGTTTGGTCAGGAGTCTCCATGTATCTGCTGACCAGTCCAACTCCATAGATTCTATCTGGCCTGATACATATCAAGTATCTCAGGTAGGGATGCACATTTATCCCCAGGACCCCAAATCCCCACACCCTTATCCCCATTTGGGATTTTTTTTTGGGAAAAAATGGGGGGGGGGGGGGGGGGGGGGATGTTGATGATTTTCAACCCCAAATTGAAATGGGGATGAGGAGAGGGGGGATGGAGATGGAGATCCCCATTTCTCCATTTCCCCTAAAAGTATATAAATATAATTATAATATATATTTGAATTATTTGAAACATTTTATGTTGAATTTGTAATGCATTGATATTTTTTATTTGTAATGAAAGGTTTTTTTTTTTAATTTAATTTATAATTTTTAGTTAAATAGGGAAATGAAAAAATGGGGGACCGGTGGATACGAAAAAACAGAGAAAAACGGGAAAAATAAGGAATGAGGATGGGGATGGGGCGACCTCCCCCCAAACATCCCCATCCCCATTTTCCCCAAATGGGGAAATGAAGGGGGGGGAGGGTCTAGGAAGTGGGGATGGGGATGGAGGGACCTATATCCATCCCCATTCCCCAAACGTGCATCCCTAATCTCAGGCTTCCAACCAAGCTCTTGAAATAGGCTGGATCAACATCTCCTCTTTCATTGTTCTTAACTCGAATCCTGTTTCTACTGGAGTTGTGACATGATTGCATTTTTTCATACCAAATCTTTTCAGAATTTCTTTTGCATATATACTCTGAGAGATGAAGATACCTTTTTTTGCTTTACACAGCTTCAATACCGAGAAAATGAGCCATTAGACCAATGTCAGTCATCTCAAATTCTTTCACCATTCTCTGCTTAAAATCTACAAACATGGCTGGATTGTTGCCGGTGAAGATCAAGTCATCAGCATATAAGCATGCATATAACAGGCTTCTGTCAGTCTCCAATATAGCACATGCTGATACAGACATTTCTCAAATCCGTTCTCTTGGAAGTAATCATCAATCCTCATGTTCCATGCACGAAGTGCTTGCTTCAAACCATATAGGGTTTTCTTGAGTCTACATACTTTATCTTCTTTGCCTTTCTTCAAATATCCAAGTAGTTGTTCCACATAGATTTCTTCTTTAAGAAAGTCATTTAAGAAAGCTAGCTTTACGTCAAGTTGGTAAATTTTCCAAATTTTCTGAGCTGCCAATGATATTAGCAATCTGATGGTTTATAGTCTGGCAACTGGGGCAAAGACTTCCCCGTAATCAACTCCATTATTTTGTTTATAACCTTTTGCTGCAAGTCTTACCTTGTATCTCTGGACTTTTCCTTTCGTATTCCATTTGGTCTTGTAGACCCATTTCACTCTGATAGTTTTTTAACTTTTTGGGAGATTAGTCAACTCCCATATCTTGTTCCTTTCAATTGATCGAATCTTTTCATCCATTGCACTTCTTAATTTTTCTTCTTGGTTAGCCTCTTCAAAGCTAACTGGATCACTTGTCATCATCAGACAATACACAAGAATATATTCTTCCACCTGTTCTGTATTTTTTACAGGTATTCTAGGATACGTGTCCCTCTAGACATTATATCTGAGAAGTCACATATATTTAGTAATTGAGCATTATACCTTTGTGGTGAAGGAGAACCACATTGATGCGTTTACTGATCTCTGAGTATTTGTGGCTCTGTAGCCACTTCTCTTATCTCTTCTTCAAGTATCAACTTTGCACTTCTGAAAGTTTTGTTCTGATCCCAATTCTAGGATTTATTTTCTTCAAAAATCACATCCCTGTTGAAGATCACTTTCTTGGTGACGGGGTTATATAGCCTGTAACCCATAGTTTTGTCACCGTATCCAACTAGGATACATTTTTATCATTTATCTTCAAGCTTGGTTCTTCTCACTTCTAGGACCTTGATGTAGGCAATGGAGCTAAAAACTCTAAGGTGACTCACAATTGGTTTGTGAGTGCTACATGCTTCTTGCGGTGTCTTTGTATCAAGATTCTTTGTAGGACATCTGTTTTGTAGATATACCGCACATAATACTGCTTCAGCCCAAAAACTTTTGGGTATGTTTTTATCTTTTAACATGCTTCTGGCCATGTTAAGGATTGTTCGATTGTTCGATTCTTCCTTTCAGCTACACCATTTAACTGAGGAGTATAAGCTGGTGTAAACTAATGTATGATTCCTTGTTGCTTAAGGAATTCCTGGAAAACACCTGCATTGTATTCTCCACCTTGATCTGATCTCAACGTTTGAATATAATAGTCATTTTGCTTATCTACAAGAATTTTGAATTCTTTGATTTAACCAAATACTTCAGACTTTTTTTTAGGAAATAGACCCAAGCCTTCGTACTGCAGTAGTCAATAAAGGTAAGAAAGTATTGATTCTGTCCATTTGATATTGACGTCAATGGACCACACACATCTGTGTGAATGAGCTCAAATGGCATGATTGCTTTCCAATTTGCCTCCTTTCCGAAGTTAATTCTGTGTTGTTTACTAAGAACACGACTTTCACACATTTCATTTGGGTGATAGATGTTTGACAATCCTTTCACCATCTTCTTACTTCCTAGTTGCTTTAAACTTTCAAAATTGAGATATCCATACCTAAGATGCTATAACCAGTTTTTGTCACCGATGATGATTGTCAAACATCTTGGCGTATCATGATGAATTGCGATAAAGAACATTTTGTTCTTCGTCTTCTGGACTCGAGTAACCAACTTTCATTGAGCATATGTAATGGTGAGTTGCATATTTTGAAGGCTAATATGATAGCCTTTCTACAAGAGTTGTCCGAGACTTAGGATGTTTGTCTTCATGTCTGGAACATAATAAACATTGAAGACAAAAGCATGATCTCTATTCTTCTGTTTGATCATGACATCTCATCTTCATTGGACAAAAATTTTAAAGAGGTCGCCAAATGTGATTTCTCTATTGACTTTCTCATCAAGTTCAGTGAATAAGTCTTTTCTACCAGTCATATGGTTGCTGGCTCCAGAATCAAGAAACCAAACATATTGATTTTGATAGGTTGAGCTGTGTGCCATCAACTTTAACGATTCTCCTTTAACTTGCTCTTTCTCTGTAAAGTTAGCATTTTCATTTACTTCATTCGACGGGTTACCTCTGCACTCATTGTTATAGTGGCCATTTTTGTGATAGTTATAGCATTAAACATTTCTTTTGTCAATGTTCAGATGGTTTTTGTACCCGTCTCTTCTTCTTTGTCCCTTTCTCGTGAGACTTAGTTCTGTTATCCACATCCTCCTCTATTTACATTTCTTCCTCCTCTGCCTCTACCTTTGGTTTCGACATTTCCAGAACCTCTTCCACGAGATCCTCTACCTCGTTATCTTCTTTGTCATGAGGTTCCTCCTTGCTCATATCTTTTTTCATTGATGGAGAACTTTGACTGGAGAGCTTGCTCTAATACTCTGTCGCCAATTCTTCTTGTGACTTTCTGCTCATGGGCATGCAATGAACCCACTAGTTCTTCAATAGACATTATCTCTAGATCTTTTGTTTCTTCCAAGGCCACAACTATAAAGTTAAACTTTGGATCTAATGATCATATACTTTTCTCTAAAATTCTCATATATGTGAGAGTTTCCCTATTTCTTCTTAGCTGATTCGCAATGACCATAACTCGTGTATAGAACTCAACAATGGATTCATTAGATTTCATTCGTAAGGATTCGAACTCATCTCGTATAGTTTGAAGACGGGTCATTTTCACTTTATCAACACCTTTGTAGGTCTTGTGAAGGTGTCCCAGAATTCTTTCGACAACTTAGAGGATGTTATGATCTCGAACGTGGCTTCATCTAGTCCTTGATAGATTATGGACTTTGTTTTACAATCCCTATTTCGATCAACTTTGAGAGTTGTTTGAGCTTCTGTCATGGTTTCTTTAGCTTCTTTGGATTCGGGTTCTATATATCCATCTTCCACAATGTCCATAACATCTTGAGAGCCTAGCAGAGCTCTCATTTGTCTGCACCAATTGTCATAGTTGTCTTTAGTGAGTTTTGAGATGACAACATACGGGTTACCATTGGCCATCGAGACTTGAAGTGCTTAGAACACTAATATAGAGTCTGAATTTGTAAAAACAAAGTGCATAGTTGCATTAGAAACGATCCTAAACCTTGGAAATCAGTATGGGTTTGTCAAAAAAATGAGTTCAGAAGCGTCCGAATCGGGGGGTCAAACTTTTTAGAAAAGTCAACCAAAGATAACGGTATAGTCCCTTTTGCTGATGGAATATTCTAGTCGTTACAGCGTTAGTGACGTTAGCAATGCGTGAACAGTGTCGGATCTGGGTCAGACGTCAGGTAGGATTCCGGGTCGAAGCAAGCGACCGATTGAAGAATCGGACTTCTGGTCGGATCCTACAAACCGGCGAGGTAGACTATCGGAGCGTGGAGGTAACGTGTCGGAGCTTTGGCTACGCGTGAGAACACTCTCCAACTTTAGTCGGTGTGTACGGCCTCTCTGTAACTCCTATTTGGGTGATTGTTTTACCGTTGAATTGCTGGTGATGAGTAGAACACACTGGTATGCTCAAAAGTTAATTTTGAGCACTTTGTTTTCTGGGCCAATCCAGTTTTGACCTTAGTTCTTTGAATTTCTAGTTCTCTTACGCTTTGATACCACTATTGGTGGGATGGAAAGGTTTGAGGTCACTTATTGTGCACTTCTGAGGAAGATGTGGCTGGTTGGTTTTGCTCTGAACAAGGGTGTGGGGAGTATTCTTGAAGCTGAACTGTGAGGCATTCTGGAGGGGTTAAAACTGGCATGGAAGTATGGTTTTAAAAAGGTTATTGTTGAATCTGATTCTCAATTTGCGATGACTCTCATTCTTAATAATACTCCTTTGTGTCACCCTCTTTTTAATATCATTCATGCCTGCAAATCGCTGATGGGTATGGATTGGAGCTTCTATATTCAACATGTTTATAGGGAAAGTAACAAAGTGGCTGACAGACTTGCGAACCTTGGTCACTCTCTTAAGTTGGGGACCATTGTTTTTGATCACACTCCTTCACAGGTTTCTGAGTGCTTGGAGGAAGATTTCAAGGGTGTTGCTTTTGCTACAATGATACCTAGCCTTTAGTTTGTTTGTTTGTTTTGGGTTGTTTGCCCCCTCTTTTACCAAAAAAAGAAGAAGAATAAGCTCTATTACTCTCTAGATTTTCTTACACAACTCTACACTCTTACAATACAATCTTAATCTCTTTATATAGGGAATTGAGATGAGATAAAAATAAACACTATAAATGCAAAACAATGAAAACAGATCAATTGTTTAGAGGCACTTAGGAGATGGCTGGAGGAAGAATTTGGATGGTGGCTGGAGTCACTTAATGGTCAGCTTCTAGAAAGGGTTAGAAGTCAAGTTTAATTTTCAACAAAATAAAACAAGGATTTAAAGGAGATAGATGAAACTAATTCACAGATATATTTTCATGACATTAAACAAGTCAATAAATTTATCATCTAAATTCCAGGTCTTGTTAAACTAGCTTTGATCGCACTTATGATTTGGTTTATTTGAATTATGATTTGCATTTAACATTCTTGAATTCAGTGCACATGGCCTATTATCAATGTGGTTGGACTCTCCCTTAGGAGGCTCCACCACCACGATTCAATGCCTGGGTGTGTGTATATATATATATATATATATATAATATTTGTTCCTCTTTGACCATTAATCCCAAGTGTGGGTGTCCTCTCCTCTACTGTTGGAGTAATAGTTTGGACAGTGTTTATAGAGTCTTATCTCGTCAGGTCTCAATAGTTGTAACTAAAAAAAAAAAAAAGCATTCTTGATTCAGTAAATTAACTGTGCATATATTAATAAATTGATTTTCATTGAGTAATACTGAAGTGATGAAATTATTTGTACCATCTTTTTCAGCTTTTACACATGTATTTGTCATGCAACATTTTATGTTCTTAAAGCTGAACTCAAATATATAGACTATAACAACAGGTACATCTATGTGGAAAAAGCTCAAGTACCTGATTCTAAAAGTTTGAAACTGGAAAAGATTCCAGAAGCATTGGATAATTAAGCCTCAGTCGAAGGAATCAAAAGGGTTTTGACGACAGCTGTTGAAGTTCGGAAAAAAGAACAATAGTTCATCTACAGGTGATCGCAGTGCTGAATCTGACAATGTCATTGTCAATGGTTCTGAGGTAGATGTTGTTGTCACAGCTACTGCTTCTGCTAGGGAAGGTAACATTGCATTATATATATATTGTGCATCTGTTGCATGTACTCTGATAACAAAAGAAATAAAAATTTCATAATCATCAAGTCTAAAAAGTTGAGTAGCAAATGACAGTAATCACATGTCAATATGCCATGAAGAATATATTCTAGAATTTGAATTAAAGAAAATTCATTGAAAGAGTGAACTGATGGATATTAAAAGTATTCAGAGCAACAGCTTATTGCTAATAATATCATGTTATTTTCAGAATTTCAGTCCAGTGTATCCCCACAATTAATAATCATGTCCTTGACATTCTACAATATTATTAAGAATGATTCTTGTGTTAAGCATTCAATTTTGTCAATTTTATTTTTGGAAAAGGCAAATTTGTTTAATGACTTGGAAACTGTTGGACTACTGCAGGCTATCTTCTTGCATTTATCAATAATCTCCAGTTTGCATAACACTAGAAACTGTTAGGTAAGCTCTCAGAGAGTTTGGGGCAGCTTTCAATGGTAAGCTTTCAACAGTACCCTATTGGCCACATCATTATGACTTCTGACTTATGAGGATTACTTACTCAAAACAATTATTCACGATGAAGGAGAAAATCTTTAATGGAACGGTCTTATTACCATTTAATGGGACCGTTCAGATGAGTTTATAAATCCATAATGAAGTAAACAATATAAAATATATTCTAAAGAACATTACATTCTAGAGTTTTTGAAATCACGACGACACTTGCGAGTCATGGATTTACTGTAAAAAAGATGTACCTAGACCGAAGAATGAGGGTAGGGCTACTTAAAAAGAAGAAGAATTTTTTTCATAAATGTATGAAAAGTATAATATATATTGTTTTCTGTTTTATATATTTTCATTTGAAAATAAGAAATTAAATTTCAATTGTTTTATATTCTTTATCGACTCTCGAGTCTTGACCCGAATCACATTTTTTAAATTTTTTGCAATTGAAACGGGGTTGTCCGGGTCAAAATTGGGTCACCCTGACCCAAAACACATTTAAAGCTTTGAGTCGTAGCATTAAAAATGTGTTTTGGGTCATGGGTGACCCGAGGATTTCAAAGTCACCATTGACCATTTTCGGTGTTTCGGGTCACTGTCATTGCGGAGCACAATTTCAAGGCTCCAGGATGTCACCAATCCACCCGAATCGGGTCACATTTGACCCGAAGTACTGCTTCAAACTTCAAAGCACGTCATGACTCGGCTATGGCTCGAGGCAGCGTGACTCGATCGGCAACTGCCAAGACCCCGGGCGAGACCGGTCACTTCAAGAGTCGACTCGGGTCCCTCGACAACCCAATCAACTTTTCTAGGTATCCAAGCAGCAAAACCAGAGCATCCATGGCTTCTGTCTTCGACCGCCACAAGTTGCGGTTTTTTTTACAGACACAGAACTCAGAAACTCACATCGCCATTGTTGTACATCTCCAGACATCATCACAACAACCACCTGAGAGAGTTCAAAAGTAAGAGTTCACTCTCTCTTCAATTTTCTGCTGATTTTCTTCATTTCTTCTTGTATCTTAATTTCACTTCATCTCATCTTTTTGGTTTAACATGAACTGGGTTCGCGCTTTTTGTTTGATTTTGTCTAAAAGTGGTAACTTTTTGTGCTCTGCTTGAATTGGGGGTGTTGAAGAAAGTAACCTGAGAGATGAGATGACACACCATTGTTACTAGAGTTTGCAAATTCTTCTTGATTAACAGTTAAATCATTTGCATGTAAAAAAATCTTCTGATAAGTTAAAAGGTACAAAATATAAACTTTATACTAATCAGTTACACAGTTATTTTTTTTGGCTTCATTTGTCTAGTGTTGACAACTGTAGACTGAAAGCAACTTAATTGTACTTGTCTTTGTTAAAAATCACAATGTGTAGCTTGTGGAACCACATCCATACATGCCTAATCTCATTGCCATGGTTTCTTTACTATTATTGTATTGATATGTCTGTCTGTCCAGTCCAAAACCTTTTGAGAGTTGAAATGAAGATGAAGATGGTCAGTGATGGATATGTTCCTTTGTTTGAGACAAACAAGTTTAAAGGAAGAGTCATGTATAGGCTGTTTTCGGTGTCAATTTTCATAGGTATATCTTTCATTTTAGCTTATAGAGTTGGTCATATACCAGGAAAAGGAGCAGATGGGAAGTGGGCATGGATTGGATTGTTTGCAGCTGAGCTATGGTTCAGTTTTTACTGGCTCTGCACTCAAGCCCTCCGTTGGAACTGCGTCTACAAGCGCACATTCAAGGACAGTCTCTCTCAGAGGTACCTAATCTCGCTCTCATTAACTTAAATTTTGTGGTGTTTTACCAATTACTAATTAGCTGTAAATTTTGTTGTTTAATGTGGATTTGTAGATATGAGAATGATTTGCCTAGGGTGGATGTATTCATCTGCACGGCTGATCCTATCATAGAGCCACCGATGATGGTGATCAACACTGTTTTATCAGTTATGGCATACAATTATCCACCTGAGAAGCTTAGTGTTTACCTCTCTGATGATTCTGGTTCAGATCTTATATTCTATGCCCTCTTAGAGGCCTCTCACTTTGCTAAAGAGTGGTTACCGTATTGCAAGAAATTCGAGGTGGAGCCAAGGTCACCAGGAGCTTATTTTTTGTTAATTTCTGATCCGAATGATGTTAAGGAGGCTAAAGCGTTTGTAGCTATCAAGGTACTTATTAAAAAGCAGCCGTAACATACTAACGTTATAGCATGAATTGAGGACTGCATGTTTACTACATTTTGAAATCTATTCCAATTTCATAGTTGAGGTACCTTAATTCCATATTATTTTGCTGTAGAAATTATACGAAGACATGGAGAGTCGAATTAGAAGAGCAGCCAAGCTAGGCCGTCTCTCTGAAGAACAACGATCTAAACATAAAGGGTTTTCTCAGTGGGAAACATATTCTTCCAAACAAGACCATGACACAATTCTTCAAGTATGTGATTGTAATACTTGCTGGACTAAAGCCCCCGTTTCTGAGACAGTACTCCTTATTTGTTAATCAAGTAGAAATCTACAAGCAAATTTATTGAACATTGTTTATCTGAATATTTTCTAGATATTGATTGATGGAAAGGAACCAAGTGCTAGAGATGTAGAAGGATGTTCATTGCCAACTTTGGTATACTTGGCTCGTGAGAAGCGGCCCCGACATCCTCACAATTTCAAGGCTGGAGCTATGAATGCATTGGTAATGTTGTACATGTATTCATTTATGGCAGAAAATATGTGAAAACATGAATTGTGCATCTGCACACATGACATATACATGTGTATTTTCCATTTTGTTATTTTATAGTTTGACATAAAAGTTCATTGAGTTTTTTTTTTCCTCTTTATCTTGATTTTAAGATATAATCAGAACCTTGCAACTCGTTCTTGAATAAACCACTGATCCCTTTTTTGATGGTCTGATCTGCAGGTAAGGGTGTCGGAAAAAATCAGCAATGGGGATATCATTCTTAATGTAGATTGTGACATGTACTCAAACAATTCAGAGTCTGTGCGGGATGCTGTTTGCTTCTTCATGGATGAAGAGAAGGGTTATGAGATTGCTTTTGTGCAGTTTCCACAGACTTTTGAAAATGTCACTAAGAATGAAATAAATGGTAGTTTTCGAGAGACTATGAATGTAAGTGGATATCATGAACTAATAAAAATATAGTTTTAACTGCGTTGTTTTCATTTCATTGTTTCTGTAAATGTAATCTTTCTGGTGATGAAGGTGGAATTTCATGGTATGGATGCTTATGGAGGCGCTCCATATGTTGGAACCGGCTGCTTTCATAGAAGAGATGCTCTTTGTGGAAAAAAAATCCATAGGGAATGTATGGGTGAATGGAACAGAGAAAATGTTACTAATAGAGAAGAAAGTTTGCATGAATTAGAAGACAATTCAAAGGTATATGCAAGTTGTACGTACGAAGAGAACACTCAATGGGGAAAGGAGGTGAGTCACTCAAAAAGTTCAAGCTATTAGCAAAACTGACATTTTACATATCTATTATGTGATGTGTATGTATTGACATTCAATGAATGCTTTATTGCAGATGGGTCTGAAATACGGAAGTCCAGTAGAAGATGTGATAACAGGAATATCAATTCAATGCAGGGGATGGAAATCTGTGTATTTCAATCCGAAAAGGAAAGCATTCTTGGGTGTGGCACCAATCACGCTGTCTCAGTTACTTGTGCAGCACAAGAGATGGTCCGAAGGTAATTTTCTGATTTTGTTCTTCAAGAACAGTCCAGCTTTGTATGCACATGGAAGGATTAGCTTTCACCTTCAATTGGGATATTGGCGCTATTGCTTTTGGGCTCCCAACTGCTTGGCAACACTTTATTACTCTATCATACCTTCACTTTATCTCCTCAAAAGCAATCCCTTGTTTCCACAGGTTAATTTATTTCTAAACATTCTCCGAAAAATCAAATTTTGTTTTCTTGCAGTAGAATGTGACTAGCTTCCATTTCTATCATGAATCCAGGCCTCAAGCCTCTGGTTCATACCTTTTGCATACGTGATATCGTCTAAGTACTCTTACAGCCTACTCGAATATCTTTGGTGCGGCGGAACAATCCTAGGCTGGTGGAACGAACAACGAATATGTCTCTACAAAAGAACAAGCTCCTATCTATTTGGCTTCATTGCTGCCACTTTGAAGTCAATAGGATTCTCTGATTCTGCATTTGTGATCACAGCCAAGATAACTGATGAAGATGTGTCAGAACGTTACCGGAACGAGATACTAGAGTTCGGAGCATCCTCCCCAATGTTCACTATAATAACAACACTTGCAGGGCTCAATTTGTTCTGCTTCCTTGGGTTGGTTAAGAAACTAGCCATGGGTGCGGCTGGTATCCGATACTTTGACAGAATGGTTCTGCAGATTGTCTTGTGTTTTGTTATAGTTCTCATCAACTGGCCTTTGTATCAAGCCCTTTTCGTTAGGCAGGACAAGGGCAAAATGCCAAGATCATTGACACTTCAATCCATCGGATTTGCTTTATTTGCTTGTACTTGTTTTCTATTCTTTCAGTAGTTCTCTTGACATGTAAGTTCTTGTGGCTATGTAAACCCGTAAATTGTGTTTCCGTCTGTAATTAGACCAAACTTGAGAACAATTCTATGATTTTTTTTGTTTGCTTGTTGGGAAAATGTGGCAAGACGTGTAGTTTCAGCATTCTAGAAATATAAAGTTGTTTTCTTTTTCATTTTTTTATAGTTTTTTGTTTTTTAGTTATGACTCCAAACCCATCATACAATTTAAAATCTTATTCTCGGTTTCTTTTATTTGAGGTTCACTTGTTGGTTGAATATAGTATAGACAAAAAACAAACTATTTTTCAACTGCTGTATTAAATATATTTTTTTCTTGGTGGAAATTATTTCAGAATATATTGAAGCACCCACTCACCTTATCTTATTGCTAAAAGATTCCTTGTTTGTCCTTACTACAGTAGTGATCAAACTGTGAAAGTTGGTGTACAGTCCAAAAGCTTTGAGAGTTGAAGATGGGAAGTGATAGGTATGTTCCTTTGTTTGAGACAAAGAAGGTTAAAGGAAGTGTCATATATAAGCTCTTTGCAGTGTCTATATTTGTCAGTATATGTTTGATTTTAGTTTATAGATACAGTCACATACCAAGAGAAGGAGAAAATGGGAGATGGGCGTGGATTGGATTGTTTGCGGCTGAGCTGTGGTTCAGTCTTTACTGGGTCTGCACTCAAGCCCTCCGATGGAATCGTCTCTACAGGTGCACCTTCAAGGACAGGCTCTCTCAAAGGTCCATTTCTCTCTCTCTCACACACACTGTCACACACAATATTTTGCTGTGTTTACTATTATCCATCTGCAAAATTAAATTTTGTTCAATATGAATTTGCAGATATGAGGTTGAATTTCCTAGGGTGGATGTATTTGTCTGCACGGCAGACCCCACAATAGAGCCACCAATATTGGTGATCAACACTGTTTTGTCGGTCTTGGCATACGATTATCCAGCAGAGAAGCTTAGTGTCTACCTCTCAGATGATGCGGGTTCTGATATTACATTCTATGCTCTCTTTGAGGCCTCTCACTTTGCTAAAGAGTGGATACCATATTGCAAGAAATTCAGGGTGGAGCCAAGGTCACCAGGGGCTTATTTCTTGTCAATTTCTGACCCGAATGATGTTAATGAGGCTAGAGAGTTTGAAGCTATCAAGGTACACATCAAAAGTTCCTTCTTTGTTATCATTCAAGACACTGCTTAGTGCATTTCAAAATATATTACTAGTCTTGTATTAATGTAAATTTTCTTCCATGCTATTTTCTTGAAGAAATTATATGAAGACATGGAGAATCGAATCAAAAGAGCAACCAAGATAGGTCAACCCACTGAAGAACAACGGTCTAAACATAAAGGATTTTCTCAGTGGGATTCGTATTCTTCCATACGAGACCACGACACCATTTTTCAAGTATGTGATAGTAATATTATTCTAGAAACAATCATACTTGCTGGACTAGAACTCTTGTTTCTTTTCTGAAATATAGAATTCCAAGTCAGTAACGCCTATCAATTAATCAAGTAAACCTTTATTAGGTAAGAAATGTTTATCTTGATATTTTCCAGATATTGATTGATGGAAGAGATCGAAATGCCCGAGACATAGAATGAATGTTCATTGCCAACTTTGGTATACTTAGCTCGAGAGAAGAAGGCTCGACATCCCCACAATTTCAAGGCTGGAGCTATGAATGCGTTGGTAATATACATGCACCCATTTATGTGTTGCATGATCGAAACCGTACACTCTTTCTTGAATAAATTGCTCATTTCTAGTTTGATGATCAAACTGGCAGATAAGGGTGTCAGGGAAAATTAGCGATGGGCAGATCATTAATAATTTAGACTGTGACATGTACTCGAATGATTCACAATCTGTCTGGGATGCACTTTGTTTTTTCATGGATGAAGAAAAGGGCCCAGAGGTGGCATTTGTGCAGTTTTCAGAGGGTTTCAAAAACGTCACTAAGAACGAAATATACGGTAGTTCATTTCGAGTAGGCATGGAGGTGAGTATATATTCCCGAATATCTAATTATGATACTTAATGTTTTGTTTCTTGTTTTCTGAAAATTTAATTTTGTTGGTGTTTAAGGTGGAATTTCATGGTATGGATGGTAATGGAGGCCCTCCATATATTGGAACCGGCTGTTTTCACCGAAGAGATACTCTCTGTGGAAGGAAATTCGGTAAGGAGTGTACAAGTACATGATACAAGGAAAATGATCCGGAAAGTGAAGAAAGTTTACATGAATTAGAAGCTAAATGGAAGGTCTTTGCAAGCTGTACATATGAGGAAAACACTCAATGGGGAAACGAGGTCAGTCTTTTCCTGAATTTTACTCGAAGTAAATATCAAATCCTTGATAACTCGAGAAGTTTAAGCTATGCAATATGTATGTCTTGACACTCATGCTTGATTGCAGACAGGTTTGAAATACGGGTGTCCAGTCGAAGATGTGATTACAGGGCTATCAATTCAATGCAAGGGATGGAAATCGGTGTATTTCAATCCGGAGAGGAAAGCATTCGTTGGTGTGGCACCAATCACACTGCCTCAAACGCTCGTGCAGCACAAGAGATGGTCTGAAGGGAATTTCCTGATTTTCCTCTCCAAGTACAGCCCAGCTTGGTATGCACTTGGAAAGATTAGCTTTGGCCTTCAATTGGGATATTTCAACTATTCCTTCTGGGCTCCTAGCTGCTTCGCAACACTTTATTACTCTATCATCCCTTCACTTTATCTCCTCAAAGACGTATCCGTGTTTCCACAGGTTAATTTATTACTAAACACTCTTGGAAAAATTAAATTTTCTCTGTGCAATTAATTTGAATTGACTTCTTTTCATTTCTCTCATGAATTCACTCATTCAGTCCTCAAGTCTCTGGTTCATACCATTTGCATATGTGATATCAGCCAAGTACTCTCACAGCCTCGTTGAATTTCTATGGTCCGGCGGAACAATCCTAGGCTGGTGGAATGAGCAACGAATATGGCTCTACAAAAGAATAAGCTCCTATCTATTTGGCTTCATTGATGGCATTTTAAAGTCTGCAGGATTCTCCGATGAAGCATTCATGATCACAGCCAAAGTAGCAGATGAAGACGTGTCAGAACGATACCAAAAGGAGATACTAGAGTTCGGAGCCTCCTCCCCAATGTTCACCTTAATAACAACACTTGCAATGCTCAACTTTTTCTGCTTCCTTAGGGTGGTTAAGAAACTAGCCATGGATGCAGCTGATATTGAATATTTGGGCAGAATGGCTATACAGATACTCTTGTGTGTTGTTATGGTTCTCATAAACTGGCCTTTGTATCAAGCCCTTTTCTTTAGGCAGGACAACGGCAAGTTGCCTATCTCAATAACAATTGAATCAATTGGATTTGCTCTACTTGCTTGTACTTGCTTTGTATACCTTCAATAGTTTTTGTTTCCGGTGAGAGACTTTCTTCTGGCCTGTCCTGAAATTATTTTCTCTGCCTGTACGGATACCAAAATGTTATATCATCCCATATAATAATTTATATATTATTATTATTTATTACGAAAAATTCGATGGTACGTACTGACCATTCTGTCACTGCTATGGTGTATGATTGATTCTTGCTTGTGTGCTTGATGTGGCCAAGAAGTTGAAGCTACTTGAGGTGTTTTTCACTCTAACATGTGCTGTGAGCAGCATATATTATCATGTCGATCCATAGAGGACTTATCAAGCTTCCATTTTCCGGGACTAATGTCTCTGTTCCGGAGTTGCCACCGCTTCAGGTTTCTGAGACACTGTCATTTGTTTACGATATGGGGTCAACATACCCTGCTGCTTATGAGTTGCTTGTGAATCAATTATCAAATATTGATAACGCTGATTGGGTTCTATTCAACACTTTATTCAAATTGGAAGAAAAGGTTATTTCCTTTATGGTAGATTTAGTTCCTGATTTAATTTTGTTGCATAGACTTTCGTTAATTTCACTCGCGGGTGGGTTTTTGATCAGGTGGGGAGTGGATGGCTAAGCTTAGGAAAATGGGAACCATAGGACCAACTGTTCCATCTATGTACTTGGACAAAAGACCTGGAGATGAAAAAGAGTATGGAATCAGTCTGTTTAAGCTGACAACCAGTGCTTGTATGAGTTGGCTAAATGGCAAGCCAAGTGGTTCAGTTATGTATGTTTCATTTGCAGTCTTGCAGAGCTAAATCAGGATCAAATGGGAGGATTGGCCTGGGGACTTAAAGGTAGCAATTACAACTTCTTGTGGGTTGTGAGAGTCTCTGAGGAATCCAAGCTACCGAACAAGTTCGTAGAGGAGACAACTGATCAAGGACTGTTTGCGAGTTGGTGTCCACAATTGGAAGTATGAGCACGAGTCTATAGGGTGTTTTGTGACACATTGTGGTTTCAATTCAGTTCTTGAAGCATTGAGCCTTGGAGTTGTAATGGTGGCAATGCCTCAGTGGACCGACCAACCGACTAATGCCAAGTATGTTGAGGATGTTTGGTGGACTGGAATCAGAGCTCTGCCTGTTGAGAAAAGTGGTGTTGTGGGAAGACAAGTGGAAAAATGCATCAAGGAAATGATGGTAGGAGAGAAGGGGAAGGAGATGAAGAAGAATGCAAAGAAATGGAAGAATTTGGCTAGAGAGGCCATTGATGAAGGTGGATGTTCTGATAAGGACATTGATGAATTTGTAGCCAAATTGTTATGCTCCTCCTAGTCTCCTACTAGTGTCGTATATTCTAATTGAGTGTTAGAAATTCTAAGATGAGGTTTAGAATATGATTGATTACTTTCTATATAATTGTAGTCAAACTTGTGTCCACGGCCTGAATGGAATCATTAACAAATTTGGTTTCTTTTACATTTTTATAATTGATTAACTACCAATTCAAAGTGTATATATATATCCAACAAATTTCTGGATACTTGTGTTGAACCATTTGCATACGTTAGTTTCCTTCCTCCAAGTAGTATTAGGTACAACTTGTTTATGTCTTTTTTTCTTTCTTTCCGAAATACCACATACCGGTGGCTGCTATTCGAAACCGGATATTACACTGAATAACTACTTTTATCACCTATATAATAAATCTACAGCTACAAGTGATTCAACCCGTATAAATCTCTCAACTATATGGAACAAAGTGGATATGATTTTGGTCATTTAGGATATAGTGGCCAGTCCATTAGCAATTTAGAATAGTCGTTCCTTGGGCCCAAGTACACTAAACATATTCTTGGGCTCAAATATTTACTGATTGTGTAATTAGGCCCCTCTTGTTGGCACCCCACCAATATTATTTTACTTCAAAAATTTTGTTCATTGACCGTAACTATATGAAAGCCAAGGCTACTGTGGTAAACTAGAGGAGTAGAGGTAAACTGTGGAACATGCAGAGGAAATTTCTTTCTTTTCTTTTCTAAATTTGAAGAAGAAGAGAAGGAAATTTCATCTTAGTTTGATGGGAAAGGGAAAGAACTATTGGTCGAATAAGAGCAATACTAAGGTAAGAAAAAAAGTAAAAGGTGATGAAGAAAAATTAGATAAGAAAAGAAAAGTGACGCGGATGAATAATATTATTAATAATAATAATAATAATTAATGTACCGACAACTTTTTAGTGGTGAATCATTACACGGAAAGTGTGGAAAGATTATAAAAAAGTAGTGAGAAAATTGATGAAGATACAACAAATGAAATGAAGACAGTTCTTGGGTCAAACTCAACCAAAAGCTAGTTAACAGGGTGAGAGTTGACCTCACCACTTATATATTGCATTTCTCTTTGTTTAAGTAACGTAGGACTATGATTCATATCCTTCTGCATGTGTAGTGTGCTCACTCACTAGCATCTGTAACAGTGACCGATAGAGACACAAAGCGTCTAACCCATCTCTAGACATGTCCAGCGCTGATGTTATATGATATTATATTAGTAACCAACAAATCCAAAAACTTAAATTATTAGAAAATGATCCAACGATAATATTTAAACCTTTTAATACACACCTTCTCACGTGCAAGATCAAATGACTTTGCACGTCGCTCAAGCCCGAACACATATTCAAACAACAAATACAAATACAATCACATTGGACAAGTTGAACGGAGACTCAAGAGACAACCAAGGCTCTAATACCACGAGCAGTGTGGAAAGATTAAGAAAAAGAAGCTGAGAAACTGGAGAATGAGAGAGAGAGGGAAAATTGATGAAGCTACAACAAATGAAATGAAGAAAGACAGAGAAAGAAGAAGGAAGAAAAGAAGAGAAGAATAAGAAGAAGAAGAAGAAGGAAGAAAGAAAGAGTGATAGACCGATGATAGTGAGAGGCTTATTATCTCATCACATGGTCAGTGGGGGTATGTTTATCAACAGTTTTTGACTTTTGAGACCGTGAATGTGAATGCAGAAGAAGATTCTCAAAAAATTGAGCAGAGCTTGTAGATCTATATCACAAATCAATAGTTTTTCCTGTGCCGCATTTGCTATTTCTCTGTATCCTTCTACATTAGTCTCGGAATGGAAGTTGTGGCTACAATTGTAGGAAAAATCTTGGACTGCTCCTTTAATGCTACATGCCGCCAGTTTGGTTATTTGTATCATTTCAAGGACAACTTTGAAAGATTAAGAATCAAAGCTGAGAAACTGGAGCATACGAGAGAAAGGGTGCAAGGGAAATGACGCAGAACGGAAGTATAAGGGTTTACCAACGTAAGCCCTAAGAACGTAAAACTAGAATCCACCAGAAAAAAAGAAATCGAAATCTAACTAAAATTTTATTATGCTGCTCAAAATAAAGAACAAGAGGTTTAAATAGCCTCTGAAAACCCTAACTAAAAGCAAAAAGACCAAATTGGACATTCACTAAACAAATAAAAGCTAAAACAAAAAAACAAAAAAATTAAAATAAAACTTCAAATTCTCGACAGCCTGCCTTAATCAACTATTTTGAGGGTGCAAGTGACCTCAACCGGGGAGCCCGGGTTGCCACGACGTAGATCGCCAATATCTCTTTCCGAAAAAATATTATAATAGGCAATCGGACAACCGAGCTAAAAGTTATGCCCGTTTCTTCAAACCAGCTCTTTTAGTCGTGCCTATTTCTTTCTTTGCCAATTTTCTATCCAACTCTTTTTCAAACTCCACGGCTAGTTGTCCTACATCAGTCATTCCCACCTGTGAAAAACTCGGTCTCGAGTTATATTCTGGATAAAGCGGAACATCATCAGGAAACTCATATAGATCAGCTACATTGAAAGTTCGAGAGATATTCATATCAGCAGGCAAGTCGATCACGTAGGCGTTATCATTGATCTTCTTGATCACCTTGTACAGCCCATACTTCCTTGGTTTCAACTTGTTATAGGAACCAACTGGGAACCTTTCATTATGCAAAAACACCATAACCTGATCACTCTCAAAAAACAATTTCTCACGCCTCTTGACATCAGCTGCGGCTTTATACTTCACATTCTTCTCCTCCAACCGAGCTCTCACCTCAGCCTAAACATCTCGGACCTGCTCAGCCAAATTCTCGGCTACAACACTTGCTCCTGCAACCTTGGAATGTTAGGTTTTGACTCATATTCTCAAGTGAAGTCAATGTTAACCAAACAAGACTCAATTGATGTGGAGCTTTATGGAGATATGTGATAACGTTTGGAAGTTGAATATGGTGTTTGAGGGAGGTTTGAAGATAAAGAAGAACTGAAGAAACGAAGTCTGGTGACCTGAACCGCGGTGCGGACACGTGCACAGACAGCGACACAAGGAGCGGTTGAACTCCTATGGATTTACGCTGCGTGGACCGCGGCAGAGGCAATTCACCAACCGTGGTACACAGAGCGGTGATCGACAGTTTTGGTCTGTAGTGTTGGGCGCGGGTGGCCAACTGCGACCCAAACCGCGACAATAACGGATCTTGCCCAAATTAGGAATGTTGCACGAAAATAGGAAAGATGTTTTCTTTTGGAAGTTCTTGTGCTAATCAGAAAAGGAAAGAGTTTGTCTTCATGAAGAATAGGAAAGTCCTGTACTTGAAGGAAAATGATTTCTCCTTAACAAGAAGACTTGTCATAAATAGGAAATAGTATTTATAAGAAACAAGTAAGTCTTGTACGTTTAGGAGTATGATTTTCTTTTATGTTAAACTCCCTGTAACTAGTATAAATAGACCTTGTATCTAGGTTATTTTGTGTGGAGAAAAAAGAACACCATGTAACATCAGAGAGTAGTAAAGAGATCCGGGTGAGAGACCCGTGGAAATATCCGATGAGGGATTTAAGGGAATATCAGTGGATCAAGTAAGAGATCCGTGGGTGATATTCAGGGGAGACCTAGGGGATATTGTAGGGTTCTTGATAAGGATATTGTGAGTGTGGTTTGGGGTTTGAGTGTGAGAGAGAATCCTGAAATATATGGTTGTAACAATTTGTCATATAGTGGAATTTTCTCTGTCGTCCTGTTGACCGGTGGTTTTTTACCCGATTTGGGTTTTCCATGTATATCTTGTGTTGTGATTGGTTTATTTTCTCTCATCTATTTTTTCTGCTATTGACGTTATTAATTGCTATGAGTTATGGGCATATATTAGGCACGACGATTCCGCATTCATCGGTTCCAAAAATCTCTAACAATTTGTATCAGAGCCTATGGTTTGACGATGACGTTTTTTTTTCAAGTCTTTACGAAAGATTGTATGGAAGACTTGATGGTATTAGGATGATGATGATGGTTGCCTAGTATGGTTTAGCAAAGGAGATACATCTTGAAAGTGGTTTCGAACTCGATGGGTTTGATGAAAAGAAAAATAGAGATTGAAGAGAACTTTTTTTTTTTTGGCTTGTGGTGGTAGGTACAAGTCATGGAGATCCAATCTAGGTTACATAAGACGTTTATTGAATATATATAAAAAATTGAACGCTCAAAGTCTCTGGTGGTGGTGTGAGGCTTATCCGGCAAAGCACTCCCCGTTCTAGTAGCAAGTCTTTCACCAGGTATGTGATACAATGACGGAAGGTCTTTCACAAGATTAGGTGATGCAAGGACATGTTTATCCTTTTGGCAGTTTTCCCCACTGGCCATGGAAGAGGATATGTTGCTGCTAGTGGTCCATAATTGTGCACAAGGCATTGGTCAGAAAGTGATGCAAGGTGTATGGTGGACAAGAATGTCGATGGTTGACGAACTCCCTAATAATCTGACGCGAGGAGTTGCATCACAATTTCAGCAGGTTATTTTCGACATGGTGCCGAAACAATGAACACAAAGCAAAAGGAAGAAAAAAAAATCTTAGGATGGCTCATTCTTAAGTGGTTATACCTTGTGGTGGGGTATGCTGATTCTTGGTGATGAGAATCGTGGCTGTGGACAAAGGTCTTGAGAATTCAAGCCAAATGGGGGAATTGTTAGGTTTTAGCTCGTATTCTCAAGTGAACCCAATGTTAACCAAAAAAGACTCAATTGATGTGGAGCTTCATAGAGACGTGGGATAACATTTGGAAGTTGAAGATGGTGTTTGAGGGAGGTTTGAAGACAAAGAAGAACTGAAGAAACGAAGTCTGGTAGGTACCGCGACCTGGACCGCGTTGCGGACACGTGCACAGACCGCGGCACAGGGAGCAGATGAACTCCTGTGGATTTACTCAGCGTGGACCGCGGCGGAGGCAATGCACCAACCACGGTACTTAGTGCGGTGGTTGACAGTTTTGGTCTGTGGTGTTGAGCACGGGTGGCCAACCGTGACCCAAACCGCGACAACAACGGATTTTGCCCAAATTAGGAATGTTGCACGAAAATAGGAAAGATGTTTTCTCATGGAAGTTCTTGTGCTAATCAGAAAAGGAAAGAGTCTGTCTTCATGAAGAATAGGAAAGTCCTGTAATTGAAGGAAAAGGATTTCTTCTTAACAAGAAGACTTGTTATAAACAGGAAATAGTATTTATGAGGAACAAGTAAGTCTTGTACGTTTAGGAGTATGATTTCCTTTTATGTTAAACTCCATGTAACTAGTATAAATAGACCTTGTATCTAGGTTATTTTGTGTGGAGAAAAAAGAACACCATATAACATCAGAGAGTAGTAGAGAGATCCGGGTGAGAGACTAGTGGGAATATCCGGGGAGGGATCTAAGGGAATATCAGTGGATCAAGTAAGAGAACCGTGGGTGATATTCAGGGGAGACCTAGGGGATATTGTGGGGTTCTTGATAAGGATCTTATGAGTGTGGTTTGGGGTTTGGGGTTTGGGTGTGAGAGAGAATCCTGAAATATATTGTTGTAACAATTTTTCATATAGTGGAATTTTCTCTATCGTCCTGACGTCCCGTGGTTTTTTACCCGATTTGGGTTTTCCACATATATCTTGTGTTGTGACTGGTTTATTTTCTCTCATCTATTTTTTCTGCTATTGACGTTATTAATTGCTATGAGTTATGGACATATATTATGCACGACGATTCCGCATTCATCGGTTCTGAAAATCTCCAATAGGGAAGACGTGCCAGGTCTAATGCATGCTTAGGAGGCTGCCGATACATTAAAGCAAAAGGAGATGTGCCCGTAGCAGTATGAACTGCAGTATTATATGAGAACTAGGCTTGTGCCAGTGCCACGTCCCATTGTTTAGGCTTATCACCACAAATGCTCCGAATTAAATTTCCCAGTGTTCGATTCAGATTCTCAGTCTACCCATCAGTCTGCGGGTGTGCAGTGCTACTGAACTTTAGAGTAGTATCCATCCGCCGCCACAATGTAACCCAAAATTGGCTAAGAAATTTTGAATCCCTGTCAGAGGTGATAGACTGAGGTACTCCATGTAAATGAACCACCTCCTGAAAGAACAGTTGAGCAACATGTGACGCATCAGATGTCTTCCGACAAGGTATAAAATGTCCGATTTTAGAGAACCTATCAACCACAACAAACACAGAATCTACTCCACGCTGAGTCCGTGGAAGACCCAAAACAAATTCCATCGACAAATCCTCCCATATGGCACTCGATACAGGAAGAGGCATGTAGAGATCGGTATTCTGAGCTTACCCCTTAGCAGTCTAACAAACATAACACTTACGAACAAAATTACCCACGTCGCGTTTCAACTGAGGCCAGTAATACCGCTCCGCTACCCCACTGATAGTCTTGTCACGTCCTAAGTGGCCACTTAAACCTCCACCATGCAACTCTCGAATTAGTTTCTCCCTCATAGAACTCCGAGGAATACATAATTGATTTCCGTGAAACAAATAGTTATCGATCACATGAAATTCTCCCTCTGTTTGTTTAAGAATATACTTCTCCCATATTTTGGTGAGATCTTCATCTTTCGAATACAACTCTTCCAGGAACTCAAACACAACAATTTCTTGCTGCATAGTGACCAGTAAATTCGTGCGCCGACTAAATGCATCTGCCACCTTATTCAGAACCCCAGATTTGTGTTTCAGAACAAAAGGAAACTTCTGCAGATAGGTTCCCCAACGAGCATGCATATTACTTAAACACCTCTGACTGTTCAGATACTTCAAAGCTTGGTGATCAGTGTACAGGATAAATTCTCGCTGAATCAGATAATGCTCCCAATGCTTAAGAGCACGGACAATAGCATCAAATTCTTGGTCATAGGTACTCCACTTTCGGCGTGCATCACTGAGTTTCTCACTGAAAAATGCCACTGGTTTTTTCTCCTGTGACAAAACTGCTCCGATCCCAATTCCACTAGCATCACACTGCACCTCGAATAATTTCTCAAAGCTAGGTAGAGCCAGAACATGAGTAGTGCACAGTTTTTCTTTAATTACTGTAAAAGTTGTGTCATCTGCTTCACCCCATTGAAACTTACCCTTCTTTAAACACCCAGTAATGAGAGCCACAATACTGCTGAAATCCCTAATAAATCGATGGTAAAATGTCGCCAAACCATGGAAACTCCTTACCTCTCCTACCGTCTTTAGTGTAGGCCAATCACGAATGACCCTCACCTTTTCGTCATAAACCAATATTCCCTCTGAACTGACCACATACCTAAGAAATAACATTCTTCCCGTCAGCCAACTGTACTTTTAAAAATTAATAAACAGCTTGTTTTCGGACAACACTTTCAACACAGCTCGAAGATGCTCCATATGTTCTTTCTCACTCCGACTGTAAACCAGTATGTCATCGAAATAAACGATTACAAATTTTTCAATGAAAGGCCGCAATACATGGTTCATGAGTCGCATAAATGTGGTAGGCGCGTTGGACAATCCGAAAGGCATAACCATCCACTCGTAGAGCCCATCCTTTGTTTTGAAAGTTGTCTTCCATTCGTCACCGAGCTTAACCCGAATCTGATGGTACCCAATTTGCAGATCTATTTTGGAAAACAATTTCGAACCCTCTAACATATCTAGCATGTCATCTAATCTCGGAATTGGAAAGCTGTATCTGAAGGTTATCTTGCTAATTGCGCGACTATCAACGCACATCCTCCCACTGCCATATTTCTTTGGGACTAGTAATGCGGGAACAGCGCATGGACTCATACTCTCTCGAATAAAACTCTTCTTCATTAATTCATCCATCTTTTCCTGTAAAATCTGATTCTCCTTAGGACTCATCCGATAGTGTGGTAAATTTGGTAAGCTTGCTCCCAGAACTAAATCAATATAATGTTGAATATCTCTTAATGGTGGAAGGTCATCTGGTAAATCTTCTGACACCAACTCACTGAATTCGGTCAATAAGGACTGCACCTTCTCAGGTATCTCAACTCTCTACTCTTCCTTGCCTTCTATCACTAAAGCACATACAACCACAACATGTACCTCTTGTGTCTCCTTAACTTCATATTCCAAATCAGTTACCGACGTGACTAAAGAGACTAAAGACTGCTCTCCTACCGTGGCCTTAGTTGAGTCACCACCTGCAATCCGTTTCAGAACCACTGCAATCTTTTTGCCTTCCCAATTAAAAACACAAACATTATCGCGCCCCCTGTAGGTGACATCCACATCAAACTGCCATGGGCGTCCCAATAACACGTGACTAGCATCTATATCGACTACATCGCAGACAACCTCATCTCGGTAGTACTGCCTGATTGAAATAGGAACTTTACACACTTCTGTCACATTCGCCTTTGGCCCTTTTTGAATCCACCCAATCACATAAGGCTTTGGATGTTTATCTACCCGCGGCTTTAGATGTTCTACTAGTTTTCTAGACACAAAATTCTCACAACTCCCACTATCAACAATTAAATCACATACCTTCCCTTGGACGCTGCAGCAAACCTTAAAAATATTACTTCTTTGAGAGAAATCATTCAGTTTTGCTGAACACATGACTCGCTGAATCACACAGGTTACATACTCTCCATGTTCCTCCGTAATTTCTGTACCATCCAACAATTCATCCACACCTACCTCTTCTTCATAATTATGTCCGTACTCATCATCTTCTTCAGCACCCGCAAAATTCACTGGCTCTCTGGCGGGGCACTCATTTGATTGATGGTCTGGTTGGCCACACCTGTAGTACTTCAAACCTCCTGGTTTAGCATACGGATTTGGTGCCATCCGAGGGGCTTCCTTTGATGCTGCTGTCGAACGTGTCCCAACAGAGTTATTACTAGGAATCGAGCCCCTTTGAGTCTGATCTTCAGCAGATTTAGACTGATTCTTCCGCTGGATTCTACTGTTTTCTAGCTCTCAACGTTTATCCTCCAATATATATATATATATATATATATACGTATGGAAGGACACAGCTGAAGTTGTGAGCTAATTAAACAAGCTCACAGCTGCCTGTCAGCCATACAATCCACTTAGGCTTACTCACCTGATGCCTTTTTGTTTCACGCTTATCCCATTTTATTTTCAAATTGGGCCTTAGACATGGGTGTTACAGTTAAGGCAGTAAATAATTCATTTCTTAGATATTTTTTTTCTTCTTTTCTTTAGTTTGTTGATGTCAATATTTTATTAATTAATATGAACCTATATTTTTTTCTTAGCTAGAAAAATGGGTATAACGAGAGAATATATATATGTGTGGGTGTGTGTTTAAATGTACTAATAATACTTAAGGATATTTTTAGTATTTTGGAGAGTATAGGGAGTAAAAATAATAATTTTTACAATTTATTTATTTTTGGTGGCAATAGAGCAACTGAACAACCCATATGTTTCTTCAACTTTTCTTTTCTTTATTTAGTTTCGATTTTTTATTTCGATTTTTTATTGAAATAAAGAATTTCATAGTGATATGTCAAGTCAAGTGAGTACAAATTTATTTTCTTCAAGCTACCAAGCATGAGGGAGGTTGTTGTTGACCATTTGCAAAACCATGAGCATTAGCACAAGCAGACTTAGCAGGTCCTCCACCTCCATTATAAGCCATGTTTAGATCTCTCATCTCAATCTTCTGACATGGATTGCTCTGGCTGCAGTTCAGCTTTACTGCAATTTTCGTATTTGTAGTCCTCCGTATGTTACTGAAATGAACATCATTAATCGCAACTCCCGAATTACCCTGTATACAAATACAGAGAACTATGTTAATTCGAGTATTCAATAAATATCCGGGATTGAACTGGATCGGATTGGATTGGATATGATTATTTGCACTTGTGTCCAGACTTGTCCAACCCAACTCTAACGACCTACTAGAACAAAATAGAAATATTAAATATAGGATAGTTTTGGGATCCATAAACTTACCGGTGCACATGTTTTCGATGGGCAATATTGTTGATCAATGATTATTGGGTTGGACACATTGTTGAGATTTATGTGATCAAAAGTAATATCAGAGACACTACTTCGATACTTAGGTTTTGCCCAGCTTTTGATCCTGACACCATTCATGGTATTTGTCAAGATACAATTTGTTACATGAACTCGAGTTACATCTTGTTCATTGGGTGTGCCTCCCAAGCTACCGATGCTGAAACCGTGCCCAGGGCCACATTGAACATTGCTAATATTGATGTTTTTCGATCCAGGACCCATTGAAACACAGTCATCTCCGGTACTTATTACTGAATTCAAGATCTGCATGTTGTTCGTATTCGAGATATGGATTCCATCTGTGGTAGGACTATCACCTGGAGCCGTTATATGGACATTATTGATTATAATATTGTTGCAGGAAAACATGATTGAGTGAAATCCCTTACTGTTGAGAAGTTTTATGTTATTGATCACAGAATTGTTGACGTAAGCAAATGAGAGACTATAAAACAAAAATCACAAAATATTCCATCACAAAATTATATTTATATATAATAGTTTGTCATCCGACAAAATAATATTCTGTAATGCTACAAAACTGTTTATCACGTCCGATAAACAACCTGCATCTTATCTAAACCCGTCTAATAAAAATTATCCGAACATGACTTATTGTGGATAGTAGTTTGTTAATATGACCATTATTCTAGTGAGTGTTAGACGTTAATTGGGCTTAGACTCGGCACCTAGCACCTAGCACCTAGACTAATTAATCGAAAAATTTATTACTCTTCATCTCTCTCTCTCTCTCCTTCTCTCTTCATCTTCTTCATTAATTTTGGAAATTATTTGGTCGATTAATCGTCGATTTGACCGATTAATCAGTCCCGACTAATAAAGCCAATTTTGGTCATTTCACCTCAGTTTACTGTCGACTAATTGTATTGAACCGATTAATCGATCTTGACGGCCGATTTTACGGATAATGAATATGACAAATCATGGTATTCAAAGACTTACTGTTTTAAAATAATAATAATAATATTCAGAGACTTACAATAGGGAGAGGTTTGCAGTCTGGTTGACTTTTGCAATAGTTGTGGGGCCAACCTGAGGCCCCTTGGCTATCGATTGAACCACCACCGTTGATTGTCAAATGATTTAGAGATTTAGGTTTCGGAAGACAACCCAATTCAAAGGAACTAGTGAAGCATTATCTGTGGGAGCCATTAGATCATCTCGAAGGTTAAAGTTAATTGGACCCTTACATGGGCCTGACAACTTCATTGTTTGGTCTACCAAGAATTTTCCTGCTGGAATTATAACTTTATTTCGTCCCGTAGACCGACAAGTTTGGTTTCATGTTTTGTAAAATGCCTGTAATTAACATAAAGATTTAATGATAAACATTTCACACATATATTAATGAAATTACGGTTTAGCATTACGTGCTCATCTGACAATTCTCAAATTTGTAACATTTTAAAAACAAAATCGATTGAATTAATATATTACCTCGGTATCATTTGATTTTGAGTCACCATGTGCACCTTTGTCTTTCACATTAAAAGTACTTGATTTTACATGAGCTACAAATAGTAATACTAGAAATGATGATAACAAAATCGATTGAAAACTCATTTCTTCTTTTTCTTCTTCTTTTTTTCCTCTCTTCCACTTCTTTGAATTTGAGCAATATATTGCTATACCATTTGGTCAATATAAAACAAAATATTTTATAAGAAAATGAATAAAATTTAATGGTGTTTTCAATTTGATATATTCTTAGATTCCATTTTGGTATGAATAAGAAATCTAAGAATTTCTTGAGAATCCTACAAAATTTGGTGGTGTTATTTTTCCTATTTTTTTTTATATATATAAAAATTCTATCACTTGCACAAAATCAGATAGAATCTATTCCATTTAAGATGAGCATGGATACTATTAGAACTCAAATCAGCTGTCCATGCTATTATATGTATATTAAGAATGGAGCATGAATACCATTAAATTTCTTTTATCATACTTAAAATAAGGGTACAAACTTACCTTGATTATATACATAATAACACAAAAACCTCATGACAAAATCGTAATAGCTGTCACTCCCCTTGACCGTTGGCTATCGGTTGAATAACGGAAACTACACAATATCAATTTTGCCCTTACATCTATATTTGGAAATTTATTAATATAATATAAAATAACTTTATATGTATATATATAATTATATTAAAATAAAAATTGATCTTTCCACAGATATCATCTGATATCCATAGAGAAATTTGGCTCTCCATCTATGGAGAACCAGAAATCTCCATTACTTCACCATCTTGAGTCTTTGCTGAGTTTGCCCATTCACCTAAAAAAATTCCACAAAACATTAAAAAAAAATATTCATATTTCTGTTTCACTTGCAAAATGCTGTTTAATTTTCTTTTCATATTAATTGTATAGTTAATTAGCTATAAGATTATAATCCGATGATTAGTAACAAACCTTGTAAAACTATATAAACCCTGAATAATAGCATGACCCAGAAACAATATACAGTCCAAATGTCCAACCTATTCCAAATATACCTTTATTCAACTTATCTTATATTTTTTTTAATAAAGATTTTCATTGTGAGATATCTTTTTTTTAGCTGATCTTGATATATCAAGGGATCATAAAACATTTTATTATTTTTTTGAACTGCATCACATTTATTAAGGCTCAAAGACCAACAAAACCAAAAGTCCGAAACCAAGGCTGCAAAGGCCCATAAAACATTTTATTATGGAATTGAATAATTTTGCTTTTAATCTGTATTCGAAAATAAGCATCTAAACGGTGCTCTGATTAGGACAAAACAATGAGCTACAATAGACTGGTTTTGGTGGGTTGAAACAAATCGTGATATATATCCATCATAAACCATTTTATTATAGAATTTGAATAATTCTCTGCTTCTAAGGTTCAAAACTCCAAAGACATGTATTCACATATTCACATGCATTAAAAATGACCCGAGATAGTTTTTAGTTTTATATTTAAAAAAAAAAAAGACTTGAATGCTTAGAAAATATTATTGAGTTATGTAAAAAAAATAAAAATAGAGGAGCTCTTCTTGAAGAAACAAAAATTAGATTGTTATATTATTATCAAGAATGGATTTCAATTTTTATTTTTATTTTTTGAAATTTACTATCAGGAATGAATCTTTTTTTTTTTTGATTAATTGGAATATATTTGATCCTAGCTAAACAAAAACAAATACAAGTATATTTTTTTTATATAAATAGATAAATCCAGTTTTAATCTCTCAAACATGAGATATCATCCCAATATAAAGGGTTTTTAGCAAAACTACCCTAATTTTGGGACCAAATTGCAAATCTACCCTAAAACCCAAAACAATTACAAAAATACCCTGAAATGACATTTCTACCCTTGTCAACAACTGAAATCAATTTCATTCAGTTTGCCCTAAATTCCCAATTCCTCAGGCCACCCATCCCGATCGAACCCATCGCCGACACAAGCCGCCATCGCCAACGTCCATTACAACTGAACTGGAACTTCGTCGTCGTGATTTCGACGCCGTGGACGATATCCATCCACCGTCGACGACATCCGACGTCTTCAACTTGCAAGCTGACGTCGAGTTTTCTCGCACAACAACTCATCTTCCGTCGCCGACCGAACTCATCTTCCGTCGCCGACACAAGCCGCCCTCACCGACGTCCATTACAGCCCAACTGCAACTACGTCGTCATGATTTCGACGTCGTAACGATATCCAGCCACCGTCGACGACATCCGACGTCTTCAACTTGCAAGCCAACATCGAGTTTTCTCGCAACAGCCGTCTTCTGGTTCTGAATCAGCCTCCACGATCTGATTAGGCAATATTTCTACCATTTGGGTCCAATTTCAGATATTTCGATTTTGGAACCCTAACATTTAGGTTTATGTTTTGACATTGAAATTGATTTTAGGGTTTTCATTTGTTGAGTTAGACCGATTTGATTTAGGGATTGATTTTAGGGATTTCAATTTCATGTATTTGGCAACCTCACATTTACTGATTTTGGATTGAGTTCTTTGTCGAATTCCCTCAACTTCATGTTATTCCAATCTTGTTGATTTTGATGATTTTTGATTTAGTGCTATGTTTCTATGTCGACTTTTAGGATATTTCGGTTGGAAATGGTTCAAGTGTGTATTAAAAGAGAACACTGGCAACATGTTGTGGTAACTAGTTTTGAAATTGAAATTTTCTCTGGGGGCGCTGTGGCAACATGTTGTGGCAATATGTTGTTTCTGTGTCAACCCCCGAGTTTGTTACTGTAGCGCAACTAAAAATTTCCCGTAATATTCTCTATTAGGTCCACTTCTTTGTTTGTTGTGTTGCAATATTGTTACTTTTGTTTGCATATAATGCATGCAGTCCATGTATATCACTCTTTATTGTATTTACTTTTACTTTCTCTTCAAGTGTTTGTATTCGTTAGTTCGTATCTGAATGTAATTTGGAATGTTTTTAGGTTGATAATCATGAGTGCAAACAAATTACTTGAATCACTCAAGATTAAGGAATGTGATCGTTTTCCTTCTCGAGTTACTGGCCATTGTAATTGGGAGAGTATAAGGCTTATTAAGTCGCATCTCACAGAAAAACAACTCAAGTTGTTTAGAGTGACATGTTTCGGTCATTTTTTAGATGTGAGCGATATGGTGTAGTCTGGGCATTTTTGCCATCACATATTGCTTAGGGAGTGTCATGTCAAAAACACCGATTATAATGCATCTTCTTTGTGGTACCATGTTGGCAACGGGTTGATACGGTTTTCCCCAGTAGAATTTTTTTTGGTTAGTGGGCTAGCTTTTGGAGAATATTCTGAATCCAATCTGGAGCTTTTCAAAAGAAAGAATAGTCGACTCCGTCGAATCTATTTCCAATCTAGTAAAGTCAAGGTTAAAATGATTGTTGATTGGTTTAGGAATTTAGGTCCTAATAATAAGATTAGTGATGATGAGGATGTTGTGAAGTTGGCGTTAATACTTTTTTTGGAGATTATGTTGATTGGGAAGGACGATAGGACTAGCATTCTATATTGGGCATTAGAATTAGTTGATGACTTAGATGCTTTTAATAACTTTCCGTGGGGGACATTCATATACTCGAGGACATTTAACTCCCTTTCTACTTGTCTACTTGGCCTTGATGATAAATTCAAGAATAAGTTCACTGATGAAAAGTTGGAGGAGAATGTCGATGCTCCAGTTAAACGAAAAGCGGAGAGGTACAACGTTTATGGGTTTGTGACGGCCTTTCAGGTGATATGTGTTAAATGATGAAGTTTAATAAAATACATTTTAGGCAATATGCATATTTTGATACAGCAACTTAACTATCATTTTCTTTGTTTGTTTTTCTTTGTTTTTGTTTTCAGGTGTGGGCGATTGAAGCAATACCAAAATGGGTCACACTTGGATATGCCACTAGGGTGAACAATGTCGCCACTAGGGTGAACAATGTCACCCCTAGAATTTTGAATTGGCAATGCACGGGAATTCCTACGTATTCAGACATTCAGAAAACCATATTTAAGTTCAAGAACGTAAGTATTGAATATGGTTAGTTCAAATAAAATTATTTTTGATTTGCTATATTTTAGGTATTACACTGTAATGTTAATTTTTGAACAAAAATATTCAAATTACCATATACAGAACTCTTGACCCAACTGATGAAGAAGCAAGGCAACCGTTTTGGACAAGTATGGATAAACTAAAATATGTATTACCCGATGTGGATGGTTGTGTTGGTAAGGATGATGTTAAGGATGATGCTGAGGATGATGTTTAGGATGACGTTGATGATGCCATGAAGGATGATATTGATGGAGATCATCCAACCAGAACACTTAAAAAAGTTGAATTCAGAGGAAAGAAGAATAGACTGATTACACTTGAGCAAGTCAACAAAAGATTGGATGTTATGCAAGCACAACAAAATGCAATGCAAGCACAACAAAAAGCTATACAAGATCAGATGACTTCCATGCAAAATACAATAATGGATGAGATGCGAATGGGATTTCTTCGCTTGACAGAGCTTATATGTTTGAACAAAGTGGCTGAAAAGGTACTTGTCGTTTTAAATTGTGAATTCGTCAAATTAGTAACTGGTTCTAACAAATGTGATTTCTATTTCATGTAGTTCAATGAACATAATACCACCGATTTCAGCCACGATGACAACAACCAAGACTATCAAAATTCGGTTCCGAAAGGTGTTAAGTCTCATGAATTTCTCATTTTGTCTGAGACAAGTGAAGATGTTAACCAGTTCATAAGACCACCGAAGCTGACCATAAGATTACCGAGAGATCGTAAACGGTCAGCCTTAACTGTGAGCCCGTACATTGATCCCATGGCGAAGAGGCCTCGAAAATCGAAAATGCCCGAATTCGGATGTGATAGCAAAGTGGAAGATGAAAATGTACGTTCAATGCAAGCATGGATAAGTGACAACAAGAACACTTGGTAAGTTAAATCATATATTATTATTGTATTTCTATTTCGATATCTTCAACAAGTGTTTAATTGTTGAACCTCTACAGCATGAACACGGGTTTGGTCGAAGCAAAGCCTGCATGGTTTGAACTGTTGCTATCTCCAAATGGGTGGTTAGAAGGAGACGTAAGTTTTACACCTTATATTACAATTATTTACTCTACTTTATGCATTTTTTAGTAACACGTTTGTATCATGACAGCATATAGAGACATATTGTCGTTTGATGCGGCGTCGAGCATGTTACTATCATCAGATATACAAGCAGAATATTGTGTTATTGGATTACTCATTCATGGTATGTACAAATTCTTCTCCATAACAACCCTTATCATTTCTTTTGTGGGGGTAACTTATAATATTTTTTGTAGGATAAAATTCACGGAAGGTGGTCAACTGTGACTAAAGGCAAAAAACAATTCAAGCATGAAACCTACCAATGGGACAATACAATGATAGACTATATGATTGGAAAATCCCCTATGCATGCTTCAGTACATTGGCGGACAATCAACATTGTAAGTAATTTTCAAATTAATATGTTGTTAATTAAGATGTTATTCAACCTTTAATATACATTCATCTGACTGTCTCATGATGAAACAGATTTTGTTTCCTGCGAATGTGAATGGAAATCATTGGGTCGCGGTAGAGGTGGACTTAAATAAGCGGGTCATCAAAGTATATGACTCAAAGCCGGATGCATATAACGTTGATCAAATACTAAAGTGGGCAACTTGTCTTAGAAAGATGGTGTCATCTTTATTGGTGCATGCAATGCCAGATACTTATACTGATCCATCGTCATTTACGGTCGAGAGACCCAAAGAGGGTGTACCATGTCAAGGAAATCAGTATGTCTTTGTTTATTTCTTCATGGTTATTGTTTGTCTTACGTGGTGGTTGTTATTAATGAATGTTTTTTTTTTACATAGGTTCGATTGTGGGGTTCTCACTCTCAAATTCTTGGAGTACCTATGGACAAGAAAAGAATTCGACTTTGATGAAAATGACGGACAACCCTTTAGAGTTAAGATAGCAACAGAAATATTCCAAAATTCAAAAGAAATACCTTGTGTAAATAATGAACCTTTATGTGTAAATAATGCAACTTGATGTGATTTGTGTGAACGGTGTAGAGATTGTTGTGATTTGTGATTGTGATCTGTACATATAAGTGATTTGTGAATGTGATTTGTGTGAACGGTGTAGAGATTGTTATGTGACGATTAGAAGTGTTATATTTGCAGGGACTGTATAGAAGATATGGAATTGTTGCAATTTCAAATGAAACTCTGTCAAAATTTCGTAAATAATATACTAAGGAATACCATATTTTTACCATTACTATCCCACATCAATAGTCATGTAATTACTAGCGGTTACTTATCAGAATATGACTGACTAACTTCATAATACATGTTCATAACACATGTTCATAACACATGTTTAAATAAAAGATAACTCAAGTACATTGCTTATTCAACAACATCATGTGATCTACTTGCCTCACCAATTTCAGTAATACTTCCCATACCACTTGATGGTCTACTTGCCTTTGGGTAGGTGCAAGTATGTCTATTGTGACCAACACGATGACAAGTGGTGCAACTCCTTTGAGTTACTTCCTCGCCAAATGTCGGAATACGATTCTTTTTAGGTCTTCCAGGACCACGACGACCTACTGGTGGGTGAACAATTTTTGATACAATATCCTCAGGAACCAACCATTCACTGGGTTGTCCAACGGGATGTATTTCTCCACTGTATGCTGCAACCAGAAACACACTAGAATAATAAGGAGAACAATAATCAACAAATGAAAATCCCCGTAACCTAATGCAACCTAATGCATGTGCACATGGAATTTGGTCGACACCAAATTCTTTACAGGTACATGTTTTTGCAATCAAATCCACATGTCCATCTAAACCCCCATCTTTAACAAGGAATGTGTAAAATGTGATAGGGTAGATCTGCATATATCGTGCTTTGTCATCCTTGACACCGATGGCTACATCTGCGGCTGTTGTCAATTAAGTTGTAAGTTTATGTGCAGTTGTTCGTCGATCATGGAACCAATGCTGCAGAACCCCTCTGATGTAATCAATCACTCCAGTAATAGGCAATTCCTTGCATTCTTTAATTGCATTATTCATGGCCTCTGCAATGTTGGTTGACATTATGTTGTACCTTTTTCTTGGACTGTGTGCTCGTGTCCGACGCTCAATACCAATATTCGTGACATACTGAGCTGCTTCGGGATTAATATTTGCTAGTTGTTCCATATGTTGTATGAATTGACTCTCTCGATAGACCCTGGCTGCTCGTCGAAAGTATTGTTTCAGTGCCTTATTCCTACCATAGTGACCAACCATGTTCCGTTCTAAATGTACTGCACATGCACCGTGGAAGGAATTGGGAAACATTTTTTCTACACCGGTTGTGATACTGCCTTTTCTATCTGAAACAATAACCAAATCATCAACTTTCCCCACGGATTTATGTAACCTAGTTAAAAACCATTCCCAAGCTTCATTTGTCTCTGAATCACCAACACTAAAAGCTAGAGGAAATATTTGATCATTGTTATCCATACACACAGCAACAAATAAGACCCCTCTATGAGGACCTTTCAAAAGCGTCCCGTCAATAGCAATAACTGGTCTAATTGAAGACAAAAAACCATCTATACACGTTTTAAAGCAAAAGAACATATACATGAACCTGTTAGACGAATCAGTGTGGAGGTCTGTAACAGTCCCGGGATTTGCTTGCTCTAACATGTATAAGATGATGGTAAATTACTGTATGACTCAACCGGTGTTCCTTGAACCTCTTCTAAGGCAATATGTCTAGCTCGGTACCCTTTGTGGTAGTTATAGGAGATGCCAAACTCCCTTTGCATGTCATGTATAATTTCCTTGGGCTTGTATAAACGATGATCACGAAATTTCTCCTGTATGTGTTCCCCTATAACTCGTGCAATTGCTTGCCTTTGATACGAAAATCGTGATTCTGTGGAGCATGTGTGCTGATTGTCAAGTTTTCTAATCTGGAAATAATCTGAATTATGAACCTTAGCTGCACGTAATCACCAATTGCAATCCTCAACAATGCACCGAACTTGATATCGTGTTGTATCGGACTTGAACACCCTAGTCTGGAACCGGTTGGTAAAGGCATAACTACCTATTTGTGATTGTAGTTGTCTCTTACTTGGAAACAATTCACCTACTTCAAGACGCATAGTAACAGGTCTGGGTGCAACTTCACCCGAATTAATAGAATAAAATGCACATGGAGGTGGAACAAGCCTCTGGACATTGGCAAACTGCTCATCATACTGATTGGGAACTACCTCACGACTGAAATTAAACTGTGGTTCTGTTTCAACATGCTCAGGAATCTGTAGGTTACCCGTCGTATCTTGAAAACTAAAATGACGAGGAGGAGATTGTAATCCCTCTCGATATCATCCAAATGGGCAGCCATGTTAGGTACATCCAACCTTCGAAACTCATCCATATTGACATGGTGTAGGTTGTGAGAGGACTCTGGTGGGTTATGTTTCATTTCTGGAGATTGATGGCCGATTTCCTCAACACTAATGCAAACTAATGGGTCAACATTCTCTCGACTAAGCAACAACTAAACGTCCTCATCATCAACAATCTCAATGGGCATGCTAGGACGAAAAGTCTGTGGAAGAGTCGTCATACTTACCCGATAATGATCTTTATCAATTTCGGTGACATTGTATACCTTATCTAACAATTGATCATAGTTTGAATCCCTTGAAAAAGCAAAGGCCTTTGCTCTTCGGCCTTCATACCAATACTCACCATGATGACTTTTCCATTCTCCACCCCAATTCAAAACCAAATGCACATTTTTCATCTTTAATCCTGAAAAAATAATTCAACATATATTATCCATCATTAAAAAATTCATTATTTGAAAGAATGTAACATAACAAAAAACCACATGAAAAAAAAACAGACCCATTAAAAAAATCATCGGGTTGGGTGACCCGACACCGGGTCAGCTAACCCGATATTTTTTTCCATTGGGTTAGACTGACCCGACAAAATTTCTCATGAAAAAAACCATGAAAATTCCATCGGGTCAGGGTGACCTGATGTCGGGTCAGCCCAGCCAGATGAAAAATTTCATCGGGTTGGGGTGGCCCGATGGAATCTTTCATGGTTTTTTTTCATGCAAAATTCTGTCGGGACAGGCTGACCCGACGTCGGGTCAGCAAACCCGATGAAATTTTTCATCGGGTTGGGGTGACCCGACGTCGGGTCAGCCGACTCGATGAAAAAATTTATCGGGTCAGGCTAACCCGACAAAATTTTGCATGACAAAAAACAATGAAAATTCCATCGGGTTAGCCCAACCCGATGAAATTTTTCATCCGGTCGGCTGACCCGACGTCAGGTCACCCCAACCCAATGAAATTTTTCATCGGGTTGGGCTGACCCGACATCGGGTCACCCTGACCCGATGGAATTTTTCATGGTTTTTTTTTTTTTAAACTTGGGATTAGGAGGTAAATACCAGATTAGGAAGTTGCAATGTTGTTCGGTGGATGGCTTTATGAGTATGTTAGTAATTGTTTGTTGCAAATTGGTAAATATAGTTAATAAATTGGGTGATGTTATGAATAAGGGCAATTTGGGAATTTAATGGCACTTTTGCAATTGTTTTGGATTTAGGGTAGATTTACAATTTGGTCCCTAAATTAGGGTAGTTTTGCTAAAAACCCCAATATAAATTACACATTAAATTAGTATCACAATTTAATACAAATTCTCACATCTCCCAACTCCAATTCCATATTACATTGGTGGAAGGGATGGGCATGGGCCCAATGGGGTGGGGGAGGGTGCCCCCACCCCCATTCCTCAAACCTCCCCCCATCACTTCCTCCAAAATCCATTTGGGGGGACCAGAGGGGGGAGGTTCCCCCACCCCAATACTCATTTTTCGTTTTTCAATTCTAAATTTCAAATTTTCAATCTAAAAAATAATAAAAATACATTACAAAATCCAAAATCCAAAATACAATACAAAATTTTAATACTTTAATATTATAATTTATAATTTTTTAGTTGTTAAAATTTTTATATATAAATAAAAATAATATATATATATATATATATATATATATATATATATATATATATATATATATATATATATATATATATATGGCACCCATGTGGTTTTGAGGGTAAATTTTACCCCAAATGGATTTTAGGGGTGGGGGTGGGGGCAAACTTATTATACAAAATCCTATTGGGTCTCCAAAATAATTTGTTAACTTGTTAACTGTTTATACTCAAAATTAATCTACATAATTCAAAAAGATAATATATAATGTAGTTCATCAATATTCATAATCAATTAAAAAAAACAAATTTAAGTTTTATTTTTAATATGAAGCAAATGTACTAGATTAGGATTGTAGATTCTGTTAGTCATGTTGTGCGACATTAACAAAGAAAGAAAATGTGAAACCACATGTTGGCATGTTGCTTTCATATATGCATGGTATTAAGGCTTTATTTGAAATCCACATTATTCCTCCATTAAAGTGTTTTGGGGATGAGGTTTGCTATATATTGTGCCTGCACCTCCAATATTCTGACACCGATCTGAATATAATTAAGGATGGTTACACCAATATTTCCAAACAGAGTAACCATTTCTATGAATGGTGTGAGTAGCCAATATATTGAGTCTTAATTAACATGCAGTTTCCATGCAGAGATACTACTGTTGAAGAGCTTCGATTCATGTGCCTTTAATTCAAATTGAATTTTTTTTGTGTGTTTGAAACAGTTTATATATATATTTCACATGTCAATCTGCCATAGCTAAGTTAAAATTCATATTCACCTTTGTATTTAATATACAATATACTTTTATATATATATAAATATGATACATTTTTAAGCCGGTGCCAGTCTATCACTGTGGTGAATGAGACATATCTAAACTCTAACTTGGTCTTAATAACAAGACTAATGAAAATTGTCATATATAATTGTTCCTAGAACATCTGTCTTTAGAAATTGTAGGTCAATGTTAATGCTTTTGCTATAAAAGATTTTAAGTCTTTATAATAATAATAATTCATAAAAATAGTTTATTAGGGTAGATGATATTATTATTATTATTATTTTGAATTATTACAACAATTTGAACCCATAAATTTTTTGGTGTGAGTGTGGGTGACATGTAACTGGACTAACAACAACCTCATCTTGTATAAGGGTAGATGATATGATTATTTGGTATAAAATCAACACTAAAATATTTTTAATACCTCTATATACATATGGCTCTATAAAATTTCATTATATTAATATATTTTTTAAAACATAAAATCATTATATTAATACTTATTTCTAGTAATTTTGGAATATTTTTAATGTTAATACTTATTTCTAGTAATTTTGGAATATTTTTAATACCTATATGCTCTATCAATAGTTTCCATGCAGAGTAAGTTGAAAATCGAGTTAACGTCCAACACACGGAATCTATTTTGGGTAAATTTTCAGCTTTAAGTTGCCATCAAATCAAAGTCATAGAGAAGCAAAGTAATTGTGACAAAACCAAAAACCGTTTGCAATTACTCCCAGCTCTTTCACTATAAATAGTACTTTGATTCAGTCTTTGGTTGCAATATATATTTTTTGAATCAATTTCTAAATTCTAATTAAGGTAGTGTAGTACTCGATCTCTATTGTATTGATTGTGTTGTTAATTTGCCTGTGATGCAGAGATATATGACATTGTTTCTAGGCCAGTTGAATATAATTAAAACATAATTAAGTAATTAATTTTTATACGGTTGTATTGAAGAAACAAAAAACAGAAAAAAAAAAAAGATATGATCAAAGAAAGAAAAAGATGTGTAGTCAGGTTTGCATGAGTGAGAATGTGAGATAAACAAACACATGTAAGTCATTTTTTAAGTAAAAGGAACCAGATTATATTATATTTATTATTGGCATGTATGTCCAAAATTAAAAGACTCATTTTAAACGTGTTCATCTAATATTAAATGACCGATCATTATTAAATTCATATGATCTATCTATAAAATAGACAACGGGAATAATATATAGTTTTATTTAATGAAATACTTAAAACACTCTATATTAATTAATAATATATATATATAAATGGCCGGGCTCTTTTGTAAGAGTTTATTGATTTTAAGAGGTGAACACAAAAATTAATATTCAATATCACTCGAGACAAATATGTTAATGTTTAAAAAAATAAGTTGTTAAAAAAATGTGTCCTTTTGTCATAAAGTTAATGTCACAAAATAAATAGTATTACTTTTGAGAACTAAAATGTAATATGTTGCTATATTTTTATAAGGAAAATCACTTCAAACCAAATTCTGTAATTAACAAACAATTTAGCGTAAAATTTAAAAAATTTCTCAAGATAGGATGAGTATCGTAGATTATGATAGTATGACTTCAATATTTTTTAAACTTTTTACGGTTATTATATATGAAATAATATTGTATATTATATTAGATAATAATGAATAACGTATAAAATAATAGAAAATTATTATTTATTATTCTTTTTTTTTGGTTTGAAATTAAAATCATGAAAGAAAAACCGATATAATTTATTTCCTACTTTCATGAATAATAAAATAATAAAGATATTAATTAATTAATTAATATTATTAAAACAATAGAATGGGTGAATATGATATTATTATCTAAATATTAAAATATCATATATATTTTTATATTTAAAATTTAGTAAAAAAATTTTGGTTGGGGCTCCTTGGATATATGAATATCGGTATATCTTCTACGTTATTAATTCAACTTAATTTTGTAAGCTTATGCACGTTACACAACGACAGCCACATCCATATTACACGAGTTAAAATATTTTAATCTATTATAATCACATGGTTTTATATCTAATACTTTTAAATCAATTGTATTACGAGGGTTAAAATATTTAATCTATTACAATCTCTGCATTACTATAATTTAACATAATTATTAATTACAGATCATGTATTTGATTAAATCATTATCCATGCTAAACTACTCGTATGTACAACTCCAAATAATGCATGCATGAAACTAAATCGGAATTAAATACATAATCTATTAGGAAAAGATTTTTATTACATATTTTATGAAAAAAAAAAATCAATCAGTCGTATAGATTCTTATTGTATTATAAGGCATACAATTTCCCCTTTTGTTTGTTTTGTGTCTTTTCCAAATTATGATCACATTCCTTATAAATCAAGGATACCAAAACCAATACATAATAGCATACCGATTTTTGCCCATTAATGTACCCATCATAGTCACTTTAATTTCTCTTTGTGAATTCTGCTTCTCTTTTTCTTACCTTTAGTTATAATGGCCAACATTTGGGCTGATCTCGAACTTGGTCATACTGTCGGAAATTGCTCGAAAGATAGAATTGCATGAAGACTTTGTCGCTTTTCGTGGGGTATGTATTTCATGGTGACAGTCATTCATCGTAATTTGAGAAAATTAGCATATTTTAGATCCGGTGATAAAGTTTGGAATACCATAGAAACATGGAGTGCATGTTATCTAGATGTTATTTTTGGTTGACGATAATTGTATGGGTCGGGAGTTTTTTCGTTTTTCTTGATGTTTTACTGTTTTTGTTTATGTTTTTATGGCCTACATGCCAATGCTTTTTTTAGGATTGTTTCCTTGGTTTTAGTGCTTCTCTGATTTTTATTATTTTTCATTTTATTCTTTTTATATTATGGATGGATATTGTCTACGGATTTTTCAGTATATGATCGCTTACTTTTTTCACCTAGTTCAGTTCAATTTAAAAAAAAAAAAAAAAAATCTATGCTATATATGCTTATGGTAGGATAATGGTTTGTGATGTTAAAGGTGAGAATTCAACCGTGGCACAACAAGTGGCACAATTTCCATGGACACGCATGTTTCTTTCTGGCTCAGTCTCCACACCTTCCGCACTTAACCTACGCCTCTCAAAGACAAATTTAACAAACTAGTATTAATCGAGGAAGATTAAAGCAACCCTAACGAAGATTAAAACAATCGTAGACAAAACTAGAACATAACACAAAAGCATCATTTCATCGATATATGAAGCAAAGAAAAGCATAATACAGATTCTAGTACAAGGCTGAAAATAGACCATAGGATCGATGATGCTTTCTCTCTCAAGTCTCAAAGACAAATGAACAAATTAGTATTAATCGAGGAATTACAGCATAAACTATATATAATTGAAATAATGATCAGATAAAAATGTAAAATTATACATTCTAAAATAAAAATAATAGTTACACATGCATACAATCTCAGGACAAAAAAACAGATTAGAGGATTCGGAGAAGAAGTCAAAATAAACCTTTGAAATACAAAACAAGAAAAACAAAAGTAAATGCATATATTTGAAAGTTGAAACAACACATTACACATATTACATATAGCGAAAAAGTTTAGCAACAATCTACATTCAACGTTATTCTTTCAAAGAAAAAATCTATATTCAACATTAAATCTCAAGTTATAACTTTACGAGTAGAAATCCTAATGAAGATTAAAGCAATCGTAGGCAAAACTAGAACATAAAACAAAAGCATCATTTCATCGATATATGAAGCAAAGAATAGAAAAATCCATGAAAATAGAAGAAGAGAAAAGATCTGAGAAAGAGACCTTGAAGAAGTAGGAGAAGTTAGGATCGTCGAAGCCACCTTGCCGTTCGAGGTTGGTAAGATTCTCGAAATCAACGCAGATCATGAGCATGTACTTGTAGTTCACCATTTTAAGTTTTTCTCTCTAGATTCTAGTCTCTGACTCTCTGCACACTTCACCATAATGCTACATTTTTTATTTTTGTTTCATGAAAATCTGCTAGCGTGGAAAATATCCTCCAATAATGAGATGCCACGTTGACATGTTCTCTCTTTGTGTCCCACTCATATCTCTGTAATTAACTTTGATCGTTGGATTTGACCGTAAGATCTTTGGCTGGCACACATTGTATTTTCAGCCCTCAGATCCTTGACTAATGACGCACAACACGAGTATCCACATAGCAAAACTTATAAGTTATTAATTAGTTTATACTTTATAAGATTAAAATTATCATTTTTTTTAATAATACAATTTATAGGGGTTCCATTTTGAAGAGATTAATAGATTAATTAAACAAGGATTTAAAGAAGATCAATGCAGCTAATTAATTTCATAACATTAAACAAGTCGAAGAATGAATTTCTCATCTAAATTCCACTTATTGGTGAAAATCATATTATTACACTACTTTATTTTATTTACGAATAATGTCAGTCAGCACCCAAGATATTAACCTCACCAATGGGGTGTTGACACATGACACATGACACATTTAAAATAATACAAGAAGATAAATATAAAATGTAAAGAAAAAAAAAATCACAACATCCCATTAAAAGAAAAGTATCTTAACCAGCATCCAAGTATTATCCATTATTTACTACCATATTCTCTATTTAATTTGAATTTGAATATTATATATACTAATTCAAAATAAGTTAATTTATCATCATTAGTTTTGATATTAAGACAATGATCTTTTGATAATAAACTTAAGGTTATACTACAGTGGAACCGCCTCTAAATTAATATTAGGATCCACCCTTAAGTATTAATTTAAAGGGGTTATTAATAAAATATTAAGTAAGAAAAAACTACTCTGACTTATAAACTGTCTCCTTCATCTCATCATTCTTGCAAAGGAAAATCAAATAAAAATAAAGAGAAGAATACTGTGTTTTCAAGTAGCAAAAAATAAAATAAAATAAAAATGAATTAAGATATGGTAGCCAATAATTAACACAATTAAATGGGTTCAAACTGTGTTTTTCAATAAGCATATAATTAGACCTTTGAGCTGAACCTGATTAGTGTCGGGTTCTTTTCTTTTTAATAATGTTAGGACTCCCCAATTTTTTAAACATCAACTCATGATTAATACAGTAATTACAAGTCATCACGTGTCTCGTTATTTAAGCATGAATCGAATCAAAACATTTTGACAATCTATTATCTAATATTACTCAGTAAAAAAATAAATATGCATATATAACATATAATTAATAATAGTAGATGGTGAAATGTAAATGGTAGATGGTGTTATAATTAATTGATGGTAGATATATTTTTTAGTTACTTTATATATATATGGTAGATATATTTAATTGTTTTTAAGAGAACAATAAAATAAGTAGATATGGTAGTAAGTATATATATATCCCCTTCTACATTGATGGTGGAGATTCTCACACCTTCTGTATTTATAATCTCAGGTCTAAAGGTGCCAAATGACAAATCAAGAGATGAATTTTGTCTCTTGATCTGTCATTTTATCTAAAATTTTATATTACAATATTAGGTGCTTAATTACTCCACATTGTAGCTTGGAATTATTATGCCGATTGCACCTGTTAATTTGGTATTTGGAGGTTGATATATTGTCATATAGAGAAATATGATCATCATTAATTACGATAAATTGATTTCTGGTCAAAAAAATCTATTTAAAATAAGTTATACGTTACATAAAGTGAAACCTTTTCCATCGATGATTTATTTGATAAATAGTACGAAAGAAATTTAAATTTAAACGTTGTGTATTGTTCATTATTCTAAATGGTTTGTTAATTGTTACTTGTTACTTCTACAGATTTTGTATAATTTTAAAAGAGACCGACTCGCATTTGTTTGTATCATTAACTGTGGCATGCTATTTTTTATCAATTGAATTTTGTCTAGTTTGTGCCTCCGTGATAATATCACGTACTGATTTTATATTTCTCCCTTATTTATTTAAGTAGATTTTTTAGAAAATATAATAGAAAAATGTTATATCATCCCATATAATAATTTATATATATATATACATTATTATTTACTCCAATTAATGGGTATGCATTACAATATATACCCCGAATTATAATTTGGAAAGCCAAGAAATAAAAACTTTGGCACATGAACATTGCTTGAAATTGAAACTTAAAAGTTTAATTAGAACATGAACAAAATAAATAATCCTAAAATTAAACCAAAGTACGTCTTTTGAAAGAAAGATCTAGAACACAACTGCATAAAAAATATATATATATAAAATCTCATTTAAGCTACTCAAAAGTTATATGTACCTTTGTTCGATCCACATAGGTGGAGTTAAATGTTGTATATTACATCCTCCGTAGAACGGGGTGATACTTCCATCTTCAAAGTTGAAAGCTCTCATATCTTTTCCAAACGTTCTATATTTCAAAGGAGCTTCACAATAATCTTGAGTGAAATATATATAATTCGGTTTACAATAAGATGTATCCGATACTTCAACAGATAAAGAAGAACTGTAACCCAAGAACAGTGCTTTATTACCCAAATCATCAATCTCTTCCCATGTGTTTGTGCTCCAGTCCACCTCAAAAACCATGAAATAAAAAGTTCCATCATCATCATAATCTCTTGTAACAACCCTCAAAGCTCCATCTGATTCAATCAAATATGCCTCCATAAAACTTTCTAGTTCATCGTCATAAAGTTCCCATGGCAATTTTGCCACTTGGTGTGCCACGGTTGGATTCTCACCTTTAACATCGCAAACCATTATCTTACCATGAGCATCTATAGCATAGATTTTCTCTTGATATAAAATAACATCTAGATAACATGCACTTCATGTTTCTATGGTATTCCAAACTTTATCACCTGGTCTAAAATATGCTAATTTTCCTAAACCACCATGAATGACTATCACTGTATAATCCGAATCTAGTGCCAATGAAGGACACCATAATAGAAATTTAGTGATGAAACGAAACTGCATGTTTTTAACACGAAGAGGACCATTCCAATCTTTGAATGTGTTCATGTGCGGGAGTTTAATACTACGACCAGAAAAAGGATTTAAAGAGCCATACTCAAATATCTGTTGATCGTTAAAAGCCATCCATTGGAGGAAAAACACTTCAAACGTCGAAGTTGTGCCTGTGCCTGTGGTAACATAAATTGTCTATGAGTACCCTTTGAAATACTGAACAAGTCCCATAGATTGCTATTTATTTTAGGTGGAAGCATAAGCCATGGAATCTTGTTTGTGAAGTTTTCTATAACTGCAACTGATCGCCATGAAATACATACCCCACGAAAAGCGACAAAGTCATCAACAATTCTATCTTTCGAGTGATTTCCGTTAGAAGACCAAGTTCGAGACCAGCCCAAATATTGGCCATTATAACTAAAGGTAATAAAAAGAGAAGCAGAATTCACAAAGAGAAATTAAAGTGATAATGATGGGTACAATATTGATGGGCAAAAATCGGTATGCTATTATGTTTTGGTTTTGGTATCCTCGATTGATAAGGAATGTGATTATATATAGGAATTTTGGATTCCTTAATATTTGCAGGATTACAAAACAAACAAAAGGGAAAATTGTATGTCTATAATACACGCTATGAATCTATATGATTGATTGATTTTTTTTTGTTTAATAAAATATGTAATTAAAACATTTCCTAATGGAATATGTATTTAATTCCGATTTGGTTTCATGCATGCCTTATTTGGAGTTGAAAAATTTAGAGGGAATTGGTATGCTATTGCTTCGTCGAAAAGGAATGTGATTATGTATTGGATTTGGATTGCTGGATTTCGAAGATACACAAAACAAACAAAAGGGAAAAATTTATGCTTATAATGCAACATGTAATAAAAACCTTTTCCTAATAGAATATGTATTTAATTCCGATTTGGTTTCATGCATGCCTTATTTGGAGTTCAAAATTTTAGAGGAAATTACATACGAGTAGTTTACGCATGGATGGATGTGCTGCCTGATAGTGATTTAATCAATTACATGATATGTAGTTATGTTAAATTATTAGTAATGCGATTGAGAGATTGTAACAATAGATTGAATATGGTAACCCGCATAATACGATTGATTTATAAGTATTAGTTATAAAACCATGGACTAGTGTACTAGTGTAATACAACTCAAAAATTAGTCTAAATTTTAATTCAAATGATGTGGTAAATGAGTTGTCATCACCTTATAAAACATTTGATGATGTGGTTAATGAAAAAATCATTTATCACAGTATTTGGATTGAAATTTAGACTAAATTTTTGGATTGACTAACATTATTGTAAAAACATGTGGTTGAGCAAAAACATGAAATCTAGAGAAAGCGCATGTGGCTATCGTCGTGTAACGTGCATAAGCTTACAAAATTTAGTTGAATTCGTAACATATAACATAGAAGATATACCCCAAACACATACCGATTGTAACGTGTATAAGCTTAAAAAAATTCAAGTCAGTACGATATAACTTTATCAATGCATTGAATATGTACTATTAGATTTACATATTTTAATTCAAAATGTATGTATTTATTCAAACTTCTTCATAATTATTGATTTACAAACAACGCACTGATATAAATTATATCGGTACGCACCGAATAGAAAATGATATATATATATATATATGGACGAGTTTTCCGTTTAGTTCATTTTGTTGGTTTTGTTCCTGCTGTGCTGCGTCGCGGCTGCGTCAGCTGTTTTTGTCCTTCTTGCTCTGTTTCTTCCTATTAGTTGTGCCCGCTTGTTCTGCTGTTTGTTAGGTCTATTTTTAGTCGTTTGTTTTCTTGTGTGAGGGGTTTGGGCTCTGTTCCTTGCCCTTTTTGCTAGGTGTTTTGTTGTTCCTTTGGCTTTGGTCTTAATAAATTCATATCGTTACAAAAAAAAAACAATTGCTCAAATGAATGATTTCACAAGCCTTGTGAATCGCCTTGATTTCGGCCGTATTAGAATCTTATAAGCCAAGATAAATGGGGAACAGGCATAACACTTTCCTATTCGAATCCCTCATCACACCACCCATCCCGGCTGGATCGGGGGTACCCTTCGTAGAACCGTCAACATTAAATTTGAACAGTCCACCAGCTGGGGGACTCCACCCTTCAACTTTGGGCCTCTTAATCACATCCAGATCAACACAAGAGTCTTTAATATTGAGACTCTGTGTGATAATCCAAGTGCCCTCCGTATGTCTGTCAATCCAGTATTCCATGCACGGACAAAGCACATCGAATTGGACTAGACAAAGTTGCGGTTGGTTCCCTAAAACCAACTTACATGCCTTCTCAATTGCAAACTGCATATATTCTAACAAAAACTCTTCCTAAACTTTCTTTTGTGGGTTTTCGATTCAAGTTGGTTGTTCAGCAGCTTCCACACTCCAACTTGACGGGCCTAATAAAGTCAACTCAAATCCTGCTAACTCTACAGAAGCAATGGGCAACAAATCAGCATTAATCCAAGACCTACCGTCGGAAATAAATTCAACACAATGTGCTGCTATATCAAAGGGATTTTATTCTTCAATAAATTCAACACGATCGAAGGAAATAAGTTAAGAGTCTTCTCAAACAGTGAAAAAATGACAAATTAGTAAGCACTTCTTCAGGGTAAAGATCTGGTCATTCTTCTTGTACCGAACTGAATAGGTATCTTGAAGCCCAGTTCGATGCTGTCGAAGACAAGGAAGATTTTGATTTGTAGGTATACGGTTCTATCACACCTAACACGTAACGTATTGGTCATCCCCGTATCCACGGTGTCTTCAGAACAAACATTCAACACTAGTGAACACATAATTGAACCAAGAAGGAGTTGTTTGTCCCCGGAAATGGTAGAAGTATTAACATGCCTTCGGGATTAAGATCATATTAAAAAAAAATGTTGCAAAGTAGATAATGAACTTATTATAAATTTCAACAATCTATATATTGATGAACCTTCTGATAGTGAACTTATTATAAATTTTAACAATCTGATGAGCATGTTACTATTTAATTTGAATTTGTGTTTTTTTTATGAAATTATGATAGCAATCAGAAAGTTATATGATTGATGATTTGGTTTCAAAGGAGGAACAGACGTCCAATAAAAAGGAAGCATTTGATCATATGAACACATTAAATAATATACGATGAATTCATGTTGAAACGCAAAATTAGCTTCTCTGAAATTATTAAAAATTTAAAATAAAGGATTTGCATGTGGCTGCGAAGAAGTGGTTACATAATGATCGAAAATGATTTGACCGATGAAAATGATGGAAGTTGGTACTTCTTCAAATTGGCTCATGCGACATCTGCTTGGTTCATGCGACGTATTAACCACCGGTGAGTCGGTGACCGGTGGTTAATATTGTAAAAATCAATATATTTAATTATATTGTTTTTGGTTAATTATATTGTTTGTTCTGGATTCTAGATAGCTATAAATCAAACTTTAAGTGGTCAAATAATATGTATATAACATACTTTATATTTGTGTCATTGTGTGTTTAACCTTTAATTCAAATTGAAATTTTTGTGTTTAAAACAGCTTTTATATATATAAAAAACTTGGTATTCATTTTTGTATTTAATATACAATATACATTGTTTTTTATAAATATGATACATTTTTAGACCGGTGCCAGTCTAGCACAGTTTCTTTTTAAAAAAAAAACTTTAAGTTTTTATTATAATAATAATTAATTGTTATTATTATTATTATTTTAAAATATTATAGGATTTGAAGAGGGAAAGATTCCAAACCCACAATCATTTTGATGTGAGTGTGAGTATTATACGTACCATTGGACCAACAACCTCAACCTCATCTTATAAAGGTTGATATGTATAAAATCAACACTAAAATATTTTTAATACCTCTCTCTCTCTCTCTCTCTCTCTCTATATATATATATATATATATATATATATATAATTTTGGAATATTTTTAATACCTATGTGCTCTATCAACAGTTTCCATGCAGAGTAAATTGAAAATGAAGTTAACGTGCAACACACGGAATCTGTTTTTTGGTAAATTTTCAGCTTTACGTTGCCATCAAATCAAAGCATAGAGAAGCACAGTAATTGTGATAAAACCAAAAACCATTTACAATTACTCCCAGCTCTTTCACTATAAATACTACTTTGATTCAGTCTGTGGTTGTAATATATATTTTTTGAATCAATTTCTAAATTCTAATTAAAGTAATGTGATCGATCTGTATTGTACGCTCTGTGTTGCTTGCAATTGTAATCAATTCACTGACTATATATTGTATTGATTGTGTTGATAATTTACTTGTGATAAAGAGATTGCATTGTTTGCTGATCATATAGAGTGGATATTTGCTACACACTTGCAACTTAAATCAATGAAAAAGTTCTCTATCACAAAAACCACATGTACTATAACGCTCACTTTTTTTTGTTTTCCCCAAACCCACATAAATGAATACATCAATTTTGAAGTAGATGTGTTTTTTTTAAAAATTAATATATTTTTAATTAATATAAGCAAGATAAATAGTCATGAAATTAAAGCCAACACATTGCTACACACATCGAAATTTAATTTCTATCGCCATTTTAAGTGAAGAGTCAAACCAAAGCCTGCAAATTTCCATTTTCATTCATGCAAGGTGACAGTTTTATTACTAAAAAAATGATCCCAGTATGAAATTATGTTTTTCAAAAATTATTAAATATTTTATAAAAATGTAATGCAAAACAGATGGGTACGTTGCATGTCTCTTTCTCTTTGACCACCATCACCAACAGCTTAGTTATTGTATTGAAGGTAATTAATGATTGTTAAATTTGTTCACTTTCATTAATCTTTTTATTTTTTTTTATCGTTTTGGAGATGCTGCTGGCGTGGGACCATCTACATTAATTTTCTAGATCGCAATTGTAAATATAGACAGATTAAAATATCATTAAGCTGCCAGCATTTTAACATAAGATTTTTTTATTTTTTTTATAAAAAAAAAACATAGAAATTTGGCTTAAGAATTCAGACATAATATGGCCTACGTCAGCTACACACACAACATAACATGGCCCTGTTGCACACTTGCATTAAAGTTGTAGACTTGCCTTCTTGCAGAAGAAAAGAACGGAAGTCATTTTCTTCACCAGTTTTTTGCAGAAATACAGTGTGCCCATAATGCGGTCATAAAATACAATAATGTACAAGTCATTACCGATTCACTGATTTATTTATATATCGTGTGATTTTTGTTCTTGTCTTACTTTACTATGAAATAAATGCACGAACGTAACACCCCACAAAATTTATCCTTAATTGAAGTTTGAGAAACAAATATTGTTATTCTGCTTAGAAAGGCACTCTTTGCACTTAAATAGAAGCCAGGTAGTGTGATGATGTTGTCATCATCTGACAACATCACGTGATCACGTGATCACATGCACGTCGATCGGTTTCAAATTTCACTACAAATAGCAGTCTGATTCCGGCCAGCTTGTGTAGTTGTATTCTTTTAATCCATTAATTTCTAAGGTGGTGTAACGTGTACGTACACGTACTCTTTACGAAACAGAGATGGCTCCTCGTCCTCGTCCTCGTCCTCTAACAAGGACTCAAATTTGCTGTATTTTCCAGAAGCGTTTTACTCCTAATGGTTTACTGGCTCATTACGGGAAGAAGCATCCCAACAACAAGATTCAATGTCTCCTCTGCTGCAACCTGTTTGAATTTCAAATTGACCGGGATGAACACATGCTTGCTGTTCACGGTAAGATTTTCAAAAGCTTTAATTACTTTTGTTTTTTTGTTTTTTGTTTTTTGTTTTTTGTTTTGTTTATAATTGGTGTGTTTCTATAAACAGGAGAGGACCAGGCGGCCCCCGCTGCTGCCGCCGGCACCGCCGTGCCCGAGTAGAAGGATGTTGGACGGCATGCATGGAGGAGAATTTATTTAAGATTTTCCTTAGGTTTTTTTTTAAAAAAAAAAAAAATGAATGAGATGTACGTGTGAATCTCTCTTGCTATGAACAATATTACTTATCGAACAAACTAATTATATCTATGAACTTAATTGTTCTCCAAGATTAGTAGAACTTAATGACTATGTATTATTCAAGGAAGAGAATGGTTCCTGTGGTGAGAAACCATATATATCCCCTTCTCTCTTCTTATGCTATTCATTACAGGAAAGTGTGCATTGGTTTTCATGGTTCTTCCGTGATTGTGATTATTTTGAGCATCTTATGATATTTTAATGTTGTAGTATAGAATGCTGTATTCATGGCATGCAGTATCATGGGTAATGCAGCAAGAAATTATGAGCTTCCTTATTGAGGCAGTATATATCAATCGAATAGTTGGTGAGTGCTTCTTCTTCATCATCTTTTTTTTTTTTTCAAGTATTATAATTACTTTTTTTCTTATGCAGAATATTTTTTAAAAATTTGTCTGATCTCTTGATGTTTTGGATGAATTTACCGATTTCTATAAGAACCGAGACAAGTATAAGAATCATCACCATTCCATTTCATGATGTTACTCTTCATCGCGAGGAATATTCTCCCACGCCCGGTTGTATATTTCTCTTCCAGCAACAGCCTACAAGCAGACCCCAAGCTCCAGGGCTAGAACCACAAAGAGACCGAGTTTGTGTTTTACCTTAATCTCTATGTTGAAGCATTAATAAACTAAATGTAACATCTGTTACAACATAAATATATCTCATGCATCCTCAGTTTTCATGATTCTTCATGGAGAAAAGGGATCGATTGAGTTCAATTCGATCTCATGATTTGAATTTGAAATTCGGAAATTTCTTTTCTCATTAAGCCATGGTAACAAGCTTATAATAATGACAGTTTAGAATAATTAATAAACTAAATCTAACATCTGTTAGAACATAAATATACTATTGTTGTTGGATACTTAATTACCTAAGAGTTTAAGTTTTTGAATGTTAACTGATTGATCACTAACGCCATCAATGCAAAAATAAGTTCTCATTATAACATTTTATATACAACTTTGTTAGGTGTTTTCTGTTCAGATAATATAGGTAGCAAATTCTAATTGTAATGTAGAGTACTGGTGAGTGATATGAGCCAAAATTCACACAATTATACTGCAAAACATATGGGTTGTCTCTTTCTCTTTTTCTTTGACCACCATCATATCAACAATAGCTTAGTTATTGTATTTTTGTCAATTTTACCTTATACCTACTTTCATGATCACCATCTATCTGCTGGCATGCTAATATGCTATTGAAGGTATATAATTAATAAAATTGTTAAAGTTGTTTACTTTCATTAATTTGTTCAATTTTTGATTAATTTTCTATATCGCAATTGTAAATAAACACAGATTAAAATTTATCTCTAAACAGTTTTTATACAAAATATCATTAAGCTGCTAGCATTTTAACATAAGACTTTAAAAAACAGAGAGATTTGGCATCAGAATTCAGACATAATTAATATAGCCAAATATATCGATCAGCTACACCACATGGCCCAGTTGGACTGATAAAGTTGTAGATTTGCAATATGCTGAAGAAAATAAGTCAATTTCTTCACCCCAGTTTCTGCAACAACAAAAAAAATATACAGATGTGCCCAACGGCTCTCACAAAAGCTACTTCAGCTCAATCAAGTATTTTGTACAAATTTATTCAATATATATCAAAATTCAATTAATTTGGTGGTTGGAGACTTCAAAATGAAGCTCTAATATTGGTTATAAATGTTAATCAGATAACCATTTTATTAATGTAGGCATGTAGCTGTTGAAATTACTCTAGACTCACAAATAGTATTTATACATGGTAATTTTTACTATTAATTACTGGATACAAAATCTCTTTTGAAGTATAATATCTAAACAGTGACCGACAAATTTAGGTTTTGTTTTATCAAAAGATGGCACTACTCACAAGATTAATTTGATTAGTGTCGATAGATGGCATCAGGTTAGATTTGGATATATATATATACACACGATGCATATGGTCTTCAGTGGGCAAAAGTACTTAAAATATCACAACGTAGAGGAGACATTTGAAAGTTTGTCAACTTTCACTATAAATATATGGTACCCTGATTCCAGTTTGTGGTTGTATTTTTTTATTCAATTTCTAAGGTAATGTACTATGTGTACTGTGTTCTGTGTTCTGTGTTGCTTGCTTGTGAATACCGACTATTGTATAGATTTTGTTACTTGCTTGTGATATAGAAATGGCAAAAGCAAGGTACTTATACATCATTTATAAAATATTCAGCTAGTCATGAGATTACAAAATTGAAATGGATAACCAAATAAATGCGTTTTTATTATTTGGAAGCAATTTTCTAACAGCTATAAAAAAATAGCTTCTCAAAGTCAATACTGTTGTCAGAGAGTTAAAAGTGACCAAAAAACACTTCTTTAGAATTTTAACAAACATTCTAGGTCTTGCTCGAAATCACTTTTTACCCCAAAAGTAGTTCAGAAAGTATTCACAAATTGGGCCATAGTCCGACATAATCACAATTCTAATAATTTAACATTATTCAATATTCACCCACACAAATCAAGATGTCCAACCAATGAGATAAGGTTGGTCCGGTGGTAAATCACTCACATCTGCACCATGATTAGGGTCGGCTTTGAGATTTACAGGGCCCGTGGCAATCTATAGAAAACGAGGCCCTCAACTTGATTATTATTTTTTTTCTCTAGTAAATTCTTATAAAAATCAATATAATAACTCAAACTCAATACTATAACACAACAAAATAGAAAATAAAAGGTCACCAAAATAAACTTTATAATTGCATCAAAGAATATATCATTTAAACATTATTTGTCTCATATTTTTAGTAGAAAAAATATTAATTAAGCTTACATAAAAAAAGGGTTTACAAAAAAGAAAAAACAAAGTGTATTGATTTAATTACCTTCAAAACAATGACTTATGAATTTTCTTATCAAGCGAGTTTTGAGTTTTCTTTTTCTAGAGATTTAAAAGATGATTATTTGTGACAAACACGAGCGTTGTTAGAATTCAACCGACCGTCTCCCTCGATCCAATGTTGTTATTGTAAGAATGATAAATGGGTTACCATTGGTGGGCATTTTTATATAAAAAAAAATTATATGCATATTGTGGGTCATTTTTAAAGTCATATATGGATTGTATTTTCATTGGGGGCTTTCGTTTAAGAAAAATATGTGTACGGTTGACTATTTTTAAAATAATTTATGGGTATGTTTTGATTAAACTCTTATATGAATTATATTTTAAAATCAATTTTTTTCACTACAATTTGGGGTCCCTAGACGTTTGCTTCATTGAGCTCCGCTTAGGGTCAAGCCTGACCTCTAGGTTATGGGTTTAAATCCTCCCACTCTCTAAACAAAAACTCTGAATTTATGTAAAGGTGAAATACTTAAAAATAAAAAAAAAATTATCAGAATGTCCAACACTCAAAAGTCGGATCTAGCTACTAATACAACTAGGGGTGGGTATGGATCTGTTCGGTTCGGTTTTGATTAAAACCGTATTGACCCAACTTATATTCGGTTTTAAAAATATAAATCAGTTCGACTCATTTTAACACCAAAACTGAATTGACCCAAACACCCTTTTCTCGGTTCGATTTGGTTCGGATCAATTCGGTTTTGGGTCTATTGGGCCTCCATTTTTTTTTAAATTTCTACTTTTCTTTTTTACCTTTTAATAGCTATGATTGTAATTGGACTTGATGGACTTTATTTTTTTTCCACATAATTGACATATAAATAAAAGTACATACCAAATCAATCAAAATATTAAATACCACAGTCATTTATGTCCACATAATCAACATACAGGTAATAATAATACAGTTCAAATTAATCAAAATACTTAATAGTAGTCCAGAAAATTGAATCCACAAAACATCAATTACATAGAATGATAGAAGTCCAAAATGCAATATAATAAAACAAAACACAATAATTCAAATGTTATCCTTGTGTTTCTTTAACTTCAAATCTTCCGCTACAATTCTGTAAATAGAGAAAATATAATTGACTAAAATAAGAAGAAGAAAATAATTATGAATAGAGACAAAAAACTGATAAAACAATTAAAATAAAAACTGATAATTAACAAGACCAAAAACTTCATTTAAAAATTTTGAAACCATCAAAATTATCAATCTAAAATTCCATCATAAATTTTGGAAGGCAAAAACTAGATAACAGTTGGGTCACCACACAGTCACTAGACTCACAAATCACAATCAGAGAAGAAACTAAGAAAGAGAGAGGGGTCTTACTGATGGAAGAAGCAGCGGAAGAGAGAGAGAGAGAGAGAGAGAGAGAGAGATGTTGAAAATCCGAGATGAGTAGCTAAATCAGCAAGCATTGTTTAGATCCAATCAAACAAAATCAAATATGAAAAGATATTCAGTAAATCAAGGAACTAAGTCACTAACCTTGACGAAAACAGGCGGCTGAAGGGACGGGTGGAGGTCGGAGGAAGAGGCGGAGGTCGGAGAAAGTGGTTGGAGTCTTAGAGATGGTTGACTAGTTGGCACTAGGTCACAGATTCACAGAGCAAAGAAAAGAAAGTGGTTTGGTTCGGCAACTTAGGTGAATGAGGGAAAAAATAGGGTTTTTTTTTATTTATACCTCGGTTCGTCGGGTCGGGTCGGTTCGGTTTTGACTCTATGAGATCCGAAACCGACCCAAAATCAATTCGGTTCATTAAGATCGACCCGAATCGAAACGATCTCACCATCAAAACCGAACCAAACACCATTTTAGGATTGGTTTGGGATTGGTTTGGGTCGGGTCACACTTTTTTTGCCCACCCTTAAATACAATTATACAAGCATCTGTTTTCTTACACAGTTACACACGTGGAAGAGAGAGTTATTTTCTTATATATAAAAAAAGATAGTAGTCTTGAGTCCCTTGACCATGCATGTACATAAATTTATATTTATCAAATTTTACTTCTCAACTTAATTAGCATGTAGGTGTAGTGATCAGAGTGAGTGAGTGAGGAGAGTTACACACTTGCACCATTTCCAAACAGACTAACCATTTCTATGAATGGTGTAGTCTTGAGTCTTAATTAGCATGCAGTTTCCGTGCAGATTTATTTAGATACTGTTGAAGAGCTTCCGTCTATGTGCAGCCATTAGCCTTTAATTCAAATTGAATTTTTTTGTGTTTAAAGCAGTTGATATATATACTGTTGAAGAGTTTGATAGTTGGAAACTGTGCAAAAAATTCACTGATGATAGATTTTGTGCCCATAATGCGGTCATAAAATACTGGGTGCAAATCATTAGTGATTTGGTGATTAGATGGACTAGTTGAAGTTAGTACGTTAGTATACCCATAGTAGGAAACAGAGATATCTAACACTTTTTCAATTTTGATTTGTGTAACTAACACCACTTTAATAACTCATGTTTTATTAGCACTAAAGTAAATGATGAGACTAAAATACCCCTACTTGTTTTTATCTTCTTTTTTTGTACTTTCTCTTTCTTTACATTCTCTCAGACTACCTCTCTCTCTCTCGCCTACCCTCCCTCCATCCCTCTCTCTCTCCCTCAATCGTCTAATGAACGAAGACGGAGTTGGGTTGACAAGAGTTCTCGGCCACAGAACAGTGGCGATTGAAGACAATATTTTTTTAAAAAAAAAATTGATGTTTTATTTCAAATTTGATTTTGTTGATTATGAGATATTAATTTTGTTTTTGTTGATTTTGAGTTTTCAATTTAGTTTTTATTGTGAATTTGTTGATTTTGATGTGGATGGTGAGTTTGTTGAATCTGGATGGGGGTTTGTTTGAATCTTGAATTAGTAGGTTTGAGTTTGGGTTTGTCGAATCGGAGAAGATGAACAGCAGCCGATGTTGAGTTTTTTTTTTTTAATTTCGAGACTTATTTGTTCAAATTCGAGACTTATTTATGAATACCCGGGACTTACTGTACTTATTCGAAACTTATTTATGAATACCCGAGACTTACTGCATTTATTCGAGACTTAATTTATGAATACCCGAGACTTATTACTCTTATTCGAGACTTAATTTATGAATATGTATTTGCTCCATTTCGAAACTTATTTATGAATACCCAAGACTTATTTATGTGTTTTCGAGACTTATTCATGTGTTTTCGAGACTTATTCATGCTTTTTTCGAGACTTAATTCATTTTACGTATTCTTCTTCATCGCGATGGAGGTCTGTTCGACCTCCATTAATGGTGAAAGCGACGAGTCGACGACGATGCCCATCGACTCCGGATATAGTCAGGTCTGAAAGATCGGACGACGCCGAGTTCGTTGGTGTCATCGGTTTCATCAGATTCGCAATGGATCGTCATAGATCTGATTATGAAGGATCGATGACGGTTCGAGTTTGGCTTCGTTTCTCTCTCTACACAGCTCGAAACAGAAAACAAACACTACAGTTACAACGATTGGCATTGGACGAACGTTTTTCCGATGGTTTTGTCCGTCAACTCACCGGTTGACGGCGACAACTCCATTGATGGAGCTCCATCAATGGTGATTTCTGAATTAAAAAAGAAAAGGACTGACAAGAGAAAAAGATAGATGAGCGAAGGTATTTTTGTCCAAATCACATATTTAGTGTTATTTAAACTAGAGTTATTAAAGTGGTGCTAATTGCGTAAATCTACTTCCAAAAAGTACTATATAAATTTTCGACCCATACCTATCACCCCTATATTATGATTTACGAGATTATATTATGATTTACGAGATTATAGGTCTGAGTCGGCCCTCTAAAAAATCTCTTATTTATGTAATTATTCCAAAAACAAAAGGCAAAGAACAAAATTCACTTATTTGATTACATTTTTACTTTCTTATCACCGTATGTCTCTTTCTAACGTGTGAGTTTTGTTCTTTTCTTACTTTGTTATAAAATAATTGCACCAACATCCCGAATTTTATCCTTAATTGAAGTTTGAGAATCAAATATTGTTATTCTACAAAGGCACTCTTTTCACTTCACATAATGTTTATGCATTCATTACGCTAATCGGGTTTAACTTCTACAACAAAAAAGTCAATATGCCTTGCATCCTTTACATAAATAAAAATAATATATATACACAAATAAAGAAAATAATAATGTGCACCTTAATTCTGCTAAAATTAATGAAAATAAAAACTCAAACACTGAAACACAAACTTGAATCATAATGCATAATATTTCACACAAATTCAACACTTCAACAATAAAAATCATATATTTTTACAATGATTTTACATAATAACTCAAACAGATAGAAAATTTATTTGGTTCTCAAACCAAACCAATATATCATTCAAATATTTAAAATGTAATATTAAATATAAGAAAATATGCATTTAACAAAATCAAACGCAGAATTAAAACACAAGATATTATTTGTAGCTTGCAATCACAAAATCAAGTCTACCTCATGTTATAGGGTAGAAGTTTATTTATCTATGTTTAGGGCATTAGGATTTTTTTTACATAACAATTCAAACTAGTATTATTGTCTTCTTAAAAAAAAACATTGCATAGGGCGCCTCATCACCGGTTAACCTGCCTAGGTGGCACCGGACACCGATAAGGTGGTGGTTCATCTAGATTCATCGATTACCCTAAAAGCGAAACGGTTGACCGCCGCCTAACATTAAATTTTATGGAATTAAACACCCTAGAGAATATTTTGTTAGGATTGAACACACTAAGTTTTATTGTTGGAATGGGAATTTTTTTTATTAGGATTAAACACATGAATTAAACAAGTTAGGGAATTTATTGATGAAATTAAACGTGGTAGGATTTTGTTGTTGGGATTAAACACGCTAGGGAAAAGTTGCGTGTTTAATCCCAACTTCTTATTAGCTCCTCCTCTTCCTTCACAATTGTTTTTGTTGAGGCTGCAAGACCTCTAATGGAGATATGCGAGACCACAAATATTTTTAGATTTTTTTTCAAGTATTTTTATTTTTAAAACCATTAAGTATATTCCGATCAAAAAAATAGATTGTTTGTTAAAATCAATCAAAACACTGATGCCGGATAAATATAATAACTCCACTAATTTAATTATGGCTAATTTCAAATTTTACCCATTTTTAAAATATGAGTCTCGTATGAATTATATGTTTAGCTTCACTTATATTTATTTTTGGTCGACGGACCACCTCTCTGACTCTCTCACAAAGTCACATTTATAAAGAAGTTATTTCTGAATCATATCAAGTTTGAAAGTTGCACTTAATTGAAAATGAAAAATTCATGTAGTTGTCATGACAATGCCATTGCCAACTACGACATCAGCTCTAGTAATATTCAACCAACTGTGAACGGTACCATAATGAATAATAAGAAGATGTAGTAAAAATGATCAATATATCTAATCATGTTGTTTTTGATTAATTGTTCTGGATTCGAGATAATATCTAGAAATCAAACTTTAAGTGGTCTATATATATAATATACTTACTAGGATTAAATTATTGAATTACACACTAATCACAATTTCTTAATTATTATGTAAAATTTTTTGGCTATTTCATCTTATTTGAATGTTTGAAATCAGATACCATGTGAATATTCACTTAATAATTTGAAAATTTTCTTAGTTCTATTTCATCTGATTTAAGAAACCATGTGAATAGTTACAGAAAAACTTTTGCATAAAAGTATTTACTCTATAAGTGATTCAAGTAAAAAACAAATCACGTGTATAAAGTTATTGACGTGAAACAGTATATTATATCTTAAAATCTGTTTCATGTCTTTAATTTTCTGAAAATTTGGGGAAAAAAAGTGTCTATTTCAAGAGGATAAGCCATTAGAGACAAATCAATATCCCATTAAAAAACAAATGTAATCAACTTGTTAACTGTTTATGCTCAAAATCAATCTATATAATTCAAAATGATAATATATAATGTAGTCAATCAAAATTCATAATCAATTAAAAAAAAAAACAAATTTATGTTTTCTTTTTAATAGGAAGCAAATTTACTAGATTAGGATTGTGTATTCCGTTAATCATGTTGCGCTACATTAACAAAGAAAGAGAATGTGAAACCACCTGTTGCTCTTCTGACACCGATCAGACATCAAAGGAAACTAAAATTTTCAATAAAAAAAAAATCTACAAAATATGCAGCAAGTGGTTCATGTGTTAGTTTAAT